>OX387242.1:19553209-20756419 GCA_947561735.1 Cenchrus americanus | reverse complement strand
TGCAAATTTGTTCCACCCATGGGAGTTGGGCCGTAAGAAGACATTGGATGCAGTGCTACTCAACTGAATTCGAGTCCCACACAACTTGTGGCGCTAGTACACAAGTTGGGACTCAACCTGCACACTCTAAATTACAGATGCTCTAGTTTCGAGATGATACTTCTGTGACTCTAAACTGTGAAAATGAGCATGAGAGAGGGAAGATTTGCTACACCGATCTGCTTAACTTACTCTTTGAAAATTAATTACCACTAAATATATTATCATAAGATGCAAAAGGTACTCGATCATTTTTACAATAATATTATTTGCTCATTTTAGTTTTCTCTAAATCGAAATTTTCTGTGTGCACACAATATGAAGTTCTTCCAGGAAACGGTCTACATCAATTTTAAGGTTGTGTAGCAGCATAATGAATATCTTTTGGTAGCTTATAGTTAGGATGGGCTATTCACGCACCAAATAGGTCTTCAGATTGTGTAATAATGGATACCTGCCAGCAGTTTGTGGTGATGAGCACTCATGTGCAAAGAAAAAAATATTGAGATAATAGAAGTGCATATAGCACACCTATCAGATTCTTCTAATTCTGATCTATATGTTATGCCATCTGATCCTAAAGGTTAGTATACCACCTTGATTTTGAGAGTGCTGACAAAAGTTTGTTCATCTTGGTAGAGTTCAGCCAATAAATAGCTAGTGATGTCACAGTAAAGCCAATAAATATCTGGGTTAACGACAAGTTCGTGGAGTTGCATATGTTGATGTCATATAAATAACATGTCGCTTCTTAGTAATAAGATTGTCGTGGATCATCAATGTTGCAGTGGCAGAGCCACTACTATGGCAAGCTAGGGCGGCCGCCACACCTGCCCGCTGGCATAGGGCCACCTAATCACCAACTAGTAGTATACTTAGCACTAACAATCTCTGAAAAATAAAGTCCAGTTAATCTAATTACATCATGCCTGCAGTTTGAAAGGACATCACGTCCAGCCTTTCTCGCTGCCGCCTGCCACTAGATATTGTTGTGCTGTTGTCACCTTCGACCTTTTGCTTTTAATGAATCTTTATCGAACATCTAGCTGTATTTAGTGCTTCTATAGTATGTTCATCCAATTATTCACTTAATGTTTGAAATTTTCATACAATTGTAATTCATATGATGATCTCTAGCATATTTATTCATATTTGATGACTATATCTATGATTAGTAGTAGTAACTTCGCCATAGGTAAATTTGATCCGGCTCCACCAATGAAATGTTGGATAATACTTTTGGTTTAAAGAATTATGGCTACTTATAGGACTATATGTTACTACCATTTAACATTAATTAGACAAACATATGCAACTACACAATTCTATTGAGTAGTGTGTAATGTAGACCTAAGAAAAATTTGTTACTACCAATGATGATTTGTGAATTTTGATTAAAGGTAGAGGGATACTTTATCTAAAAAAGGTAGAGGGATACACATCTGGCCTATCAACTACTTGGATCAAGGATAGTACGAGACAAGGGTTTATGCAAATTTAGGCATGTGAGTGAGTAATATTTCCATATCACTATTGATATGTATTGTATATATAGCAGCTATACATGTTTCCTTGAGCTCATTAGACTTTCTGTGTCTTGATCTTCCATTGCTAGTATCAACTTGTCTTTCTCCACTCTTGGAGGTACCTCAACCCATGTTTATATGTACAGTCCAAAACGGAGGGTCACTTCCAACTAGGATCATAGTTCCACACCCTGGGTAAGACCAAGTACATTGGTACACGTCGGCGAATCACATAGGTCGTCCCATGCGGCGCCACCTAGGATTTTTGATGTTGTGGAGGCGAGAGAGCAAGGAGAGAGAAATAGGTTGTTGCCTCGCGAAACAACCACCTCATGGGACAACTTCACAACCATTGTATGAGTTGTTGTTGCCTTGCAACTCATACTATTACTTTTTATATGCACAAATTAAGGAATTATATAGCTCTACCAGACGACTCACCAAACAACTCATTGTACATCATGTTTATTGAGTCAACCCAAGATTACGTGTCAATGCATGTGACAACCTATCAGACGACACCAATGTACTTACCCTAATGCTTTTCATACCTCATATGAGGATTACTATTTATCTAGTATTCCTTGCATAAGATCATCAGCCGGATTCCATCCTTGGTATACACCCCATCACTATTGTCCTTTTAATTTGATCATCGCAGTTATCAGCCTCCCATCAAAAGATTAGTTCGACCCAAGCCTTTTTGGCCTAATGATCATAAGTTCATTCAATGTTATTACATTGGAAACTAACAGGAATAAATTTGGGGGTGAGGCTAGTTCCATTCATTGTTATTAATTACTACATACTGGTGATCTACTCCCTATAGTTGCACCAGAAAAGTTATATATGCACTTAGTTAATTCAGGGTGTTGAAAGTTACAACACGTCACACATTATACCACCGACATTGTAGTGCCTGACAATTACTTACGTGTCGTAGCAAACTATCGAAAAAGGCATGGATAGATGATGTGAGAAAACTTTATAAAAGGCAGTCCAAGAGAGGCATTTGGCTGTGAAAATATGAGTCCATTTTTCGCAACTTCAACACCATCTATCCAATTACATGGTGACTAGTGAGGGATTCCAAAGGCTCATTCTTACGTTCTTCTTTTTTGCTTTATTTCTCAAATCATTCCTTACTCCCACACCTTAATTGGCCAATATGGTGTGACTAGATACAATAGCTGTACTTGACTAGTCGAAGTTGATGGAATTTTTATCTCACTGCTAAGAGAAATGAAGTTTGTGTCTCTTCTTACAAGTTGTTTTATTTCATTTAAATTTTTAATTTGTGCCACTGAATATGATTTAATGTTAATTAAACCACGATGTGGAGAGGCACGTCTTGATGGAGTAGCAGATGTGTGAGGTATGGTCCTCTTACTATGTCAAGCATGTTCTGCACTCATGATTTTCAAGCATGCAAATGCTTCTGCAGTTCTATTTGCCAGCACACACACATCTATGTATGTGTGTCATCTAATCTAATCACCCTTTTTTTGTACAGTTTCACAAAATTCTTTCAGTCTGCAGAATTCATTTTCACCCTATGAAGTACAAGCTATGATTCAACCAAGATGAACAAGCCTCCTCTTTTTATTACCATAAGAGCCGAGTCTCACGGGAACTACGCATATGCTCATGGATTTATCATGCCCTGAATCACATATACTTTGAACTACTTTCCCATCTATGTTGATCTCTAGATTTGTTTTCTTAGATTCAGATAAGTATGTATCACTAAACAAACTTGAATGTTTGGTTTAACAGTTCAATTTATGAGGGATGCATGCCATTTTCTTTATCCAAAGTCTTTTTGTGTGATAGCTTAAAGTAGAAGACATGTACTTTCAGCATCACGTTTGAGGATATGTATACAAATTATATCTTTTCTAATTCACAAAACATAGATGTTCATAAGTTGTGGATGCTTTTTTGTAAAGATACTGCATGAATTAGTTTCTACAAATCGCATACCTAGCCATGTCGTTTTTTGTAAAGTCAAGAAATATTACAATCATAAATCAAGGTTGTAAAGTATAAGGCACATGTTATAGGAAGGTATAAAAAATTACTCCTTTACACCTGAAATGTATGAGTGAGTCAATTAAATGAACAATAGATTTTTTGTGAAGTATTATACATTATTGCAAGTTGGTTTTACCTAGAGCCATGTGTGAAGTGTGAACCTCTGTCCCATGCACATTTCATTATGGATAGGGCTAGTAATGTACTCTCACCTACTTCATAATCTTAATACCCAGAAAAAATGCATAAGAAATACCCATGAGAAACAAAAGTTGTTGGACACTCTGTCTTTATGCAATCAGTTTTAATAGATAAACATCAGAAGATGGTAAATGACAAACAAACAATAGCTATTGGATATAAAGTGAAAGTATAATGATAGTATCAAATATGCTCTCATGTTCTTATTAGGACATCGGGTTACTTTCGGCGTCACTACTTTTGAGGAACATATAATAGCATAACATGAATCTAATACACAAAATACAGATTGTCACAAAAATATGGATGATTTTATGAAGATCTTTCATAACTTAGTATCCAAACATAAACAATCACAATAGGAAGTAAGCTTATCACACTAGAATCCTAGATTCTACATGGAAACCATGGTTTTAAACCACCTAACTACCAACTAGCATCCACAAGTCCATCCTTATCTTTGTTTACGAAGTTAAGGAATCTTACAATCATAGATCAAGGATATAAAGTAGAATATGCTAGTTCTAGGAAGGTACAAAGCGATGACTCAAAGATATATCTTTACAACTCACGTCCATCCACAGCATATGTGTTGCCCATTCATGAAAAAGTAGCTTTTGTAAAGTTTTTAATAACTGACACACAAAAGTTGCTTTCACCTAGAACAAGGCACGTAGTATGCACCTCCCCTCCTGTACATTCAACATGAATACAACTAGAAACATACTCGCACATACTTTATTATGCCTTAGTTGTCATATATAATTACAAAAGCAATATCCATAAGAACCGGAAAGTTGTTGGACATTGTCTTTATCCAAAGCACTTTTTTATAGATAAGCATGAAAAGATGAAAACTGACAAGAAGATGACTATAGCTACAAGAAGCACCAACCTCTTGCCTTTTCATTTTTATATATTTTCTATTGATATGTAAAGTTAGTTCCCTTGGAACTGTTGAGCCCCTTGGTTTCCTATATAAACCACCATCCATGGTGCTCATCACCAGTCACCCTCATCACCATCAATCACCAACAGTTCTTCGACTGTTTTTATTCTCCAGTTCTCTCAGTGTATCGGTCCTTTAAGGTACACCATCTTACTACTATGGAAATAGATTTTGTAGGGACTTGCTCACATGATATTTCTTGTTCTGTACATTTAATTATCTTTGTCTGTATAGTTTTCTTGTATCTATGATATGGAGAATACGGAACTAAAAAATCTTTTGATTTTACCTTTAGATATGCTTTCTGGTATATATACATGATATGGAGTGCATAGAACTAAGAAAATTTTCATTTGATTAACTTGAACTTTTGTACTGTCATAAGTAAGCACTAACTATGTGAGTTGATCCTCTATCTAGGTATATCTTTCATTGGAGAAGGGATAAATGGATCGTTGTATTGAAATTCATTCATCGCCAAAGAAGCCCATGCCACTATCTCGCGCGGGAGATGATAGATGACTTTTGGAGGAAGAAACAAGTAGAGATCGAGGAAATTCAAGACTTTGGTGATCGTGCAATCCCCATGACCCGCATCAAAAAGGTCATTTGCAATGAGAAGGGTAAAATGATGATGGCATTTGACACGCCATCTTTCCTAACAAAGGCATGTGAGATCTTTGTGCAGGAAATTGCACTCCGTGCTTGGATAAGTGCCAATTCGCAGCAGCGAAACATCATACTGGAATCTGACATTGCTGAGGCTATTGCTTCCACTGAGTCTTATGATTTCCTAAATGATGTCTTGAATGCTCATCAAGATGAGCACCGTTCTTGTCCTTCTCCAAAGCCTGCTAAGAAACGCCATGACAGGTTCTTGACTAATCTTCCATCCTCATCCCGCCATCTTCATCCCCATCAGAACCAATTGCCGCAATTTTGTCCAAAATTCAGTAAATATCCTCCTTTAGTCCACATTCCTCCTTCTGTGCCACAAACATATGGTCATCGCATACCTTTACCCTTGGCATCTCCACCTCATGAAGCTTCTTCAGTAATTGCAACCACAGTCACATCCACACCTGTAGTGAGTGGAATTATTCCGCCTACCAACTGTATGGCCAATGATCTTGTGTCCTTTGGAAACACCATCAACAACATTGCTGCTTCTGGTGTGATGAACCATATGGAAAAACTTCCAAGGGCACTAGCCAATATTCCAAATACATACCGCTACATGAACATGGTTGCTTCAGCATCTGTTTATGGTGCTGATGGTGCTAGCTCTACTAATAATGGTGCTGCTGAAGACAGCACCGTGGCATTCCATTTCCCTTATATTCCTCAAATTACTTTGCAATTACCACCCCCTTTACAAATGGCAATGACTAGCACCCACAACAGTAATAATATCACTATAGAGAATTATATTGACTTGGAGGTTGCAGCAACCAAAAGCACCATACCTGCTAGCAGTACATCCAATGGTAATGGTGACATTGATCCTAATGCTATTGGAGTTTGTGGTGATCAACACCAACATGAGGAAGAAGCTAATACATCCCTGGAAGTTAATGGTGTGCATGGAAGCTTAGATGCACAAGTTGGTGTTGCTGCTAGCATGGGCAACGATATCAATTGGGATGGATTTGAAATGTTGGATGACTCTTTGCTACCTATGGTTGGAAAGGATAGCATCATGGATGAAGAACCAGCACCTTTACCCAACACTACTTCTAATGATGATCTTCTGCTCACTGGCAGTATATCAGATCTCGAGGGATTCAGCCATGAACCATATCTGCTGGATGACATTATATCCGGTGCAGGCACTAGCAAAAGATGCACCTAGAAGAATTGGGGGTATTGATGCAATTATAAGAGAAGCAAGCAGTACAGAAATAAAAAAATAACTTTCGCTTTCTATACATGTATTCTGGTATGCTTGATATGGTTCATACCATGCTTTTATCCACATGTACGTGTATGAACAAGTTGTGTAATACTATATATATGGGTTCTTGTTCTTCTTTGAAACATGTGCACATGTGCTTTCTAAATTGGAGTAATCATTTTACAACATTTGTTGCTGAAAAGGGGAGTAGAAGTGGTTTTCTACCTCTGACTTCGAAGTCTTCAGATTGACACTACTGTTTCATCAAACAATTTTCACGCAATGAGGGTAGCAATTGTCAATTTGTTTTTTGTTTCATATGTATGTCTAGGCCTTGTAGTGTCCACCAATGGATTAGGATATGTCTGGTCTAGGTCAATGATTTTGATGATTTATTGTAGAAGTAACATACTTTCCAGCCCCGCAAACGGATCCCGCTTAACCCCTTGCTTGTCACCGCCATGGGAATGAAGACCCTTCCCCAGCCCATTGCATCCTGCATCCTCCAGGACTTCAGCCGATGCAAAGTGACTGTTCCGTTGATATATGTCATGATTTTTAATGCTTTTTTAGAATAATCTTGGATTGCCTAACTAGGGTTTGATCTTTTTTTGTCTTGGATTCGACAAAATCACGGCTTCGAGCAAGAGGAACTTCTACGGTGGAATTTGCTTTGCCCAATGTGCTCGGTCACAGCTAGCTAGCCGCTAGTAGTTGTGTTCTCATTAACCAGTTACACCATGTTGTATTATTATTACATTCAACATAATCTGTGAGATTTAGAGGAGAATAGGACATGTATCAAGTCATCGACTTCAGGTTTTCCTCCCAATGTTTTCAAAAATGCTTTTGAACATGCATATGATATACTGTACTACTCCCGCTGTTAGCTGATGCATGTACAGGATTTATTTTGACATGAGCTAGCAGTGGTTTCTTATCTCCAAAACAAGAAATAAAAATTTAACTCTATCCATTTATGAATGCTTCATGACATTATTTATCTTATGCAATCTTGAAAAAAAATAGTGCTGTTCTTGAACAAAGTTTGTTGTTTTATTGTCATGGTCCTGAATTTCGAAGAATCCGCATCCTTTTTCGTGTTCACACCGATCTCTAATACCAAATTCAGAAGTATATTCAATTACAAGCATGTTGCTCAGCAGCTATGTTGCTCACTTAGAAGGAGTGTTACCTAGCCGAACATCTTCCCAAAATCCGATCCGAGCACTCTTGTTCAATTTAGAATTTCCAAAATTCTAGAATAGAGGCTTGACACTCATTAAATCGGACAAGAATTGTGAATCTCCAGTTTTTGTTTCTTTACTTGAGCTATGGTTTTCTACCCCAAATATTTATTTCTAACTAATGTTTCAGCAAATAATAATGTTCAAACACCCAACCAAATAACCATCGCTATCCGTGGCAAGTCATTAATTAGATCAGCCACACACACACACACACATGGTAGCTTCGAGTTTCTACAAATGGTCCATGGTGCTGCCCCGAGCTCAACCCTTCGCATCCCAAGCTCTTGCCCTAAGCAAGCTCAACCCTTTTATGTATATATAGTTGTCGTTGCCAAGTTTCATACTTGTCAACATGATAGCTCCTACTTCCAAGGTCACACTTAACATCTACTCACAAGATGAGCAGGATGCAACAAAACACATCGTATATACCTCATTTCCTTTGATCCACCTACTAGGCATTAGAAGACATTATGCCATATATGGGCCCAACAAGGGTGTGATGACCGAGCCGACATAGGTCCCTAACTACATTGTCATTGCAAGCCTACCATAGAGTGCCGACTCCTATGAGCACCTTTGGCCAACCCACACCCACACAAATGAACGGGAAAGACGCCATATCTCAATAGATATATTCTATATAATACTAGAAATCCCACAAGAGTGGATTTTTTTTGTTGTGTGTCGGGAGCCTATGATGCATGCGGATCAATTAGTAGAACTCCCACCTTCTTTCAAAATATTCAAATCTTGCGGATTATTTTCATTAGTTTGTAACAATTAATTTCAGTTTTACTACACCACCGAGTTTTAACATTCCATTTTACGCTATATCCGGATATTATTTTTTTCTTGGGAACGAAATGGGTCCATCCTACCGCTACTTATCTTTATTTTATGTTGGATTACACTTGTTGCATTTTAACATAAAATTCACAATATGAACTCGAGCACTACCGTGCAGCTCGTAGCTTATAGTTTGGCCATGAGTATTACAAGATTCTTTCACCACCAATTTTTAAGGCAATCCCACCCCCGGCAAGGGCTTAGGGGCAGCTCCGCTCGCATGAAGTCGCCATGTGTCCCTTCCGGGGAGACACAAAGGAGGATCCTTGTTTGACCCGGTGAAGACCCCACCCGAAGGCACCACACGTCCTTTTTAGGAATTGCATGACTTGACGGAAATACAACGGGAGTGCCACATGTCCTCCATAGGAAGTCGCAAAGGGGGCCCGCTCACCCCTATGGTGACGTTTGGGGTTGCTAAGTGTTCCCTTTGGAGGGGCCAAAAGGGATCCGGGAGGCCCATATGGCTTTGCATGAGCATCCAAGGTATCACGTGCCATTGTCTTGGGCCCACCCTTCGTGAGAGGGAGAGTAAGGACACACCAATCATGTGTTGCTAGCAATTGTGAATAAAATTTTTGGCATCTATAATTTCATCATGTTAGTCTTGTTTGCATCATATAACTATCTCTAGCATATTTATGCATATTTGATGACTATATCTATAATTAGTAGTATTAACATCATTGTAGGCCGATCCACCTCATCGGAGGCCTCCCGTCGGGCCCGCGGTAGCATGACACGACACCGGAGGCGCCGACATCTATGACGTGTTGATGGCCCTACACTCGCCGAGCCCCGCGGCCACGCCTTCCCTACTAGCCCCGCGCTCGCCGACCCTCCCCTTTCGACCAGCCCTCCGTGTTAGTGGTGTGATTCAACCGGTGGCGGTGAGCACGTGGGCCACTAAGCCGGGCCCCTCCATGAGCTCCCCCTCGTCCGTGTCGGGCACCACGACGGCTTCCCTACCGACCGCCCCAAGCCTCCCCGCCGCCTACTCCTCCCTTGACAATTGTGCTATGTTCGTGAGAGAAAAAGGAGATGGATGAAGGGAGGTGTGAGACCGATAGATAGGACCCACCGTCATTGGGGGCGTCATATTTGGCGGTATATAAGTGCGGATGGGAAAAATCTCATAGTGACGCTCTACGGCCGTCACAAAAAAATAGCACATGTCATCATAAAAATGCTACCGAGAACCGGCTCCCGACGACATACATTTTGTGACGACAATTGGTACCTTTTTGTGACAAAAAAGGAGAGCCATCACTAATAATTCTAGCGGTCCCGATTTTATGACGGTCTAGACTTTTGCGTAATATTATGACACATTATATGACAAAATTTTGCCCCATCATGAGGGTTAGTGTCATAGAAAGTTGATTTTCTTGTACCGGATATCTATTGGGATGAATATGAGACAACCACATTATTGGAGGATTTAATGATCAATGATTATCTAGTGCCATTCTATGATACTACCTCCACATGTGATCTTCTATATCTTGCATTACTAGTGATCATATGCCGGATCTCAATGGATTTGATGATGAACCATATCTCTCTCTCAAGATGGTATCATCTCTAGTAATAAACATACCGAGAGAAGATGCCACTACTATGGAAAGGATTATTAGTATTGGGTATCTAATTAGTATTGGGACTTTTAGTACCGGTAAAATAATCGGTACTAATGCTCCCTCCATCCGTCTCCGTTCGTCTTTGTCCGTCCTCCATCCCGGTCCACTACCGTCGGCTCTTTCGCTTTTCTTTTCTATTGTTTTCTTTTCTTTTCTTCCTTTTCACATTCACACATCAATGAACCAATATTCAACCACACATTTCTCATACAAATAACATGTACAAGAATTACAATCTCACATTTCAAAAAGGACTAGAATATCAAAAATTAGAACATACACATCACGGGGACAACACATCAAATTTATAGGAAGAATATAGATCGATTCACAACGAGATCTCATTCGAGCAAGAATACAATAACACACAACCCACCACCCACCACTACCGAGGGGGCGGACCCATCCCGACCGCTCCCACCACCGGGCCACTGCGACCTCCGGCCACGACCCCACTACCGCCGCCGGTCTCCACCGCGCAAGAGGCCATGACCCCGCCTTGATCGGTCCCTCCCCGCGAGGTTGTCACACCCGACTTTCCGAAGAAAACCAAGTGCATACCTATATGCATGCCGGGATCAAGTTTCATGCATATAGTGACATAAAAGTGAATACGAAACGGTATCTCGTAAGAAAAAGAAAGATTATCGAGATTTACGCTTTATCCCGGAAACGAAGGCTCCAAACATCACGAGCGATCGGCCGGGGTTGCGTACGCCTAGCACCAAGAACATCTTCACAAGACTTCGGAGCGGCTTCCTCCTTCGAGCAACATTGTTTATAGCAAGGGTGAGCACTTGTCGTACTCGGCAAGTGTGGAAAAAGATATGAATGCAAAGGCTTTATAGTGGACTCGGGCTATAAGCATTTAAGCAATTTTAGTTGGTCAAGTTTTATTAGCACCGATTACTAATAAAGTATAAGTTTATACCAACCCACAATTAAGCATAAGGTAAGAAATACGCCACAAGCACATGGCAAGCATAACCGAGAGAGCGATTTAAGTCCATCTTCAAGTTCAATTATCATGTGAGGGTCCGGGCCGCCCGTGACCGTGGGCACGGCTAATCGATTAGTTTTACACTCGCAGAGGTCGTACATCTTTACCCACAAGTCGCGTAAAAGTCCCGAAGAACTTTAAACCCAACCATGCGATGCTAGCTAGGCATCATACCACACTACCGAGGTGTGATTGCATAGGGACGCTACGAGGCCTTTACAAAGAGTCCTCCCGTGCGTATTAGTCCATAGTAGTATGTCATAGAGGCTATCTTTCGTACCACACTTCTATTACGGACGGTCAGCCATAGAGTACTTCCGTTCCAAGACCACTCCGAAATAGAAGTAGCCATAAAAGCATTCCTCCGTCCCCAACCTACTATGCGAGTAATAACCACACAAAGACTTCCCTAATTACTCGGCCAAGACCAGAGCCATATAGTCCTTGTGGTTGCACTGTTGTCCTGGGTGGTCGCTCCATGTTCCGATTAATCATATGGTCTTGTATTAAGCAATCAAAGATATAGCATAAAAGGTATAACATGATTCATAATTAATGTTCATTAAAACCACCATAACCCAGGTATAGCAACTAAGCATAGCTACCCAACATAAATGTAAACCCAGGTTAACAAGGAATGACAATCAAAGACTAGGATAAACCTTAATAGGAACCCATCAAAATTAATGCAAGCAATGCAATGAATGATTAAGTATAATTCTTAGGACAAAATCAAGGACACACTTGCCTTTAACCAAAGTAATGTCGTTGCTCAGAATATCTTCAACTTCAAGCTCTTCCAAACTTCTCGAACGGCGTTCACTCTAAGCGCATCAATCACCGGGCACAAACATACAAAGCAGACAAACAAGCATACTAAGAACAAAGCACCAATCATAAGAAAGCTTTAAAAGAATGCACTAAAGGATAGGCTTGATTAGATGGATCACTAAAGAACACAAAGGGTGCTTGGAAAGACTTAGTTTGCTTTAAAGAGATGGTTGCGGAAGATTGAGCAAGGACCAGAAAGATCACACTGAGATAGAGCTCGATTCTATGGTTACATAGGCGCAAGAAACGCTGAACACAAAACTAAGCTCGAAACTATCGTGAGATCATCAACAAACAACAAGAGACTACGCTTGGTATATTTTAATTAAGAAATCATGTGAAAGAATATTTCAGAGAAATACTCTATGTTACCATTAAACAAGTTACATTTAATTAAAGAAATCACGATAAACCTAATCATGTTTTATTTAGAACATTCGAGTAGAAGTTATGTCAAATTAACAATTACTTTAGAAAGATGAAGCAAGTATAAGATATCTAAACGAGTAACTTTATGTCACGTGTTCAACTAAACATATTTAATATTGAAAAGGCATTTATGAAGTCATTAGGCATTTTAACTTTATTATGAAAACCGATGTTTAACTCTAACATCTTTTGCTTAGAAAAAACTAGTTATAAATAGGGATTAACCAATTGCATCATGATTAAAGAAAACCGGATTAGAACCTAATCACTTTTTATTTATAAAAGCATTAGAATAAGAATTAGTCGAGATTAACATGCATCTTTAATATTAAAACAAGTAGCAGGTGATACACGTGCTAACGCATAAGTTATGGTGAAACGAACTAGAACAAGACAAACGGACTATCAACGCATAAGAGAACCTTAAGATGGGTTTAGGAAAACTAATTTACGTAGAGAACTAGATCGAAGGGCAAGAACCGAGCAAAAGGTAAGCTAAACTAATTGGTAAAGGAACCGATAACAAGATTAGCTCACGAAGAAAGGTATAGCTACGAAAGATTGGGCATAAGAACATAGCCGATTTATAAAAAGACAACCTAACAGAGATGGGATAGACATCAACTAGCTAGATGCCGATATACAAGATTCTAAGATAAACATGAAACAAGAGTGATAAGATTACTTGATAGGCAAATGAGCGGTGCAAACTACTCACATAGACAAAGCTTCTAAGATAAGCGAAAACCATCCACCGAGGTGGAAGGAGTTGCTAAAGAGGTTACGGGGATCGTCACCGAGGAACCCGAATTCGAGATGCCCGAGGAAGACACGAGGATACCGCAACTCAAGTCACGCTTCTTCCGAGGTAAACTTGACAACCACTTTGAGAAGTTTGTGGAAGTTGTGCGTAGACTTAGCATCAACATGCCATTACTAGATGCCCTACAAGTACCTACATATTCTCGTTACTTTAAAGACATACTTGCAAATAAATATGAGATAGCAACACTCGGGGTAGATCATGTCAAGATGTCCGAGGAGTGTAGTGCCGCTATTGCTAATGGGCTAGAGAAGCAAAAAGACCCCGGGTGCCCCACAATTCCATGTTCAGTTGGTTCTTTCAACTTCGAGAAGGCGTTATGCGACCTTGGAGCTAGTGTGAGTGTCATGCCGAGGGATGTGTTCGAGAAGCTACGCCTACCAATGGAGCCTACAGGAATATGTTTGGAGTTGGGTGACAACTCCATTCGCTATCCCTTGGGCATTGCTGAAGATGTACCCGTGAAGATTGGACACCACTTCATCCCCGTCGACTTCGTTGTGCTCGAGATGGGAGAGAGGGAGAAGCCGCCGCTCATCCTAGGGAGGCCGTTCCTCAAGACCGTGGGAGCTACTATTGATGTTGGCAAGGGGGAGATCATGTTCGATATCAACGGAGAAAGGAGTTCCTTCAAGTTTCATCCAAGAATCGAGGCATGCAACATGATTGGAGTGAAGGGAGAACCAAAACAAACGGAGGGGCTGAAAAAGAAGAAGGAGCCGAAAAAAATGAACGTAAAGAAAATCAAAGAAGGTGTTGCATCCGTCAAGACAAAGGAAGAGAAGCCGCTCGTGAAGACCAAAAAAATGACTAAGCCGACTAAGCCGGAAGACAAGCCCGCGCCCAAGATGGTGCGGAAGTGGGTACCCAAGATTGCAACGCCCGCAAAGAGCGTTGATCCGGAGTAATCAAGTGAAGAAGTCTAGCTATAGACTATAAACGAAGCGCTAGGCGGGAGGCAACCCGTTTCATCTAGTCAAGAATAAGCTACGGGAGGACAACCCGATTCCGGGTTTTTCGAGTATTTTTAGTAATTTAGTTTTTGAGTTTTATTACGCAAAGACATAGAAGTGGTTGAACAATATTAGAGACATAATTCTTGATTGAATGTTTGCTTTATCATAAACCCTTTGCATGAACCCTCTTATGTGCTTGTTGGTTCTTTTCTTTTCGAGAAACCTCAACCAAATAATTTCAGAACCTAACTCAACCTTTCACCCTCATTATGGTGCTGAGGTTGACTTATTTTTCATGCTAAAACCACACGAGTAGAGCCACGATTTATATTTAAGTGTTAAAAAAATTCAGCACGTGGTAGGACTCGTGTGAACCTAGAAATCAAAACATTTGGTTGGTTTTAAAAATCTTTATCCTTGGTTTCTCTAGGATTAGAATTTTTCTAAGCCTATTCTAATTTTGTTTTATTCAAAATCTTTCTTATTTAGCCAAAATTAGAACCTAAACCTATGCCCCCATGATCAAGCCGGGAAAAGAGCGTCCGCTCTCAACCGATGAAGGCAAACTATACCGTGAGACCGAAATCGACGTAGTCGAAAAATATTTTCGACTTACATTTGTTTTTAATGGTTTAAAAACTTCTCCAAAATTGTGTTTGAGCTCTTGCATGGCTCTGAAAAATATTTTAAATTTCGAATTAGAGGAGTGCTTAACCTTAAACACACCTAAATGGAGGCAATCTAGTTTGAATTAATCATGCATGCACCATTGGATTCCCTTTTATCAACTTTCACCAATTCCACATGCAAAGGACAAGCATGGTGGGCAGCAAGCATCAACTTTGCAGGAATTTCATGGTGGCATGTGAAGCAAGTGGAGCTAGGGAGCATGGACATGACCCAAAGCATGGAGCATCAAGTGGAAGGACCAATAATGCAAGAAAAGGAGTGGACGAGAGCGTTTGGGCGGTGCAACTCGTGGAGCACGCGGGCATGAAAGTTGCAGAGGCGAAATGATCGTGCTGGAAGAAAGACGAGGCGGGGAGGAGCCGGAGGGGACCCCGGGCCGGCCGGCCCGAGGCCGGCCGGCCTCACCTACTTAAGGAGCCCCCCCGCTCCCATTTTCTGCACGAGCAAGCTTCCCTTTCCTTTGCTTGTGTGTTCAAGTTTGTGTGCTCAAAACCTCCGTAGACATAGCCAACCTTCCCAAGCTTGATAGCTCAAGAAAAAAAAATCCACATCCTTAATCCACTCAAAGTCCACATCCGAAGCAAAGAGTTTAAGTACCTAGTTACCGGTTGCAACCCGGAGTTTTAGTTGAAGAAAAGAGTGCAGAAACCCATGTGGAAGAAAACCACCGCCCGTCTCTTCTCCAAGAAGAAGAGTTCGTCGTCATCCAAGCCGTCATCAACCACGTCTTCGAGGAGGCACTCGGTTTCCGAGTCTCCCGAGGCATGGAGACGGACACGGTACCACCGAGGAGGAACGATGCTCTCCTCCTTGGTGGTATGAGGGCTGCAAGAAGCACTTCCATGAGGTTTACCGAACCTTGTGGGCGCACGGAGGAGCAGCCCGCGCCACCACGACGATCGACCCGTTCAACCGCGCCACCTCCTTACACCCCGACATACTCTTCCTACGTCTTCATCATCTTGTCGGCGGAGGAGGAGGAGAGGCTCTCTAATCTTGAGAAGAGGCTTGTGCCCAACGTCGAGTTCGACGACCAAGCACTCTACACCTTGGGTTTTGGCACCGACATATACTATATGTTGGGGCACCTTGGATGGGTGCAGTTCTCCAACGGAGTATCGGTAGACACCCACTTGGGGTTCGCCTTGGAAATTTTGATGACTATTGCACCCATCCTTGATGATGATGGGGTGCAAAGCTTGTCATTCCGTTTGGAAGGAGTCCAACAAGTGGTTCCCTACGAGCACGTTAGGGAGCTACTTGGATTCCACAAGGGAGCTCCGGAGAAAGTTGACGTGCCACCCGGCATGTTAGCGGGATTTTAGAACATGATCTCCGGAGAAGCCCATCAACAACGCAATTGCATCCGCAACCCCATTATCCGGATATTTCACTCTTGGATGTGCAAGAGGGTATTGGGGAGGATGAAGGAGACAAAGGTGACCGACATGGAGTTGAATTGGCTATACTCGGCTTTAATTGCCAGGCAGCCAATAGACCCTTCTTACCTTATGATCAACCGTTGGTGTTGTGAAGCAACATCGGGGGCGGGTAATATTGGTTCGGGGTGCTACCTCTCCATGTTGGCCTTCTCCTTGCAAGCGGGGGATCGCAAGAAACCCCCGACCACCTTTTGCGTGGTACCTCTCTCGGCATTGAGTATTTGCGGCAAGGCAAATACATTAGTGGAGATGAGAGAGGAGGTTATCGGTTGGCCATAGTGAACCTACCCCTTCCCAATGAGAGGCTTAGGCTTTTCAACAAAGGAAGAGAAGATTGGTTGGAAGAGGGACTACTTGTCCCTGCAAGGAAAAACAAAAGAGGAAGAATCGTAGAGGAGGGAACATCCTCCGCACAAGAGAGTGGAGCACAACCCAATGTGCAACCATTCGGCGGGATCCCTCCTCCGCCAAGTTATTACGGAGGGCCACAAGAGCAAGCATGGGGGGGTGGTGCACCGGTACCCCCACCAAATTATGTTGTGCCCAACGCTAACTTCGCGGAGTCCTACGCTCATCATCCCCAACCACAACAAAGCATGGCCATAATTGGAGGGTATGCTGCAAGAAACGCCCAAAACATCGCAGCCATCCAAGCTAATGCAACTCAACTTGGTGAAGGAAATGCAAATATTGCCTTTGAGCTCGGACGCCTTCACCTTGTGGAGCCAAATCAATTCGTCGGAGGAAATGTCCAATCATATTATGAGCAAGGGTATTATTATCAAAATCATCAACATCAACCACCGGCGGAGGACTAGAAGATTTAGGAACTTTAGTTTTCTTTTCTTTTCTTTTTCTATGTAATTTTCAGCTTTTGCTTATGTGTGTTTGCGTAGTATTTTCTGTTTTTATTTAAATTTCAGCAAGCATGTTTGTTTATTTTCAGTTTGTATTTCAACTTGATGTCATCATTAATAAAGACACCACCTTGATTATATCATTGGAAAAGTTACAAAATTAGTGCCATGATGATATATGATTATAATTGCAGCTTTGTTTATCTTTGTAATCGATCTATGCATGTTTAAGCTAGTGCTCTCTTAAAAATACAAATCTGAATTTATCTAAATGCTAGCTTAATTTTCAGCGGAGGTTATGATTAAAATAAAGACCCATAGTGTTTTATGTGCTCTCAAGTTATGAATAGATTAAAGATGTCTTTTATGCTCAAAAATATCGCTAACCTTGTCATAAATATCACTTGTGTGTTGCTCAACCTATCCAAAGCCTTATATATATTTGAGTGCATAAACCTTAGTGTACAAGATTTATTTTTGAGTGAGTTATTGCAGGCCATGATTTCTCTGGCCCGAGACTAAGAAGCCTTTGGTCATTCCATTTTTGCGTATCTATCTTTTTGCTAGCCTTTTATCCGTGCATTGTGTATCCCCGCATCGGAGATCTCACAAACCTCGCCGGATATCCACCCTTAAACCAAATATCATCTTTTGTGATTACCTCCTTGACCACAACCTATTGTTGAGAATGGATCATCAATTCAAGGAAGATCGCAAGACGGTGCCAACATTGAAGATTTCAAGTATCTCTCCAAGGAAAAATACCCCGGTACCTACCTTATTTTTTGCCTCTTTGCTCGAGGACGAGCAACGTCTAAGCATGGGGGAGGAGGTAGGTACGGTGCAGTTTTAGAGTTAAAAGGGGAATATTTAAAAAAATGATGAAAGAAAAAAAATCCGGCGATGATCATGACTTTCAAGGTGAAAGAAGAAAAAAAAATATATATATAATGAATGAAAGAAAGAAAGAAAGAAAGAAAGAAAGAAAGAAAGAAAAGAATGAGAAATATGAGAAAGAGAAAAAAATATATGCGTAAAGTAAACTCCCCAGGTTCTCTAAGAGTGCATTCAAGGCTTCAAGTTAAAAAGATCCATTCTCATTTTCCAACCATGTGCAATCCGATAACGAGGACTTCCTTTGTGCCTCGGGATCATTCTTTGCCATTTGCACATGTCCACTCATCTAAAAGTGTGTGTATTTTTCTCTTTCCCCTCCTTGATTTAACATTATTTTCCAATGACCTTTTTGACGAGTCTCGATAAGACCATGAGAAGCTTGTCTTGTTTTGACAACACCTCATCTATAAAATCTTGTTAGGACTAAACTTTCCCAAAGCTCCATATAAAGCCTACCACACATATATGTTATGAGAGGGAAAGGAGTAGAATATATAGGCTTGAGAGACAAGTGAGATGAGAGTTCATGAGCAATATACAAGATGATTTAAATTTGTGAACTTGGTTTAGCCCTTCTTTATCTCGTTCTTTATTTCAAAAATTCTGAGATCTATTTAAACTTTGTGAGCATGTTAATACTTGTGGGATAAGCTTAATAAGAATCTACCCTCCGTAGAGATGAAGGCTAGTACATTATGGAACTTTAATGAATTAAAATTTTGAGAGCATTATGTTTTCTCATGTATGATCAAGTGCAATGTTTAACATCGTTTGGCAATGATGATATCCATCGAAGGCTTACTCGAGGACGAGCAAGGTTTAAGCATGGGGGAGATGTTGACGGTGAAAATCCGTCAACCTAGCCATGAGTTTACCTTCGGTGTTGGTGTCACACCCGATTTTCCGTAGAAAACCGAATGCATCTCATATGTGTGCCAGGATCACAATTTCACACATATGATAGACTCATGAGTGTAATATCACGAGACTACCGCTCAAAAACGTACGTAAAAGGTTTAATAACTTTTATTACACTCACGATGGAAGACACGAAGGTCTTTACACGAACATCGATAACTATGAAGATGCGACTCCATATTCATCTTCCACAGGCTTCGACGGTTGATCGCATCCTCGAACTCCTCGTAGTCGGTGAAGTACTCCACTCCGTGGTTCTTCTCTCGAACGGCGTAAGCAAGGATGAGTACACTTATGGTTGGTACTCGCAAGGCCACGGGAATAACCGGAAAGCAATATTAATCCATCTTTAAGTTCAATTAATCATGTGAGGGTCCGAGCCGCTCTTGACCGTGAGCACGGCCGATCGATCGCTTTTACACTCGGACCGAGGGTTGCACACTTTTCCCACGGTTCGCGTAAAAGTTCCAAAGAACTTTGAACCCAACCACGCATGTGCCGATCGTGCACAATACCACACTTCCGAGGTGTGATTGCATAGGGACGCTACGAAGCCTTTACAAAGATATGCAAAAGCATCAACAACCCACGACGAGTCTGACTCGGGGCGGACCATAACCCTCCCTAGTGGTCGGCACCTTAGCAAAGGCTGGCTACCCCAAAAGAACCGGGCTATACCCCCGCAACCCGGAGCCCCCCGTGTTCCTTTCGGATAGGGTCGTCAACACAATCACACATCTAATTAATTGGCTAAGCCGCAGCCATATGGACCGTGGTTGCACTCGTTTTCCCGGGTGGTTCTCCATGTTCCGATTAACTTATAGTGATCTTGATTAAAGCATAGGTAGAAGGGTGGTTAGGGTCACTTGCCTTTCTCCAACGATAAGCTACTTTCCTTATCTGCAAAGCTCTGCACTTGAACTTCCTCGAACGGCGTGTTGGCTACGATCATGCAAGAAAACATACAATAAATAAAACAATACATCAAACATTACCAAAAGACTAAAACAAGCTTTTAGAAATGACGGGCTCGGAGAGACGATCGCGTGGATACTAAGAACGCGTAAAACGGAGTTAGGATGGAAAAGTTATGGTCGAAACAAGGTTCGGGGACTAAATTGTGAATATCCGAAAGTTTTAGGGGTTTTCCGCAAGATTTCAGGGACCTAAACATAAATATGTGTGAAACTAGGAGGTCTAACATGTAAAAGGTTAAGGAGTAGGCTATTAAACGAGAAAATCTAAGAGATCGGGGGCCTAAATATAAAAATCGGGACCTAGTTGTAAGGCTTTTATATAGGTGGAAGGATATATTTGTGAATTCGAAATCTCGGGGTCCTTTTTGCAAAACCACCAAGGCAGCCGGCGGGTGGACCGTGGCGGCGACACGTGGCGGGCTGCGGTTGGACGTGATGACGCAAGCGATGACGTGGCGATGACGTCGGCGGTGGACCGCGCCCGTGGACTCGGTCCACCCGTCCACCGTGGACCGGTGAAGGGGTACGCGGCCCTTTTAATCCGGGGCCGCGGATCTTCATCGGACGGCCGTGGCGGCCCGTAGGCGACGGGCGGCGGCGGCCGGACGGCGGCGGCGCCAAGCGGCGGCGGCGGCGGCGGGCTCGCCGGAGAAGAGCCAAGATGGCCTCCCGGCACCAAAACGCACGGAAAAACACCGAAGAAAGAGGGGAGTGCGAGGATCTTTACCACGGGCTTGAAGGGGTGGGAGCGGCGCGCGGAGGAGGAGATCGGGGCGGCGGCGCTCCGGCGCGCGGTCGTGCTCGGTGTGGCGGCGGCTCGCGGTGAGAGAGGAGAGGAAGGGAGCGGTGTGGTTTGGAGAGGGGGCTCTGTGCTTCTTATATAGGGCTGAGAGGGGAGCCGAGGGGGTGCGGTGAGGCGGTGGCGTGGAAGCTCGCCGGCCGGCCATTAATGGCGGCTCGGTGGGGCGGTTTCCGAAGGGAAGGGGAGGGGGCGGCGCACGCGAGTGGCGGCGGCATCTTAATGTGCTTTCGGTGGGGAGGAGAAGGGGCGCGAGGAGGCCGGGGAGGCGGCGCCGGGTGCGGGCGCGGCCGGCCGCCGAGGAGCGAGAGAGAGAGGGACACCATCTCGGAGAGGAGAGAGTCGAGCTAGTTGACTAGGGTTTCCCTAGCCAACGTGGGAACCTTGCACGGAAGACCACGTCGGAGTTCCGGAGCTAGAAGCAAGATCAAGGAAGGATCCCGGTGGTGATCTTGTGTATGTATCATTGTTATAGTTGAATTATCAAGTTGAATCTTTTCCTAGCGATCAAGTGTTTCCTCGAAGATTTCGTTTTTCGATCGGCTTTGCTTATTCCAATTCTATTCTCGAGATAGATTACATAGGGTGTTCTTGTAGCCGCGGTGGCTAGAGGTACACGCCGGATCTTCCGAAAGAATCTCGACTTGTCTTTTGACTCGCCCTAAGCTACCCGCATGAATAGGGATACGTTGTGACAGAACGGGGGTTCCGAAAGGCGGATGTTTTCGGATTTGGACGGGAAACCACGATTTAAAGAGGCTTCTATTAAGATTTGATTTGCTACTTCTTCTCTTGCTTGGAACTTCAACAAAAGGCTTACCCCGATCCCTCTAGATCGGTTTATCTACCCAATCTTACTTTGTTTTCTCCGGTCTTTAGTAGATTAGATTCGTTTTGTGTCTTTTACTTAGATGCATTAGGGTTTCTTTTATCGAAGATTGAAGTTACTTGGCTTTAATAGATTAAGTTTTGCGTCACACATTTGTTCCACGGATTCGATACCTTGGGTTCACCACTCGAGGGAAGAAGGGTCCCTTGACTACGACGGGAGACTTGTCCGCTTGCAAGTCACAAACGAACTTTGATATAACTATTAACCGTCAACAGAACCATTGGAGTCCGGTTTTTGTTGTGCACGTACAAAATTATTGGGAATGATTTTTGGGCACTCTTGAATATTCTTTAATGTTCCTCCACATTACTATGGCTAATTCATTCTGGAGATTAGGGTTCGTGGACTTGTGGGGATTCAAGGATATCTATGATAAACTGAAACAAGTAGCCCAAGCAAAACATACTGAGTACTAACTATGACTTTGTCTTCCAAACATAGAACCTCCGAAGTAACCTTTTACACGAAGTGAGGATAAAATTGTAAAAGAGGTGCTATGCATATATATGCAAATTTGTTCCACCCATGGGAGTTGGGCCGTAAGAAGACATTGGATGCAGTGCTACTCAACTGAATTCGAGTCCCACACAACTTGTGGCGCTAGTACACAAGTTGGGACTCAACCTGCACACTCTAAATTACAGATGCTCTAGTTTCGAGATGATACTTCTGTGACTCTAAACTGTGAAAATGAGCATGAGAGAGGGAAGATTTGCTACACCGATCTGCTTAACTTACTCTTTGAAAATTAATTACCACTAAATATATTATCATAAGATGCAAAAGGTACTCGATCATTTTTACAATAATATTATTTGCTCATTTTAGTTTTCTCTAAATCGAAATTTTCTGTGTGCACACAATATGAAGTTCTTCCAGGAAACGGTCTACATCAATTTTAAGGTTGTGTAGCAGCATAATGAATATCTTTTGGTAGCTTATAGTTAGGATGGGCTATTCACGCACCAAATAGGTCTTCAGATTGTGTAATAATGGATACCTGCCAGCAGTTTGTGGTGATGAGCACTCATGTGCAAAGAAAAAAATATTGAGATAATAGAAGTGCATATAGCACACCTATCAGATTCTTCTAATTCTGATCTATATGTTATGCCATCTGATCCTAAAGGTTAGTATACCACCTTGATTTTGAGAGTGCTGACAAAAGTTTGTTCATCTTGGTAGAGTTCAGCCAATAAATAGCTAGTGATGTCACAAAGTAAAGCCAATAAATAGCTGGGTTAACGACAAGTTCGTGGAGTTGCATATGTTGATGTCATATAAATAACATGTCGCTTCTTAGTAATAAGATTGTCGTGGATCATCAATGTTGCAGTGGCAGAGCCACTACTATGGCAAGCTAGGGCGGCCGCCACACCTGCCCGCTGGCATAGGGCCACCTAATCACCAACTAGTAGTATACTTAGCACTAACAATCTCTGAAAAATAAAGTCCAGTTAATCTAATTACATCATGCCTGCAGTTTGAAAGGACATCACGTCCAGCCTTTCTCGCTGCCGCCTGCCACTAGATATTGTTGTGCTGTTGTCACCTTCGACCTTTTGCTTTTAATGAATCTTTATCGAACATCTAGCTGTATTTAGTGCTTCTATAGTATGTTCATCCAATTATTCACTTAATGTTTGAAATTTTCATACAATTGTAATTCATATGATGATCTCTAGCATATTTATTCATATTTGATGACTATATCTATAATTAGTAGTAGTAACTTCGCCATAGGTAAATTTGATCTGGCTCCACCAATGAAATGTTGGATAATACTTTTGGTTTAAAGAATTATGGCTACTTATAGGACTATATGTTACTACCATTTAACATTAATTAGACAAACATATGCAACTACACAATTCTATTGAGTAGTGTGTAATGTAGACCTAAGAAAAATTTGTTACTACCAATGATGATTTGTGAATTTTGATTAAAGGTAGAGGGATACTTTATCTAAAAAAGGTAGAGGGATACACATCTGGCCTATCAACTACTTGGATCAAGGATAGTACGAGACAAGGGTTTATGCAAATTTAGGCATGTGAGTGAGTAATATTTCCATATCACTATTGATATGTATTGTATATATAGCAGCTATACATGTTTCCTTGAGCTCATTAGACTTTCTGTGTCTTGATCTTCCATTGCTAGTATCAACTTGTCTTTCTCCACTCTTGGAGGTACCTCAACCCATGTTTATATGTACAGTCCAAAACGGAGGGTCACTTCCAACTAGGATCATAGTTCCACACCCTGGGTAAGACCAAGTACATTGGTACACGTCAGCAGTCCCATAGGTCGTCCCATGCAGCGCCACCTAGGATTTTTGATGTTGTGGAGGCGAGAGAGCAAGGAGAGAGAAATAGGTTGTTGCCTCGCGAAACAACCACCTCATGGGACAACTTCACAACCATTGTATGAGTTGTTGTTGCCTTGCAACTCATACTATTACTTTTTATATGCACAAATTAAGGAATTATATAGCTCTACCAGACGACTCACCAAACAACTCATTGTACATCATGTTTATTGAGTCAACCCAAGATTACGTGTCAATGCATGTGACAACCTATCAGACGACACCAATGTACTTACCCTAATGCTTTTCATACCTCATATGAGGATTACTATTTATCTAGTATTCCTTGCATAAGATCATCAGCCGGATTCCATCCTTGGTATACACCCCATCACTATTGTCCTTTTAATTTGATCATCGCAGCTTATCGGCCTCCCATCAAAAGATTAGTTCGACCCAAGCCTTTTTGGCCTAATGATCATAAGTTCATTCAATGTTATTACATTGGAAACTAACAGGAATAAATTTGGGGGTGAGGCTAGTTCCATTCATTGTTATTAATTACTACATACTGGTGATCTACTCCCTATAGTTGCACCAGAAAAGTTATATATGCACTTAGTTAATTCAGGGTGTTGAAAGTTACAACACGTCACACATTATACCACCGACATTGTAGTGCCTGACAATTACTTACGTGTCGTAGCAAACTATCGAAAAAGGCATGGATAGATGATGTGAGAAAACTTTATAAAAGGCAATCAAGAGAGGCATTTGGTCGTGAAAATATGAGTCCATTTTTCGCAACTTCAACACCATCTATCCAATTACATGGTGACTAGTGAGGGATTCCAAAGGCTCATTCTTACGTTCTTCTTTTTTGCTTTATTTCTCAAATCATTCCTTACTCCCACACCTTAATTGGCCAATATGGTGTGACTAGATACAATAGCTGTACTTGACTAGTCGAAGTTGATGGAATTTTTATCTCACTGCTAAGAGAAATGAAGTTTGTGTCTCTTCTTACAAGTTGTTTTATTTCATTTAAATTTTTAATTTGTGCCACTGAATATGATTTAATGTTAATTAAACCACGATGTGGAGAGGCACGTCTTGATGGAGTAGCAGATGTGTGAGGTATGGTCCTCTTACTATGTCAAGCATGTTCTGCACTCATGATTTTCAAGCATGCAAATGCTTCTGCAGTTCTATTTGCCAGCACACACACATCTATGTATGTGTGTCATCTAATCTAATCACCCTTTTTTTGTACAGTTTCACAAAATTCTTTCAGTCTGCAGAATTCATTTTCACCCTATGAAGTACAAGCTATGATTCAACCAAGATGAACAAGCCTCCTCTTTTTATTACCATAAGAGCCAGGTCTCACGGGAACTACGCATATGCTCATGGATTTATCATGCCCTGAATCACATATACTTTGAACTACTTTCCCATCTATGTTGATCTCTAGATTTGTTTTCTTAGATTCAGATAAGTATGTATCACTAAACAAACTTGAATGTTTGGTTTAACAGTTCAATTTATGAGGGATGCATGCCATTTTCTTTATCCAAAGTCTTTTTGTGTGATAGCTTAAAGTAGAAGACATGTACTTTCAGCATCACGTTTGAGGATATGTATACAAATTATATCTTTTCTAATTCACAAAACATAGATGTTCATAAGTTGTGGATGCTTTTTTGTAAAGATACTGCATGAATTAGTTTCTACAAATCGCATACCTAGCCATGTCGTTTTTTGTAAAGTCAAGAAATATTACAATCATAAATCAAGGTTGTAAAGTATAAGGCACATGTTATAGGAAGGTATAAAAAATTACTCCTTTACACCTGAAATGTATGAGTGAGTCAATTAAATGAACAATAGATTTTTTGTGAAGTATTATACATTATTGCAAGTTGGTTTTACCTAGAGCCATGTGTGAAGTGTGAACCTCTGTCCCATGCACATTTCATTATGGATAGGGCTAGTAATGTACTCTCACCTACTTCATAATCTTAATACCCAGAAAAAATGCATAAGAAATACCCATGAGAAACAAAAGTTGTTGGACACTCTGTCTTTATGCACTCGCTTTAATAGATAAACATCGAAGATGGTAAATGACAAACAAACAATAGCTATTGGATATAAAGTGAAAGTATAATGATAGTATCAAATATGCTCTCATGTTCTTATTAGGACATCGGGTTACTTTCGGCGTCACTACTTTTGAGGAACATATAATAGCATAACATGAATCTAATACACAAAATACGATTGTCACAAAAATATGGATGATTTTATGAAGATCTTTCATAACTTAGTATCCAAACATAAACAATCACAATAGGAAGTAAGCTTATCACACTAGAATCCTAGATTCTACATGGAAACCATGGTTTTAAACCACCTAACTACCAACTAGCATCCACAAGTCCATCCTTATCTTTGTTTACGAAGTTAAGGAATCTTACAATCATAGATCAAGGATATAAAGTAGAATATGCTAGTTCTAGGAAGGTACAAAGCGATGACTCAAAGATATATCTTTACAACTCACGTCCATCCACAGCATATGTGTTGCCCATTCATGAAAAAGTAGCTTTTGTAAAGTTTTTAATAACTGACACACAAAAGTTGCTTTCACCTAGAACAAGGCACGTAGTATGCACCTCCCCTCCTGTACATTCAACATGAATACAACTAGAAACATACTCGCACATACTTTATTATGCCTTAGTTGTCATATATAATTACAAAAGAAATATCCATAAGAACCAGAAAGTTGTTGGACATTGTCTTTATCCAAAGCACTTTTTTATAGATAAGCATGAAAAGATGAAAACTGACAAGAAGATGACTATAGCTACAAGAAGCACCAACCTCTTGCCTTTTCATTTTTATATATTTTCTATTGATATGTAAAGTTAGTTCCCTTGGAACTGTTGAGCCCCTTGGTTTCCTATATAAACCACCATCCATGGTGCTCATCACCACCACCCTCATCACCATCAATCACCAACAGCTTCTTCGACCGTTTTTATTCTCCAGCTTCTCTCGGTGTATCGGTCCTTTAAGGTACACCATCTTACTACTATGGAAATAGATTTTGTAGGGACTTGCTCACATGATATTTCTTGTTCCGTACATTTAATTATCTTTGTCTCGTATAGTTTTCTTGTATCTATGATATGGAGAATACTGAACTAAAAAATCTTTTGATTTTACCTTTAGATATGCTTTCTGGTATATATACATGATATGGAGTGCATAGAACTAAGAAAATTTTCATTTGATTAACTTGAACTTTTGTACTGTCATAAGTAAGCACTAACTATGTGAGTTGATCCTCTATCTAGGTATATCTTTCATTGGAGAAGGGATAAATGGATCGTTGTATTGAAATTCATTCATCGCCAAAGAAGCCCATGCCACTATCTCAGCAGGAGATGATAGATGACTTTTGGAGGAAGAAACAAGTAGAGATCGAGGAAATTCAAGACTTTGGTGATCGTGCAATCCCCATGACCCGCATCAAAAAGGTCATTTGCAATGAGAAGGGTAAAATGATGATGGCATTTGACACGCCATCTTTCCTAACAAAGGCATGTGAGATCTTTGTGCAGGAAATTGCACTCCGTGCTTGGATAAGTGCCAATTCGCAGCGAGCCGAAACATCATACCGGAATCCGACATTGCCGAGGCTATTGCTTCCACCGAGTCTTATGATTTCCTAAATGATGTCTTGAATGCTCATCAAGATGAGCACCGTTCTTGTCCTTCTCCAAAGCCTCGCTAAGAAACGCCATGACAGTTCTTGACTAATCTTCCATCCTCATCCCGCCATCTTCATCCCCATCGAACCAATTGCCGCAATTTTGTCCAAAATTCAAGTAAATATCCTCCTTTAGTCCACATTCCTCCTTCGTGCCACAAACATATGGTCATCGCATACCTTTACCCTTGGCATCTCCACCTCATGAAGCTTCTTCGCAATTGCAACCACAAACACATCCACACCCGTAGTGAGTGGAATTATTCCGCCTACCAACCGTATGGCCAATGATCTTGTGTCCTTTGGAAACACCATCAACAACATTGCCGCTTCGGTGTGATGAACCATATGGAAAAACTTCCAAGGGCACTAGCCAATATTCCAAATACATACCGCTACATGAACATGGTTGCTTCAAGATCTCCGTTTATGGTGCCGATGGTGCTAGCTCTACTAATAATGGTGCCGCCCGAAGACAGCACCGTGGCATTCCATTTCCCTTATATTCCTCAAATTACTTTGCAATTACCACCCCCTTTACAAATGGCAATGACTAGCACCCACAACAGTAATAATATCACTATAGAGAATTATATTGACTTGGAGGTTGCAGCAACCAAAAGCACCATACCTGCTAGCAGTACATCCAATGGTAATGGTGACATTGATCCTAATGCTATTGGAGTTTGTGGTGATCAACACCAACATGAGGAAGAAGCTAATACATCCCTGGAAGTTAATGGTGTGCATGGAAGCTTAGATGCACAAGTTGGTGTTGCTGCTAGCATGGGCAACGATATCAATTGGGATGGATTTGAAATGTTGGATGACTCTTTGCTACCTATGGTTGGAAAGGATAGCATCATGGATGAAGAACCAAGCACTTTTACCCAACACTACTTCTAATGATGATCTTCTCGCTCACCGGCGTATATCGCATCTCGAGGGATTCACCATGAACCATATCTCGTCGGATGACATTATATCCGGTGCAGGCACTAGCAAAAGATGCACCTAGAAGAATTGGGGGTATTGATGCAATTATAAGAGAAGCAAGCGTACGAAATAAAAAAATAACTTTCGCTTTCTATACATGTATTCTGGTATGCTTGATATGGTTCATACCATGCTTTTATCCACATGTACGTGTATGAACAAGTTGTGTAATACTATATATATGGGTTCTTGTTCTTCTTTGAAACATGTGCACATGTGCTTTCTAAATTGGAGTAATCATTTTACAACATTTGTTGCTGAAAAGGGGAGTAGAAGTGGTTTTCTACCTCTCGACTTCGAAGTCTTCAGATTGACACTACTGTTTCATCAAACAATTTTCACGCAATGAGGGTAGCAATTGTCAATTTGTTTTTTGTTTCATATGTATGTCTAGGCCTTGTAGTGTCCACCAATGGATTAGGATATGTCTGGTCTAGGTCAATGATTTTGATGATTTATTGTAGAAGTAACATACTTTCCAGCTCCGCAAACGCATCCCGCTTAACCCCTTGCTTGTCACCGCCATGGGAATGAAGACCCTTCCCCAGCCCATTGCATCCTGCATCCTCCAGGACTTCAGGCTGATGCAAAGTGACTGTTCCGTTGATATATGTCATGATTTTTAATGCTTTTTTAGAATAATCTTGGATTGCCTAACTAGGGTTTGATCTTTTTTTGTCTTGGATTCGACAAAATCACGGCTTCGCAGCAAGAGGAACTTCTACGGTGGAATTTGCTTTGCCCAATGTGCTCGGTCACAGCTAGCTAGCTGCTAGTAGTTGTGTTCTCATTAACCAGTTACACCATGTTGTATTATTATTACATTCAACATAATCTGTGAGATTTAGAGGAGAATAGGACATGTATCAAGTCATCGACTTCAGGTTTTCCTCCCAATGTTTTCAAAAATGCTTTTGAACATGCATATGATATACTGTACTACTCCTGCTGTTAGCTGATGCATGTACAGGATTTATTTTGACATGAGCTAGCAGTGGTTTCTTATCTCCAAAACAAGAAATAAAAATTTAACTCTATCCATTTATGAATGCTTCATGACATTATTTATCTTATGCAATCTTGAAAAAAAATAGTGCTGTTCTTGAACAAAGTTTGTTGTTTTATTGTCATGGTCCTGAATTTCAGAAGAATCTGCATCCTTTTTCGTGTTCACACTGATCTCTAATACCAAATTCAGAAGTATATTCAATTACAAGCATGTTGCTCAGCAGCTATGTTGCTCACTTAGAAGGAGTGTTACCTAGCCGAACATCTTCCCAAAATCTGATCTGAGCACTCTTGTTCAATTTAGAATTTCCAAAATTCTAGAATAGAGGCTTGACACTCATTAAATCAGACAAGAATTGTGAATCTCCAGTTTTTGTTTCTTTACTTGAGCTATGGTTTTCTACCCCAAATATTTATTTCTAACTAATGTTTCAGCAAATAATAATGTTCAAACACCCAACCAAATAACCATCGCTATCTGTGGCAAGTCATTAATTAGATCAGCCAGCACACACGCACACATGGCAGCTTCGAGTTTCTACAAATGGTCCATGGTGCTGCCCGGAGCTCAACCCTTCTGCATCCCAAGCTCTTGCCCTAAGCAAGCTTAACCCTTTTATGTATATATAGTTGTCGTTGCCAAGTTTCATACTTGTCAACATGATAGCTCCTACTTCCAAGGTCACACTTGACATCTACTCACAAGATGAGCAAGATGCAACAAAACACATCATATATACCTCATTTTCTTTGATCCACCTACTAGGCATTAGAAGACATTATGCCATATATGGGCCCAACAAGGGTGTGATGACCGAGCTGACATAGGTCCCTAACTACATTGTCATTGCAAGCCTACCATAGAGTGCTGACTCCTATGAGCACCTTTGGCCAACCCACACCCACACAAATGAACGGGAAAGACGCCATATCTCAATAGATATATTCTATATAATACTAGAAATCCCACAAGAGTGGATTTTTTTTGTTGTGTGTCGGGAGCCTATGATGCATGCGGATCAATTAGTAGAACTCCCACCTTCTTTCAAAATATTCAAATCTTGCGCATTATTTTCATTAGTTTGTAACAATTAATTTCAGTTTTACTACACCACCGAGTTTTAACATTCCATTTTACGCTATATCCGGATATTATTTTTTTCTTGGGAACGAAATGGGTCCATCCTACCGCTACTTATCTTTATTTTATGTTGGATTACACTTGTTGCATTTTAACATAAAATTCACAATATGAACTCGAGCACTACCGTGCAGCTCCGTAGCTTATAGTTTGGCCATGAGTATTACAAGATTCTTTCACCACCAATTTTTAAGGCAATCCCACCCCAAAGAAGGGCTTAGGGGCAGCTCTCGCTCGCATGAAGTCGCCATGTGTCCCTTCCGGGGAGACACAAAGGAGGATCCTTGTTTGACCCGGTGAAGACCCCACCCGAAGGCACCACACGTCCTTTTTAGGAATTGCATGACTTGACGGAAATACAACAGAGTGCCACATGTCCTCCATAGGAAGTCGCAAAGGGGGCCCGCTCACCCCTATGGTGACGTTTGGGGTTGCTAAGTGTTCCCTTTGGAGGGGCCAAAAGGGATCCGGGAGGCCCATATGGCTTTGCATGAGCATCCAAGGTATCACGTGCCATTGTCTTGGGCCCACCCTTCGTGAGAGGGAGAGTAAGGACACACCAATCATGTGTTGCTAGCAATTGTGAATAAAATTTTTGGCATCTATAATTTCATCATGTTAGTCTTGTTTGCATCATATAACTATCTCTAGCATATTTATGCATATTTGATGACTATATCTATAATTAGTAGTATTAACATCATTGTAGGCCGCATCCACCTCATCGGAGGCCTCCCCGTCGGGGCCCGCGGTAGCATGACACGACACCGGAGGCGCCGACATCTATGACGTTGTTGATGGCCCTACACCTCGCAGCCCCGCGGCCACGCCTTCCCTACTAGCCCCGTGCTCGCCGACCCTCCCTTTCGACCAGCCCCTCCGTGTTAGTGGTGTGATTCAACCGCGGGCGGTGAGCACGTGGGCCACTAAGCCGGGCCCCTCCATGAGCTCCCCTCGTCCGTGTCGTGCACCACGACGGCTTCCCTACCGACCGCCCCAAGCCTCCCCGCCGCCTACTCCTCCCTTGACAATTGTGCTATGTTCGTGAGAGAAAAAGGAGATGGATGAAGGGAGGTGTGAGATCGATAGATAGGACCCACCGTCATTGGGGGGCGTCATATTTGGCGTATATAAGTGCGGATGGGAAAAATCTCATAGTGACGCTCTACGGCCCGCGTCACAAAAAAATAGCACATGTCATCATAAAAATGCTACCGAGAACCGGCTCCCGACGACATACATTTTGTGACGACAATTGGTACCTTTTTGTGACAAAAAAGGAGAGCCATCACTAATAATTCTAGCGGTCCCGATTTTATGACGGTCTAGACTTTTGCGTAATATTATGACACATTATATGACAAAATTTTGCCCCATCATGAGGGTTAGTGTCATAGAAAGTTGATTTTCTTGTACTTGGATATCTATTGGGATGAATATGAGACAACCACATTATTGGAGGATTTAATGATCAATGATTATCTAGTGCCATTCTATGATACTACCTCCACATGTGATCTTCTATATCTTGCATTACTAGTGATCATATGCCGCATCTCAATGGATTTGATGATGAACCATATCTCTCTCTCGAAGATGGTATCATCTCTAGTAATAAACATACCGAGAGAAGATGCCACTACTATGGAAAGGATTATTAGTATTGGGTATCTAATTAGTATTGGGACTTTTAGTACCGGGTAAAATAATCGCACTAATGCTCCCTCCATCCGTCTCCGTTCGTCTTTGTCCGTCCTCCATCCCCGTCCACTACCGTCGCCTCTTTCGCTTTTCTTTTCTATTGTTTTCTTTTCTTTTCTTCCTTTTCACATTCACACATCAATGAACCAATATTCAACCACACATTTCTCATACAAATAACATGTACAAGAATTACAATCTCACATTTCAAAAAGGACTAGAATATCAAAAATTAGAACATACACATCACAGGGACAAGACATCAAATTTATAGGAAGAATATAGATCGATTCACAACGAGATCTCATTCGAGCAAGAATACAATAACACACAACCCACCACCCACCACTACCGAGGGGGGCGGACCCATACCGATCGCTCCCACCACCGGCGCCACCGCGACCTCCAGCCCACGACCCCACTACCGCCGCCGGTCTCCACCGCGCAAGAGGCCATGACCCCGCCTTGATCGGTCCCCTCCCCGCGAGGTTGTCACACCCGACTTTCCGAAGAAAACCAAGTGCATACCTATATGCATGCCGTGATCAAGTTTCATGCATATAGTGACATAAAAGTGAATACGAAACAAGATCTCGTAAGAAAAAGAAAGATTATCGAGAGATTTACGCTTTATCCCCGGAAACGAAGGCTCCAAACATCACGGTGCCGATCGGGGGTTGCGTACGCCTAGCACCAAGCAACATCTTCACAAGACTTCGCAGCGGCTTCCTCCTTCGAGCAACATTGTTTATAGCAAGGGTGAGCACTTGTCGTACTCAGCAAGTGTGGAGAAAAGAATGAATGCAAGGGCTTTATAGTGGACTGGGCTATAAGCAATTAAGCAATTTTAGTTGGTCAAGTTTTATTGGCACCTGATTACTAATAAAGTATAAGTTTATACCAACCCACAATTAAGCATAAGGTAAGAAATACGCCACAAGCACATGGCAAGCATAACCAGAAAGAGCGATTTAAGTCCATCTTCAAGTTCAATTATCATGTGAGGGTACAGGCCGCCCGTGACCGTGGGCACGGCTAATCGATTAGTTTTACACTCTGCAGAGGTTGTACATCTTTACCCACAAGTCGCGTAAAAGTCCCGAAGAACTTTAAACCCAACCATGCGATGCTAGCTAGGCATCATACCACACTACCGAGGTGTGATTGCATAGGGACGCTACGAGGCCTTTACAAAGAGTCCTCCCGTGCGTATTAGTCCATAGTAGTATGTCATAGAGGCTATCTTTCGTACCACACTTCTATTACGGACGGTCGCCCATAGAGTACTTCCGTTCCAAGACCACTCCGAATAGAAGTAGCCATAAAAGCATTCCTCCGTCCCCAACCTACTATGCGAGTAATAACCACACAAAGACTTCCCTAATTAATCGGCCAAGACCGAGTCATATAGTCCTTGTGGTTGCACTGTTGTCCTGGGTGGTCGCTCCATGTTCCGATTAATCATATGGTCTTGTATTAAGCAATCAAAGATATAGCATAAAAGGTATAACATGATTCATAATTAATGTTCATTAAAACCACCATAACCCAGGTATAGCAACTAAGCATAGCTACCCAACATAAATGTAAACCCAGGTTAACAAGGAATGACAATCAAAGACTAGGATAAACCTTAATAGGAACCCATCAAAATTAATGCAAGCAATGCAATGAGTGATTAAATATAATTCTTAGGACAAAATCAAGGACACACTTGCCTTTAACCAAAGTAATGCCGTTGCTCAGAATATCTTCAACTTCAAGTTCTTCCAAGCTTCTCGAACGGCGTTCACTCTAAGCGCATCAATCATCGGGCACAATCATACACAAAGCAAACAAACAGACATACTAAGAACAAAGCACCAATCATAAGAAAACTTTAAAAGAACGCACTAAAGGATAAGCTTGATTAGACGGATCACTAAAGAACACAAAGGGTGCTTGGAAAGGCTTGGTTAACTTTGAAGAGACGGTCGCGGAAAATTGAGCAAGGACCGGAAAGATCACACCGAGATAGAGCTCGATTCTATGGTTACATAGGCGCAAGAAACGCTGAACACAAAACTAAGCTCGAAACTATCGTGAGATCATCAACAAACAACAAGAGACTACGCTTGGTATATTTTAATTAAGAAATCATGTGAAAGAATATTTCGAGAAATACTCTATGTTACCATTAAACAAGTTACATTTAATTAAAGAAATCACGATAAACCTAATCATGTTTTATTTAGAACATTCGAGTAGAAGTTATGTCAAATTAACAATTACTTTAGAAAGATGAAGCAAGTATAAGATATCTAAACGAGTAACTTTATGTCACGTGTTCAACTAAACATATTTAATATTGAAAAGGCATTTATGAAGTCATTAGGCATTTTAACTTTATTATGAAAACCGATGTTTAACTCTAACATCTTTTGCTTAGAAAAAACTAGTTATAAATAGGGATTAACCAATTGCATCATGATTAAAGAAAACCGGATTAGAACCTAATCACTTTTTATTTATAAAAGCATTAGAATAAGAATTAGTCGAGATTAACATGCATCTTTAATATTAAAACAAGTAGCAGGTGATACACGTGCTAACGCATAAGTTATGGTGAAACGAACTAGAACAACACAAACGGACTATCAACGCATAAGAGAACCTTAAGATGGGTTTAGGAAAACTAATTTACGTAGAGAACTAGATCGAAGGGCAAGAACTGAGCAAAAGGTAAGCTAAACTAATTGGTAAAGGAACTGATAACAAGATTAGCTCTGAAGAAAGGTATAGCTACGAAAGATTGGGCATAAGAACATAGCTGATTTATAAAAAGACAACCTAACAGAGATGGGATAGACATCAACTAGCTAGATGCTGATATACAAGATTCTAAGATAAACATGAAACAAGAGTGATAAGATTACTTGATAGGCAAATGAGCGGTGCAAACTACTCACATAGACAAAGCTTCTAAGATAAGCAGAAACTCTAAGGCTTGATTAGATGCACACGGTTTAGCTTGGGCCGACACTAGAAAGGTTTAGAGCTTCGATAAACTTGATCAAAAGAGATACTAAGATAAAAGCCGACGCCGAACGTCTAACGAATTATTTGCATTTATGAGAGAACAAGACTATGAGCTAGTTTCATTTTAATTAACAAAACAAATATAAAGGGATATTTCAGAAATAAAATATCCTATGTTGACATTAATGCAATATTAAACTTTATTTATGAAACCTAGGTGTAAAGAACTAGTCAAGTTTTTATTGATAAAGATTCATATATTGATTAAACCGATTAAACATTTAATTTAGAAAAACTAAACTATATGAACAATCTAAACGAAACTTTGTAATTCGAGTTCATCATATTATTATCAAAAACAGTATTAAATTAGTATTAATCAAGATTAACATTTATTTATAAAGCCGGAGTAAAAGCCTAATCAACTTTTAATTATAAAAGTTAATTAATCATTAAGCAAATTAATATTTGACTTATGGAAAACCGAGTAAAAGATCTAATTAGATTTTATTCATAAAAGCATGTAAAGTAATCATTAATCAAATTAAATTTGATTATGAAAAACGATATATAGATCTATATTGCTTTTATTTATAAAAGACATGTATAACTAGGCATTAATCAAAATTAATATTAATTTTATTTTCAGAAAACAAAACATGGTGAAAACACACCACTAACGCGTGCTTTACATTATTATGGACCTAACGCAACTTGAACGGATTAAATCGGAGCTAAAACGAAAAAGATATGAGAAAAACAAGATTGAAAGGACCGTTCGCGATTAACTATAGATTTCGAGGGGTAGCAGAAAAGATTTGCAAGACACAATAAACAGTGCTCGGGAAAAGGATAAAACTCAAGGTTAGATCTATAAAAGTGCTCTGTTGGATCTATGTGCGAAGGGTGGGATTTTTCCAAGGGGTTATGAGCAAAGGTTGCAAGACACAAAAATAGATCTAGGAATTACTAGAAATCACAGGGGGTCATGAGCAAATTGACTTTTCTTCTTCCTCTATCCCAACCGAACGGACAGGACACGTATGGCGGATGGGGAGCTCCGGCACTTGCGTCGCCGGCGCTACAGGTAGCTAGGAGCTTGGGTAAAATCGGGGAATCGGAAGAGGAGATGAAGGGGATCACGATGGGTGGCTCACCTTGGTGGAAGACCGGAGGGACGGCCGGAACTCCCGAAGTCAAAGCCGCGCGGCTGCTCCGTCCCCGGCGGCGCGCGCGACCGGCAAGGCAGCGAGGGGGCGCGGCGCGCTAGGCGAGGAGGCGGCGCGCGGGGCGGCTAGCGGCGGCGCGCGCGGGCCGGCCCCCTTTTATAGGGGCGCGCGCGGCAGAGGAGGCGCGCGCCCGCCTAGGGCGGCGGCGGCGGCGGCCGGGCCGGCGGCCCGGTTGGGCCCCGATGGGCCATGGCGGGCCCGCCGGGCCGGGAGCGAGAGCGGGCGCGGGCGCGGGCGGGTCGAGCCCACGGGCTCGGCCCAGCCTGATAGAATAGGTTTCTTTTCTTTTTTTTTTTGAAAGTATTTCCAGTGCGAAAAATAATCCAGAAAAATTCTGTAAATTATTTTAAAGCACGAAAAATACTCAGAAAATCACAAAAATTCCAGGAAAATTCCTAGAGATAGATTAAGACACGAACAACCCAAATAAAGCATTTGGTGCTCAAGAAAAAGATTTTAGAGCCTTCTATTAAATAGAAAATGCTCGGAGAAAATGAGAATAAATCCCAGAAAAATCCGGAAAATTCTCGGGAGAGTTTGGACAGCTCCTAAACGCATTTTTGAAACCTTTTTGCACTCATGAACCACTAGATGCATCGGCATGAATGCAACACACATAACTTTTATTTAATTTAGAAAATCAATCAAAGGATTTTTCCTATACTATATTCCCCGTAAAGAAAAATAAATGTAGGGAAAATTTTAAAATTTTGAGAAAATTGTTATTTAATTATTCTCTATATTCACATCCCGAAATTGGAAATTTCGGGGTGTGACAGAGGTCACCGAACCGGCCGTGCTTGGGAGGGCGACCCTTTCCCGCCAACAACTTGGTCCTCGTGGATATGGAGAACGAGAGGGAGGTAGAGAGGGAGGGAGGTAGAGAGAGAGAGAGAGCGAAGCTAAGAGGAACCGACGCATGAATAAAAGAGTAGGAGATCCGGATGGCACGAAGGATGTGGAGTCCGTTGATGGTTGAAACACATAACGAATTTCGATCCGCAAGTGTACGAACCACTACACCTTTTTCACTATGGGGATTCCCTAGGTTCTTGTCAATCTCCGAAGCAAGGGGATTACAAGCGTTTAATCTAGCGGTGATCTAGTTAACTAAACAAACCTTAAACTAAGATTAAACTAAAGGCAAACTACTCTACACTAGAGAGGGTTGTGAGGTGCACATGATATAAAAGACACTTGCCCATAGGGTCTATGGATAATTGACCATGCAACCGCCAAGAGATACAAAACCAATCTAATCTATCCGGGGGGGGGTGACCACGGTTTCTCCCTTTCCATCCCCTCGTATCGTCACTACGCGAGGTATTCATGACTAAACCTATGATAATCACGGTGTATTGAAGGGTTCTATGGGAGTAGTGAGATTTATACTCCCGAAAAGCATGGTAGCTAGCTTTAAGCAACAAAGCATCATCAACACTAGATTGATAGATTGAAACCATAAAAGAGTAAGTGATTACATAACAGATCGTTTACAACCCCATGGATAAATGAGAAGTTTACCCCATCAAGGCGCTAAGCATAGCGCCATTGATCATGATGATGCTTCCGATGGTGTCTTCCTTCAACTCCAAGGGTGCCGTGGTAGGGCCTCGACATCCTCCTCCACTTGTGGTTGCTTCCTTGGACTAGATGAATCTTATTCGCGAATGATCTCCTCAATTCTATCCCGGTCCAACTTCTTGCCTTGTGGACAACCTCTCCGTATATAGCTCCGTCCCCTCCGAATGGCGACGCCCACAATGACTTAGGGTTGAAGCATCTTCACGCTTAAGAAATGGGGGGCCGAACTAACGCAGAATGGGGTGGGCCGGCCGGCCCTAGGCCGGGCCGGCCCAAGCCCACTTCTTCCTGGTTCGGTCGCCCCTTCCTCCATGTAGGTCCATTCATCATTTTGGGGGTCACGAGGGGCCGTGCCGGGGTCCTCCCTCCCCACCCGGTACTAATGCACCCATTAGTATCGGGTGCAAGAATACCCGGTACTAATGGACTTCGAGGCTCATGATAAAAAGTATGTTCTGTAGTAGTGTGCGACTAGATTAACTTCAAGAGATAGATAGATAGATAGATAGATAGATAGATAGATAGATAGATAGATAGATAGATAGATAGATAGATAGATAGATAGATAGATAGATAGATAGATAGAGAGAGAGAGAGAGAGAGAGAGAGAGAGAGAGAGAGAGAGATGCAATCTTACCGTCTAAGATAAAAAATGGCCGACCGTGTGATGAAGCCGTATTTTCTTAGTATATATATAATTGATTCGAACCATAAACACAACCAAGCATTGATACAAAGTTACGATTTTCTAGCATATGAGCAGCCTTCATAGGATACCCGCGCTAAGATTGAATGTTGTATGATCCCATACCATATAATTGATCATCTAGAGATAAAAAATAATAGGACTACACCCTGTTGGGGAGAGTATGGGCAAATCCATACTTGTCCATATCCACACCCCCACCTCTTCATTTCCCATTCCGAACCCCTCCCCATATTTATGCAAATCCAATTTCCCCATACCCATTAATATTGGGTAGACTATGGGTAAGGTCCGATATATATGTAGTTGGATGCAATCTTGCTAGTCACTAGTATTAGGGATCACACTTCCCGCTAGCTTGATGCCCCTTGGGTATTCATCTAGCTAATAGCTAAGCAACAATGGACAGAGGAAGCACACGACAAGGAAGGATTCGCGGAAGATGAATGGCCATGCTTTGCAGCCCTTGTTGAAACCAGTCATTTCAATCGAGCCGCAAGTGGAGATGTTTGAGTACCGAAGCATGCTAGCAATGGCATAGCCGCTAGCTCTATGCGTACACCAATGGCATAGCCGCGAGCTCTTCACATGCGACGAATTGAAGAGAAGCCATGATGATGAGGTGAATGAGATTAACATGACTCGCTTGAGTGAGAAATTGACACTTGCCACGGATCAAGAACTTGATATGCAAGTTGTTCGTGCCGGGTCACCATCGTCGCCATGTTGCAGGTTCATGTGGTTGGGATAGGTGAGAATAGGCGGACCCTCCCTATATCGTATTTTAGTGGATATTATCCATACCCCACCCACTTCTTGTGGGTAAATAAATCTATGCTCATACCCTACCCAATTCTATGGTTATGGATTTGGATGGTGAATGTGGATACCCAATGATAGGCCTAAATAGGACTACAAAAGAAGTGTCCCAAATTCTTCAATCGGCAAACAAAACCCGACCATGATAAAATTATTGGTTCTAATGTCCCTAAAGCCAATAACTTTCGTTTTGAGAACTACCGGTTTAACCATCCCGAATGTATTGACCAGGTTAGAAATGCCGGAGCTCTAATCATAACTCTGACAATAGTGCTCACATTATTAGTGCTAAATTTAAGAAACTTCGAAGAATACTCAAGCATTGGTCTAAAGGCATCTCAAACCTCTCTAAACTCATTGCCAATTGCAACATAACGATTGCTTTCTTGGATAAATTGAAAGAACTCAGGCCTCTCTATCCCCAGGAGTTTAATTTCAGGAAAATTATCAAAGTTCACATCTCCAACCTGTTGAGAATGCAGAATCAATATCGGAGATAGAGGTTTACCCAATACGCATGACTCGGTTTGGGGATGAAAACACCAAATTTTTTTCATTCAATGGCCACCGAAAGATTTAGGAAGAATGTGATCGATCAAATTATGGATGATACTCGGTAGAATGGTCTCTAGTCATGAGGATAAAAGTGCTTTATTCCGGAATGAGTTCGAGAAGAAGGCCGGGTTTTTATGTTCACACTAATATGCGGTTTGACCTTCATGCCATTGTCAAACGGCATGATAACCTTGAAGTTCTGTGTAGCCCTTTCTCTACGAGAAGAGATTGATACTGTCATTCTTGATCTCCCTAGTGATAAAGCTCTTGGTCCTGATGGCTTTAACAATACTTTTATCAAGAAATGTTGGCCCATCATTAGAGGTGACATGCATATGTTGTGCTTTGATTTCTTTCATCACCGGCCGACCTTAAAAGCATCAATCATTCTTACATTACCTTGGTCCCCAAGAAAGATAATCCCGAGAAAGTGAACGATTTTAGACCCATCTCACTCCTTAAATCCTCTATTAAAATGATCACCAAGCCGCTTGCTAACCGACTTCAACCCTCGGCAATGGATATTATTCATGAAAACCGGTATGGTTTTATTAAAGGGAGAACAATTCAGATCGCCTTGGTTGGGCTTTCGAATTCTTACATCGGTGCCATCACCGAAGAAGGGAAATCATCATTCTCAAGCTAGACTTTGAGAAAGCATTCGACCCGATTGAGCACTCGCCGTACTTGAAATGCTACATGCAAAGGGTTTCCCTCAAAAATGGATCGGGTGGATTAAAGAGCTTCTTAGTTCGGGACCTCTTCGTACTCTTGAATGGAACCGCCGGTAAAGACTTCGATGTATTCATGGTGTCGAGGCGGGGGGATCCCCTCTCGCCCCTCCTTTTTGCCATTCGCTCGATCTTTTTCAATGTGCTATTAACAAGGAATATGAAATTGGCAATCTTAATCCTCCTTTCCCACGAGATCCGAGAACCCTTTCCCTATTATCCAATATGCCGATGACACAATTATTATCATGCAAGGTTGTGACTCACAACTTGCTATTCGAAAGACATTCTTAATAAGATCGGTGTTTTTTCCGGCCCGATAGTTAATTTTCATAAATCATGTCCGGTTCCCATCAATATTTCTTCCGAGCGTGCCAATTCTCGGCGCAATCCTTCGGGTGTACTCGTAGGCTCTTTCCCCTTTACATATTTAGGCCTTCCTATGGGTCTCACCAAACCTCAAGTTAAGGACTCGCTCCCCTTATTTGCGGAATTGAAAGGAAAATGGGCGTCGCTTCTCTCGCATCTTTCGTATGCCGGTCGGTTGCAACTTGTTAACTCGTCCTCTCCTCCTTGCCTACATATTATATGTGTACCCTTAAATTGCCCATCACTGTCATTGATATCATTGATAAGCATAGGAAGAACTGCCTTTGGAGAGGCAGAGAGTTCAGTAGAAAAGGCTACAATCTGGCAGCTTGGGACTTGGTCAGAAAGCCAAAAGCTAAAGGTGGACTTGGGGTAATTAATCTGAGTGTGCAGAATGATGCTTTACTGCTCAAACAACTTGATAAATTCTACAAGCAGGAGAAAATTCAGTGGGTCAGCCTTATTTGGCAAAAATATTACAATGGCACTGTTCCTCATCTGGCAAGGGAAAAAGGTTCCTTTTGGTGGAAGGATATCCTGCGACTTAATGTCTACTTCAGGGGTGTTGCAATGTGTATCCCCAATCATGGAAATACGATCGCTTTTTGGGAGGATCTTATTAATGGAAGGGTTCACTCGTATACTTTTCCTCATCTTTTGGGCTTTGCCAAAGACCCCCGTATCTCTCTTTGGGCCCTTAGGCACTGCCTTCGCCGATTAATTTCTTTAGAATTCCCATGTCCAGGGAAGCCTATAATGAGTTACTTCAATTGCAAAATTTTCTTGATGACCTTCCTCCCGTGGATCATGATGGTAACGATTCTTGGACTTACATTTGGGGACAACATAAATATTCCTCCAAGAAATACTATCATTACCACTTCGGAGATATTCAACCCAACTCCGCCTATCCTTTGGATTTGGAAATCAAAATGTATACCCGAGTTAAGTTTTTCACTTGGCTTCTTCTCAATGACAGACTTAACACCGTAAATATTTTGAGGAGAAGGAGGAAATACTTAGAGGATGGGTATAATTGTGTTCTCTCGTCCGGAAGATGTTGAAGAATCCGTTGAACATCTTTTCTTTGATTGTCTATCTGCAAGCATGCGGATGGTTTGCGCTGGGTATCACTTGGAATGCTCATCTAAATTATCATCAAAAGATACGGACGGCCAAATTGGATTTTGCTCAACCCTTCTTCATGGAAATTTTTATGATTGGTGCTTGGTGTATCCGGAATGAAAGAAATGACCTCATTTTTAATGGGAAGCCTCCATGCTCGGGTGCATGGAAATCGGCCTTCAAAGCTCAAGTCTCGTAACATCTCATTAGGATCAAAGCAAGTCTTCATCCTTCCATCTTGCTCTAGCCGCAAACCTTGTAATTGTTTGCTTAGCTATGTTTTGTTGGCTTTTTTGGCCTTTTGGTCTTTTGGCCTTTTGGCCTCTTTCTCCGTTCTCTCGTTTGCCTAACTTCTTGTTGGGCTCGTTGTAAGTACTTGTTCCTTTCTTATTTAATATAGATGTGTGTTGCCGGGGGCTTTGCCCCACGGTTCTCGGTTCAAAAAAATTAAAAGCGGTTGATGTGGCGGTTTCTTTGACAACATAGAGCATTAGTATATCGTCTGCAGTGTATCCCAACCAACCGCCGTAACACCTAGGGCATGTTTGCTAATGCATACTATTATTGTTAGGATTCATGTAAATGTTTGGCTCAATATGATTTGACTCCCAACCACTCGGTAGTACCGCATAGAGCATCTCCAAGAGCGCCCAATATTTTTACTTCTAATAATCCTATATTAGGCACTTCGAAAAAAATTTGGGCACAAAAACAACCTTCTCCAACAGCGTCCTTTTGGGACCTAGGTAGGGATGTAACGACAGAGACAGAAGCGGGAGGCGGGTGTGCTTACGGGAGCACAAGCCGTGGGGTGTGAGCATAGCGACGGACCGGCACTCGCATGCGTACGGGGTGACCGTCGGTTTTTTTTGGACCGGCAAACCTACCAAGGGGGTACCCGAGGTAGTAGATTGTGCGGTGAGGATCATGATCGGGAGACCGAGAACTCGAAGGTATGCGTAAGGACTCGGGACACAAGATTTATACGAGGTTCGGGCCGCCAAGGTGGCGAACTCTACGTCCCGTTTGGGGGATCAAGTATGGCGCCCGCGCTTGGTGTTGGGTTGTTCGGGTGCCCGCCTAGGTACCCGGCCCTCCTTTATGTAGTCCGGGGGCGGGTTCCTAGTCGGTTACAAGGCGGGAGTCCTAGTAGGATTACACGGAACGAGTCCTAGTAGGATTACAAGGGAATTCTAATTGGAGTCCGTCTTCTTCCTTCCTTGCATGAGTACCGGGAGTATGCCCGACAAGCCCCCGAGCACATTGTAGTCGACGGTAGTAGTTCGAGTAGTCTTGAAGCCTCTTCGAGTAGTTCTTGAGCGTCCTCGAGTATCGCTTGGAGAAGTCTTCAATAGTACTTGAACCGCCGCGAGGCCGGGAAGGTGGTCTAGCTCATCGGTCTTGAAGTCGAGATTATATGGAAGTGCGATTGCAAAATCGCACTCCATATGGAGTAGCCCCCGAGCCTTAGGTTGAGTTGCGGACTCTAGCCGAGGGTCAATCGTGATTCCGAATCTTCTCGTCTTGAAAAAATTGAATGATGGGTGTAGCATAACGACCCCCGAGCCTTGAAATGATCGGGTAATCAATCCAAGGGTCTTCGGTGTTCACGAAAGCCATCATCCAAGTACTCTTGCAGCATGTAGCCCTCGAGATAAGAGAGTCGTATGAGCTACGTCGAGTAGCTGTTGGTGCGGAGCCCCCGAGCTTGAGAGCGAGCGAAACATGTTGAAGTTATCCTCGAGTAGTATGTTGAGTGTAGCCCCCGAGCCGGGAGAGATTCCGAGTAGTAGGTTGACATCGAGCCGTGGAGCTTGAGAAGTAGTTGCGTCGTGAAAGCGGACTTTATATGCAACCGAAGTCAACTTTAGATGCCGGCAGAGCGGACTTTAGAATATGACTTGAAAACCGAAGTCGACTTTGTGCTTGCGCGGAGCGGACTTTGAGATGCGACTTAAAAACCGAAGTCGACTTTGTGCCACTTGGAGCGGACTTTGAGATGCGACTTAAAAACCGAAGTCGACTTTAGGATGCCACGCGGAGCGGACTTTGACATGCGACTACAATAGTCGACTTTGTGCCATGCGGGGTGGACTTAAGATGCAAAAAACGAAAAGCACTTTCCGGAAAGCAAAAGCGAATGAAAAATCGAAAAAACGAATAGTTTTTCCGCCGGAGCGGGCTTAAGATTGCGACCGAAGTCGGCTTGTGCCACCGGAGTGGGCTTGGGTGCGACCGTTAGCGTCGACTTGTGCCACCGGAGTGGGCTTGGGTGCGAGCGTTAGCGTCAACTTGTGCCACCGAGTGGGCTTGGGTGCGACCGTTAGCGTCGACTTGTGCCACCGGGAGTGGGCTTGGGTGCGACCGTTAGCGTCGACTTGTGCCACCGGAGTGGACTTGGATGCGACCGTTAGCGTCGACTTGTGCCACCGGAGTGGGCTTGGATGCGACCGTTAGCGTCGACTTGTGCCACCGGAGTGGGCTTGGGTGCGACCGTTAGCGTTGACTTGTGCCACCGGAGTGGGCTTGAGTACCTGAGCCATGGATTTCAGACCCAAGGTACGATTGCCGCCAGAGCGGGCTTGAAGGTGCGACCAAAGTCGACTTGTGTATCTGGGCCATGGATATCAGACCCAAGGTACGGAGCGCGAGTACTTAAGGTATTTGGACCCATGGTACAGAGCGTGAAGACCACGTGCAGCTAGGTTCCATCATCGCCAGGACCCGAGGGCCACTTACAGCTAGGTTCCATCAAAGGTTACACACGTAGTATGCCACCGAAGCAGGCGAAGATGCGACCGGAGTCGACTTTAAGTTGCCGCACGGAGTGGAATTTTAGAGTGCGACTTTAGAAGTCGACTTTAGATTGCCGTGCGTAGAGGACTTTAGAAGCCGCCTCCTTGGGATAGCCCCCGAGTTGATGAAGTAGGCTCGTGGTGACCTGATTGATATACCCCAAGAGTAGCCAGCAGAGTGTAGCTCCCGTGATAACCCGTCGAGAAGCGTACAGAAATGAGTACTCGGCAAGTAGTCCTACATGATGAGGAGAACAAGCCAAGAAAAGAAAACAAGTAATCATTTAAATAAATGACTTAGCCGTTGTCGCTCGGGAAGAGCGTTGATGAAGCCGTGGCGGTCGGCGATGGAGTCACGACGGTTGTTGCTTTGAAGTTGACTAGTCGAGTTGATTCCGACTACTTGTTGGGGGCGTGATCGCCGTTTTCGACTAGTTTGGAAAACTAGTCAAGATGAATGGTCGACGCGATGCGGCCGGAAGACGATGCCGTGACGGTGTGCAACGTACTCGAAGTAGAGCCGGTGTTGCCGCGAGACAAGTAGTCGCGACGCACGGCGTGGCTGGAGTAGAGCCGCGTGCTCGCAAGACAAAGTCGTGGCGCACGGAGTAGTCGACGATGACCCGCGTGACGAGCCGAGGCACCCGAACGCATGGCTTAGGCGAAGTAGTCGATGACGAGCCTGCGTGAGGCGGAGTAGTTGACGACGAGCGGCGCGACAAGCCGCGTGACGAGCCGCGCGACGTGCCGAGGCACCCGAACGCGCGGCGGAGGCGAAGTAGTCGACGACAAGCCTGCGTGAGGCGGAGTAGTCGACGACGAGCGGTGCGACGAGCCGCGTGACGAGCCGCGCGATGTGCCGAGGCACCCGGACGCGCGGCGGAGGCGAAGTAGTCGACGACAAGCTCGCGCGAGGCGGAGTAGTCGACGACGAGCCGCGAGATGAGCCACGCGACGAGCCGCGTGACAAGCCGCGCGACATGCCGAAGCACCCGGACGCGAGGCGAGGCGAAGTAGTCGACGACGAGCCGCGCGAGGCGGAGTAGTCGATGACGAGCCGTGTGACGAGCCGCATGACGAGCCGCGCGACGTGCCGAGGCACCCCGGACGCGCGGCGGAGGCGAAGTAGTCGATGACGAGCCGCGCGCGAGGCGGAGTAGTCGACGACGAGCGCGCGCGACGAGCCGCGTGACGAGCCGCACGACGTGCCAAGGCACCCGGACGCGCGGCGGAGATGAAGTAGTCGACGACTAGCCTGCGCGAGGCGGAGTAGTCGACGACGAGCGGCGAGATGAGCCACGCGACGTGCCGAGGTACCCGAACGCGCGGCGTAGGCGAAGTAGTTGACGACGAGCGTCGTGACGAGCCGCGCGACGTGCTGAGGCACCCGGACGCATGACGTAGTTGATGTAGAGCCGCTGCAGTCGGGAGATGAGTACTCACAGTGCACGACGAGGTTGACGTAGAGCCGCTGCAGCCGGGTAATGAGTAGTCGCGGCACATGGCAGGGTTGAGGTAGAGCTCGTGCGACTAAAGGCGACGTAGCCACGCTCGCGTACATCTTCGGTGTGCATCAAGCGGAGACCTTGGAGCTTCCTTGTGCACCTCTGTGTGCGTGTAGCTGATTTACACTAAGATGATTTTTCCATGGTAGTAGAAAAATCTTGGAGCCTTGTGGTTACTTGTGTGTGTGCGTGTACGACTTTTGCTGAATTCAATTTGTAGCCGTACAGACAACAAAACATGGTCTGATTGCGATGCTCGTTGCATGGCGCCGTGAGTGTTCCGAACTCGGTGGCTGCACGACGCAACGCAAGTGCTCTGATCCGCCTCGGAACTCGACAAGAAAATTGATTCCTGGACGAACTCTGTTTCGAGGATGATTAGCTTCGAGGCTCGACGAGATCAAGTAAGCTTTGGATTCCGCCGTCAACAGATTTGCTTCGTATGAGATGTACGTGATCGAGTAGTAATCCGCTCATTGCTAATTCGATCTCTCCTTGAATTTTGATGTAGCGACACGACGAGATTAGTCTTTGACTTGTAACAACCTTGCCGCAATGCTCGGTAGATTGATCTTGCTGCTTGAGGTCCTTCAAATTCGCCCGGTGGTGATGATCACCCCTACCTGGCGCGCCAGCTGTCGGTGTTTTAGACCGGCAAACCTACCAAGGGGGTACCCGAGGTAGTAGATTGTGCGGTGAAGATCGTGATCGGGAGACCGAGAACTCGAAGGTATGCGTAAGGACACGGGACACAAGATTTATACAAGTTCGGGCCGCCAAGGTGCCGAACCCTACGTCCTGTTTGGGGGATCAAGTATGACGCCTTGTTCGGGTGCCCGGCTAGGTACCCGGCCCTCCTTTATATAGTCCGGGGGGGGGGGTTCCTAGTCGGTTACAAGGCAGGAGTCCTAGTAGGATTACACAGAACGAGTCCTAGTAGGATTACGGGGGAATTCTAATAGGAGTCCGTCTTCTTCCTTCCTTGCATGAGTACCCGGGGAGTATGCCTGACATGACCCAATTGCAGGCGCGGAGCAGGTGACATAGCTGAGGGCACAATGCTAGACAATCGACGTGGGGATGTCGAAAGCTGGAAAAGATGACACACACTTGATTTTGGAGCTGTTGCGATTCAGAGCGACTGGAGGTGTGCGGAAATTTGGCTCTACATGATGTGCATTTCTGGTGAGGGTAAATATTGGGTGTTGATTTTGGGAACTGTTGGAGTCCGGTTTTTGTTGTGCACGTACAAAATTATTGGGAATGATTTTTGGGCACTCTTGAATATTCTTTAATGTTCCTCCACATTACTATGGCTAATTCATTCTGGAGATTAGGGTTCGTGGACTTGTGGGGATTCAAGGATATCTATGATAAACTGAAACAAGTAGCCCAAGCAAAACATACTGAGTACTAACTATGACTTTGTCTTCCAAACATAGAACCTCCGAAGTAACCTTTTACACGAAGTGAGGATAAAATTGTAAAAGAGGTGCTATGCATATATATGCAAATTTGTTCCACGCATGGGAGTTGGGCCGTAAGCAGACTTTGGATGCAGTGCTACTCAACTGAATTCGAGTCCCACACAACTTGTGGCGCTAGTACACAAGTTGGGACTCAACCTGCACACTCTAAATTACAGATGCTCTAGTTTCGAGATGATACTTCTGTGACTCTAAACTGTGAAAATGAGCATGAGAGAGGGAAGATTTGCTACACCGATCTGCTTTACCTACTCTTTGAAAATTAATTACCACTAAATATATTATCATAAGATGCAAAAGGTACTCGATCATTTTTACAATAATATTATTTGCTCATTTCAGTTTTCTCTAAATTGAAATTTTCTGTGTGCACACAATATGAAGTTCTTCCAGGAAACGGTCTACATCAATTTTAAGGTTGTGTAGCAGCATAATGAATATCTTTTGGTAGCTTATAGTTAGGATGGGCTATCCACGCACCAAATAGGTCTTCAGATTGTGTAATAATGGATACCTGCCAGCAGTTTGTGGTGATCAGCACTCATGTGCAAAGAAAAAAAATATTGAGATAATAGAAGTGCATATAGCACACCTATCAGATTCTTCTAATTCTGATCTATATGTTATGCCATCTGATCCTAAAGGTTAGTATACCACCTTGATTTTGAGAGTGCTGACAAAAGTTTGTTCATCTTGGTAGAGTTCAGCCAATAAATAGCTAGTGATGTCACAGTAAAGCCAATAAATATCTGGGTTAACGACAAGTTCGTGGAGTTGCATATGTTGATGTCATATAAATAACATGTCGCTTCTTAGTAATAAGATTGTCGTGGATCATCAATGTTGCAGTGGCAGAGCCACTACTATGGCAAGCTAGGGCGGCCGCCACACCTGCCCGCTGGCATAGGAGGGCACCTAATCACCAACTAGTAGTATACTTAGCACTAACAATCTCTGAAAAATAAAGTCCAGTTAATCTAATTACATCATGCCTGCAGTTTGAAAGGACATCACGTCCAGCCTTTCTCGCTGTCGCCTGCCACTAGATATTGTTGTGCTGTTGTCACCTTCGACCTTTTGCTTTGAATGAATCTTCATTGAACATCTAGTTGTACTTAGTGATTCTATAGTATGTTCATTCAACTATTCACTTATTAATGTTTGAAATTTTCATACAATTGTAATTCACATAATGATCTCTACTACATTTATGCATATTTCATGACTATATCTATAATTAGTAGTAGTAACTTCGCCATAGGTAAATTTTGATTTGGCTCCACCAATGAAATGTTGGATAATACTTTTGGTTTAAAGAATTATGGCTACTTATAGGACTATATGTTACTACCATTTAACATTAATTAGACAAACATATGCAACTACACAATTCTATTGAGTAGTGTGTAATGTAGACCTAATAAAAATTTGTTACTACCAATGATGATTTGTGAATTTTGATTAAAGGTAGAGGGATACTTTATCTAAAAAAGGTAGAGGGATACACATATGGCCTATCAACTACTTGGATCAAGGATAGTACGAGACAGGGGTTTATGCAAATTTAGGCATGTGAGTGAGTAATATTTCCATATCACTATTGATATGTATTGTATATATAGCAGCTATACATGTTTCCTTGAGCTCATTAGACTTTCTGTGTCTTGATCTTCCATTGCTAGTATCAACTTGTCTTTCTCCACTCTTGGAGGTACCTCAACCCATGTTTATATGTACAGTCCAAAACGGAGGGTCACTTCCAACTAGGATCATAGTTCCACACCCTGGGTAAGACCAAGTACATTGGTACACGTCAGCAGTCCCATAGGTCGTCCCATGCAGCGCCACCTAGGATTTTTGATGTTGTGGAGGCGAGAGAGCAAGGAGAGAGAAATAGGTTGTTGCCTCGCGAAACAACCACCTCATGGGACAACTTCACAACCATTGTATGAGTTGTTGTTGCCTTGCAACTCATACTATTCCTTTTTTATATGCACAAATTAAGGAATTATATAGCTCTACCAGACGACTCACCAAACAACTCATTGTACATCATGTTTATTGAGTCAACCCAAGATTACGTGTCAATGCATGTGACAACCTATCAGACGACACCAATGTACTTACCCTAATGCTTTTCATACCTCATATGAGGATTACTATTTATCTAGTATTCCTTGCATAAGATCATCAGCCGGATTCCATCCTTGGTATACACCCCATCACTATTGTCCTTTTAATTTGATCATCCCAGTTATCAGCCTCCCATCAAAAGGTTAGTTCGACCCAAGCCTATTTGGCCTAATGATCATAAGTTCATTCAATGTTATTACATTGGAAACTAACAAGAACAAATTTGGGGGTGAGGCTAGTTCCATTCATTGTTATTAATTACTACATACCGGTGATCTACTCCCTATAGTTGCACCGAAAAAGTTATATATGCACTTAGTTAATTCGGGGTGTTGAATGTTACGACACGTCACACATTATACCACCGACATTGTAGTGCCCGACAATTACTTACGTGTCGTAGCAGACTATCGAAAAAGGCATGGATAGATGATGTGAGAAAACTTTATAAAAGGCGGTCCCAAGAGAGGCATTTGGCTTTGAAAATATGAGTCCATTTTTCACAACTTCAACACCATCTATCCAATTACATGGTGACTAGTGAGGGATTCCAAAGGCTCATTCTTACGTTCTTCTTTTTTGCTTTATTTCTCAAATCATTCCTTACTCCCACACCTTAATTGGCCAATATGGTGTGACTAGATACAATAGTTGTACTTGACTAGTCGACGTTGATGGAATTTTTATCTCACTCGCTAAGAGAAATGAAGTTTGTGTCTCTTCTTACAAGTTGTTTTATTTCATTTAAGTTTTCATTTGTGCCACCGAATATGATTTAATGTTAATTAAACCACGATGTGGAGAGGCACGTCTTGATGGAGTAGCAGATGTGTGAGGTATGGTCCTCTTACTATGTCAAGCATGTTCTGCACTCATGATTTTCAAGCATGCAAATGCTTCTGCAGTTCTATTTGCCAGCACACACACATCTATGTATGTGTGTCATCTAATCTAATCACCCTTTTTTTTGTACGAGCTTTCACAAAATTCTTTCGTCTATGAGTAATTCATTTTTACCCTATGAAGTACAAGCTATGATTCAAGCAATATGAACAAGCCTCCTCTTTTTATTACCATAAGAGCCGGGTCTCACGGGAACTACGCATATGCTCATGGATTTATCATGCCCCGAATCACATATACTTTGAACTACTTTACCCATCTATGTTGATCTCTAGATTTGTTTTCTTAGATTCACATAAGTATGTATCACTAAACAAACTTGCATGTTTGGTTTAACGGTTCAATTTATGAGGGATGCATGCCATTTTCTTTATCCAAAGTCTTTTTGTGTGATAGCTTAAATGTCACACCCGACTTTCCGAAGAAAACCAAGTGCATACCTATATGCATGCCAGGATCAAGTTTCATGCATATAGTGACATATAAGTGAATACGAAACAAGTATCACGTAAGAAAAAGAAAGATTATCGGAGATTTACGCTTAATCCCGGAAACGAAGGCTCCAAACATCACGGGCAATCGGCGGGGGTTGCGTACGCCTAGCACTCCACAACATCTTCACGTCATCTTCATGTAGCTTCCTCCTTCGAGCAACATTTTTTATAGCAAGGGTGAGCACTTGTCGTACTCGGCAAGTGTGGGGAAAAAGAATGAATGCAAAGGCTTTATAGTGGACTCGGGCTATAAGCATTTAAGCAATTTTAGTTGGTCAAGTTTTATTAGCACCTGATTACTAATAAAGTATAAGTATATACCAACCCACATTAAGCATAAGATAAGAGGTTCACCATAAGCATATGGCGGGCATAACCGGAGAACACGATTTAAGTTCATCTTCAAGTTCAGTTATCATGTGAGGGTCCAGGCCGCTCTTGACCGTGAGCACGGCTAATCGATTAGTTTTACACTCGCGAGAGGTTGTACATCTTTACCCACAAGTCGCGTAAAAACCCCGAAGAGTTTTGGACCCAACCATGCGATGCGGCCAAGCATCATACCACACTAACGAGGTGCGATTGCATAGGGACGCTACGAGGCCTTTACGAAGATCCTCCAATGCGCAACAACCCACTAGGTTTCAGGACGAAGCGGGGCATAAAGTCCCCTAGTAGGTACCGTGTCTTAGCAAAGCCCAACTCCCTACTAGAGCGAGTCTATACTCCATCAACGCCTCCCCATTTGTCCCTTTCGGGTAAGGTTGCTACAACACTAAAGTCTCTAGTTATTCGGCCAAGGCGAGCCATGTGCCTTGTGGTTGTACGGTTTTCCGGGTGGTTCTCCATGTTCCGATTAAGCATATGGTCTTGTATTAAGCAAACAAAGATATAACATAAAAGTATAGCATGATTCATCATTAATGTTCATTAAAACCACCATAACCCAGGTATAGCAACTAAGCAAAGCTACCCAACATAAAGATAAACCCAGGTTAACAAGGAATGACAATCAAAGACTAGGTTAAACCTTAATAGGACCCATCAATATTAATGCAAAGCAATGCAAAGTGATTAATCATAGTTATTGGGACAAAGATCAAGGACACACTTGACTTTAACCAAAGTAATGTCGTTGCTCAGAATATCTTCAACCTCTTGCTCTTCCAAACTTCTCGAACGGCGTTCACTCTAAGCGCATCAATCATCGGGCACAAACATGCAAAGCAAACACACAAGTACAACTAAGAACAATACACCAATCAAAAGAAAAGATTAAAAGAAAAGATTAAGAGAACGTACAAGATGATAGAAATTGAATGGAATAAGATATGGGATAAAAGGATAGCTATTAAATATGATGGTGGCATGCACGGCATGTCAAGACATAAAAAACGACTAGCTAAATATCCCATTGCATGCTAGTGGTGTATATGTGCATGTAGTAAGATAAAGAATCATTATTGCCTAAGCATGATGTAAGCATGACATCACCAAGGTGTTTAAGCAATAAACAGTGTGGCAAGGAATTTATGGAGATTATTCTATAGATCAAAGATAGACAAAGTGAATGATAAAAGATTTATGGAAAAGAAATACGATCACCAAGCATCCTAGTTATTTTTGTAGAAGAAAATGTCTCACTTATTGGATAGGCATGACATCATCATGAGTCCACCACTTGCATGGCCTTTTATTTGCTTCGCACGTACTGGCTTCACTTCCATATGCATGTATGCACACATGGTCATTCTTGCTTGCAACTGATGGCCGGTAGTGAGACTCTAATTTAACTAACGGAGATGATGGCAATTAGATACATGCAGAGCCAACAGCGGTACAAAACAATAGCGACCAGCACAACTTATTAAAGCATGGGACGACAACCATTCGCTGTAGTCTGAACCGGCGGAAGATAGAGCAGCGACGACATAGAAACCAGAAACCAGACAAACAAACCAGAGGGGAAGAAAGGTGAGGGGTTCTTACCGAGATGGCACGAGTTGAGGTAGATGGGCGGGGATGTGTAGATCGGCTTCACGTTGACGAGGTTTTCCGAGGATGAAACGACGGTGGTGTCCGGGGATAGGCTTCTCGATCGGCCGTCGACTAGATGGAATTGAAGGTGCAGCTCGCCGTCGCGAGGCTTCAAAAGATGCCGGCTTGCTCCGGCACTACACAAACGTAGCGAAATCAAATGACACGGCGCGGCAGAGATCAAACTCCACAAGGACAGCGGTGGTTTTATCGTTCACGTGGACGATGGATGACAACAGCAGATTGAACTCGATGTTGGCATCTATGGTTCAACCTTAGCATGCTTCTTCTCTCCTTGCAGCAGCTTGGTCACGGGGACGACGAACTCACGATCAGACCTCGCTGCTCCTCGATCATGTGGTGATAGATGAAGTTCACCACCGGCGGCGCCGGCCGGCGTACATGGACATGCGGTGTGGATGGCGGGCACCGGTGATGGATCCATGGTGACGTCTTGCGGTCGGCTTCCCGGTCGCATGGTGATGTTCGTGGCGGCGACAGCTCCACGACCGACTTGTACATGGTGCAGCGGAAACGGAGCACCGAATGTCGACGACGGAATAGTGCAAGTCCTTAGACAAGGTCGGCGGCGGCGGCGTCTCTCGTAAAAGGACGAGGGCATTGAGCTAGGGCACGGCCGCACGGGCTGCGGCCGATGCTAAACTGGGTAAAATAAGAGGATGATGGACGTAGCTGGACAAAACACCGTGTTGGGCCGGCCTTCTTGAGCCTTGACGTGCACAAGCACAACTCCAAGCCGCAGCCATGTGTGTGTTTGTTGATGTCAGAGTTGGACCTTCGTATTGTAGAGAGGAGGGGAGGCAAGATGATTGCAAAGAAGGCCCAGCGTGGCAGCTACCATCAGCACATTAGATCTTAGGCCGGGCTGCCGGAATCATCGATTCTCGAAATAAAGAAACGAATGGGCCGGTATAGATAGAGTGAAGAGATCAAACATGACTAAGACGTCCAGAGTTCATTGATGATGGCCAAATTACAAAAACTCGAAGTGGTTAGACGTCAAAGATAGTTTGAGACACGATGGGTCCAGTTAAAATATTTGGAGCTCATTGAAAAGAGTTTTAGAGTTCTCTTGCGTATAGATTTAGATTTGGGGGGGGGGAATTATGATTGATATCTAAACATATATTTTTAAAACCTTTTGCATTCAAGAATCACCAAATGCATCGGCATGAATGCAACAATCACGACTTTTTATTTGATTTGGAAAATCAAACAAGGATTTTTTTTCTTATACTATATTTCCGTGAAGAAAATAAATGTTGGAAAACTTTTAAAATTATGGGAAAAGCATTGTTTAATTGTTTTCACTATTCACATCCTGAAATTGGAAATTTCGGGGTGTGACAAATCTACCCCCGTTAAACGGAATCTCGTCTCGAGATTCGAAGAAAGAAGAAACAAGGAAAAGGGAGATAAACAAGAACATAACTATTGAGGTAGATAGGCGGTCTTCCACTTTTGTAGTCCATGTGTAGGCTCTTCAATATTCATCCTTCTTAGTCAATGGAGTCTTCACCAGAGAGAGCTAGATGGGATAAAAGCAAGCACAAGGTGGGAAGGAAGGTAGAGTGATGTCTTCTTTTCTTCATCTTGCGTCTGCCTTTAACTTCCTTCCAGTAACACCTCTAGTGAGTTGAAACAAAGAAAGATGGCAAGGATGTGGGAGGTACAAAAGAGAAACCCAACTAGGCAACTGATGTTATTGTAGATATAAGACCCACAATACACCAACACTCACATCAAAGAAGCGAATCAATCAAGTTCATAAAACCAAGCATCATCATGCAAGCACTGAATTCCACCAATCAAGGCATAGCTAAGGGAACGATACTACACGTTGTTAATTAAGTCAAAGGGTATCCTCCTAATAGATCAGATGTAGCTCCCAGCAAGGATATCCACAAATAATGGATTTTTCCCAGGTCAAGGAGTACGAAATTACGAGTTCATCCCAACTGGAATCATCTCAATCGGAGGTTTAGAACTCGAGATACGAATTAAACAAGATGACTATGTCAGCAGTGTTGGCAGATTCTGAATGTTCCACTAATTCATACGTATCTCCATGGATAAAAAACGAATACTGCTGAATTTTGGAAAAAGTGAAGCTGATGAAATTCCTGAACTACTCCAATTGAATTTACCTCAATCTGAGGTCTATAGCCCGAGATATAGAATATTGAAGGTGACTAGGTCAGCAGAGTTTACAGTTTTTGATAGCTCCAATGTTCGGGCATAGCTCCTGGAACATGTAAAGGATAGGGCTGAATTTTTGCTAGAAATTCACTTATGAAATTTAGGAACTAACCCAACTAGTTTCATGTCAATCGGAGTTCGGTAGCTCGAGATAAAATTAAAACAGCGCTGATGTGTCAGAGAGCTGCGCGAATAGATGGTATATTCAAGGGTAACGGTTCTACCAATGAATCAAGGGGGTGTTATTGCTTGAGAGAATGGACATGCGAGAACAAAGAGATGTTCAAGGAGAGTGAAGATAAATATATAAGAATTCATGGTATGGAGAAGAGAAGATGGTTAAGATGTGAGATAATTCATGAGAGAGGTCAAGGAGAAGGTAAGGAGGGATTGTAGAACAAAAGCGGCATTAAGAAACGACCGATACTAACTAGGCTTACGTCCTACAGTCGATACAGCTCTGATACCACTCTGTCACACCCAACTTTCCGAAGAAAACCAAGTGCAAACCTATATGCATGCCAGGATCAAGTTTCATGCATATAGTGACATATAAGTGAATACGAAACGGTATCACGTAAGAAAAAGAAAGATTATCGAGATTTACGCTTAATCCCGGAAACGAAGGCTCCAAACATCACGGGCAATCGGCGGGGGTTGCGTACGCCTAGCACTCCACAACATCTTCACGTCATCTTCATGTAGCTTCCTCCTTCTGAGCAACATTGTTTATAGCAAGGGTGAGCACTTGTCGTACTCAGCAAGTGTGGGGAAAAAGAATGAATGCAAAGGCTTTATAGTGGACTGGGCTATAAGCATTTAAGCAATTTTAGTTGGTCAAGTTTTATTAGCACCTGATTACTAATAAAGTATAAGTATATACCAACCCACATTAAGCATAAGATAAGAGGTTCACCATAAGCATATGACAGGCATAACCAGAGAACACGATTTAAGTTCATCTTCAAGTTCAGTTATCATGTGAGGGTCCAGGCCGCTCTTGACCGTGAGTGAGGACTATGTGTGGTTCGAGGACCGGTGGATGGTCGCTTCCTTGTGTGATGAGTGATTGACAACGTTGTGTGGACCGATTCTTGGCTAAGTATTGCAGGTGCGGGTTGCGGCTTGACTCGTGTTGGTGCGGGTGAAGAACAAGCGCGAAAGGTCGTCGCCGGTGAGGCCTCCAGTGTGGAGAAGACAAGTAGGCTTTGTTCGAGGGACCGGTGGCCGGCGGGGGTCAAGTGCGGGCCGCATGGTGGCATGAACAAGAAGATGAAGTCGTGGACGGTTTCTTGGTTGAGCCTCAAAACCAAGGTCGAGCCGGGACTTCGTGGGAGCCAAGTCATGAGTGGAGATTGGCGGAGGCTACACCGAGTTCGCGGGGTTTCCGGTGGTTCACCATAAAACCACTGGGTTCCTTGGTTGATCCACAAAGCCAAGACCGGAGAACCGAAGACGGAGGTGCAGCAGCACCAGACCGGTCTGACCGGTGGGTCTGACCGGTCTGACCGGTGGGGACCGGTCTGACCGGTGAGGAGCACCGGTCTGACCGGTGTGCGACGACGCAGTCCGGAATCTTCGAAGCGGAGGACACGCGTCGGGATCGCATAGCTTGCGTCGAGGCTACGCAGGTGCCGTTGCCGGGCATCCGTCCGATGGTGAAGACATCAAGAATTCCAAATCCGCCCTTGAGGGGCTTGTATCCCTAGTTAGTAGAGAGGGGCATTTTAGACATTCGGTTGCCGCCTATATAACCCAAGAGGTGAGAGGATGGCAGCCAACTCTTGGAACCCTAGCTCATTAGTTTTCCTATTTTTCCACCTATTTTCTCTAGGTTTTCCTTAGGACTAGCAAGAGAGCTTCACGGAGAGATCTTGTAGAGAGGGATAGATGATCGGGTGGCTTGCTAGACCTTGTACGAACCTTTGTTTCATGTATAGATGATTCGGCGTTGTTCCTCAAGGTTTGGATGTGTTTTTCCCGTTGTTCTTGGTGGTGATTTTCGGAGCCCTCTCTCGGTGATTTCTTTGGGTTGTTTTCGGGGCTTTTCTCTTGGGGATTTGATGGGGGAAATTTGTGGGAACCCTTCGTGGTTCTTTGGGCCGTGATTCCCCTCCCAAATCCGTGAGAAAAGGTGCTCGATTTTGGGGTTTCTTGAGTTCTTGGGTTGGAAGTGCTTTCGGTGGGATTTCTTCGATTCCTCCTTTTTGGACGAGATTTGGTGGGATTAAACTTGGCTATGGACTCCTCATGAGGTGTTCCGATATCCCCAAAGTCTTGTTCAAGTCCGTGGAGCGATTCGGGAGATCGAGATTTGGATTTGGGGGAGTTGACCGCGGTCTTTCGTTCATCCCGAGTCGCCTGTGCCACACCGGACCGACCGGTGCTCTTGACCGGTCCGACCGGTGCAAGCCCTTGTGGGATTTTGCTCGGGTGAACGTCTTGGTGAGTTCGTTGTTGTCCCGTGGTGCTGCTTTGTTTCGAGTTTGGGTCCGTTTGGTGGTCGGTTGGCTCGTTTGGTGTCTTGGGGGCTTTCGGTCGCCATCGGTCCGACCGGTGTGTCTCACCGGTCGACCGGTGTAGAGCCACTTAGTGGAAGTTGCTCGAGTTCACTGCAGGGACCGGTCCGACCGGTGATGCTCACCGGTCCGACCGGTGTGGGTCCGTAGACTCGAGGTTTTGTTTTTCCGCCGCGTTTCTCGAGTCGGAAGGTTGCTTGTTGGTTCCTAGGTCCGGTGGCACTCCGGTGGCTACGTGGGCTTGACCAACCTTGGTAGTGAGTCGGAGGCGTGTGTTGGAAGCCGCGTTCGTCTTGTTGGAGTTTCGATCTCCTTCGAGAAGAATTTTTATCGGCTCCCATTCACTCCCCCCCCTCTCGGTTCGCCGTATCGGTCCTTCAAGTGGTATCGAGCCGGTTCGGGTCTTTGTTGACTCTAACCGTCTAAGATCCAAGGATGGCGTACCGAGAACGGGGTTCGGGTCCTCCACACTTCGATGGCAAGAACTACCGGATGTGGAGCAAGCGGATGGGTGCGTTCCTCCGCGGAAAGGGTCGGTTTGCTTTGGGATGTCACGGTGGACACAGGCTATGTCTAGCCGATGGATTTCCTTGCTCCAGGGTCGAGGGACAGATTCGACGCCAACAATAAGGCGGTCGACTACTTGTTTCGTGCTTTGTGTCAGCCTGAGTTCGATCGGGTGCACACCGAGCACTTGGCTTGTAGGATTTGGGCGGTGTTGAAGGAGGCTCATGTTGGGAACGCCCAGGTTCAAGCACGGTTGTATGCGACCTACCGGAGAGAGTACGAGAACTTCACTCATCTCCCCGGTGAGTCCATCGATGCCTTGTTTCGAGGTTCACGGTGGTGGTGAACAACATGAGGGCCAATGTGGACGTGCTCCCGTACGATGATCATGATAGAGCGGTCAAGCTCTTACACTCTTTGGATCGTACGATATGGGGCGGAAAGTTCGAGGCCATAGTCGAGTCGGAGCGGTATGATACTGCGACGGTGAATGAGCCTGTTCTCGAAGCTCAAGTCGGCCGAGGTGGATAGGGGCATGACCGCCAAGCTCGAGGGACCGACTGATTCCCATAGTCTTGCCCTCGTTGGTGGGTCCAAAGGAAAGACTAACTCTAACCCATCCACCGGGATGTTCTCGTTTTCCTCTTTGATGTCTATGCCGGATGAGGAGTTTGATGACCTTGGAGAGGACGAGCCGGTGTCGTTGACGAGGCGGTTCGAGAGGCCGCACGAGAACCGCGTGAACATGAGGAGGAACACGAGGACTTGCTTCCGGTGCGGCAAGCCGGGACACTTCGTCGCCGACCGCCCGGAGAAGGCCGAGAACAAGGACGGCTACAAGCACAAGCCGAGGAAGAACGATGACAAGTACCGTTCGAGGCGCGACCACAAGAGCAAGCACAAGAACAAGTACAAGGACGAGCGACGATCGAGGAAGAAGGAGGGCCGAGGCAAGGCCCGAGCGATGGTTGGAGCGAGCGACGTCGACTCCGGTTCCGCGTACTCCACCTCGAGCTCGAGCGGCCGGCCGACGACGAGGGGAGATCGCCGCAAGAACAAGAGGTCGTCCAAGAACCCGAGCGGGCCGAGCCGCTTCGCGAGAGACGGCTTCGCACCATGGCGTTGAGCTGCGGGCAAGAAGAAGAGCACACGGCGACTCGGACTGCGAGTCCGATGACGAGGTGCGTGATGAGCTTCCCTTCTTGCGCCAGGAGAATGAGAGGCTTGGCTCTTTGCTTGATAATCGTGATGACATGCTTAGAGAGGCCAAGAAAATGAGGAAAGAGCTTAGGGCTTCACTCGAGGATGCTAGGACTAGAGTGGCCGAGCTAGAGACACGGGTGCTTGATAGCAAGCTTGAGATTGATTCGCTTAAGGCTAGCCCCGTTGTTTCGATGAGAATGATTGTGCTTGATTGCTCCATATTCCTTGTCGATCTTGCTTTGTTTAAGGAGAAGCATGCCTCCAAGTGTGAGGAACTAGATGTGCTTAGGGTTGAAGTGGCCGAGCTTAAGTCTAGACTCGCTTTGCTAGGTGCTTGCACTTCTTGCCCCGTTTTGCATGCTAAAATTGATGAGATGCATGCTTACACTAGTTCGCTCGAGGCTAAATTGAAGGAACCCATGCCTACATCTTGCTCTACCCGTGAAATGCATGCATTGAAAAATTTGGAGCTTGCACATTATGTTGATCGTTTGCAGGATGAGAATGATGATTTGAGGAAGTTGATGGGTTGGTTGTCCGGTCACGAGCCTCAGTTGAGGATGATGATCGAGGCCTTTAAGAGGCAAGATGGTGAGGGGCTTGGGGCAAACAAGGTTGGTGAGGGAAGTGGAGAGAATATCCCGGAGCCACCAAAAACCCACCACAAAAATGATTTCCCACCAAAACCTAACCATCTAAGGAACCGACTAGACACAACCCCAGCCTCCACCCGTGTTTCTTACACCCACAAATGACCTACAAAAGCCTATCAAGTTTGTGAGCACTTCGGGGAAAGTGTTCTTTGGGAAGGAGAGTGAGAAGGCCAGTGGCGAGAAACCGGTGGAGGGTTTGAGTGGAGAGAAACCGAGTGAACAGCCACATCCCAAGCCTAAGCCTAAGCATGTGAGGTTTCATTGTGGCTATTGTGGGAGAGATGGCCATAAGGAGGAGTTTTGCTTCAAGAGGAAGCGAGAGGAGAGAATGGAGAAGGAGTGGGCTAACAAGGACAAGTACCACCCTTCTGATGGTGTACTTGAGCCTCGTATGCAGATGCCCAGGGGCAAGGCAATTGTGCGGACAGTTCGGGCTTGGGGAGAGAAGAAGATCGCGAGGGTGGTGCCTGCTTGTGTCACACCGGTCGGACCGGTGTGGGGCACCTGGTCGACCGGTGCGGGCACAGGAGACGGACCTGTTCGGGTTTCGAGCGCGTACGGGTGCGAGAGTTGTTTACGGTGTTCGTGGTTCCGGTGGTTGGGCCGGGAAAGGGTGCGGGTGGTCGGTTGCTAGGCGTTCTCCACCTCGTGCTCAATACGGGGATTGGAGGAGTCGTGGCGGTGAGTTGGAGAGGAAGGACGTTCCACGGGCTTTCTTGCGTGGTTTTGGTCCTCCTCCGGGCGAGAGAGGGGTGGTTCCCTCGGGGTGGTTACCGTGGTGGTGTTCGTGGAGGTAGCTTTGGTAGGAGAGATGCTTTGGTTGATGCTAACCCCACTTTCGAGCAAATGGCTCGGCCTTTCGGTTTTCCTCTTTTGGTACTAACCCCGGTCTTGCCGAGTCATTTGTTCGCTCACGTGCCTATTTTTGAGTTTCAGGTGGGAGACTTGAAGAACATTTGGTTGATTGACTCCGGTTGCTCGAGGCATATGACCGGAGACAGGGGGTGGTTCTCAAGTCTCGTCCCGGTGGTGACGAAGAGGTACATCACTTTTGGGGACAATGGGCGTGGGCGTGTGCTTTCGTAAGGTGAGATAAAAGTGAGTGACAAGATCACTGCGAGGCGTGTTGCTCTTGTTCAATCGCCGGGGTACAATTTGCTTTCGTGTCCCGGGTTGTTGGATGAGGGCTTTGAGGTGTTGTTTCGGCCTCGGTGGTTCTCGGATTGTGGACTCTCGAGGGGACCTTGTCCGTATGGTCGTTCCCGAGGGTCGGGTGTTTCGTGCTGATTTTTCTCGGTCTTCGGGTGTGGAGCGTTGTTTCTTGGCCGGTTCTTCGAGTGAGTTGTGGAAGTGGCATAGGAAGTTGGGTCACTTGAGCTTTGACCTTTTGTCTCGCTTGAGTAAACTCAATTTGGTCCGAGGATTGCCACGGTTGAGGCTTGAGAAAGAGTTGGTTTGTGCTCCGTGTAGGCATGCCAAGATGGTGGCCTCTTCTCACCCGCCTCTCACCGATGTGATGACCGAGCGTCCATGCGAGCCGCTCCATATGGACCTTGTTGGCCCGGCTCGTGTGCGATCTCGCGGGTGGGAAGTGGTATGTCCTTGTTGTGGTGGACGACTATTCTCGGTATGCGTGGGTGTTCTTTCTCGAGGATAAGGGGGAGACGTTTGGTTTTGTTCGAGATCTAGTCTTGAGGTTGAGGAACGAGAGGCACGGAGATGCCATACGAGCTATCCGCAGTGATAATGGCTCGGAATTCAGGAACTCTCGTTTTGAAACCTTTTGTCATGACTTGGGTCTTGAGCACCAGCTTTCGAGTCCGTATACGCCTCCCCAGAATGGTGTTGTGGAAAGGAAGAACAGGACCTTGTGCGAGATGGCTCGGACGATGCTTGATGAGCATAGGACTCCGAGGAGGTATTGGGCTGAGGCGGTGAATACCGCATGCTATGTGTCGAACGAGGATATACCTCGAGTGCACAAGAAGAAGACATGCTATGAGTTGATGCATGGCCGCACACCCAAGGTGAGTCACTTCCATGTCTTTGGTTGCAAGTGTTTCATTCGAAGAAGGGCGGGAAGTTGGATAAGTTTGAGGCTAGGTCGTCGATGGCATTTTCTTTGGTTATGCATCTCATTATAGAGCATATCGTGTGCTCAATCTTGAAACTAACCAAATCGTGGAGACTTGCGAGGTAACCTTCGACGAGACAGAGCCACGTAGTCGCCTTGTCTTTGAGTGTGCGGGTGATGATGAGCTTGGCGAGGAGATCTTTCGAGAGGAGGAGCATGAACATGGAGATGATGAGGATGGCGGTGCGGTGCCCCCGCTGAACATGTACCCACTACTTCGACTACGATGATGGATGGACCCTCGCTACACCTACGACGACAAATCAAGAACGAGGAGAAGCTGATGTTGAGGGGGAGGTAGCTTCGAGGCGAGAACCTCCCCGGCGAGTTCAAGTGGATCACCCGGCTTCGAGGATCATCGGCGACATGAATGAACGCACTACACGGTCGAGGGTTCGGAACAATTCCCATTTTGCTCATGCTGCGTTTGTTGCTTCTTTCGAGCCCAAAGACATTGGACACGCACTATCTGATCACAATTGGGTTAACTCGATGCATGAGGAGTTGGAGAACTTTGAGAGGAATCGGTGTGGGAGTTGGTTGACCCTCCCCCGGGGTGTAAGCCGATTGGTACAAAGTGGGTGTGGAAAAACAAAGAGGGAGAGAAGGGTGAGGTTGTGAGGAACAAGTCGAGACTTGTTGCTCAAGGGTTCGATCGAAGGAGGGGATCGACTACGAGGAGACTTTTGCTCCCGTAGCCCGTTTGGAGGCGATTAGGATCCTTCTAGCCTTTTCCGTGGCTAAAGGGTTCAAGTTGCACCAAATGGATGTGAAGAGTGCTTTCCGAATGGTGTGCCGGAGGAAGAAGTGTATGTGAGGCGACCACCGGGGTTTGAGAGTGAGAGGTACCCCCACCGGTGTACAAGTTGAGGAAGGCGCCGTATGGGCCGGCGGGGCGCCTAGAGCTTGGTATGGCGAGGTTGAGGGGGTTCTTGTTTGCGAGAGGCTTTGAGATGGGGAAGGTCGATCGACCTTGTTTTTGCCGAGGCGGGCGGAGATATCCCGATTGTGCGGGTGTACGTGGATGATATTGTCTTTGGTGGCTCGTCTAACTCTCCGGTTGCGAGGTTTGCGGATGATATGAGCGGGGAGTTTGAGATGAGCATGATGGGCGAGTTGCGGTTCTTCCTCGGGCTACAAATCAAGCAATCAAAGGAAGGAACATTTGTGCACCGAGGCTAAGTACACCAAGGACATTGTGAGGAAGTTCAAGATGGAGGACTCCAAAGCTATGACGACGCCGATGAGTACGACTACGGCTCTTGATGCGGACGAGGAAGGTGAACACGTGGATCGAAGGAGTACCGGAGCATGATCGGGTCACTCCTCTACTTGACGGCGACGAGGCCGGACATACAGTTCTCGGTGTGTCCGTGCGCTCGTTTTCAAGCATCTCCGAGGACTTCGCATCGGCAAGCGGTGAAGCGAATTTTCGGTACTTGCGTCACACTCCCGACTTCGGCATTTGGTACTCCGCGTCCTCTTCTTTGGCGCTTCATGGTTTTTCGGACGCGGATTTTGCCGGGTGTCGGTTGGATAGGAAGTCCACTTCGGGACTTGCCGAGCTTTTTGGGTTCTTCGTTGGTGTCTTGGTCTTCCCGTAAGCGGTCGAGTGTTGCTCAATCCACGACCGAGGCCGAGTATGTTGCCGTCGCTAGTCGTTGCTCTCGGCTTCTTTGGATCACCTACACCATGAGTGACTTTGGTGAGGAGTATACCCATGTCCCACTTCAATGTGATAGCACTAGTGCCATAAGTGTTGCAAAGAACCCGGTGCTCCATTCCAAAACCAAGCACATAGAAGTGAGGTATCATTTTTCGAGAGACAATGTTGAGAAAGGAAAGATAGCTTTGATCCATGTACCCACACATGACCAACTAGCCGATATTTTCACCAAACCCCTAGATCAAGCAACTTTCACTCGTTTGCGGGGGGAACTTGGTGTGTGTTTGATTTCTTGAGTTGGGTGCGTGGGAGCTTTCTTTTGCCAGTGGTGTCGAGCCCGTTGTGCCTCCCCTCGAGGAGCCGGTTTGTAGCATATGTATAGCTTTCCTTTGTGCATTTCTTGCATTTGGCATGGCATATGTAACAGGATGTATAGGCATCCTTGTCTCTTAGATTGCATGCATTTTGTATCATATGCATTGGTTAGGAAAAGCTTCTCTCATATACATTGTTCACCATGGAATGAAATATATGTCTTTGTGAGCTTGTTTGGTATGCTACGGTTAGTTTGGTTTAGCTCTTGATGATCTTGATGAATAATCCATGGTTGATAGCTATGTTTTTGAAAAATGTCACATGTATGCTCTCTCATGTGTAAATGCCTTTACATGCTCTTGACATGTTTTTGTGGCCTTGCTATGCTTAATTTGTGGTTGGATAGCTAGTTTATTGATCATATGGAGCCAAAGGCTCATTTGCCATCATGAATGTTTAGCCCTCTTGATTTATCTTGTGGAGGAGCATAAGTTCCTTTTTGTCGCAAAGACATTTCATGTACCATTTACAAATCTGAAAATGAAATGAAAAATGCTTGGAAAATATGCTCCCATGTCATACGTGCTGAATTTAATTTGCTTTGGGTGCTAAACCGTTGCATGATGCCTACCAATGAGAAGTCTCATACATAGAAGTAGGCACATGGCTCGGTGGCTTTGACATGACATGAGGTGCTTGTGGGTGTTTGTGATGGTCTTATGATTAGAATGGCTGTCTTAGCATGAAGTTTGTGTGGCTTTGCCATTTTGATATGCTTTGATCATGTTTAGGACTTTGCTCATGAGAGGCAAGTTTTTCGCAAAATTGCCAAAATCCATCTTAGCTTCGTCCAATGGTTGTGAAACTTGGTGATCATGTAGTTGAGATCGATACGAAGCCGTAGAGTATCTAACTTGCTCATTTGGACGTGTGTAGCATCCTATGTTGAATTTTGTATATTTGAGAAGCTCTAGGTTGAAAGTTTTGCATTTTTGGCTTGATTCATGCATTGCCAACAAGGGGGAGAAGTTTGAGCTTGAAATGGCTTGCTGGACGTGTTTAGAAGGTTTTCAGGTGGTTTCGAGCCATTTACGGGCTCGTTGTGCACCGGTCCGACCGGTCGGAGTCACCGGTCCGACCGGTGTGAGTCTTGGTTTCGTACACATGTTGCTCACCGGTCCGACCGGTGGTATGGACCGGTCCGACCGGTCGTGGCCGTGTTGTTGCTGCTGCCCCGTTTCAAGTGGTGTCTTGCATGCATTCGTCCGGGGGGAGTTTCATTGGTTCGGGGGGGAGTTTGCATGTGTGCGGGGGGAGCTCTTTGAGTTTTTTTTTCGAGCTTTGTTTCGGTGGTTTGTGCTCTTTGCTTGAGCTTTGCTTTGTCTCGGATGTGTCGAGCCGTTGCCCTTGCCTAAGGGGTCCGAGACTTGTTTCCTTCAAGTGATCTTGCTCTTTGCCTTTGTTTGGCTTTTGATCGCTTGTTGGAGTTTCTTTTTGTTCGTTCCTTTTCTTTTTCTTTTCTCTCTTGTTACTTTCATGTGGGTGTTGTCAATGCACTCATCAAGGGGGGAGATTGAGGACTATGTGTGGTTCGAGGACCGGTGGATGGTCGCTTCCTTGTGTGATGAGTGATTGACAACGTTGTGTGGACCGATTCTTGGCTAAGTATTGCGGGTGCGGGTTGCGGCTTGACTCGTGTTGGTGCGGGTGAAGAACAAGCGCGAAAGGTCGTCGCGGTGAGGCCTCCGGGTGTGGAGAAGACAAGTAGGCTTTGTTCGAGGGACCCGGTGGCCGGCGGGGTCAAGTGCGGGCCGCATGGTGGCATGAACGACAAGATGAAGTCGTGGACGGTTTCTTGGTTGAGCCTCAAAACCAAGGTCGAGCCGGGACTTCGTGGGAGCCAAGTCATGAGTGGAGATTGGCGGAGGCTACACCGAGTTCGCGGGGTTTCCGGTGGTTCACCGAAAACCACCGGGTTCCTTGGTTGATCCACAAAGCCAAGACCGGAGAACCGAAGACGGAGGTGCAGGCGGCACCGGACCGGTCCGACCGGTGGGTCCGCCCGGCCGGTCGACCGGTGGGGACCGGTCGACCGGTGAGGAGCACCGGTCCGACCGGTGTGCGACGACGCGGTCCGAATCTTCGAAGCGGAGGACACGCGTCGGGATCGCATAGCTTGCGTCGAGGCTACGCAGGTGCGGTTGCGGGCATCCGTCCGATGGTGAAGACATCAAGAATTCCAAATCCGCCCTTGAGGGGCTTGTATCCCTAGTTAGTAGAGAGGGGCATTTTAGACATTCGGTTGCCGCCTATATAACCCAAGAGGTGAGAGGATGGCAGCCAACTCTTGGAACCCTAGCTCATTAGTTTTCCTATTTTTCCACCTATTTTCTCTAGGTTTTCCTTAGGACTAGCAAGAGAGCTTCACGGAGAGATCTTGTAGAGAGGGATGGATGATCGGGCGGCTTGCTAGACCTTGTACGAACCTTTGTTTCATGTATAGATGATTCGGCGTTGTTCCTCAAGGTTTGGATGTGTTTTTCCCGTTGTTCTTGGTGGTGATTTTCGGAGCCCTCTCTCGGTGATTTCTTTGGGTTGTTTTCGGGGCTTTTCTCTTGGGGATTTGATGGGGGAAATTTGTGGGAACCCTTCGTGGTTCTTTGGGCCGTGATTCCCCTCCCAAATCCGTGAGAAAAGGTGCTCGATTTTGGGGTTTCTTGAGTTCTTGGGTTGGAAGTGCTTTCGGTGGGATTTCTTCGATTCCTCCTTTTTGGACGAGATTTGGTGGGATTAAACTTGGCTATGGACTCCTCATGAGGTGTTCCTGATATCCCCAAAGTCTTGTTCAAGTCCGTGGAGCGATTCGGGAGATCGAGATTTGGATTTGGGGGAGTTGACCGCGGGTGTCTTGTTCATCCCGAGCCGCCCGTGCCACACCGGTCGACCGGTGCTCTTGGACCGGTCCGACCGGTGCAAGCCCTTGTGGGATTTTGCTCGGGTGAACGTCTTGGTGAGTTCGTTGTTGTCCCGTGGTGCCGCCGTTTCGAGTTTGGGTCCGTTTGGTGGTCGGTTGGCTTGTTTGGTGTCTTGGGGGCTTTCGTGCCGCCATCGGTCCGACCGGTGTGTCTCACCGGTCGACCGGTGTAGAGCCACTTAGTGGAAGTTGCTCGTGTTCACTGCGGGGACCGGTCCGACCGGTGATGCTCACCGGTCCGACCGGTGTGGGTCTCGTAGACTCGAGGTTTTGTTTTTCCGCCTGCGTTTCTCGAGTCGGAAGGTTGCTTGTTGGCTCCTAGGTCCAGGTGGCACTCCGGTGGCTACGTGGGCTTGACCAACCTTGGTAGTGAGTCGGAGACGTGTGTTGGAAGCCGCGTTCGTCTTGTTGGAGTTTCGATCTCCTTCGAGAAGAATTTTTATCGGCTCCCATTCACCCCCCCCCTCTCGGTTCGCCGTATCGGTCCTTCGGTGAGCACGGCTAATCGATTAGTTTTACACTCGCGAGAGGTTGTACATCTTTACCCACAAGTCGCGTAAAAACCCCAAAGAGTTTTGGACCCAACCATGCGATGCCGGCCAAGCATCATACCACACTACCGAGGTGTGATTGCATAGGGACGCTACAAGGCCTTTACGAAGATCCTCCAATGCGCAACAACCCACTAGGTTTCAGGACGAAGCGGGGCATAAAGTCCCCTAGTAGGTACCGTGTCTTAGCAAAGCCCAACTCCCTACTAGAGCGAGTCTATACTCCGTCAACGCCTCCCCATTTGTCCCTTTCAGGTAAGGTTGCTACAACACTAAAGTCTCTAGTTATTCGGCCAAGGCGAGCCATGTGCCTTGTGGTTGTACGGTTTTCCTGGGTGGTTCTCCATGTTCCGATTAAGCATATGGTCTTGTATTAAGCAAACAAAGATATAACATAAAAGTATAGCATGATTCATCATTAATGTTCATTAAAACCACCATAACCCGGGTATAGCAACTAAGCAAAGCTACCCAACATAAAGATAAACCCAGGTTAACAAGGAATGACAATCAAAGACTAGGTTAAACCTTAATAGGACCCATCAATATTAATGCAAAGCAATGCAAAGTGATTAATCATAGTTATTAGGACAAAGATCAAGGACACACTTGCCTTTAACCAAAGTAATGTCGTTGCTCAGAATATCTTCAACCTCTTGCTCTTCCAAACTTCTCGAACGGCGTTCACTCTAAGCGCATCAATCATCGGGCATAAACATGCAAAGCAAACACACAAGTACAACTAAGAACAATACACCAATCAAAAGAAAAGATTAAAAGAAAAGATTAAGAGAACGTACAAGATGATAGAAATTGAATGGAATAAGATATGGGATAAAAGGATAGCTATTAAATATGATGGTGGCATGCACTGCATGTCAGCACATAAAAAACAGCTAGCTAAATATCCCATTGCATGCTAGTGGTGCATATATGTGCATGTAGTGAGATAAAGAATCATTATTGCTTAAGCATGATGTAAGCATGACATCACCAAGGTGTTTAAGCAATAAACAGTGTGGCAAGGAATTTATGGAGATTATTCTATAGATCAAAGATAGACAAAGTGAATGATAAAAGATTTATGGAAAAGAAATACGATCACCAAGCATCCTAGTTATTTTTGTAGAAGAAAATGTCTCACTTATTGGATAGGCATGACATCATCATGAGTCCACCACTTGCATGGCCTTTTATTTGCTTCTGCACGTACTGGCTTCACTTCCATATGCATGTATGCACGCATGGTCATTCTTGCTTGCAACTGATGGCCGGTAGTGAGACTCTAATTTAACAAACGGAGATGATGGCAATTAGATGCATGCAGAGCCAACAGCGGTACAGAACAGTAGCGACCAGCATAACTTATTAAAGCATGGGACGGCAACCATTCGCTGTAGTCTGAACCGGGGGAAGATAGAGCAGCGACGACATAGAAATCAGAAACCAGACAAATAAACCAGAGGGGAAGAAAGGTGAGAGGTTCTTACCCAGATGGCACGAGTTGAGGTAGATGGCTGGGGATGTGTAGATCGGCTTCACGTTGACGAGGTTTTCCGAGGATGAAACGACAGTGGTGTCTGGGGATAGGCTTCTCGATCGGCCGTCGACTAGATGGAATTGAAGGTGCAGCTCGCCGTCGAGAGGCTTTAGGAGATGCTGGATTGCTCCGGCACTACACAGACGTAGCGAAATCAACTGACACGGCGCCGGCAGAGATCGAACTCCACAAGGACAGCAGTGGTTTTATCGTTCACGTGGACGATGGATGACAGCAGCAGATTGAACTCGACGTTGGCATCTATGGTTCAACCTTAGCATGCTTCTTCTCTCCTTGCAGCAGCTTGGTCACAGGGACGACGAACTCACGATCAGACCTCGCTGCTCCTCGATCATGTGGTGATAGATGAAGTTCACCACTGGCGGCGCCAGCCGGCGTACATGGACATGCAGTGTGGATGGCGGGCAGCAGTGATGGATCCACGGTGACGTCTTGCGGTCAGCTTCCTGGTCGCATGGTGATGTTCGTGGCAGCGACAGCTCCACGACCGATTTGTACATGGTGCAGCGGAAACGGAGCACTGAAGGTCGACGACGGAATAGTGCAAGTCCTTAGACAAGGTCGGCGGCGGCGTCTCTCGTAAAAGGACAGGGCATTGAGCTAGGGCACAGCCACACAGGCTCTTGCCGATGCTAAACTGGGTAAAATAAGAGGATGATGGACGTAGCTGGACAAAACACCGTGTTGGGCCGGCCTTCTTGAGCCTTGACGTGCACAAGCACAACTCCAAGCCGCAGCCATGTGTGTGTTTGTTGATGTCAGAGTTGGACCTTCGTATTGTAGAGAGGAGGGGAGGCAAGATGATTGCAAAGAAGGCCCAGCGTGGCAGCTACCATCAGCACATTAGATCTTAGCTGGGCTGCTGGAATCATCAGATTCTGAAATAAAGAAACGAATGGGCCGGTATAGATAGAGTGAAGAGATCAAACATGACTAAGACGTCCAGAGTTCATTGATGATGGCCAAATTAAAAAAACTCGAAGTGGTTAGGTGTCAAAGATAGTATGGGACACGATGGGTCCAGTTAAACTATTTGGAGCTCGTTGAAAAGAGTTTTAGAGTTCTCTTGCAGATAGATTTAGATTTGGGGAGAAAAACCATGATTGATATCTAAATATATATTTTTTAAAACCTTTTGCATTCAAGAATCACCAAATGCATCGGCATGAATGCAACAATCACGACTTTTTATTTGATTTGGAAAATCAAACAAGGATTTTTTTCCTATACTATATTTCCTGTGATGAAAATAAATGTTGGAAAACTTTTAAAATTATGGGAAAATCATTGTTTAATTGTTTTCACTATTCACATCCCGAAATTGGAAATTTCGGGGTGTGACATTAAAGCAGAAGACATGTACTTTCAGCATCACGTTTGAGGATATGTATACAAATTATATCTTTTCTAATTCACAAAACATAGATGTTCATAAGTTGTGGATGCTTTTTTGTAAAGATACTGCATGAATTAGTTTCTACAAATCGCATACCTAGCCATGTCGTTTTTTGTAAAGTCAAGAAATATTACAATCATAAATCAAGGTTGTAAAGTATAAGGCACATGTTATAGGAAGGGATAAAAGAATTACTCTTTTACACCCGAAATGTATGAGTGAGTCAATTAAATGAACAATAGATTTTTTGTAAAGTATTATACATTATTGCAAGTTGGTTTTACCTAGAGCCATGTGTGAAGTGTGAACCTCCGTCCCATGCACATTTCATTATGGATAGGGCTAGTAATTTACTCTCACCTACTTCATAATCTTAATACCCGGAAAAAATGCATAAGAAATACCCATGAGAAACAAAAGTTGTTGGACACTCTGTCTTTATGCAATCACTTTTAATAGATAAACATCGGAAGATGGTAATCGACAAACAAACAATAGCTATTGGATATAAAGTTGTAACACCCATAATGCGTAAAAGGAAAATACGTTTTGTATGATGGAATACATAAAGTGGACGGCCAAAAACATGAATTTTTTGGTACGTCGCTCGGATGGACGAACGGAGGTCATGGTTGCGTAGAGCTCGCCGAATCCTTTCTGTTTGACTACTCACATGCATAATTCGGGATTCAGATCAAGAAGTTACACATGGCACAAGTTTTAACCTAACTGCTACAAGACGTGTCTACGGTAGCACGACTACGATAACCCGTGCCGTTCGTCCAACTTTGTCGGTACCTTTTCTCAAACCAGATCCCCTTCATAGCCTCCACATCAAGCGCCTCCATCTCCCTTGGTTGTGATCCAAAGGGAGTCACAAGGGGAACAAGAGGATAGAGGGAGATTAGGGTACGCCGCCGTTCGTCGTCGCAGCTTCCCTCCATAAAAATTGGTTGGCCTTCCTTCCCTCTCTCCGTTTTCCCCCAATCGGTTGCCTTTTCCTCGCTGTTCATGGTGGTGCCGCCATGTGTGGTGCAGCTGAGATGAAATCGCGGGAGCTTTTGTGACGTTTGTCGCTACGGAGAGGAAAACAAGCGGGAGTTGACGTCGGAATCGATATCGCCGCCGTCATCTTTGCCCTCACCGTTTCGAAGGGAAACCCTAGGTGAGGCATGACTCACTGTATTTCATTCTTCCTCTAATTTTTTGGACGTTCTAGCACATGCTTGTAGCGTCAATCTTTACGGTTAAGGGCTAGGGTTAAGTGGTACCCTCGTCGTTGTTTTCAGCACAAACTCAATCTGCGCAGTTTCCAGTAATTGCTGTTTTACACCCTTTTAATGGTCTCAAAAAAATAACAAACCTATATATGAGTTGTAGGTAATTTTTAGGGGTTTCCATAGCCGTAAAGAACACTACGATCGGATTTAAGATCTAAGAGATATCAAAGTTTCATTCTGTCAGTTCTTCAGAGTCACAAATCTGGGCAGCATCTGTTCACTTCATGTTTAGGCAACTAAAACGACAGAATTGGATCTTTGGTTGAGTAAATGATTTTTAGGTAATTTTATAAGCTTTCCAGATTGGTTAAGTACATATACATATGAATTTTGGAGCTCAAGATATGCCCATTTTACTAGGACTGTTCTGCAGAGATTGTCAGATTTTCAGCTTGAGATTCATCTCAAGATTAGACTCTGTTCATGATTTTTCCTCTCTTGGTGGATCACTAGAAAGTTGTGACTACTGAAGTTTTCTTTCTGTTGGCACAAGATTGGAAATTTCATCCATCAGAATTAAAAGATACAAAAAATAAGACTTATCGCTGCTGTCATGTCTAGACTTGTGTGTCTTTTTGTGAGAATGTCGGGTTCGGACGTAGGAGCGCTGTGATTTAAATTCTTTATGCTTGTGTGTATGTGTTGGTGCTGAGATATGTTTGTGGACATGTGGTGCGCCTTCAGATCGTGCTTAGTTCACATTCTTGATCTTCGGTGAAGGCATGTAAACGTAGCGATGGTCTACATGCTTTAACTTTGTTGTTTGAATTGCCTCCATTTAATTTCAGTACCTCACACCAGCAAGATAAAATCTGATTTTACCTTTATATCGGAGTATTTTGATCCATGTGTGGCTTTACCTTTGGATTGAAGTTAAGAATTATGAAGCATATGAAGTTCACACAATGCAATCTTGCATTTGCATTCTCATGTTTTTATGCATATGAAGGAAACCGTAGCCGGATTGGTGCGGTAAGTACCGGTACAGCAACGCACGTTGAGATATAGGAATGTGGTTGCAGCCCTCATATCCTTCCTTCGGGATGTGTGGGTAGAAGTGAAGACATGCATTGCATTGCACCATTTGAAATTCATCATAAAGCATTGTTGTGGAGTATTTATTTCAACTTAATACTTGAAGTTATGTGGTGCATCTTTTATTATAGTGACTCTTAAATAGTTGCTTATTTTTATTGTGATTTGAATGACATGGTTGAAGCGGTTTGCTTGCTGAGGTTTCCATAAACCTCATACGTTTTTTCTCCCCGCAGGTCCTTGAGTTTTGGAGTGCGATGGTGGATGGGAGTAGCAACACGTGTGCACACACCTTCTTTATATATATATTTTGGACACATGTGTTGTAATAAAAAATGTTTAGTTGGGAAGTCGTTGCTTAGCTTGTAATATCTTTGGACCTGTTTTGAGATGGTTATCAAGATGATTTAATTTGCTTCCGCATGTTCTATTAATTTATCTCTTTGTTGATTCTTTCCGTATGTGTGTGCCTGTAATAGCTTGTTGTGGTGTGGTAACGCTCCGAATGTTGGTCCTATTCGGGGTGTTACAAAAGTGAAAGTATAATGATAGTATCAAATATGCTCTCATGTTCTTACTACGACATCGGGTTACTTTCGGTGTCACTACTTTTGAGGAACATATAATAGTATAACATGAATCTAATACACAAAATACGGATTGTCACAAAAATATGGATGATTTTAAGAAGATCTTTCATAACTTAGTATCCAAACATAAACAATCACAATAGGAAGTAAGCTTATCACACTAGTATCCTAGATTCTACATGGAAACCATGGTTATAAACCACCTAAGTACCAACTAGCATCCACAAGTCCATCCTTATTTTTGTTTATGAAGTTAAGGAATCTTACAATCATAGATGAAGGATATAAAGTAGAATTTGCTAGTTATAGGAAGGTACAAAGTGATGACTCAAAGATATATCTTTACAACTCACGTCCATCCACAATATATGTGTTGCCCATTCATGAAAAAGTAACTTTTGTAAAGTTTTTATAACCGACACACAAAAGTTGCTTTCACCTAGAACAAGGCACGTAGTGTGCACCTCCCCTCCCGTACATTCAACATGAATACAACAAGAAACATACTCGCACATACTTTATTATGCCTTAGTTGTCATATATAATTACAAAAGCAATATCCATAAGAACCGAAAGTTGTTGGACATTGTCTTTATCCAAAGCACTTTTTTATAGATAAGCATGAAAAGATGAAAACCGTCAAGAAGATGACTATAGCTACAAGAAGCACCAACCTCTTGCCTTTTAATTTTTATATATTTTCTATTGATATGTAAAGTTAGTCCCCTTGGAACTTTTGAGCCCCTTGGTTTCCTATATAAACCACCATCCATGGTGCTCATCACCGATCACCCTCATCACCATCAATCACCAACAGTTCTCGATTGTTTTTATTCTCCAGTTCTCTCGGGGTATCGGTCCTTTAAGGTACACCATCTTACTACTATGGAAATAGATTTTGTAGGGACTTGCTCACATGGTATTTCTTGTTCGTACATTTAATTATCTTTGTCTATATAGTTTTCTTGTATCTATGATATGGAGAATACGGAACTAAAAAATCTTTTGATTTTACCTTTACATATGCTTTTACGGTATATATACATGATATGGAGGGTATAGAACTAAGAAAATTTTCATTTGATTAACTTGAACTTTTGTCTTGTCATAAGTAGGCACTAACTATGTGAGTTGATCCTCTATCTAGGTATATCTTTTATTGGAGAAGGGATAAATGGATCGTTGTATTGAAATTCATTCATCGCCAAAGAAGCCCATGCCACTATCTCAGGCAGGCGATGATAGATGACTTTTGGAGGAAGAAACAAGTAGAGATCGAGGAAATTCAAGACTTTGGTGATCGTGCAATCCCCATGACCTCGCATCAAAAAGGTCATTTGCAATGAGAAGGGTAAAATGATGATGGCATTTGACACGCCATCTTTCCTAACAAAGGCATGCGAGATCTTTGTGCGAGAAATTGCACTCCGTGCTTGGATAAGTGCCAATTCGCAGCAACGAAACATCATACCGGAATGCGACATTGCCGAGGCTATTGCTTCCACCGAGTCTTATGATTTCCTAAATGATGTCTTGAATGCTCATCAAGATGAGCACCGTTCTTGTCCTTCTCCAAAGCCTCGCTAAGAAATGCCATGACCGGTTCTTGACTAATCTTCCATCCTCATCCCGCCATCTTCATCCCCATCGAACCAATTGCCGCAATTTTGTCCAAAATTCAGGTAAATATCCTCCTTTAGTCCACATTCCTCCTTCTGTGCCACAAACATATGGTCATCGCATACCTTTACCCTTGGCATCTCCACCTCATGAAGCTTCTTCAGTAATTGCAACCACAGTCACACCCACACCTGTAGTGAGTGGAATTATTCCGCCTACCAACTGTATGGCCAATGATCTTGTGTCCTTTGGAAACACCATCAACAACATTACCGCTTTCGGTGTGATGAACCATATGAAAAAACTTCCAAGAGCACTAGCCAATATTCCAAATACATACCGCAACATGAACATGGTTGCTTCAAACATCCGTTTATGGTGCCGATGGTGCTAGCTCTACTAATAATGGTGCTGCCGAAGACAAGACCGTGGCATTCCATTTCCTTTATATTCCTCAAATTACTTTGCAATTACCACCCCCTTTACGGATGGCAATGACTAGCACCCACAACAAGTAATAATATCACTATAGAGTATCATATTGACGTGGAGGTTGCAGCAACCAAAAGCACCATACCGCTAGCAAGACATCCAATGGAAATGGTGACATTGATCCTAATGCTATTGGAGTTGGTGGTGATCAACACCAACATGAGGAAGAAGCTAATACATCCCTGGAAGTGAATGGTGTGCATGGAAGCTTAGATGCACAAGCTGGTGTTCGTTGCTAGCATGGGCAACGATATCAATTGGGATGGATTTGAAATGTTGGATGATTCTTTGCTACCTATGGTTGGAAAGGACAAGCATCATGGATGAAGAACCAACACCTTTACCCAACACTCGCTTCTAATGATGATCTTCTTTTCACCGGCGTTTATCGGATCTCGAGGGATTCATCCATGAACCATATCTCATTTGGATGACATTATATCCGATGCATACACTAGCAAAAGATGCACCTAGAAGAATTGGGGGTATTGATGCAATTATAAGAGAAGCAAGCGATACGGAAATAAAAAAAATAACTTTCGCTTTCTATACCGTATTACGGTATGCTTGATATGGTTCATACCATGCTTGTATCCACATGTACATGTATGAACAAGTTGTGTAATACTATATATGTGGGTTCTTGTTCTTGTTTGAAACATGTGCACATGTGCTTTCTAAATTGGAGTGATCATTTTACAACATTTGTTGCTGAAAAGGGGAGTAGAAGTGGTTTTCTACCTCGACTTCGAAGTCTTCGATTGACACTCTTTGTTTCATCAAACAATTTTCACTCGGTGAGGGTAGCAATTGTCAATTTGTTTTTTGTTTCATATGTATGTCTAGGCCGTGTAGAGTCCACCAATGGATTAGGATATGTCTAGTCTACGTCAATGATTATGATAATTTATTGTAGAAGTAACATACTCTCCAGCCGCGCAAACGGATCCCGGTTAACCCCCTTGCTTGTCACCGCCATGGGAATGAAGACCCTTCCCTAGCCCATTGCATCCCGCATCCTCCAGGACTCCAGACCGATGCAAAGTGACTATTACGTAGATATATGTCATGATTTTTAATGCTTTTTTAGAATAATCTTGGATTGCCTAACTAGGGTTTGATCTTTTTTATCTTGGATTCGACAAAATCACGGCTTCGAGCAAGAGGAACTTCTACGGTGGCAAGAATTTGCTTTGCCCAATGTGCTCGATCACAGCTAGCTAGCTGCTAGTAGTTGTGTTCTCATTAACCAGTTACACCATGTTGTATTATTATTAAATTCAACATAATCTGTGAAATTTAAAGGAGAATAGGACATGTATCAAGTCATCGACTTCAGTTTTTCCTCCCAATGTTTTCAAAAATGCTTTTGAATATGCATATGATATACTGCACTACTCCTGCTGTTAGCTGAAGCATGTATATGATTTATTTTGACATGAGCTAGCAGTGGTTTCTTATCTCCAAAACAAGAAATAAAAACTGAACTCTAACCATTTATGAATGCTTCGTGCCATTATTTATCTTATGAAATCTTGAAAAAAATAGTGTTGTTCTTGAACAAAGTTTGTTGTTTTATTGTCATGGTCCTGAATTTCAGAAGAATCTGCATCCTTTTTCGTGTTCACACTGATCTCTAATACCGAATTCAGAAGTATATTCAATTACAAGCATGTTGCTCAGCAGCTATGTTGCTCACTTAAAAGGAGTGTTACCTAGCCGAACATCTTCCCAATATCTGATGTGAGCACTCTTGTTCAATTCGGAATTTCCAAAATTCTAGAATATAGGCTTGACACTCATTAAATCAGACAAGAATTGTGAATCTCCAGTTTTTGTTTCTCTACTTTTGCTATGATTTTCTACCCCAAATATTTATTTTTAACTAATGTTTCAGCAAATAATAATGTTCAAACACCCAACCAAAACAACACTATGCACAACACACAGCACTGCAGACAAATAACCATCGCTATCCGTGGCAAGTCATTAATTAGATCAGCCACACACACACACACACACACACACACACACACACACACACACATGGTAGCTTCGAGTTTCTACAAATGGTCCATGGTGCTGCCCTGAGCTCAACCCTTTTGCATCCCAAGCTCTTGCCCTAAGCAAGCTCAACCCTTTTATGTATATATAGTTGTCGTTGCCAAGTTTCATACTTGTCAACATGATAGCTCCTACTTCCGGGGTCACACTTGTCATCTACTCACAAGATGAGAAGGATGCAACAAAACACATCATATATACCTCATTTCATTTGATCCACCTACTAGGCATTAGAAGACATTATGCCATAGATGGGCCCAACAAGGGTGTGATGACCGAGCCGACATAGGTCCCTAACTACATTTTCATTGAAAGCCTACCATAGAGTGCCGACTCCTATGAACATCTTTGGCCAACCCACACCCACACAAATGAACAGGAAAGACGCCATATCTCAATAGATATATTCTATATAATACTAGAAATTCCGCAAGAGTGGATTTTTTTGTTGTGTGTCGGGAGCCTATGATGCATGCGGATCAATTAGTAGAACTCCCACCTTCTTTCAAAATATTCAAATCTTGCGGATTATTGTCATTAGTTTGTAACAATTAATTTCAGTTTTACTACACCACCGAGTTTTAACATTCCATTTTACGCTATATCTAGATATTTTTTTCTTGAGAACGAAATGGGTCCATCCTCTTGCTACTTATCTTTATTTTATGTTGGATTACACTTCTTGCATTTTAACATAAAATTCACAATATGAACTCGAGCACTACCGTGCGGCTACGTAGCTTATAGTTTAGCCATGAGTATTGCAAGATTCTTTCAATACCAATTTGTTAAGGCAATCCCACCCCGGCCAAGGGCTTAGGGGCGGCTCGCCTACATGAAGTCGCCATGTGTCCCTTCTAGGGAGACACAAAGGAGGATCCTTGTTTGACCCGGTGAAGACCCCACCCGAAGGCACCACACGTCCTTTTTTGGAATTGCATGAGTTGACGGAAATACCACGGGAGTGCCACATGTCCTCCATAGGAAGTCGCAAAGTGGGGCCTGCTCACCCCTATGGTGACATTTGGGGTTGCTAAGTGTTCCCTTTGGAGGGGCCAAAAGGGATGCGGGAGGCCCATATGGCTTTGCATGAGCATCCAAGGTATCACGTGCCATTGTCTTGGGCCCACCCTTCGTGAGAGGGAGAGTAAGAACACCCCAATCATGTGTTGCTAGAAATTGTGAATAAATTTTTTGGCATCTATAATTTCATCATGTTGGTCTTGTTTGCATCATATAATTATCTCTAGCATGTTTATGCATATTTGATGAATATATCTATAATTAGTAGTATTAACATGATTGTAGGCCGATCCACCTCGTCGGAGGCCTCCCGTCGAAGGCCGCGGCGGCATGACACGACACGGAGGCGCCGACATCTATGACAGTGTTGATGGCCCTACACTCGGTAGGCCCCGCGGCCACGCCTTCCCTACTAGCCCCGCGCTCGCCGACCCTCCCTTTCGACCAGCCCTCCCCGTTAGTGGTGGGATTCAACAAGTGGCGGTGAGCATGTGGGCCACTAAGCCGGGCCCCTCCATGAGCTCCCCGTCGTTCGTGTCGGGCACCTCGACGGCTTCCCTACCGACCGCCCCCAAGCCTCCCCACCGGCTACTCCTCCCCCGACAATTGTGCTATGTTCGTGAGAGAAAAAGGAGATGGATGAAGGGAGGTGTGAGGCCGACAGATAGGACCCCTTGTCATTGGGGGCGTCATAGTGTGGATGGGAAAAATCTCACGGTGACGCTCCACAGCCGTTACATAAAAATAGCACATGTCATCATAAAAATGCTACGGACAACCGGCTCCGGCGACATACATTTTGTGACGACAATTGGTACCTTTCTCGACAAAAAAAGTAGAGCCATCACTAATAATTACGGCGGTCCGATTTTATGACGGTCTAGACTTTTGCGTAATATTATGACACATTATTGACAAAATTTTGACCCATCATGAGGGTTAGCATCATAGAAAGTTGATTTTCTTGTCTTGGATATCTATTGGGATGAATATGAGACAACCACATTATTGGAGGATTTAATGATCAATGATTATCCGGTGCCATTCTATGATACTACCTCCACATGTGATCTTCTATAGCTTGCATTACTAGTGATCATATGCCGGATCTCAATGGGTTCGATGATGAACCATATCTCTCTCTCGAAGATGGTGTCATCTCTAGTAATAAACGGACCAAGAGAAGATGCCCCTTTGCTATGGAAAGGATTATTAGTATTGGGACTTTTAGTACCGGGTTAAATAACCGTACTAATGCCCCCTCCATCCGTCTCCGTTCGTCTTTGTCCGTCCTCCATCCCCGTCCACTACCGTCGGCTCTTTCCTTTTTCTTTTCTTTTCTTCCTTTTCACATTCACACATCAATGAACCAATATTCAACCACACATTTCTCATACAAATAACATGCACAAGAATTACAATCTCACATTTCAAAAAGGACTAAGAATATCAAATATTAGAACATACACATCACGGGGAGAACACATCAAATTTATAGGAAGAATATAGATCGATTCACAACAAGATCTCATTCGAGAAACAAGACAAAAACACACAACCCACCACCACACCACTATCGAGGGGGCGGACCCACACCGATCGCTCCCACCACCGGGGCCACTGCGACCTCCGGCCGCGACCCCCACTACCGTGTCGGTGTGCACGGGCCAAAGGCCCCGACCCCGGCTCGATCGATCCCTCCCGCGAGGTCACCGAACCGACCGTGCTTGGGAGGGCGACCCTTTCCCGCCAACGGCCTGGTCCGCGGATATGGAGAACGAGAGGGAGGGAGAGAGGGAGGGTGGTAGAGAGAGAGAGCGAGAAGTTAAGAGGCACGCGACACATGAATAAAAGAGTAGGAGATCTAGATGGCACGAAGGATGTGGAGTCCGTTGATGGTTGAAACACATAACGAATTTCGATCCGCAAGTGTACGAACCACTACACCTTTTTAACTATGGGGATTCCCTAGGTTCTTGTAAATCCGCGAAGCAAGGGGATTACAAGCATTTAATCTAGCGGTGATCTAGTTAACTAAACAAACCTTAACTAAGATTAAACTAAAGGCGAACTACTCTACACTAGAGAGGGTTGTGAGGTGCACGGGATATAAAAGACACTTGCCCATAGGGTCTACGGATACTTGACCATGCAACCACCAAGAGATACAAAACCAATCTAATCTATCGGGGGGGTGTGACCATGGTTTCGCCCTTTCCCTCCCTCGTCTTGTCACTACGTGGAGGTATTCATGACTAAACCTATGATAATCACGGTGTATTGAAGGGTTCTATGGGAGTAGTGAGATCTATACTCCCGAAAAGCATGGTAGCTAGCTTTAAGCAACAAAGCATCATCAACACTAGATTGATAGATTGAAACCATAAAAGAGTAGGTGATTACATAACGGGATCGTCTACAACCCCATGGATAAATGAGAAGTCTACCCCATCAAGGCGCTAAGCATGGCGCCATTGATCATGTTGATGCTTCCGTTGGTGTGTTCCTTCAACTCCAAGGGTGCCGTGGCGAGGCCTCGACATCCTCCACTTTTGGTCACTTCCTTGGACTAGATGAATCTTACTCGCAAATGATCTCCTCAATTCTATCCTGGTCCAACCTCTTGCCTTGTGGACGACCTCTCGGGTATATAGATCCGTCCCCTCCGAATGGCGACGCCCACAATGACATAGGGTTGAAGCATCTTCACTCAAGAAATGGGGGGCCGAACCGACGCAGAATGAGGTGGGCCGGCCGGCCTAGGCCGGCCGGTCAAAGCCCACTTTAGCCCGGTTCGGTCGCCCCTTCCTCCATGTAGGTCCACTCATCATTTTGGACTTAAACCCCTTCAATTGCATCATTTTGGCGTTGTCATCCCCGCAATGAACAAATAGGGGACCTTTGTCACAACATGAAATTTCCAATTTCGGGATGTGAATAGAAAGAATAATTAAATAGTGATTTTCTCATAATTTTAAAATTTTTCCAACATGTATTTTCTTTACGGGAAATATAGTATAGGAAAAATCATTATTTGATTTTCTAAATCAAATAAAAAGTTGTGAGTGTTGCATTCATGCCGATACATCTAGTGCTTCTTGAGTGCAAAAGGTTTCAAAAATGCGTTTAGGAGCTGTCCTAACTCTCCCGAGAATTTTCCGGATTTTTTCTCGAATTTATTCTCTTTTTCCCCAAGCTATTTCTATTTATTAGAAGGCTCTAAATCGCTCCCAATATTTTTTTTGGATTGCTCGTGTCCCAATCTATCTCTAGGAATTTTTCCATAATTTTTAGGATTTTTCGAGTATTTTTAGTGTTTTAAATGAATTACTTGGAGTTTCTCCGGAATTCTTTTGTACCGAAAATGTATTTCATAAAATAAAAAAATCCTATCCTTCCCTAACGGGTCGAGCCCATGGGCCGACCCTATCCGCTCGTTCGCACCGGCCCGCACCCTCGGCGTAGCCGCCGGCCCGCCAAGGCCCATCGGGGCTCGGCCACCGAGCCGCCGCGGGGAAGCCGGGGCCCCACGGCGGCCGCCGCCGCCGGCCTTGGCGTGCGCGCCAAGCCGTGGCCGTCCCCCCGCCCTATTCGGCCCGGGGCCAAAGCCGCACGCGCCTACCCCCGCGCATCGCGCCGCTCCGGCCGCGGCGGGGCACCTTGAGGCCGCGCCGCCGCCGGCCATGGAGCCGAGTCGTCGGCGGCCGCCGTCTTCGATTCGCCGCCGTGGAGCCCCCGCCGGAGCAACCGGACGCTTCCGGGGAGGTCCGTGAGGTCGAGCCGCACCCCTCCGCCGTTTCCCATCGCCGATCGGCCACCGAAGCACCGCCACCGTCGCGAGGACCGCCGCCTATTTGCTTGCGCCGCCGACGCCATCCTCAATTTCCTTGTTCTCCCTCCCGGCCATTAATTATTCTCTCTATATTTCTAGTGTCGATGATAGTTGCCCGGATAAGTCTAAGAGTAAAATTCATTAGCGGTCCCTAAACTTGCTCGGATGTGTCATCTGGGTTCCAAACTCAGGATTTTTGATATTTGGGTCCCTAAACTTGCACGGTTGTATCATCTAGGGCTCAAAATCATGATCTATAGTATTTGCGTTCCTAAACTTGCATGGTAGTGTCATCTAGGTCCCAAACTCAAAATTTGTTATTGGAAAAGGTTTGATTTACACCTAATTTATGAAACGTTAAAGAAAACTATGTGTTAATCTAAAAGTGATAACTATTTTTTAATAATAAAAATACGGAATAGGTACCAAATTTCTTATAAAAATGTCACCGGGTGTTCTATTTGAAGTTATTTAGTTATTATATATTCAAGGTACTATTTTTATTACTTTCTTAAAAATAATAGGGTGAAAATTGAACCTTTTATTCTATATAAATGCTGAAATTTGGGACCTAGATGACATTATCGTGCAAGTTTAAGGATCAAATACCAGTCATTTTGAGTTTGGGACCTAGATGACACAACCCTCCAAGTTGAGGGATCCAAATTTCAAGAATCCTAAGTTTGGGACCTAGATAACACAACCGTACAAGTTTAGGGACCGCAATTGAATTTTACTCTAAGTCTAAATACGGGTGTTGTGTTGCCGAGCTAAGGTCGCTTGCAAAATCGGCTAGCTTGTCTCTTCGCAACTCATCAAGGTCGTCGACTTGGACTCCAAGTCCAACTCATCGGCCTCACCTTTGAGTCGTGCACTTCCAAGCCGGCCCAAAAGAGGGCCATGTCGTGCTCTCCTTTTGTCCGGTTTCGCACGAGGCAATAACCTACCCTAGCCGCGGCGTGCCGCCTACCCGGCATATAAAACCATCACGACCGTGTCGGGGACAACCCTAGGGGTCCCCTTAAACAAACGGGGGATCCCCACTTAAAATCCATGACAAGCCAAAGCTAAGCGCACCTCACTTAAACACACGAGGCGGGGCCCACGCCGCGGTGGCCCCGACGGCCCACCGGGACGGCCCACTCAAAGATCCCCTCGAGCGAGCTCCGCCTCGCTCGAGGGCGCACGCCTCCCCTCGAGCGGGCTCCGCCCGTTCGAGGGGGTGCACTTATTTCGAGTAGGCTCCGCCTCGCTCGAGGGCACCCCGCACGCGCACGCCGTTCCCGTACGCGGGCATTAAATGCCCTGACAACGGCGGGGCGGCGCCATCATGCGCCTGGGGCTCGCGCCCCGGTGCCGTCGCACCAACTCCCCAGGAGGGAACCCATCCCCGCCACTGTGGGGGACCGTGCGGCGTGGCCGGTGCCGGCCCCGTGACGCCGCGCCGCTCGCTCCGCACGGGCTAACGCGCCGAGCCCTCGAAGGGGGGCCGGCCGCACCCTTGATGCGCTTTCTTGTGACCTTGCAGGGTTAGGTGGAGGCGTTAGGCCGGCGGGGCGCCATCCCCGCCACCTGGCACCGGCATGGCGGTCGCCCCCGCGCGTACAAACCCACGCCGGCGCGCGCGCGCGCTCCGCGGCCGTGCGGCGTGCGGGGACGGGGGCGCCGCCTTACCTGCCACTGTGTCCCGTACGGACCGACGTCAGCAACTCCCTCGAATCCGCCTGAAGACATCACGGCCGTCCGCTCCACTCCTACCCTCGAGGCCACCCCTGTGCGGGTACAAGATACGCCATGATGGCCGGATCGCGGCAAGGACCGTCCAGGCGGCCGCCTACTCTACGGCACGACACACCACGCTTCCCCACGTAGCTAAATAGTGCGGCATGCATATGATTCGCTCTCTCCTTGGACTATAAAAGGAGGACGAACCCCTCGGCCGCGGGGGAGACAGAACGAACGGACAAGTGAGGACACAAGCACATCACGCACTTGCTCTCCAATTCTCCCACAACATCTTCGACCACTTCACCGGGGACTTGGGAGCCACGCTTCCTCTCCCGCCTTGCTTGTAGCCGCCCCACTACGGGCACCCGGTGCCGAGCAATATAGTGCCTCGAGCACACCTGTCGGGACGTACGGCCCCTCGGCGGAACCAGGATAAAACTCGTGTCATTAGTTGCTTAGCATCGACCATAGAGGGATAGACCTCGGCGCTCATTGCGGTTAGTGTCGGGACCACTTTCCGCACCGACGTTGGCGCCCACCGTGGGGCAATCGAGCGCCTAAGGTCAATCCATCATCAACTCCCTCCATGGTGATCTACACCGAGTATCGTGGTACGCGTTACGCATGGGCGGCTCGGACCCCCCTCCCCCGCCGGTTTTGAAATCCGGTTTGGGGGCCGAATTTCCGGGCTACGGGGAACGGCTACCGATGCGCCTCACCAACCGTGAGGAGCCGCGCGTGCGGCGCCGGGGCCGGTCCGCCTCGGTCCCCGCCGCACGCACGGCCACGACGCGGACACCCACCGGCACGGATGCCGTGGGCCCGTCGGCACCACGACGTCGCCGCCGCTCCGGCGGCGTTCGCGCCGGGCGCGGTCCGAGCGGCGGCAAGCCGAACGTGCCGCCTCTCAACATGGCGCACCCGTCGGCACAACAACCACCGCCCCGACGGGGCGGCGCGCGGTCTCCGGCCGCGCTTCCCCATCGGTCTTCGTGGTGCCACGACGGCTTACAACGCCAACGTCAACACCACAATGCGCAGGGTTCCCCCTGGCCGTCACATCTTCGTCGCCAGGGACCCTGGCGCCTCCGCGAGCGATGAGTCGTCTCTAGGCTCCCTTGATGCGTTGCCACCCGCCAACCTCCACGGATACGCGGAGTGGGACTTCTCCGGCGTACCGGACCCCGGTAGTGTTCGGGCGCTTTCTCGACGCCACGGACGGACTGCGGTTCGGGTGCTCCGACGATTCCACGACCGGGAGCTACGACCCCGCGCGCGAATGTCGCGTCGTCATCGCCAACGACCCGGCAAATGCCACGGGTGCGGTGGGCGGCGGCGACGGGGAGGTCACGCCCACCCTAGGCATCGCTCCGCGCCGGCCGCGGGGCCGAGCACCCCCGCTAGGGCCGACGCCGATGCACACCGGCCCAAACCCGCGAGCTCGAGGCCAAGCCGGCGAGAGGAGTACCGAACGGTGCGGGCCGCTCCGCGCCTCAATGGCCGGGGAAGCATCCGCGCGCGGCGAATGCGCGAGGGAGCCGGGCAAACAGGCCCGCGACCGCATCAACGCCGACTTCAACATCGACAACCCGACACGCCTCCGCGGGGGCGAGCCGGAAGCTTATCGCCGCCGCAACGCCGTTGCGGGCCATGCCGGCCCCCTCGACCCCCGAGGGCGCGGAACCCGCACCGCGAGGTGCAGGTCTTCATTGAGCAAGCGGCCGTCCGGCGGGCCGAGAGCTCGGCGTCACGTATTCGCCAACGGGGGGGGACGCGCGAGGCGACGGAGCCGCACGGGGGGGGCGAACCCTCGGTCCATGCGGGTGGGGCGGAGGGGTAGCCCGCCAACCCGGGGACGCACACCGGCCAAGGAGCGGCTCCTCGACGCGTGCGGTGGCGCCGGACGGTGACGCCCGCAATGTCATCAACGCCGGCGTACGAGCAAGGCGGATGCGCGGGCGGCGGCGAGCTACCACCCTCGATGGGGTGGGCGCTACGACGGCGATGAGGACCGCTCCCCCGACGCCGGGAGCCCCCGGGGACCCGCGTGTTCGACCGGGGAGATCCGCGCGGCGGCCTTCCCTCAATGCTTCCGCCAACCCTCGACCATCGTCAAGTACAACAGGGAGACGGATCCCCGCGTGTGGCTCAACGACTACCGCCTGGCGTGCCAGCTGGGTGGGGCCACCAGCAACGAGGTCATCATCCGCAACCTGCCCTTACACCTCGGCAATTCAGCCCGGACGTGGCTCGAGCACCTGCCCGCCGGCCAGATCCACGACTGGGACGATCTGGTCCACACGTTCGTGGGCAACTTCCAGGGCACATACGTGCGCCCTGGGAACTCTTGGGATCTGCGCTCCTGCACCTAGAAGCCCGGCGAGTCGCTCCGCACTTCATACGACGCTTCTCCAAGCGTTGCACGTAGCTCCCAAGCGTGGCGCAATCCGAGATTGTGCACGCCTTCCTCGAGGGCACCACGTGCGGGACCTCGTGCGGAAGCCGGGGCGCGGCCCGCCCGCGGACTTCAATGAGCCGTTCAACATCGCCACCGGCTTCGCCTCGGGAGAAGAAGCCGTGGGGGCGATCTTTGACGGCAAGAAGGGCAAGCGCCGGACGACGCGCCCGCGGAGGGTAGCAAGTCCGGGGAGCCCCCACCCGGAAGGACAAGCGGGGCAAGAAAGGGAAGAAGCCGCGCCGCGAGGCGCGCGAGCAGGGGCGCGACGGCGATGATGCCGAGGCCCTTGCTGTTGACCCGGCTCGACGAGGCCCTCGACCGGCCCCTCGAGGTAAGGGTGTTTGACAACATGCTGAAGAAGCCATGTCTGTACCACAAGACCCCTGTAAACCAAACGCTTGAGCAATGCGACATGCTCAAGAAATTCTACGGTCGCGCCGCCGCAAAGGACGCGGAGGCCAAGAAGGACGGAGGAGATGGCGACGCCGGCGGCTTTCCCGCCGTACAGAACGTGTTCCTCATCTTCGGGGGACCCACCGTCGACATGTCGACCCGCCAGCGCAAGCGGGAGCGGCACGAGGTCCTCGCCACGGAGAGGGCGCCTCCCTCCTTCCTCGATTGGTCGGAGGATGCCATCACCTTCAGTCGGGAAGACCACCCGAACCGCATCCCCAACCGGGCCGACCCGCGTGGTGGTCGACCCGATCATTGGGAACGCGCGGTTCTCAAAAGTCTTGATGGACGGGGGCGTAGCCTCAATGTCCTCTACGCGCACACGCCGCGCTCGTTGGGGATCGGGTTGGACCGGCTTCGGCCCGACGCATGACGCCGTTCCATGGCGTCGCGCCCGGCAAGCGCGTCCGGCCCCTCGGGCGGATCGACTCGCCGGTTTGGTTCGGACTCGCGAAGAATTTCCGCAAGGAAACGCTCACCTTCGAGGTGGTGGGGTTCAAGGGTGCCTATCACGCCATAGTTGGGCATCCCTCGCTACGCCAAGTTCATGGCGGTCCCCAACTACACCTACTTGAAGATGAAGATGCCGGGACCGAACGGCATCATCACCGTGGGCTCGTCCATCGAGCACGCATTCGATCGCGACGTCGAATGCGTAGAGCATGCGAAGCACGCGGCGCCGGATGAACCGCCGGTGACCACCTTGGAGAAGATGGTCAACGAGGACCTCGACTCCACCGCCAAGCACACCGGCGGTTTCGAGGCCGTGGAGCGGACCAAGGAGATACCCCTCGACCTGCGCCGCCCCCGAGGGCAAGGTGTTGAGGGTCGGCTCCACCCTCGACCCAAAATAGGAAGTGGTGCTCGTCGACTTCCTCCGCGCCAACACCGACATCTTCGCGTGGAGTCCCTCGGATATGCCGGGCATCCCGAGGGAGGTCGCCGAGCACTCCCTTGATATCTCGCCTCATGCCCGTGCCGTGCAACGGTGGCTCCGCCGTTTCGACGAGGAGCGGCGACGGGCGATCGGAGCGAGAGCCGTGGAAGCTCCTCGAGGCCGGGTTCATCAAGGAAGTGTTCCACCCGACGTGACTAGCAAACCCCGTACTTGTAAAGAAAAAGAACGGGAAGTGGCGGATGTGTATAGACTACACTAGTCTTAATAAAGCATATCCCAAAGTTCCTTTTCCTTTGCCACGCATTGATCAAATTGTTGATTCAACGGGCGGGTGTGAGCTGCTTTGCTTCCTTGATGCCTACTCCGGGTATCACCGGATAAAGATGAAGGAGTCGACCGGCTCGCGACTTCGTTCATCACGCCGTTCGGGATGTTCTCGTTACGTCACGATGCCGTTCGGCCTCCGAAACGCGGGCGCAACATATCAACGCCGCATGCAACACGTTTTCGGAGACCACATCGGGCGAACGGTTGAGGCGTACGTAGACGACATAGTCGTGAAGACCGGGAAGGCGGACGACCGATTGGCGACCTCGGCATCGCATTCGGCCGCCTATGGGCCAACGGGGGTCAAACTAAACACCGAAAAATGTGTCTTTGGAGTGCCGCGAGGCATGCTCCTAGGATACATCGTCTCCCAACGGGGGCATCGAGGCCAATCCCGAGAAGGTTGCGGCCCTAGAGCGAATGGGCCCAATCCGGACCTCAAAGGGGTGCGAAGGTGCTCGGGGTGCCTTGCCGCCTTGAGCCGCTTCATCTCGCTGCTCGGCGAGAAGGGCCTGCCCCTCTACCGCCTCCTCAAGAAGCACGAGCGCTTCTCCTAGACCGCCGAGGCCCAGGACGCGCTCGACAAGCTGAAGGCCTCCCTGACCTGCGCTCCGATCCTCACGCCGCCGCAAGACGGCGAATCCCTGCAGCTCTACGTGGCCGCGACCACCCAGGTGGTCAGCGCCGTAATCGTGGTGGAGCGCACGGAGGAAGGGCACGCCCTACCGGTTCGGCGGCGGTCTATTACATCAGCGAAGTCTTGTCCGACACCAAGACGCGCTACCCTCAAGTCCAAAAGCTGCTGTATGCGGTGGTCCTTGCACGGTGCAAGCTCCGCCACTACTTTGAGGCTCACCCTGTCATGGTGGTCTCCTCCTTCCCGCTGGGGGAGATCATCCGCAATCCAGACGCGGCGGGCAGGATCGCCAAGTGGTCAGTAGAGCTGATGGGCGAGACGCTAGCCTACGCCCCGCGCAAGGCCATCAAGTCCCGGATCCCGGCGATTTCGTCGGCCGAGTGGACGGATACGCGGCTACCACCGCCGCGGATCCAAGCGAGTGCCGGACTGCGTACTCCGACGGCTCGGTGATGAAAACGGGGGGCGGGCGCGGGCTCGCTCTTCGTGTCACCCCTCGGGGAGCACATGCGGTATGCGGTGCGCCTCCACTTCCCGCGTCAAACAACATGGCCGAGTACGAGGCCCTCCTCTCGTGGCCTCAAGATCGCCATCGAGATAGGCGTCAAGCGCCTCGACGTGCGGGGGGATTCGCGGCTCGTGATTGATCAAGTCATGAAGAATGCGAGTTGCCACGATGACAAGATGGAAGCGTATTGCAAGGCCGTACAAGCCCTCGAGGACAAGTTCTACGGCATCGAGCTCAATCACGTGCCCCGCCGGTACAACGAGGAGGCGGACGAGCTGGCTAAGATCGCGTTCGGGCGGATCACCGTCCCTCCGAACGTTTTCGCTCGTGACATCGCCCAGCCCTCCGTCGTCTTCGAGCCTCACCCCTCGAGCCACGCGGAACCCTCGGGGGGCTCCCTCGAATCCAACAGGCGCGGAGCCCATGGAAGAGGACCCCTCGAACGAGGCGTACGTGCTCTCCCTCCTTGAGGGGTATGGCGCTTACGAGGCCGATGTGATGGAGATCGAGCCGGCCCCGTCGGGGGCGACCGGCGCGACAAATATGTCGCATGGATGGCTCGAGGGGAACTCCCCTCGGACCGGACCGGGGCCGGGCGCATCGCCGGGATGGCCAAATCCTTTGCCCTCGTCGACGGCGAGCCGTACAAGCGCGCCGCCGTTGACGGTGAATTTCCGTCAACCTAGAGTACTTGTTATACATTGGTTTCGATTATGATTTGCAACTAACCCGCCACTAGGCATACTAATGATATAACAAGTTCACACTTGCGTGTCGATTTTGGAGTTTGTTGTTTACGCGGGAAATCTACGCTAATGAGGAGACTTTCGGGATAAGTTCACCAAGCACTTTGGAAGAAGATCATGAAGCCCGATAAGAGTCAAGACACGCGATGAACATGACTCCAAATGACCCGAGGACCGAAGCGTCAACGTGCAAGTCTTCAGGGACTCAACCAGAAAATAGCGAAGCTTGCATAGCAAGGATTCAAGCCTAAACCGTGAAGGAAACGACGTCAAAGGCCCACATGCAAGTGCACACGAATAAGGGATCACGCAAGAAGCAACCGGGGAGAAAACCGGGGCCGAACCGGGCCGAAGTGGGCCTGGGCCGGCCGACCGGTCCGACCGGCCCGGCCCACTCGGGGTCGGTTCGGTCCCCCCCTTTGCCCTAGGTGTTCATCTATTTATTCCCTCCGCCTCCGTCGACCGACACATCGAAAAAATCATCCTACCGACGCCAATCACCGAACACCGCCGCCGCAAGATGAGGGAGAGAGTTAGATGAGCTCGTCGCAAGGATCAACGCCGGCGGAGAGAAGGAAGCAAGAGGAGGACTCCAAGCCGCCGGCCTAGGGGTGTTCCCAAGCTCCATCGCCGCCATCTTCATCGACGACGTTCTCCGGAGTCTCCATCACCCCTATGTGCTTCAATCCGTGTAAGATGATGGGGTAATGTCTCCGTTCATCCCTAGGATTAGATGGATACTTGCTATGTGATCGCTACTTGATTCGTGGTTTCAATCTATTGTTTTCATGTTGATGATGCTTTGATGATTAAGGTTAGCTACCGTGTTTTTCGGGCGTATGATATCCGCTACTCCCATAGATTCCATCAACATACCGTGTCCATCATAGGTCTAGTCACGAATACCTTCGCGTAGTGACAGTACGAGAGGAGGGAAAGGGCGAAACCGTGGTCACAACCCCCGGTAGATTGGTTTACCGCTTTCGTGTAGTAGATGCATACCATGTTATCCTAGATCCTAGGGAGGGAACGCTTATCTTTCTTGCTCACTCTCTTGTGTTCACCCCTTTATATCTAGTTTAACCCTAGATTTGTTTGATCAACTTAACTTAGATTAACTTAGGTTAGGTTGTCTTTACTTTTAGATTAATACTCTTTCAAAGGTTTTTCCATTCAACTAGATTAGTACTTGGTTAAGCGCTAGTAATCCCCTTGCTCCGCGGATTGACAAGAACCTTGGGAATCCCGTGGTGAAAAAGGTGTAGGTCCGTACGCTTGCGGATCGTAGGTGGATACGAGTTTTATCCATCAACAAGCCCCTTTTTACGGCGCCGTTGCGGGGAGCAAGCCGGTTTGCTACGTTTAATCTAGTATTAATTTTGTTGATTACTAACACCTAACCCTTATTTTCTAAAAAAAAAAAAAAAAACTCTTTTTTGTTTTTCTTTCTACTTTTCTTGTGCCTAGATGGATTTGTTCACCTCACCATTGGAAGACGAAGAGATGTCGCTAAGGGAGCTAGCAATGCCGTCAATGGAAGACATTGAGATGCAAAAATCAGATTTGACGTTTGCTACAACCCACTATGAAGTGAAGCCCGGAATCATCAAGTTAGTGGCGACAAAACCATTTAGAGGATTGGAGGATGACAACCCATATAGACACATTAAGGAATTCACGATGTTATGCAACACGGTGCAACAAAAAGGAGTTCCGCCGCTTGGTTCAAGTGGAATCTTTTTCCATTCTCTCTCGAAGATGAAGCACGAAGATGGTACACACTTGCGTCCGTTGAAGCAAAAGGAAATTGGGATGAGCTAGTGAAGAAGTTTCTTTTGAAGTTCTTTCCCATAAGCAAGGTCCAAGACTTGAGGAGGCAAGTGCTCACTTTCAAGCAAGGAGAGGATGAAGGAATTGATGAAGCATGGGACCGTTTTAATGAACTACTTGAGAGAGGCCCGAAATTGGGATTTTCCGGTGACTTGATGTTGCATACCTTTTATTTTTCACTAACCCCTAACTCGTCTCGTTTTGTAAGCATGTGTGCGGGCGGTGATATAATGGATAAAACAATTAGTGAAGCCGCACAAATCTTACAAAGGATAAGCAATGGACAAAGAACAATACGAGATTGGCAAAGATGTTGTCGAGAGGAGCAAAATGACAAAATCAAGCCCAAGGTGCTTGCTGAAATTTCTGAAAAAGATGAACCGAAGGTCAAGGAAGATGAACCGACCATACAAGAAAGTGAAGATCCACTTCCCAAGGTAAGAGAAGTCATTTCGGATGTTAAAAATGTTGAAACTAACATGAATGTAGGCCGAAGTATGTGGAATGCTAGACCATTGGCGGAGTTCAAGCAATCCGGTTGGGTTCAAGTTGATTTCGCCCCACTAATCAACTACCGAAGGAAGGAGGAACGCCGACACGTTGCCAAACTAATTGAAGATTTATTTGATCAAGAGATGAGTGGAGAGTCGATCCAAAAGATGTTTGAAGAAGAAAGAGAAGAAGGAGATGAAGGATGGATCGATCGGTTTGACAACTCAAAGATTTATGATGAAGGAAGAGAAGAGTACAACCGTGATGAGCCTAGTGACACAAAGGATAAATGGGAGGAGATAGGACTCAAGCTAGATGATAGCTTGTGTGCCATTGAAGCCTACACACTAGCAAATCAAGACATGGAAGTACTCAAGGATGAAGGAAAGAGTGAATCAACAATGAGCGATCTTGACGACATGTGGTACATGGAAGATAAAGAAAGCAACATACAAGTCTTTGAAGATGAAGATCTGGTTGATAAAGAAGACTTCAAAGAAGATATAAATGCGTACATAGTTGAAGGATTACATGTTCCACATGATGAGTTGAAGAAATTGCAAGATGGTGATGAAGAGGCAACTACACTTGTTGAGATCGATTCGCCTTCAACACCGCTTGATGAACCAAATATCACTCTTGTTGAAAAATCTCTAAGGCCAAGGTACGTGCTGAAATGTCAAGATATTATTGGTATTGATGTTGATAAATTCAAATACTCATGCTCAACCAATAGTATGAATGATAGTTTAATGTCTATGCCTTGTTCCAATAGTGATCATGTTGATAGGCTAGATTTTCTTGAGAATGAAAAAGAGGAAACATTTAAGTTTGATCCAATTAATCTCACACCTAAAGAACCTTTGCCTAATGATGAGCTAAGTGCTATGCATGAAACATATGCTTCTTTTATTTACACCTTGACTTGTTGCTACAATTCACATGTGGTGTTAATTATGGACGCGTATGTTTACAATAAGTTTTGTAAATCTCGATCATGCTTTGCGCTTGGTCAAGCTAATGACCTTAAAGAATCATATGTCGGGAAAGGCCCGATTTTCACTAACCATGTAGACAAGGCTTGAATAATGAAAAAAAAGAAGTCATGCCTAAAAGAGTTGCAAGATAAATCATCAACCTCTCCGAATCCCGCGATGGATGCTGCTGTCTTCATCAATTTGAGGGCTTGTTCAGAGGTGTACAAATGAAGAAAATGAGATATTCAGAAGCTCCATCAAATTACCATTCCAACGCATCAAGAACCAACAAGTTTGAAGACCCGTGCAAGGAGTTATGGAGAAAACATTGAGCGGTGCGCGTTCTGAAATTTCAGGACAGATTTCATCACCGAAGTAAAACAGACGTAACTCTCTTGTCCGGAGTCCGATTTGAGCAAATTAAGACTAGTTGGAAAGGAAATTTTGTGCACTGTGCAATGGAGTAGAGCTTGAGTATACTCTCTGTTCTGGACATCAAAAAAAAATCATGGAGTGGAGGCAGCACCGAAGGATGATAAAGAAGGAGATAACGATGAAACAAAAGGATGCTTTGGGCAAGTCTTCTATAAGTGATCAAGCACAACATGGGAAGTAAATTAAAGCTGCATTGGTACCTTTTCTTCTTGCATGAAGGGCCATGGCGATGCGACGATGTAACGACCCGCCTCCCCGAGGCCGGGCCCGCCTACACACGGCGGCTCTCTAGGACCCCAAGAATATCCCCACGGACCAACACATGTCTTTGCTGCGCACTTTGTCCTCACTCATGCGCACCGGGAAAGACTTCCGGTCGGTCACCCATCGCTCCATGCCAAGCACGCTTAACTTTGGAGTTTTTAGTGATGGGCTTCGGAAAAGAAGTTGCAACTTGTTGATATGAGTATCCTTATCAATCCTATTAAGCCTTGGGCCGGGATGTCACATACACCCCCCCTCAGAAGATCGACGTCCTCGTCGATCAACCCCGAGCCGGGGGAACGTCCTCTCTTGGCCACGTCCGTGGGTCCAGTGCCAGCGCATGTGCCATGCTGTGTGACCACTCAGGGCCCACACCAGCCATGCACACCATGCCTGCGCAACTGCGACCACACGCGCCCGTGAAACCGCGAGAGTCGGCTCTGTCACACCCGATTTCCGAAGAGGAACCAAGTGCATCTCATATGTGCGCCAGGATCAGTTCACACACATATGATAGACAAAAATGAGTGAAATACCATAAACAGTTTACAAACGTATTTCAAAGTTTAACCTCTTATTACACTCATGCGGGGAGACTCGAAGGTCTCTAACAACGGAAAACGATAACTACTCGTCGAGTCCTCGTCTTCCGCTCCCACGGGCACTTGAGCGGGGGTCCGCAAGCCTCACGGCTCATCGAAGTCATCGTAGAACTCCCCTCCAAAGTTCTCCTGCGAACGGCGATAGGCAAGGGCCGAGCACACTTATGGTTGGAGCTCGGCAAGTGGGGGAAAATGCAAGGCTATCAAGGATAGGCTAAGGTTTTGCGGCGGTTAGCATTTTAATGTTGATCAAGTTTTAATTAAAGAACTCCTAGTTACTAGGTGTAAGTTCGTACCAACCCACTTAAGAGAAACTTAATAGCCAAAACAACCCAAGCTCAACGAGCTTCTCCAACCACGATTTATCTCATCTTTAAGTTTATTAATCATGTGAGGGTCCAAGCCGCTCATGACCGTGAGCACGGGCGATCGATCGGTTTTACACTGCGAGAGGTTTGCACACTTTACCCACGGCTCGCGTAAAAGTTCCGACGAACTTTGAACCCAACCATGCGATGCCGATCATGCATCATACCACACTTCCGAGGTGTGATTGCATAGGGACGCTACGAAACCTTTACAAAGGTATACAAATGACTAATGACCCGCATAGTTACGGATCGGGCGGACCATAACCCTCCCTAGTGGTCGGCACCTTAGCAAAGGTCGCTACCCCAAAAGGACCGGGCTATACCCACCGCAACCGGATCCCCCTCTGCGCTCCTTTCGGAAAAGGGCCACTAGTACGATCGCACACCTAATTATTCGGCTAAGGTCAGAGCCATGTAACACTGTGGTTGCGCATGTTTTCTTGGGTGGTTCTCCATGTTCCGATTAAATCAGGTGTTCTTGCATTACCCAAAACATTAACCACAAGCCATGTATCATTTTCCATAAAAGACCCATTTTTAACCAACCCATGTTAAGCAACTAGCGTTTTCTACCCAAAACTTCATTTAAAAGGGCTAGGCCAAGGATCGGTGGTGAAAGATCTAGGTAAGTCCTTAAAAAGGTTTCCCGTCAATTTAATGCGATGATAACATAAAGTAAACATTAATTTGTAATGCAATTATATAGGACGAGAAAGAGAACATGCGGGGGAGAAGACCACTTGCCTTCCTCAACTACGGTAAAAACTTCTTCTTCTTCGAACAAGCGCTCCCGATCGTCCCCGAGAGGTGGCTCGGATGAAACGGGCACGATATCTACGATGCACACATAAAGCATACAATAAATAAAACAGATCACCAAACAATCCTAAAGACTAAAACATGCTACTAAAACGACGGGCTCGCTGAGACGATCGCAAGGACTACTAGAACGTTAAAATCGGAGCTATAACGGAGAAGTTATGCTAAAAACAAGGTTTAAGGACTAAACTGCGATAAACTAAACTATACAGGGGCCTAACAGCAAGAAAACAGGGACTAAAACATAAATAAATTTAAAAACAGAAGGTTTAAACTCTAAATGGGCTGTTACGGGATCTGCGAGCAAGGATTTAATAGAAACGGGGGCTAAAATACAAAATCCGGGACCGAAATGTAAGGGTCTTTAAAGGTGGGAGGACCGGCTTGCGATTGCAATAGAGTTGGGGGTCTCTTTAGCAAAACGCTCTCGGGTTGACCGTTACTTTAAGGTTTGACCCGCGGGGGCCCGGGGGATCCGAGCCGTGGATGGCCGATCCAATGGCCATCCACGCACGCGTGCGCCGGGGGGCGGCGCCGCGCGGCGGCGGCGGCGCGCGGCGGCGCGTGGGGTTTAGGTCGCCGGCGACGACCGGAAGGGGGTCCCGGCCACGAAAACGCGCGGAAAAGCCATCTAGGCAAAGGCGGGAACATCGCGAACTCGAACGCATGCTTGCACGGGTGGAATAAGGCAACGGCCGAGGCGGGCGTCCATGGGGGCGGACGGCCGGCGGCCCGGCCGGCGGCGGCGGCGCTATGGTCGGGCGCAAGCAAAAATTAGGGCGGGGATGGGATCCTTACGGCGGGTAGGTGCTGCGGCGGACGGGGTGGATGGAGAAGCGGCGACGGCGCGGTCGGCTCCGGCGACCGAACTCCACGGGCGGCGACGGCGAGCTGCGCCTGGGGTGCTTGAGGGCCTACGGGTTCAATGTGATGCGCCGGTTAGCTCGTACGCGCGAAGGGGAAACGATTGAGGGGGGGTCCGGGGGGCTTTACCGGCGACGGACGGACTCGGGCGGCGGCGATGGCGCGGCGGCGCTCGGTGCACGGCGGTGGCGCAAGAGGCTAAGGCACGGGAGGGCGTTGGGACTCGGTGTGAAGCGAAGGGGGGTAGCGGGGGTGCCTTGGGGGGGGTTTATATAGGGGCCGAGGGGCGCCGGGAGGGCGGTTCACCGGCGGCCATGGCCATTGATGGCCACGGTTTGAATAGGAGTTAAGGGGGGAGGGGGGGTTAAAGAAGGTTAACGCCCGAATTAAGAGAGGGGAAATGATGGAGGAGCATCCTTGCGCTCAATTACAAGGTTTTGATGGCGGGGAATTGATGGATCCGGCCGGTAACGGCCGGCGCGCGCGCGGGATGCGGCGTGGCGACCCGGCCGGAGGAGGGAGACGGGCCCGACGGCGGGTCCCACCCGTCGGTGGCCGGAGCAAAAAGAAAAGGGAAGGGGCGGGGGTGTTGGGCCGGCGGGTGCGGGTGGGCCAAGCGGGCCGGTTTTGCACGCGCGGGAAAGAAGAAAGGCCGGCCCGGCACGGGTCTCGCGGGTTGGGGAAGGGAAAGGGAGAGAGAGAGAGGGAGGGAGAGAAGAGTTTGTCTTTTTTTTTTTTCAAATTTCTTTCAAATTCATTTTTCAAACATTCAAACTCAAATCAAACAAAAAAATCCATGCATTCAAATCATGATGCACAAGCACTTATGTTCTCTAAATTATTTTAGTGATGTTTATTTATTTAAAAGCCAATTCGTTTAATGATTTATTTTATGTCCTTAAGGAAATTTTTAAACCTAGCCATTTGTTGCTATAATATTTTAGTGATGGAATTTTTTTTAGGGTGTTACAAATCCTACCCCCTTAAAGAGAATCTCGTCCGAGATTCGGGAAGATTAGAGAACGGTTTCGAGGGAATTCTTCCTTAAGTTCGTCCTCTCTTTCCCGGGTAGCCTCATCCTACGAGTGGTGACTCCATTGTACTTTGCACATCCTAATGACCTTCTTGCGAGTAGCCCTTTCGGAGGTATCCAAGATTTTTTAACCGGGTGTTCCTTGTATGTTAGGTCATCCTTTACCTCAAGTTCTTCCAATGGTAAGTGTTCTACTCGACCTCACTCGTACACTTTTTCAATTGAGAGACGTGGAACACATCATGGACTCTGCCAAACGTTCGGTAACTCCAACCGATAAGCTACTTCGCCACGTCTTTCCAAAACTTGAAAAGGTCCGATAAAGCGAGGCGATAACTTCCCTACGATATTAAACCTACGAAGGCCTCGGATAGGTGACACTCTCGGATATGCATAATCCCCGACTTCAAATATCACTTCTCTTCTCTTAGGGTGCATAACTCTTTTGTCCGGATTGAGCAATCTTGAGATTTTCCCGAATTATCTCCACTTGTCTTTACGCCTCTTTTATTATTTACGGACCAAAGAGCTGACTTTCCCCTGTCTGGTTCCAGAACAGTGGCGTTCTGCACTTCCTTCCATACAGAGCTTCAAACGGTGCCATCTTAAGACTACTCTGATAACTATTGTTGTATGCGAACTCCGCGTATGGTAAGCTTTTATCCCAACTTCCACCATGTTTCAAGGCACATGCCCTTAACATATCCTCTAGGATTTGATTCGTTCTTTCTGTTTGACCATCTGTCTGTGGATGATATGCCGAGCTGAAATTTAACTTCGTATCCATACACTCATGTAATTTACGCGAATCGGGACGTGAGGCGAGTGCCTCGATCCGATACTATCTTCTTCGGTACCCCATGTAGACGGACTATCTTTGATATGTATAGTGCTAGCTTTGTTCCTGAATATGTGGTCTTTACCGGTATGAAGTGTGCGACTTTGGTTAATCTGTCCACTATGACCCATATCGAATCATATCCATCTCGTGTACGTGGTAATCCTACTATGAAATCCATACTAATCTCTTCCCACTTCCATTCAGGTACTTGTAGTGGTTGTAGTAACCCTCTTTGGCCTTTGATGCTCTGCTTTTACCCTTTGGCATATGTCGCATAGTGCTACATGAGCTGCAACATCTTTCTTCATACCGTACCACCAATATTTCGCTTTAGGTCTTGGTACATCTTGGTACTTCCTGGATGTATAGAGAGAGGTGAATCGTGTGCTTCTTTCAATATGGATTCACGGAGATGTTTGATTTACGTACGCAGATCCTGTTCTTAAACCAAATGGTTCCCTGTTCATCCTCTCTGAACTCTGGAACCTTGCCCTGATCAATCAATTTCTTGTACCCCTTAATCTTTTCATCATCAAATTGCCCTTTTTTAATCTCTTGTTCAAGAGTTGACTCCATTTCCAAGGTCATACTTTCGCTCGGTGCAGCTATCCCCAGATTGAGTCGTGCCATTTCCCAACACGAGTTCTTGAGGCATTAATCGGGCTACTAACATGTTTGCTTGGCTCTTACGGCTCAAGGCATCTGCCACCACATTGGCCTTCCCTGGATGATACTTGTATGTCCAAATCGTAGTCCTTAATCGGCTCTAACCATCTTCGTTGTCCGAGATTAAGATCTCTGCGGGTGAAGATGTACTTCGAGGCTTTTGTGGTCCGTGAATATCGACACTTGTTTCCAATCATATAGTGTCTCCAAATCTTCGGTGCGTGCACTATAGCCGCTAACTCCGGATCATGCGTAGGATAGTTTTGTTCATGCTTCCTTAGTTGCCTAGAAGCATACGCTACCACCTTTCCTTTACGCATCAGAACACATCCTAGTCCTTGCCTCGACGCGTCACAATACACATCAAATCCTTTGTGTATATCAGGCATTATCAGTACTGGTGCAGTGGTCAGTTTCTTCTTTAGTTCTTCAAAGCTAGCTTGACACTTGTCATCCCACTTAAACTCCTTTCCTTTCTCCAACAACGAAGTGAGTGGTTTTACGATTCTCGAGAATCCCTCTATAAATCGTCGGTAGTACCACCGCCAAACCGAGGAAACTCCCGATTTACGATACATTTTTAGGTGGAGTCCAATTTAACACATCCCGTACTTTACTTGGGTCTACGACAATTCCTCCGTCCGTGATAATGTGCCCAAGAAACGAGACCTCTTTCGGCCAAAAATCACACTTTTTGAACTTGGCGTATAAGCGATGCTCTCGAAGTTTACGCAATACCGATCTCAAGTGTCCCTCATGTTCTACTTCGTTACGAGAGAAGACTAAGATATCATCTATAAATACTACCACAAACCGATCAAGATACTCCATGAAAACCTTGTTCATCGGATACATGAAGTATCTTTGGAGCGTTGGTCAATCCAAAGGACATCACGGTGAACTCATATAGTCCATATCTCGATGTGAAAAGTTGTTTTAGGAATGTCCTCCATACGGATCTTCGGTCGATGGTAGCCGGATCGCGAGATCTATCTTAGAGAAAACTTTCGCTCCTCTCATTTGATCGAACAGATCCTCTATCCGGGGTAAAGGATATTTATTTTTGATGGTGACCTCATTGAGAGATCGATAGTCTACACACATCCTCCTAGATCCATCCTTTTTATCTACGAAGAGTGTGGGGGCTCCCCATGGTGATGAACTAGGACGGATAAACCCTTTACTTAATAATTCCTCTATTTGTTTCTTTAATTACGCCAAATCTTTGACATCCATTCTATACGGTCTTTTGGATATAGGAGCAGTACCAGGTAAGAGTTCGATACTGAATTCAATGTCTCGGTCGGGTGGCATACACAGCGAGGTCATCAGGGAATACATCCGGATACTCATTCACCACCTTAATATCTTCCAACACTTTTCCTTTCATTGAATTCACTAACTCCTTCTAGGTAGGTGACGGTGTTGCGATAAATTCTATTTTTTGTCCCCTTGTGGGCTGGTCAAATGAACCGATTTCTCCCGACCTTTGGATAACCCCATCATACTTTCTTAACCAATCCATCCCTAGGATTACATCTATGCCCCGGGATTTGAGGACTACCGGATTAGATGGAAAGTCTATCCCCATGATCTTAAGGTTTACTTGGGGGCACAGATGGCTGGCTTTCATATCACCGCCAGGTGAACTAACAAGCAAAGGTTTCTTCATCGGACTCACAGGCATATTATGCCTTGCTACGAACTGATCGGTAATGAATGAATGCGTAGCTCCCGAATCAAATAATGCGTAGCGGTACGGAATCGATAGGGAACGTACCAAGTACAACCCCGAAGCGTCTTGTGCTGCTCCCACGGTCATGTTGTGCACCCTACTACGCACATAATTTTGCTGAGCTTTGTTGCACGGAGTGCTGCACTTCCGGGGCGTCTTTGGAGTTGATGAGCGTCCCACTTTACGAATGTTACTCCTGCGGGGAGTACGCATTCCACGCTTAGGGCGGTTATTAGCATAATGCCCCAACTCGCCACATTTGAAGCATCCGTTGGGCTGCCTTTGGTGTGGTGTTTCTTGCCGGTGCACCCGGGGTAGGAGCGGGACGGTTCTGCTGGAAGTTTGGTGAGCGTGGGGTTTGCGGGTTGAACCGTTGAGGCTGCTTTGGAAAGAACGGGCGGTGCATATTCTGGGGGTGCTTACCACCCTGCCCTCCAGAGCGGAATGGTGTATTTTGATGGTAGCTGAAGCGGGGGCGAGTATGGCTGCTGGACTGACCCTGGGATTGAAACTTGCGTTTCTGCTCCCCAAGCTCTCTGCGCTTGTTCTCTAGGCCGATCGCCTTGTTTAACAGCGTGGCGAAATCCGGGAAGGTATGGCTCTGGAGCTGGTAATTCAGTGGTCCAATCAACCCATCGAGAAAGCGCTCCTGCCTTTTTGGGTCTGTGTTGACCTCGTCGGGAGCATAGCGAGACAACTGTGTAAACTTGTCCAGGTATTCATTTACAGACATATTGCCCTGTTTCAGAGCAAGGAACTCTCTCTGCTTAAGCTTTAACACCCCGTCAGGGATGTGGTGAGCGCGAAAAGCATCTCGGAACTGCTGCCATGTGATGGTGTTGGGTGCAGGATGGGCGACTGTGTAGGCATCCCACCAATCTGATGCCTGCCCTTCCAAGCGTCGGAAGCATAAAGGACCATTTCTCGGTCATTACATTGAGCCCTCTCCAACTTCTTGGTAATGGTTTTCAACCAATCATCAGCATCTAGCGGATCGGTTGAGTGAGAGTAGGTGGGAGGGTGGTGGCTCATAAACTCCTTGTGCTTATCTCTCGGAGCGGGTGGTGGTGGTGGGGGTGGTGCCTGCGGCTGATTCTGCTGAGCTTGTAAATTCTGCACTGCGGCAGTGAGGTTCTGAATTAGCTGCATCTGGGCGGTGAAAAATTGCTGGGTAGCGGGATCCATTGCGGGATTGAGCGGGGGAGGTGGCACTGGGTTTTGTTGATTGGCTATGTGTGCCCGAACCACGCGGCGGGACGTCTGTCCTCCTCCGACCTGGTGTTTACCATCTGATTGTTAGAGAAAGATATTTCAGATAAGATTATCAAACTGTTGTGTAAAGAAGTGAGTTGGAATTAAGGAAACGACGAGATTTTCCTTTCTGTGACAGATTTGGTTGATTCCGATAAAACAGTTATACCCCATGGTATCCTTCTTCAAAAATTATAAACTTTTCCCAGGCCGTGTAGAACCCATTTCTGAAACTAACCCCACTGGTTTTATCCCATTTGGAGATCCACAACTTGAGTTAAAATTCGAGTACCGCAGTTGTGTTAGTACGCTTCTACAGATTCTGTTAGTCCCATTGTTCTGTTTATAACTCGCTGTGTATTAATCCTTTGATGCTGAATTTTGGACAGAGGTTGATCCACAAAATTTGTGAACCAACCCAACTGGTTTTAGGTCAATCGGAGTTCTGTAGCTTGAGTTATGATAAAAACATTGCTGCGCTGTCAAGGAACTGCGCGGACAGATTTTGCACGATTGATTTGGTTGGATAAGTAAGGTAGAAGACAATTTGGAATTGAACCCCAACTAACCATTAATCTTAACATGATTTTTCTTGTTGCATTTGTGGCCATCACTCCACAATACAACTCACTCAAGCAAAGATCCAAATCAAACATGGTTCACTCAACAACTTTATTACAATCGCGCGTCCTCGCAGGAACGTCTACCGGAAAAAGAAAAAGATGGTGGATATCCTAATTCCTATTCCACTGTAGACTAGTGGTAGCTGCTGGAGTGCCGTATCGAAGCCTTTTGCGGGGAGGAGAACGGGAAGGACAAGATGCTTCGCTCGTCGGGTGGGCTGTCGTCTGCCACTGAGCCTCAGGCGGGCTATCCTCGCTGTGCATTCGTAGCTTCGATGTGTCCTATCCAACTCCGCTGTCGCTCCCTCCAGGTCTGTGTTAAGAGCTGCTGTCACTCTGGCAAGGATGTCAACACGGCTATCTCGGAAGTCCCCCATAGGTATTACGGTGTCCTCTGTACCACTGACTCTGCTGGGGACGAATCTGAAGTCCGTGCCTTCTAAGCGATCGCGGAACGTGTTGCTTGATGGACCACGGTGCTCTTACGGCGGCATCATTGATAGCAGCTGCTTACGAGGCAAAGTGTCTTTGTGCGGGGGGGTGAATGGTACGGGTCCTCCATCTCCCTGCCCTGTGCGGTAGCAACCACGACATGGACCTCTCGTGGTGTAATAATCTCTCATCCCCGGCTCCACATAGTGTACGGTGATGTACAATGGTCTCACTGCATATTCTATCTCCTGTAACAGCTCCTCCAATAGCTCACAGAACGGAGCGTCCGGGCCGAGGTATGTGTGTTCATGATACTCCGCCCTGTGGTACCTGTGCGCATCACCTTGCTGTTCTTCATTCTCATTGTTGTTGTTGTTCTCATTCTGATCAGCATTGTTATCTTCTCCATTTCCCACAGCACTGTTGTCATCCTCTAACCCCTCTATGTCCACCTCTTCCTCTTCTTCTTCACTTTCATTATTTTCTTCGCTGGAACTTTCTTCACTGCTACTTGAATTATCCCGGAGTCATCCGGATCATTCCCTGCGGCATTACGATCGAGCTCTTCTCCTCCTGCCACATGCGGTTGCGGTTCGGCTTCTACCTGCGGTGGGAATATTATATCTCCATCTTCATTAACCTCCGGAAAGACCCCGTCATATAGGCTGTGGATGTTCCTCGGTCCCATCCTCCTCAAACACTATCTCCCTACGGATCTTCTTCATCATTTTCCTCATGTTGTCTTGCCGATATCCCTGCTCAAGCGCTCCCCGTAATCGTATGCGGGTAATCGCCAACCTCTGCTTGTGCCTCCTCTGCTTGTGCCTCCTGCGGGACTACTGGATAGCGTGGAGCTAGCGTCCCGAAGGAAGGCGACCACCGGTGCTCTTGCGGGCGGTAAGACGTGACACGGCCATCCGTTAAGAAAAGGCGGAACTCGGCATAGAGGAAATCAAAATGATGCAAATTTTCAACAAAAGAACAAGAACAAATTAGATTTTTATGCGCAAATAAGGTGGTTTTGAAGGATGACGGAATGATCTAGAACATGAATCCTTAAATTTCGTCCATTTCTAGCTAAGGCTGCGTTCCTACGATCAAAGCTTGCTCCGATACCACTCTGTCACACCGATTTCCGAAGAGGAACCAAGTGCATCTCATATGTGCGCCGGGATCGGTTCACACACATATGATAGACAAAAATGAGTGAAATACCATAAACGAGTTTACAAACGTATTTCAAAGTTTAACCTCTTATTACACTCATGCGGGGAGACTCGAAGGTCTCTAACAACGGAAAACGATAACTACTCGTCGAGTCCTCGTCTTCCGCTCCCACGAGCACGTGGGCGGGGGTCCGCAAGCCTCACGGCTCATCGAAGTCATCGTAGAACTCCCCTCCAAAGTTCTCCTGCGAACGGCGATAGGCAAGGGCGAGCACACTTATGGTTGGAGCTCGGCAAGTGGGGGAAAATGCAAGGCTATCAAGGATAGGCTAAGGTTTTGCGGCGGTTAGCATTTTAATGTTGATCAAGTTTTAATTAAAGAACTCCTAGTTACTAGGTGTAAGTTCGTACCAACCCACTTAAGAGAAACTTAATAGCCAAAACAACCCAAGCTCAACGAGCTTCTTCAACCACGATTTATCTCATCTTTAAGTTTATTAATCATGTGAGGGTCCAAGCCGCTCATGACCGTGAGCACGGGCGATCGATCGATTTTCTACTGCGAGAGGTTTGCACACTTTACCCACGGCTCGCGTAAAAGTTCCGAAGAACTTTGAACCCAACCATGCGATGCGATCATGCATCATACCACACTTCCGAGGTGTGATTGCATAGGGACGCTACAAAACCTTTACAAAGGTATACAAATGACTAATGACCCGCATAGTTACAGATCAGGGCGGACCATAACCCTCCCTAGTGGTCAGCACCTTAGCAAAGGCTGCTACCCCAAAAGGACCGGGCTATACCCCCGCAACCGGATCCCCCTGCGCTCCTTTCGGAAAAGGGCCACTAGTACGATCGCACACCTAATTATTCGGCTAAGGTCAGAGCCATGTAACACTGTGGTTGCGCATGTTTTCTTGGGTGGTTCTCCATGTTCCGATTAAATCAGGTGTTCTTGCATTACCCAAAACATTAACCACAAGCCATGTATCATTTTCCATAAAAGACCCATTTTTAACCAACCCATGTTAAGCAACTAGCGTTTTCTACCCAAAACTTCATTTAAAAGGGCTAGGCCAAGGATCAGGGTGAAAGATCTAGGTAAGTCCTTAAAAAGGTTTCCGTCAATTTAATGCGATGATAACATAAAGTAAACATTAATTTGTAATGCAATTATATAGGACGAGAAAGAGAACATGCGGGGGGAGAAGACCACTTGCCTTCCTCAACTATAGTAAAAACTTCTTCTTCTTCGAACAAGCGCTCCCGATCGTCCCCGAGAGGTGGCTCGGATGAAACGAGCACGATATCTACGATGCACACATAAAGCATACAATAAATAAAACAGATCACCAAACAATCCTAAAGACTAAAACATGCTACTAAAACGACGGGCTCGCTGAGACGATCGCAAGGACTACTAGAACGTTAAAATCGGAGCTATAACGGAGAAGTTATGCTAAAAACAAGGTTTAAGGACTAAGCTGCGATAAACTAAACTATACGGGGGCCTAACGGCAAGAAAACGGGGACTAAAACATAAATAAATTTAAAAACAGAAGGTTTAAACTCTAAATGGGCTGTTACGGGATCTGCGAGCAAGGATTTAATAGAAACGAGGGGCTAAAATACAAAATCCGGATCGAAATGTAAGGGTCTTTAAAGGTGGGAGGGCCGGCTTGCGATTGCAATAGAGTTGGGGGTCTCTTTAGCAAAACGCTCTCGGGTTGACCGTTACTTTAAGGTTTGACCCGCGGGGGCCCGGGGGGATGCGAGCCGTGGATGGCCGATCCAATGGCCATCCACGCACGCGTGCGCCGGGGGCGGCGCCCGCGCGCGGCGGCGGCGCGCGGCGGCGCGCGGGGTTTAGGTCGCGGCGACGACCGGAAGGGGCTCCGGCCACGAAAACGCGCGGAAAAGCCATCTAGGCAAAGGCGGGAACATCGCGAACTCGAACGCATGCTTGCACGGGTGGAATAAGGCAACGGCGAGGCGGGCGTCCATGGGGGCGGACGGCGGCGGCCGGCCGGCGGCGGCGGCGCTATGGTCGGGCGCAAGCAAAAATTAGGGCGGGGATGGGATCCTTACGGCGGGTAGGTGCTCGGCGGACGGGGTGGATGGAGAAGCGGCGGCGGCGCGGATCGGCTCGGCGGCGACCGAACTCCACGGGCGGCGACGGCGAGCTGCGCACGGGGTGCTTGAGGGCCTACGGGTTCAATGTGATGCGCCGGTTAGCTCGTACGCGCGAAGGGGGGAAACGATTGAGGGGGGGTCCGGGGGGGCTTTACCGGCGACGGACGGACTCGGGCGGCGGCGATGGCGCGGCGGCGCTCGGTGCACGGCGGTGGCGCAAGAGGCTAAGGCACGGGGAGGGCGTTGGGACTCGGTGTGAAGCGAAGGGGGGTAGCGGGGGTGCGCCGTGGGGGGTTTATATAGGGGGCGAGGGGCGCGGGAGGCGGTTCACCGGCGGCCATGGCCATTGATGACCACGGTTTGAATAGGAGTTAAGGGGGGAGGGGGGTTAAAGAAGGTTAACGCCCGAATTAAGAGAGGGGAAATGAAGGAGGAGCATCACCGCGCTCAATTACAAGGTTTTGATGGCGGGGAATTGATGGATGCGGCCGGTAACGGCGGCCGGCGCGCGCGGGATGCGGCGTGGGCGACCCGGCCGGAGGAGGGAGACGAGCACGACGGCCGGGTCCCACCCGTCGGTGGGCGGAGCAAAAAGAAAAGGGAAGGGGCGGGGGTGTTGGGCCGGCGGGGTGCGGGGGCCGGGCCAAGCGGGCCGGTTTGCACGCGCGGGGAAAGAAGAAAGGCCGGCCGGCACGGGTCTCGCGGGTTGGGTCTGGAAAGGGAGAGAGAGAGAGGGAGGGAGAGAAGAGTTTGTCTTTTTTTTTTTCAAATTTCTTTCAAATTCATTTTTCAAACATTCAAACTCAAATCAAACAAAAATCCATGCATTCAAATCATGATGCACAAGCACTTATGTTCTCTAAATTATTTTAGTGATGTTTATTTATTTAAAAGCCAATTTGTTTAATGATTTATTTTATGTCCTTAAGGAAATTTTAAACCTAGCCATTTGTTGCTATAATATTTTAGTGATGGAATTTTTTTAGGGTGTTACGGACGAAAAGAAGGTATGTGAGAAAGTCGAGCTCTATGACTTTAAATGAAGCGCTTTTCGGGAGGCAACCCGTTTCTTTATGTTTTTACTACTTTCTTAGAGAAAATAAAAAAATGGCACCATGTTATGATGATCAACTTGTGGTTATTAATCTAAGTTTAGTTTTCTTTTTAGAACCACCATCATGTTCATGATCATATTTATTTATTTGCATGCATTGCATTTTGTTATCAACATGATGTTTCTTTGCATATACATGTTTTGCACATAGTTGGCTTGGTTGTTTTGTATACTTAATGATGTATGCTTCATTTTCCATGTTAATACTTCATAAGGCATTATGAGTATTTTCCTTTTGTGATCTTGTGTAAACGTGGTGTTTAAACATGATTGCGGACTATCATCGTTAAGTTCGATAAACCTAGCTAGCTTTTCATATGTTTTCATGTTACTTTGGTCAGTTTATAAGCTTTGCAATGCGCTTAATTTTTCTTGTGCTATAAGAGTTATTGATTTAGGGATAGACATGGTGTTTTAACCCTAGATAAATAAACCTTTATGGCTATGGAGAAATTCGGCAACCTAGTTGTAAACATGGTGTTTAGAACTAGGTGAAAACATTGTCTTTGTTTATATGCTTTCCTATCATGTGCATACACACCTTGCACCACGTACACTCATTAGGTTTTTATTCCTCATTAAACTAATTATGCGACAAGTTAAGAATCTTAGGAGACATTGTTGGATTGTTGGCAATTCTTGAAGGACCGATACGGCGAACCGGAGAGGGGGGGGAGTGAATGGGAGCCGATAAAAATTCTTCTCGAAGGAGATGAAAACTCCAACAAGACGAACGCGGCTTCCAACACACGTCTCCGACTCACTACCAAGGTTGGTCAAGCCCACGTAGCCACCGGAGTGCCACCGGACCTAGGAACCAACACGCAACCTTCCGACCCGAGAAACGCGGCGGAAAAACAAACCTCGAGTCTACGAGACCCACACCGGTCGGACCGGTGAGCACCACCGGTCGGACCGGTCCCCGCAGTGAACACGAGCAACTTTCACTAAGTGGCTCTACACCGGTTAGACCGGTGGCGGCCACGAAAGCCCCCAAGATACCAAACGAGGCCAACCGACCACCAAACGGACCCAAACTCGAAACGAGCGGCACCACGGGACAACTACGAACACACCAAGACGTTCACCCGAGCAAAGTCCCACGAGAGGCTTGCCGGTCGGACGGTCAAGAGCACCGGTCGGACCGGTGTGGCACGGGCGGCTCGGGATGAACGAAGCACCCGCGGGTCAACTCCCCCAAATCCAAATCTCGATCTCCCGAATCGCTCCACGGACTTGAACAAGACTTTGGGGATATCGGGAACACCTCATGAGGAGTCCATAGCCAAGTTTAATCCCACCAAATCTCGTCCAAAAAGGAGGAATCGAAGAAATCCCGCCGAAAGCACTTCCAACCCAAGAACTCAAGAAACCCCAAAATCGAGCACCTTTTCTCACGGATTTGGGAGGGGAATCACAACCCAAAGAACCACGAAGGGTTCCCACAAATTTCCCCCATCAAATCCCCAAGAGAAAAGCTTCGAAAAACACCCCAAAGAAATCACCGAGAGAGGGCTCCGAAAATCACCACCAAGAACAACGGGGAAAACACATCCAAACCACGAGGAACAACGCCGAATCATCTATACATGAAACAAAAGTTCGTACAAGGTCTAGCAAGCCGCCCGATCATCTATCCCTCTCTACAAGATCTCTCAGTGAAGCTCTCTTGCTAGTCCTAAGGAAAACCTAGAGAAAATAGGTGGAAAATAGGAAAACTAATGAGCTAGGGTTCAAAGAGTTGGCTGCCATCCTCTCACCTCTTGGGTTATATAGGCGGCAACCGAATGTCTAAAATGCCCTTCTCTAACAACTAGGGATACAAGCCCCTCAAGGGCGGATTTGGAATTCTTGATGTCTTCACCATCGGACGGATGCCGGCGACCGCACCTGCGTAGCCTCGACGCAAGCCATGCGATCCCGACGCGTGTCCTCCGCTTCGAAGATTCGGACTGTGTCGTCGCACACCGGTCGGACCGGTGCTCCTCACCGTCGGGGCCGGTCCCCACCGTTCGGACCGGTCGGACCCACCGGTCGGACCGGTGCCGGTGCTTCTTGCACCTCCGTCTTCGGTTCTCGGTCTTGGCTTTGTGGATCAACCAAGGAACCCGGTGGTTTTACGGTGAACCACCGGAAACCCCCGCGAACTCGGTGTAGCCTCCGCCAATCTCCACTCATGACTCGGCTCCCACGTAGTCCCGGCTCGACCTTGGTTTTGAGGCTCAACCAAGAAACCGTCCACGACTTCATCTTCTTGTTCATGCCACCATGCGGCCCGCACTCGACCCCGCGGCCACCGGGTCCCTCGAACAAAGCCTACTTGTCTTCTCCACACACCGGAGGCCTCACCGGCGACGACCTTTCGCGCTTGTTCTTCACCTGCACCAACACCAGTCAAGCCGCAACCTGCACCTGCAATACTTAGCCAAGAATCAGTCCACACAACGTTGTCAATCACTCATCACACAAGGAAGCGACCATCCACCGGTCCTCGAACCACACATGGTCCTCAATCTCCCCCTTGATGAGTGCATTGACAACACCCACACGAAAGTAACAAGAGAGAAAAGAAAAGAAAAAGAAACGAACAAAATAAACTCCAACAAGCGATCGAAAGCCGGACAAAGGCAAAGAGCGAGATCACTTGAAGGAAACAAGTCTCGGACCCCTTAGGCAAGGGCAACGGCTCGACACATCCGAGACAAAGCAAAGCTCAAGCAAAGAGCGCAAACCACCAAAACAAAACTCGAACACCACAAAAAGGCTCCCCCCGCACACATGCAAGCTCCCCCCGAACCAATGCAACTCCCCCCGGACGAATGCATGCAAGACACCACTTGAAACGGGACGGTACTGCGGCACTTTCAGCTCACACCGGTCAGACCGGTCATCACCACCGGTCAGACCGGTGCCTAACATGTGTACAGGACCAGCACTCACACCGGTCGGACCGGTGCTCATCACCGGTCGGACCGGTGTACAACGAGAACCCGAAATGGCTCGAAACCACCTGAAAACCTTCTAAATGCGTCCGGTAAGCCATTTCAAGCTCAAACTTCTCCCCCTTGTTGGCAATGCATGAATCAAGCCAAAAATGCAAAACTTTCAACCTAGAGCTTCTCAAATATACAAAATTCAACAAAGAATGCTACACATGTCCAAATGAGCAAGTTAGATACTCTACGGCTTCGTATCGATCTCAACTACATGATCACCAAGTTTCACAACCATTGGACGAAGCTAAGAAGGATTTTGGCAATTTTGCGAAAAACTTGCCTCTCATGAGCAAAGTCCTAAACATGATCAAGGCATATCAAAATGGCAAAGCCACACAAACTTCATGCTAGGACAGCCATTCTAATCATAAGACCATCACAAACACCCACAAGCACCTCATGTCATGTCAAAGCCACCGAGCCATGTGCCTACTTCTATTTATGAGACTTCTCATTGGTAGGCATCATGCAACGGTTTAGCACCCAAAGCAAATTAAATTCAGCACATATGACATGGGAGCATATTTTCCAAGCATTTTTCATTTCATTTTCAGATTTGTAAATGGTACATGAAATGTCTTTGCGACAAAAAGGAACTTATGCTCCTCCACAAGATAAATCAAGAGGGCTAAACATTCATGATGGCAAATGAGCCTTTGGCCCCATATGATCAATAAACTAGCTATCCAACCACAAATTAAGCATAGCAAGGCCACAAAAACATGTCAAGAGCATGTAAAGGCATTTACACATGAGAGAGCATACATGTGACATTTTTCAAAAGCATAGCTATCAACCATGGATTATTCATCAAGATCATCAAAAGCTAAGCCAAACTAACCATATCATACCAAACAAGCTCACAAAGACATATATCTCATTCCATGGTGAACAATGTATATGAGAGAAGCTTTTCCTAACCGATGCATATGATACAAAATGCATGCAAAACAAAGATACAAGGATGCCTATACAACATGCTACATATGCCATGCCAAATGCAAGAAATGCACAAAGGAAAGCTATACAAATGCTACAAAGGAGCTCCCACACACAAAGCTCACAAACCACCGGCTCCTCGAGGGGAGGCAAAAAGGGCTCGACACCACGGCAAAAGAGCAAAGGAGCACAAAACTCACAAGCTCCCCCTAAACACATGCACTAGGGCCAAAGAGCATACAAAGCTCACCCTACACACATGAGATAGAGAAGGAGCAAAACGAACCAAGTGGCTTGACCAGGGCCACACACTCGAAGGTCACAAATACACTTACCTTTATCATTTCTTCACAATTCACTCATCCTGGTCCACCATCCCCGAAAGTGATGCACCTACATGTCACCACCAGGATATGAAGCCGAAGAACCACCCCCCGATATCAACCAAATGTTCTCCGGGCCGTCCACCTGCAACTCAAAACCAAGAGCGAGGGCGAGCAAACGACTCAACACTGGGGTTAGTTCCAAACGTGTGAAACCAGTGCCTAGCCATTTGCTCAAAAGTGTGGTTAGCACAAACCAAACCATCTTTCCTACCAAAGCTACCTCCACGAACACCACTACGGTAACCACCATGAGGGAACCAACCCCCTGCACGGAGGAGGACCAAAACCACGAAAGAAAGCCCGTGGACTATCCCTCCTCTCCTTCTCAAAGCTAAGACTCCTCCCATCCCCATAGTGAGCTCGAGGGGGAGAATGCCTAGCAAGCCGACCTCCCGCATACTCTCCGGACCAACCACCGAATCACGACCTCCGAAACAACCCTCGCACTCGTATGAGCACGAAACCCAAGCTGCTCGTCCGGGCCTCGCACCGGTCCGGCCGGTGCTCCACACCCGGTCCGACCGGTGTAGCCTGGCGGACGGCACCTCCAACGACCTTCCGCTCTCCCCAAGCCCGAATTGACTTCACACTCGCCTTGGCCACGGGCAACTGCACACGAGGCTCAAGTACACCATCGAAAAGGTGGTACTTGTCCTTGTTAGCCCACTCCTTCGCCATTCTCTCCTCACGCTTCCTCTTGAAGCAAAACGCTCTCTTGTGACCATCCTTTCCACAAAACTCACAATGGAAACGGATCAATCTGGGCTTAGGCTTGGGATGAGGCTCTTCATAAGGCTTTTCACTTGGTTTCTCACTAGGCGTTTCACTTGCCTTCTCACTCGGTTTTTCTTTTGGTTGGTTTGGCTTGGATGCAAACTTGTATTTGGGTGTGGGTTGTGGTGGAACCGAAACATTCCCAAATTTCCTTTCTCTCTCACCACTGCCCTCACCAACCTTATCAAATCCCAAAGCCCAACCGTCAAAGCGCTTACAGCTAGCAATCATCATACCAAGCTGAGGTTCTTGACTCGACAACCAACTCAGCGCTTCACGCAACTTATCATTCTCATCTTGCAAGCGATCAACACATTTTGCAAGATCCAAATTCTTCATAGCATGCAACTCACAAGTAGAGCAAGAAGTAGGAATAGGCACTTTCAACTCAGCCTCAAGAGAAACAATGCGAGAGCGGAGCTCAGAAATTTTCTCATGCAAACTAGGGCAAGAAGTGCAAGCACCAAGCAAAGTGGGTCTAGATTGTAGCTCAGCCAACTCAACCCTAAGCACATTTAGTTCCTCACACTTGGAGGCATACTTCTCCCTAAGATCGGTCAAGTCGGCTAGGAAAGCGAGCAATCGGCACAATCATTTTCATCGAAACAACGGGGGCTAGCCTTGAGCGAATCAATTTCAAGCTTGCTATCAAGAACCTGTGTTTCTAGCTGCGCCACTCTAGTCCTAGCATCCTCGAGCAAAGATCTAAGCTCCTTCCTAAGCTTCTTAGCCTCTCTAAGCATGTGATCACGATTATCAAGCAAGTCAACCAACTCCTCATTCTCCTTGCGCAAAGAGGAGAGCTCATCACATACCTCATCCTCGGAATCCAAGTCCGAGGCGTCCCTCCCGGCTTCTCTTGTCTGCTCGAACTGCGAGCCATGCCGCAGAAGTCGTCCTTGAGGCTTAGGCCCGTCACACAAAGGCCGTTGAGATACTTGCCAAAGTTCTTCTTCTTCGTCCTCTTCTTCTCATCCTCTTCATCTTCATCACTCGAGCTTGAAGACGTGTCCTCGGAATTAGACTCGATGTCGCTTGATCTCTTCATCTTCTCTCGAGACCGTGTCTTCTTCCCATGTCCATGATCCTTCGTCTTGGACTTCTTCTTCTTGTCCTTGAACTTGTGCTTGTCGGGGTCGTTCACCTTCGGACACTCGGCGAAATAGTGTCCGGCCTTGCCGCACTTGAAGCATGTCCTCGTCTTCCTCCTCATGTTCACTCGGTTCTCGTGCAGCCTCTCGAACCGCCTCGTCGGGGAGCGCCGGCTCGTCCTCTCCAAGCTCGTCGAACTCCTCATCTGGCATAGACATCAAAGAGGAGAAAGAGAACATCCTGGTGGATGGATTAGTGTTAGCCTTTCCTTTCGAACCACCAACAAGGGCAAGACTATGGGAATCAGTCGGTCCCTCGAGCTTGGCAATCATGCCCCTATCCACCTCGGCCGACTTGAGCTTTGAGAACGGCTCGTTCACCGTCAGAGTGTCATACTTCTCCGACTCGACAATGGCCTCGAACTTTCCGCCCCATATCGTACGATCCAAAGAGTGTAAGAGCTTGACCGCTCTATCATGATCATCGTATGGGAGCACGTCCACATTGGCCCTCATGTTGTTCACAACCACCGTGAACCTACGAAACAAGGCATCGATGGACTCACCGGGGAGATGAGTGAAGTTCTCGTACTCTCTCCGGTAGGTCGCATACATCCGTGCCGAACACGGGCGTTCCCAACATGAGCCTCCTTCAACACCGCCCAAATCCTACAAGCCAAGTGCTCGGTGTGCACCCGATCGAACTCGGGCCGACACAAAGCACGAAACAAGTAGTCGACCGCCTTATTGTTGGCGTCGAAGCCGTCCCTCGATCTGGAGCGAGGGAAATCAACCGCTGGACATAGCCTGTGTCCACCGTGACATCCCAAAGGATCCGACCCTTTCCGCGGAGAAACGCACCCATCCGCTTGCTCCACATCCGGTAGTTGCCATCAAAGTGTGGAGGACCCGAACCCCGTTCCCGGTACGCCATCCTTGGATCTTAGGCGGTTAGAGTCAACAAAGACCGGACCGGCTCGATACCACTTGAAGGACCGATACGGCGAACCGAGAGGGGGGGGGGGAGTGAATGGGAGCCGATAAAAATTCTTCTCGAAGGAGATGAAAACTCCAACAAGGCGAACGCGGCTTCCAACACACGTCTCCGACTCACTACCAAGGTTGGTCAAGCCCACGTAGCCACCGGAGTGCCACTCGGACCTAGGAACCAACACGCAACCTTCCGACCCGAGAAACGCGGCGGAAAAACAAACCTCGAGTCTACGAGACCCACACCGGTCGGACCGGTGAGCACCACCGGTCGGACCGGTCCCCGCAGGTGAACCCGAGCAACTTTCACTAAGTGGCTCTACACCTGGTTAGACCGGGTGAGACACACGGTCGGACCGGTGGCGACTCGAAAGCCCCCAAGACACCAAACAGGCCAACCGACCACCAAACGGACCCAAACTCGAAACGGCGGCACCACGGGACAACTACGAACACACCAAGACGTTCACCCGAGCAAAGTCCCACGAGAGGCTTGCACCGGTCGGACCGGTCAAGAGCACCGGTCGGACCGGTGTGGCACGGGCGACTCGGGATGAACAACACCGCGCGGTCAACTCCCCCAAATCCAAATCTCGATCTCCCGAATCGCTCCACGGACTTGAACAAGACTTTGGGGATATCGGGAACACCTCATGAGGAGTCCATAGCCAAGTTTAATCCCACCAAATCTCGTCCAAAAAGGAGGAATCGAAGAAATCCCGCCGAAAGCACTTCCAACCCAAGAACTCAAGAAACCCCAAAATCGAGCACCTTTTCTCACGGATTTGGGAGGGGAATCACAACCCAAAGAACCACGAAGGGTTCCCACAAATTTCCCCCATCAAATCCCCTAGAGAAAAGCCCGAAAACACCCCAAAGAAATCACCGAGAGAGGGCTCCGAAAATCACCACCAAGAACAACCGGGGAAAACACATCCAAACCCCGAGGAACAACGCCGAATCATCTATACATGAAACAAAAGTTCGTACAAGGTCTAGCAAGCCGCCCGATCATCCATCCCTCTCTACAAGATCTCTCCGTGAAGCTCTCTTGCTAGTCCTAAGGAAAACCTAGAGAAAATAGGTGGAAAATAGGAAAACTAATGAGCTAGGGTTCAAAGAGTTGGCTGCCATCCTCTCACCTCTTGGGTTATATAGGCGGCAACCGAATGTCTAAAATGCCCTTCTCTAACAACTAGGGATACAAGCCCCTCAAGGGCGGATTTGGAATTCTTGATGTCTTCACCATCGGACGGATGCCCGGCGACCGCACCCTGCGTAGCCTCGACGCAAGCCATGCGATCCCGACGCGTGTCCTCCGCTTCGAAGATTCGGACCGTGTCGTCGCACACCGGTCAGACCGGTGCTCCTCACCGGTCAGACCGGTCCCACCGGTCAGACCGGTCAGACCCACCGGTCGGACCGGTGCGGTGCTTCTTGCACCTTCGTCTTCGGTTCTCGGTCTTGGCTTTGTGGATCAACCAAGGAACCCGGTGGTTTTCGGTGAACCACCGGAAACCCCGCGAACTCGGTGTAGCCTCCGCCAATCTCCACTCATGACTCGGCTCCCACGTAGTCCGGCTCGACCTTGGTTTTGAGGCTCAACCAAGAAACCGTCCACGACTTCATCTTGTTGTTCATGCCACCATGCGGCCCGCACTCGACCCCGGCGGCAACCGGGTCCCTCGAACAAAGCCTACTTGTCTTCTCCACACCTGGAGGCCTCACCGGCGACGACCTTTCGCGCTTGTTCTTCACCTGCACCAACACGAGTCAAGCCGCAACCTGCACCTCGCAATACTTAGCCAAGAATCAGTCCACACAACGTTGTCAATCACTCATCACACAAGGAAGCGACCATCCACCGGTCCTCGAACCACACATGGTCCTCAATTCTATCTACTCCCAACCGTCACCTTGAGGGTAGAATGTGCGTTTAAAACGTCTTACAGGCAAGATAAAGACTCTCACTACAAGGAAATTGAAGGATGGCTAAGAAGTTCTTTGTCTTCTTCTTCCATGACTAGCAAAATGCTAAGCATGGGGGAGACCCCGAATCTTCAACACGGAAGTGCAACATGACGTTCTAGAAGATAGAATGATAAAGATCGTTAACATCTCCGGATCAATGCGCAAGAAGCCACCAATCTCATCAAAATTCTGCATGGTCTCAAAGGGAAAACACTAGATATTTTTGGATATTTAGAAGCCATATGAAGTTACCATTCCAACAAATCAAGAATCAAGACAATCGGAGGTTCCTACAAGCGGTTATGCCCGAATCACCGAGTGCAACACGTCCTGAAATCAGTTTTGGACAGCATGCAGCGCTGAAGTAAAACGGACATAGCTCCCTTGTTTGAACTCCGTTTTCGATGAATGACCACACGTTGGAAAGGTAATTTCATAAACTTTTCAATAGAGCTATATTTCGATATATGTTCTGTTCTGGACAGAGGGGGAAATCCATGAAAAAGAGACAGCAAGGAGATGATGAGAACAAGAAAGAGGAGATGGTGATGACAACATTGAAGAGAAGGGTGACCAATGACTCCATTAAGCATACAAGATTAAATTCAGAAGTTTAGGAGCATTGATAAATCAAGACAAAAGTAAAAGCCACATCCATACATGGAGATGTTGGAAGAAGGTAACGAAGAATTGCAAAGGATGGTAACATCTCCATGGACCTTCTCTTTTCCAAACACAAATGCTTGTAAGTATGCCTTCAACCTCAACTAGGTGCAACCTTTTGTTTTTCTCTTCAAACAATAACATGGCTACTAGGAGGACAACCTAGGTTTCTTTTTACTTTCAATAGATAAGCATGACCATGAGTTCACCTCGATGTTCTATATTGCCTATGCTTACGGAAAGATGATGAAAGTTGCCGCTTTGTTTTACCTACATGAAGTTATACATGTCTTGGCTAATTGCTCTATATAATATGATCTGAAATTAATTTAAATACCGGCTCTTTTATTTGTGGAGGTGAAATGACTATGCTCTAGACCCACATACATGTCTTTGCTCTTTGATTTAAGTTTATGGATAGCGGGATAACTTGTTGTTTTATGAAAACTTAACTTTTATGCTATCTACATATTTGTGATGCTCTTGCAAAGTTCTACCTACCAAAGCCATATACATATATGTTTTATGATAACAAAACCCGTAGATTGCAAACATATGTTTTGATGAGTTGGATTAGGATTGATTTCTATGGTTCGAGACTAAGAAGTTGGTCATTCCTTTGTGTAACTTTTTCATGCTAGCCTTTTTGTCCAAGCATTGTGGGTTCACATCGAAAATTTCACAAACTTCGCTGGGCATCCACCCTAAACCAAAAACATCTTTTTGTGATCACCTCCTTGTCCACAACCCAATTTGAGTATGGAGTAAAATTCTCGATGTAGATTCAAATATTCCGCAAGATTATGAAATTTATACTTACTTTAGCAGTCATTTCCCCTCTCTTTTATGCTCGAGGACGAGCATCGTTCAAGCATGGGGGAGGAGTCATTCTCTGACACAAATGCTATGTAAGTATTATGTTGCAAAAAGTTTTGAGGAGCAAAAGAAAAAAAGAAAAAAAGAGAAAAATGAAAAAAGAAAAAAAATTATGATGAGAAGAAAAGAAAAGTAAAAAAATAGGAAGAATAAAGTGAAAAAAAGAAAGAGAGAAAAAAAGAGAAGGAAATAAAATAAAAGTAAAAAAATATATAATAAAGATGCTCCTCGGATCTTTTTGCTTCATAAGTTCTCAAGTGCCTTAATGACAAATCCATACTCAAATCTTCCAACCATGTGCAATCCGATAACGAGGACTTCACTCGTGCCTCGGGATCATCCATTTGCCACTTGCACATGTCCACTTATCTAAATGTGTGTGTTTCATCCTTCTCTCTTTCCAACATTTATTTTCCATGGCCTTTTTGACGAGTCTCGGTAATTCCAATAGACCTCTCTCTTAATTTGACAATATTTCGGATGTATGTTTTGCTAGGATTGTTTTTAACCTTCCAAGCTCCACATAAGCCTTCCACTATCACATATGAGTAGAGTAGGTTGAAAATAATCTAGTATAGGCTTGAGTGACTTGATGAGATGAGTGTTCCATGAGCTCTTGCAAGAGATTTTCACTTATGTTGGATATGCATCTTTTTGAAAATCTTCCATGTGACAAGGTAATGGTTTGAAGTTCACTTAAGTTTGAGAGCATCGTGTTAAATGTGGCTTGTTCTTTATTGATAGTCTATCTTCCATAATGAAAAAGAAGCCGGTCATAACTTGAACTTTAAAAATAAATTCTTAAGAAAGAGCAATTGTCTCGTCATGAATGACTAAGTGCAGGGATAACATTGGAAGGCAACGCTGATTTCCCTTTTAAGCGAGGACCACTTACTCGAGGACGAGCAATGTTTAAGCATGGGGGAGATGTTGACGGTAAATTTCCGTCAACCTAGAGTACTTGTTATACATTGGTTTCGATTATGATTTGCAACTAACCCGCCACTAGGCATACTAATGATATAACAAGTTCACACTTGCGTGTCGATTTTGGAGTTTGTTGTTTACGCGGGAAATCTACGCTAATGAGGAGACTTTCGGGATAAGTTCACCAAGCACTTTGGAAGAAGATCATGAAGCCCGATAAGAGTCAAGACACGCGATGAACATGACTCCAAATGACCCGAGGACCGAAGCGTCAACGTGCAAGTCTTCAGGGACTCAACCAGAAAACAGCGAAGCTTGCATAGCAAGGATTCAAGCCTAAACCGTGAAGGAAACGACGTCAAAGGCCCACATGCAAGTGCACACGAATAAGGGATCACGCGAGAAGCAACGGCGGGAGAAAACCGGGGCCGAACCGGGCCGAAGTGGGCCGGCCGGCCCGGCTCGGTCCGACCGGCCCCGGCCCACTCCGGGGTCGGTTCGGTCCCCCTTTGCCCTAGGTGTTCGTCTATTTATTCCCTCCGCCGCCGTCGACCGACACATCGAAAAAATCATCCTACCGACGCCAATCACCGAACACCGCCGCCGCAAGATGAGGGAGAGAGTTAGATGAGCTCGTCGCAAGGATCAACGCCGGCGGAGAGAAGGAAGCAAGAGGAGGACTCCAAGACGAGTGGCCTAGAGGTGTTCCCAAGCTCCATCGCCGCCATCTTCATCGACGACGTTCTCCGGAGTCTCCATCACCCCTATGTGCTTCAATCCGTGTAAGATGATGGGGTAATGTCTCCGTTCATCCCTAGGATTAGATGGATACTTGCTATGTGATCGCTACTTGATTCGTGGTTTCAATCTATTGTTTTCATGTTGATGATGCTTTGATGATTAAGGTTAGCTACCGTGTTTTTCGGGCGTATGATATCCGCTACTCCCATAGATTCCATCAACATACCGTGTCCATCATAGGTCTAGTCACGAATACCTTTGCGTAGTGAGAGTACGAGAGGAGGGAAAGGGCGAAACCGTGGTCACAACCCCCGGTAGATTGGTTTACCGCTTTCGTGTAGTAGATGCATACCATGTTATCCTAGATCCTAGGGAGGGAACGCTTATCTTTCTTGCTCACTCTCTTGTGTTCACCCCTTTATATCTAGTTTAACCCTAGATTTGTTTGATCAACTTAACTTAGATTAACTTAGGTTAGGTTGTCTTTACTTTTAGATTAATACTCTTTCAAAGGTTTTTCCATTCAACTAGATTAGTACTTGGTTAAGCGCTAGTAATCCCCTTGCTCCGCGGATTGACAAGAACCTTGGGAATCCCGTGGTGAAAAAGGTGTAGGTCCGTACGCTTGCGGATCGTAGGTGGATACGAGTTTTATCCGTCAACGGCCGCCTCCGGCATCTTGCGACGGTCCATCCCCATTCCCGAGGGGCGTGAGCTCCTACGGGACATCCACGCGGGGATCTGCGGCCATCATGCCGCGCCCCGCACCCTCGTTGGCAACGCATTTCACCAAGGCTTCTATTGGCCTACTGCGGTCGCGGATGCCAGCGAGATCGTGCGCACCTACGAAGGGTGCCTGTTCTACGCCCGCAAGTCCAACCTTCCCGCTCATGTCCTGCAGACCATCCCCATAACATGGCCGTTCGCCGTGTGGGGGCTGGACATCGCCGGCCCCCGCGAAGGCGCCGGGGGGCTTCACTCACCTGCGGTAGCGATCGACAAGTTCTCCAAGTGGGTAGAAGTACGCCCCATCACGAACCTCAGGGCGGAGCAAGCGGTGACGTTCTTCACCGATATCATCCACCGCTTCGGAGTGCCAAACTCCATCATCACCGACAACGGGTCCCAGTTCACGGGCAGGAAATTCCTGGAGTTCTGCGATGACTTCCACATCCGTGTGGGACCGGGCAGGCGTGGCACATCCACGGACCAACGACCAAGTAGAGCGTGCCAACGCCGCATGATCCTACAAGGCCTTAAGCCCGAAATTTTTGACCACTGAATAAATGCGGTCGAAAATGGCTCCAAGAGTTACCGGCGGTTGTGTGGAGCATAAGGACCACCCCGAGCGAGCCACGGGGTTCACCCCGTTTTTTTCTAGTCCATGGCGCGGAGGCCGTCCTCCCCATGGACCTAGAGTACGGGTCGCCTAGGGTTCGAGGCTACGACGAGGACGCCAACCAACGAGCCCGCGAGGACTCAACGGATCGCCTAGACGAAGCTCGCCTCGTGGCCTTGATGCACTCCGCAAGGTACCAACAGTCCCTTAGGCGCTACCAGGCACGGAAAATACACCGACGGGACTTCAGCGAAGGGGATCTGGTCCTAAGGCTATGCCAAGACAACCGAGGACGCCACAAGCTATCACCTCCGTGGGAGGGACCCTACGTCGTGGTGAAAGTGCTCAAGCCAGGCACGTACAAGTTGGCCAACGAGGACGGCGAAGAACTCACCAACGCTTGGAACATCCAACAGCTACGTCGGTTCTATCCCTAGCTAGGATTTCCAAGTATTTTGTTGTAAAATCACGAAACCAGCACCCCAGTTGGTGACAACTATGTAAAACATCGTCAGTTTAATAAAAAGGGCAACTCGGCTTTCCCCTGAAACCCAAGTTACCCTCGGGGGCTACTACGGGGGGACCCCCCCAAAATGGTCCCATTTTCGCGAAAAAACGAAACAACTCATGCGCGCTAAGTATGTTTCTACTTCATCCCCGAGCAAAGGTTCGAACGGGCGTAGGCGGCCTAGCGGAAGGAGCGTGCAAGCCGAGAGATAGCCTACGCCTCCGTGAGGATACGGCCCTTCTCTTTTGCCTCCAACCCGGCGGGCCACCCGCGAAAACCGAACTCCCCTAACTAGAATCTACTCAGGAAGAAGGAGAAACAAAAAAGCGTGATAAAGCAAAAGACATCATTTCACTTCGTCGAATATTCATAGCAAAGTAATTTGTCTATTTACAAGGCCACACGGCCCAAGACATGCGATACATGAAACAAAAAAGGGCCTAGCGCCCGCCGTCTTCGGGGCGGAGGAGCGGCGACATCGGCGGCGTGCGGGAAGAGGAACTCCTCGAAGGCCTCGGCAAGCGTCCGGCGGCGTCGGCGGCAAGCGCGTCCACGCGCTCCATCGCCACCTCATCCTCGACACCCACGGGGACGACGTAGCCCTCCGCCGGCGCCTCGAAGTTAACCTTGTAGTGGGATCGCACCACCCCGAGGGCCTTCGGACGCCGAGATGCGGCGCCGGCGCACGTGCCCGGAAACATGGCCGCCAAGGGCGCGCGGGCGGTTGGCCGGCCGAACTCCCGCCGCCGCGCCTCGCCTTCCTCCACGGCCGGCGGGTCTCGAGGGCCACGGTGCGCGGCTCCGGCGGCTCTGCTCAGAGGAGTTGTAGGAGGTCTGCAGCGCCTCGGCCCGCTCAGCCGCGTGCCCTAGCGCGGTGCGCAAGCCTGAAGTCGGCCGGAAAGAAAGAAGTCAGAAAAAGGGTGCGAACCCCCAAGGGAAAACCAGCAAAACAGGAGCCAAACAGCAACTTACCTTCGACTTGCTTCCTCTCCACCTCGAGGTCGCGGCGCCCGGCCTCGACCGCCCACTCAAGGCCCCTGATGGTCTCGCCTTGCTCCTGGAGGGCCAGCTCCTGGCTCGCGCTATTAATACCGAGCACCATCAGCTCGCCCTCGAGCTTGGAGAATTCGGTGTTCGGTCCTCCCGGCGACACGCGCCGCCTCGCGAGCGACGCGCTCCCGCTCCCGGCGGACCGGGTGCCGGCAAGGGCGGCTGCTCCTCGCCGAAGCCGCTCCTCGGCCCCCCGGCGGGCGGTGCGCTCCCGCCGGGAGCCGGTCCTCGGCCGACGGCGAGCGCCGCGACCTTGGCGTCGAGGGCGGCCTTCAAGTCGTCGGCCTCCTTGGCCCTTTCCTCGAGCGCGCGCGCGCTGCTCCTCGGCTGGCGCCGCGCCCGCACCCCCTCGAGCGACGAGCGGAGCTCCCGGTTCTCGTTGCGGACGCCGGCCACCTCCGCCTCCCAGTTGGCCGCCAGCGTGCGCGTCTTCTCCAAGTCCGAGCGCGCCTGCCGCAGCGCCTCATCCCCGGTCGATGAGGGCGTGCAGACCCGCTCGAGGCTTGAGGGACGCGCCGGGTCCTGCCTTGCGCTCTCATGGAGTTGATCGCGCGGGGCCATGGCCCGTATGACAACCGGCCCGTCCGGGGTCCCGAGGGCGTCGGCGAGCACGTCGAAGGCGTCGCACCGCTCCCGAACCGGTGGAGCTCGGCGTTCACCCGGTCGAAGACGCCGTACTTGTCACGGGCGCGGCGCTCGAGCTCCCGTCACCCACGGTGTCAAAACCAATGAGCATCATGATACAAGGATAGCGCGCGAGAAACGAGGAAAAAGGGGGAAGCAAGCAACGACCACCCCACCTAGAAGACGCGCCACACGGGGCCGCCGTGGATCCTCGCCGCCTCGTGCAATGCCCGGTCGAGCGCGGCGCCGTGGTTCCGGAGCTCCCCCCCGCGCCTCCTGCTCCCCACGGGCGTCGGCGAACGCGAGCGGGTCGCCGCCGATCCCCTCTACTCCGGGCGGAGTGGCCGGCGCGGGAAGACGAGGCCTCGGCACCGCGCCCTCGTCCCCCCGCCACCATGTGGCCCTCACACCGCCTCACGAGGGCCCCCTCCCGGGACTGCGGGGAAAGCGTGGGGAAGCTCGCCCACCGGTCCCACCCGGCGGCGGGAGTCATCGTCCGGATCTCCACCACCACCGCCGGGAACCACCGGCGAGTGATGGCCCCCGCGTCGCCTCCGTCGACGCCTCCGCCCGCACCTCCGTAGGCCGCGGGCGCGTGACGCGGCCGCCGCGGGCACCGTTCCGCCGCGCCCCCACGGCCGCGGGTGCCCGGCCGCCCTCCACCGCGGCCGCCGCCGCGGGCCGCGCCTCCACCACGCGCCGCCGCCGCGGTCGCGCCTCCACCGAGGCCGCCGCCGTAGGTTGCGCCTCCGCCGCGATCGGCGCCCGCCGCTCCTCGACGGCCTCCGGCCGTGGCACGACGGGCCGATCCGCCGGGCCGGGGCCTCGACGCCTCAACCGCGGCCGCCGTGCTCGCCCCCGCCCGCGGCGCCCTCGACGAGTGCCGCCGGGTGGGGAACAGACGCGTCCGCCCTCGGCACCTTGGCCGGTGCGAGGGGAGGCACACCCGGCACCACCCTGCACGAACACAAACGAATAATCAGAACACTTGGTCACCGAAAACCCAACCCCGCAGAAGAGCGAGCCCCTTACCTCGAAGAGGAGAAGGCGCGCTTCCTCTTCCTCGAGGCCTCGGCGGACGACGCCGGCGCGGCGCCGGCGGCCGGCGCGCGGCCGCCGCCGCGCCCCCGCCCTCTCCGCGCGCGCGCGGGGGCCCCGCCCCGCGCACGGGCGCGCGCGCGCGCGCGCCTCGCGGCCCGCGCCGCTCCCCGTCGACGATTTCCGGTGGCGGGTGCCTCCGCACCCGCCCCACGCGATGTTGCTCTTGCCGCCGAACCGGCTCCGGTGACCGGGGGCGCGAGGCTCCCACCTATCAGGGGGGGCCCGCCCCCCGGTCTCTTCCTCCTCATCCCCCCTCCGATGACGAGTACTCCTCTCGTCCCCGGGAGAGGAGAGCCCCCTGCTGCTCGCGCAGCCGGTACTCCTCGCTCCGCCGCTCGCGGCGCTCGCGGTGCCGCCTTGCGCGCTCCTTCTTGCGCGCCGCCCGCTCCCCGCTGGCCGCGACGCCCGACCGACCGCGCGGGAGTCGGGGAGGTGGGCGGGACGGACTTCGCGGCGCTCACACTCACCCGGTGTAAGCGAGAACACGAGAAGCGCGTTAGCAACCCGAAGTGTCGGCCGAGGCCAAAAGCGAAACCGAGAATCCTACTCACCGGCCGACCGGTGGGGGAGCATCTCGAGTTCCCACGGAGACCGGTCGCCGCGCGACACCGGGGTGTCGACGGTGCTCCGTGCCCGGTGAACGCATACTCCCGTCGGAGGGGCTCGGAAGCATCCGCGACCTCGCCGGCGCAACGGGGTCCGCCGTCTCCGTCATCTCGAAGACGCGAGCGGCCTCTCCATCATGGGCACAACCCGCCGGTGGTGGAGGAAGGCAAGGACGGTCGCCGCGGTCAGCCCGCGCGCCGCCAGACTCCTCAGCGCGGCCAGGAGCGAGTCCAGCCGCCTCCGATGCTGGACCGTGGACACCCCGTAGCCCTAGTAGTCGGGCTTCTCCCGAGCACCGGCCGGTGTAAAGGGGGGAGGCCAGGCTCGGCATTGCGGAGGTAGAACCACCCCCGCTCCCAACCGGCGTTGTTGGTCGTCATAGTACAAGGGATGTAGTCGTCCTTGTACCGCCCCCGCAAAGCGAGCGACATGCCGCCGGGCGCGCACCGCGCGGCGGGTCCTCTCGCTCCGTCGTCGGGCCGCGTGAACGGCTCCACGCGGAAGAGGTGTACCCATAGATCCCGCCCACCGGGGATCCCTAGATACCCTTCGCGAGACGCCCACGAATGTGGCCGCTCGCGAAATCCCGTTCGGTGCGAAGTTGTGCAACTCCACGCCGTAACGGTGGCGAGCGCCCGCATGAAGCGGCTCGCGGCGGCCGCGAAGCCGCGTTCGTGGAAGCGGATGAAGCTCACCACGTAGCCGTCCCGGCGGGTTGGGCGCGCGATCTTCTCGTCGGCGGCACAATCCACTCCGGCGGCCGGCCCTCTTCGTTCGCCGCCACCGGCCGGGGCGGACACAAGCTCGGCGAGGGCTAACCGCGTCACCGACGAGCCCTCCCACGCGTAGGGATCAACGATCGTGAGGGGCGGAGGCGGCGCCATGAGGAAAGGCAAGCTAGCCGAGAGCGGAGGATAAGAAGAAGAAGAAGAGGAGCTCCGGCGGCGAAGGGGCGCGGTGGCGAGAACAAAACGAGGCGAGAGCGCGGGGGCGAGAACGGCGAAACGCTAAGGTAAAAACCGCGGTTTTCCCTCCCCTCGCATTTATAAACCGTGGGCGTACTCTCGGGGCGCACGTTCCGCGCGCATTAACCGGCAGGGAATCTTTTTCTCGATGACGGGAGGGCCCCACCACGGCCGCGGCGACCACGCCACCGCAAACAGGCCATCATCACGCCGAAGAACTAGGAGGGCCGTGGCGGCGGTCACGTCGGCCGCCCGCGCCGCCCACTACGCGCGCGCGCGGTCGCGGCGCCTAAAAAGGCGCGCTCGTGACGCGAAACCGTAGCCTCAACTGTGGAGCATTAAAAGGCCCGGCCCCTTACCAAGGAGGACCCTCGAGCGGCACGAGCTCCGGGCTCGGGAAAATTTACCCCTCGAATAAATGCAGGTGTCGGACGGTTACCTCGGAGCCTGTTTGAGATAAAACAGGCACCACACCACTTTACTGATCAGCGCCTCGAGGGCCGGCTCGCCCGGACCCCTCGATGACTCGCAGATGCCAGGCCGGGAGCACTTAGCCGCCGCCCCGCACCACTTCATCGATCGGGCGCCTCGAGGGCCGGCTCGCCCGGGTCCCTCGAGGATTTGCGCATGCGGGCCGGGAGTGCTTAGCCGCCGCCCCCGCACCATCTTACTGATCAGCGCCTCGAGGGCTGGCTCGCCCAGGCCCCTCGAGGATTCGCAGATGCAAAGACGGGGCCGCCCAGGCGCCACCCCGCACGGCCCTACTGATCAGAGGTTCGAAGCCTGACCCTCGACGGGTTCGAACAGCGCCCCGCATCACCGGAGTCGAGAGACGACGAGGGCACGCGCATTCGAGCCGTTCCTCGAGCCCGCCAGCTCGAGGGTGCCCCACATGTCGTGCTCGAGAGCCGCCGAGGGCGACTAGTCGGGGGGGATCCCACCGAGGGAGAGCTTCCGCGCCCTCGGTCCCTAGCGAACGGGACCGAGCCCCACCTAGCAAACCCACGCAAGCGCTTTAATGGACGTGTCTGCGGACCACGCGGCCTAGCCTTATCGAACGGGGCATGGGGGCTGTCCGTACGTTGAGCGCTTTCCCCTCGTTGTCTTGCCAATACGCATCGTTGACTTCCCCGCAAAGCTATCCACCACCGGTCTATACGTACACGTACCGCATGGTGAAAAATATTCTTTTTTTTTAGTTTTTCCTCCTTTGTTTGCCGCTGGATAAGTTATGTGTGTAAGCCATGCACAATCAATTTCTTTGTCATATTATTTTATTGCCTAAGCACTTTAATGATGCCATGCTTACATCATGCTTATGCTTGAGCAATAATAATTCTGCTTCTTTTCATCTACATACATGCACTACGTATGCCCCACCAACATGCACGGCCTCGCATTGCATGTGTGTTCATCGTCATGGTGGTCAAATATCTATCTCTTATTTCATAAAATCCATACCTTACTCAATTCAATTCAGATCTCGGTGATTCTTTCACCGACATGTTCCTCCTAACGCGTAGATTAGTTTTGTACCGTTTGAGATAAAACAGCACCGCACCACTTTACCGATCGGTGCCTCGAGGGCCGGCTCGCCCGGACCCCTCGATGGCTCGCAGATGCCGTGGCGGGAGCGCTTAGCCGCCGTCCCGCACCACTTTACCGATCGGCGCCTCGAGGGCCGCCGCTCGCCGGGTCCCTCGAGGATTTGCGAGATGCCGGCCGGGAGCGCTTAGCCGCCGCCCCGCACCACTTTACCGATCGGCGCCTCGAGGGCGGCTCGCCGGGCCCCTCGAGGATTCGCGGATGCAAAGATGGGGCCGCCTAGGCGCCACCCCCGCACGGCCCTACTGATCAGAGGTTCGAAGCCTGACCCTCGACGGGTTCGAACGGGCGCCCCGCATCACCGCAGTCGGGGACGACGAGGGCACGCGCATTCGAGCCGTTCCTCGAGCCCGCCGGCTCGAGGGTGCCCCACATGTCGTGCTCGAGAGCCGGCGAGGGCGACTAGCTGGGGGATCCCACCGAGGGAGAGCTTCCGCGCCCTCGATCCCTAGCGAACGGGACCGAGCCCCACCTAGCAAACCCACGCAAGCGCTTTAATGGACGTGTCTGCGGACCACGCGGCCTAGCCTTATCGAACGGGGCATGGGCGTCCACTCGAACCACCCACTAACAGCTCAACGAGGAATCTGCAATCCGCGACCCGCTCGATGGGGGTTGCGGAAACCTCACCCTCCGTCCCGCGGAGGGACGGCGAGGGCGCGATAAAAAACAAGTCGTAGAGCTCTACCCGATCGCCTTGAACGGGCCCAGGCTCGGGGGCTCGACGCGTGGCTACACCTCTTGGACCGCACCCCGCCGCGGGAAGTGCCGGCGGCCGCGTGCGTCACCGGCCGGGCCGAGACATTGCCGAAGCCGGTTGAAACATGCACCACGCCCTGCGACCGGGTCTCACGGTAAAACCCCCACGGGAGCGCCCGCGCTTGCGTGGGGCTTCGAGGGCTAGACCCGCGGGTCCGCCGACGCGGCCCCACCGAAAACGTTCGCAAGGCCGGGGAGGGAAGAACGTCCTATCGGTAGGCTCCGGCATCCGCGGGAGCCTCAATGGCAAACCGCGGATGCTCGGGGGCTGCGTCGGGGGACAACCCTAGGGGTCCCCTTAAACAAACGGGGGGATCCCCACTTAAACCTCACGACAAGCCAAAGCTAAGCGCACCTCGCTAAACACATGAGGCGGGGCCCACGCCGCGGTGGCCCCGACGGCCCACCGGGGACGGCTCACTCAAAGATCCTCTCGAGCGAGGCCCGCCTCGCTCGAGGGCGCACGCCTCCCCTCGAGCGGGCTCCGCCCCGGTTCGAGGGGTGCGCTACCTCGAGTAGGCTCCGCCTCGCTCGAGGGCTCGCGCCTCGCCCTCGAGCGGGCTCCGCCTCGCTCGAGGGCGCCCGCACGCGCACGCCCTCGTTCCGTACGCGGGCATTAAATGCCCCGACAATGGCGGGGCGGCGCCATCATGCGCCCGGGGCTCGCGCCCGGTGCCGTCGCACCAACTCCCTAGGAGGGAACCCATCCCCGCCACCGTGGGGGACCGTGCGGCGTGGCCGGTGCCGTCCCGTGACGCCGCGCCGCCCTCGCTCCGACATGGCTAACGCGCCGAGCCCTCGAAGGGGGCCGCCGCACCCTCGATGCGCTTTCTTGTGACCCCGGGGGTTAGGTGGAGGCGTTAGGCGGGCGGGGGCGCCATCCCCGCCACCGTTAACGGCATGGCGGCCGCCCCCGCGCGTACAAACCCACGCCGGCGCGCGCGCGCAGGGCCGCGGCCGTGCGGCGTGCAGGAACGGGGCGCCGCCTTACCTGCCACTGTGTCCCGTACGGACCGACGTCAGCAACTCCCTCGAATCCGCCTGAAGACATCACGGCCGTCCGCTCCACTCCTACCCTCGAGGCCACCCCTGTGCGGGTACAAGATACGCCATGATGGCCGGATCGCGGCAAGGACCGTCCAGGCGGCCGCCTACTCTACGGCACGACACACCACGCTTCCCCACGTAGCTAAATAGCACGGCATGCATGTGATTCGCTCTCTCCTTAGACTATAAAAGGAGGACGAACCCCCCGCCGCGGGGGAGACAGAACGAACGTACAAGTGAGGACACAAGACATCATGCACTTGCTCTCCAATTCTCCCACAACATCTTCGACCACTTCACCGGGGACTTGGGAGCCACGCTTCCTCTCCCGCCTTGCTTGTAGCCGCCCCACTACGGGCACCCCGGCTTGCCGAGCAATATAGTGCATCGAGCACACCACTGGCTGGACGTACGGCCCCTTGGCGGGAACCGGGGATAAAACTCGTGTCATTAGTTGCTTAGCATCGACCATAGAGGGATAGACCTCGGCGCTCATTACCGGTTAGTGTCGGGACCACTTTCCGCACCGACAACCGCGTCGGCAAGATCTTTATGCCCTAGCTCCATTGCAAACCGCATCTAGGAGACCTCTTTTGTGCATCTAATCGCGGAGCCAGGCTCCTGCCCTAGCTCACGTCATGTGCCGCCACAAGCCGTCAAGCTTGCTCGGACGAAGCTCTATGCCACCGTCGGCCTCTCCACCGGATTTTCGACGTTGACGTTGCAAAGGCCGTTGGCTGAGATGCCATCAATCTATTCCATCCGGACCTCTCGCTTCAACTCGTGTTCAACCCAGCAAAGATCATCGTCACCAAGAGTTTTGTAGGGTACTCGCGGTGGCTGCCGAGGCGCTGACTCGATCTACTGTCGAACACGTCCACACCGTGGTCGAACAGCAGCAAGCGTCCTCGTCCAGCTCGATCTTCGTCATCGTCGTTCGTCTGTCGTCATCGTTGGTCGAAGCCAACATGTACGTGAGGTCGCCGTCTCGTTCCTAGTTCAACTCTCTCGTATTTGGATCTAAAGTTCGACTCGCTTCTCTCGCCGTCGTCCACCGTTCCGCCGCCGGGAAGGATGTCACTACGACGAGAGCTAACGAGAGGTGATCCTAGAGCTCGAGGTTGTCGTTCGGCCCCGTGATATGATGCCAAGGGAGGCATCGGCATGTCTAACGTTAATGCTGAACCATCTCGATGTCATCGTCGAGTTCGATCTCTGCTCATCATCATTGAAGTTCTATCTCGCACGTACGCTCACCGGTCTTCGTGGGTGATCACTTCATCATATTCCCTTCCGTTTTTCCATTGATCCAAGCTCTCTCGAGTCTCCTATGGCCCGATCGTACCTAGTTTTCTCGTGTGCTATAGATCATGACGAGCGTCTCCATTTATGCTTGTCGATCGGCAGCTGCTGCTGCTGTCCGCACGTTGAGCAGTTTCCCCTCCGTTGTCTTGCCAATACAGATCGTTGACTTCCCCGCAAAGCTATCCACCACCGCTCTATACGTACACGTACCGCATGGTGAGAAATATTCTTATTTTTTTTAGTTTTTCCTCCTTTGTTTGCCTGGATAAGTTACGTGTGTAAGCCATGCACAATCAATTTCCTTGCCATATTATTTTATTGCCTAAGCACTTTAATGATGCCATGCTTACATCATGCTTAAGCTTGAGCAATAATAATTCTGCTTCTTTTCATCTACATACATGCACCACGTATGCCCCACCAACATGCACAGCCTCGCATTGCATGTGTGTTCATCGTCATGGTGGTCAAATATCTATCTCTTATTTCATAAAATCCATACCTTACTCAATTCAATCCAGATCTCAGTGATTCTTTCACTGACATGTTCCTCCTAACGCGTAGATTAGTTTTGTACCGTTTTAAGTGTGTTTTATGATGATTGGTGTACTGTTTTTAATTTAATTCCTTTGCTTGTTTGTATATGTGTGGTCCGGATGTTTGCCTTGGATGATTTATGCGAGTAGATTAAACGTCGTTCGAGAGTATTGAAGAGTAAGAAGTGATGACATTCGAGCAACGACATTACTTTGGTTAAAGGCAAGTGTGTCCTTGATCTGTTGTCCTAAGAATTATGTTTAATCACTCAATGCATATGCTTGCATTAATATGATGGGACCCATGTTTAAGGTTTGACTAGTGTTATTTATCCTGTGCCTTGATCAAACGGGTTTATCTTCATGTTGGGTAGTTATACTTAGTTGCTATACCTGGGTTATGGTGGTTTTAATGAACAACAATGATGAATCGTGTTATACCTTTATGCTATATCTTTGGATGATTAATACAAGATCATATGATTAGTCGGAACATGGAGCGACCACCCGGGAAAACAGTGCTACCACAAGACATATGGCTCTGTCTTGGCTTATTAATTAGTGAACTAGGTGTTAGGTATGCTTTACCCGATAAGGGTTGGGGGCCGGGGGTAGTGGCGTATGGACCTACTCGGGCGTAGGTGTGGGCTTAGATAAGACACGGTACTCGTCCGGGAGCTTTATACGTTGCACCGACCCGGGTAACCTAGCGGGCGACCTACATCCGGGGATCTTTGTAACGGCCTCGTAGCGTCCCTATGCAATCACACCTCGGTAGTGTGGTATGGTGCCTAGCTAGCACCGCATGGTTGGGTTTAAAGTTGTTCGGGACTTTTACGTGACTTGTGGGTAAAGATGTACGACCTCTGCGCAGTGTAAAACTAATCGATTAGCCGTGCCCACGGTCACGGGCGGCCCGGACCCTCACATGATAATCAAACTTGAAGATGGACTTAAATCGTTCTCTCCGGTTATACTTGTCATATGCTTATGGCGTATTTCTTATCTTATGCTTAATGTGGGTTGGTTTAAACTTATACTTTATTAGTAATCAGGTGCTAATAAAACTTGACCAACTAAAATTGCTTAAATGCTTATAGCCCAGTCCACTATAAAGCCTTTGCATTCATTCTTTTCTCCACACTTGCTGAGTACGACAAGTGCTCACCCTTGCTATAACCATTGTTGCTCAGAAGGAGGAAGCTACTCTGAAGTCTTGTGAAGATGTTGCTGGTTCTAGGTGTACGCAACCCCAGTCGACTGCCTGTGATGTTTGGAGCCTTCGTTTCCAGGATTAAGCGTAAATCTCTGATATTCTTTCTTTTTCTTGCGTGATACTGTTTCTGTATTCACTTATATGTCACTATATGCATGAAACTTGATCCCGGCATGCATATAGGTTTGCACTTGGTTTCCTTCGGAAAATCGGGTGTGACCTTTTCGCATGAAGTCCAATCTTTATGCCTTAGTCCTTGGGGATGCTCCGTCATATCACTTTGGTCATTGCACTTGAACATGAACAAAACTCCTCATTTGCTCCTTTGAACTTGTTGTGACTCCGTCCCTTTAGTCCATGTTTTCCCGCAAAAACACAACACTTCAAATGCACGTACAAAGTTGAACTTGTCATATCATTAGTGTGCCTTGTGGCGGGTTAGTTCCATAATCATGCTCAAACCAAAGTGTAATAAATATGTCCGGTGCACCAAAATTCTCCGTCAACGAGTCACGATGATAAATTTTAGTATCGCGGCAAGATTTCAACCGGTACTTATTGGAGGTCATTTAGTACCGGGTTGTATCTTGGCTTGGGACTAATAGGGATCTGTCCCTTTAGTACTAGGTGGTGTGACCGCCCGGTACTATTGTGAGACATTAGTACCGGGTTTGGCCGCGACCAAGTACTAATGGGGGTCACGAGGGGCCGTGCTGGGTCCTCCCTCCCCACCCGGTACTAATGCACCGATTAGTATCGGGTGCAAGACTACCCGGTACTAATGGACTTCGAGGCTCATGATAAAAAGTATGTTATGTAGTAGTGTGCGACTAGATTAAATTCAGGAGAGAGAGAGAGAGAGAGAGAGAGAGAGAGAGAGAGAGAGAGAGAGAGAGAGAGAGAGAGATGCAATATTACTGTCACAGATAAAAAATGGCTGACCGTGTGATGAAGCCAGTATTTTCTTAGTATATATACAATTGATTCAGAACCATAAACACAACCAAGCATTGATATAAAGTTACGATTTTCTAGCATATGACCAGCCTTCATAGGAGACCTGCGCTAAGATTGAATGTTGTATGATCCCATACCATATAATTTATCATCTAGAGATAAAAATAATAGGACTACACCCTATTATTGGGGAGAGTATGGGCAAATCCATACTTGTCCATATCCACACCCCCACCTCTTCATTTCCCATTCTGAACCCCTCCCCATATTTAAGCAAATCCAATTTCCCCATACCCATTAATATTGGGTAGACTATGGGTAAGGTCTGATATATATGTAGTTGGATGCAATCTTGCTAGTCACTAGTATTAGGGATCACACTTCCTGCTAGCTTGATGCCCCTTGGGTATTCAATCAAGCTAATAGCTAATCAACAATGGACAGAGGAAGCACACAACAAGGAAGGATTTGCGGAAGATGAATGGCCATGCGCTGCTGCTCTTGTTGAACCCAGTCATTTCAATCGAGCTGCAAGTGGAGATGTTTGAGTACTGAAGCATGCTAGCAATGGCATAACCGCTAGCTCTATGCAGACGCCAATGGCATAGCTGCGAGCTCTTCACATGCGACGAATTGAAGAGAAGCCATGATGATGAGGTGAATGAGATTAACATGACTCGCCTGAGCGAGAAATTGACATTTGCCACGAATCAAGAACTTGATATGCAAGTTGTTCGTGTCGAGTCACCATCGTCGCCATGTTGCAGATTCATGAGGTTGGGATAGGTGAGAATAGGCAGACCCTCCCTATATCGTATTTTAGTGGATATTATCCATACCCTGCCCACTTCTTGTGGGTAAATAAATCTATGCTCATACCCTACCCAATTCTATGGTTATGGATTTGGATGTGAATGTGGATACCCAATGATAGGCCTAAATAGGACTACAAAAGAAGTGTTCCAAATTCTTCAATCGGCAAACAAAACCCAGCCATGATGAAATTAAAAGCGGTTGATGTGGCAGTTTCTTTGACAACATAGAGCATTAGTATATCGTCTGCAGTGTATCCCAACCAACTGCTGTAACACCTAGGGCATGTTTGCTAATGCATACTATTATTGTTAGGATTCATGTCAATGTTTGACTAAATATGATTTGACTCCCAACCACTTAGTAGTACCGCATAAAGCATCTCCAAGAGCATCCAATAATTTTACTTCTAATAATCCTATATTAGGCACTTCGAAAAAAATTTGGGCACAAAAACAACCTTCTCCAACAGCGTCCTTTTGGGACCTAGGTAGGGATGTAACGACAGAGACAACACTGGAGGCAGGTGCTTACCGGGAGCACAGGCCGTGGGGTGTGAGCATAGCAGCGGACCAGCACCCGCATGTGTACAGGGTGACCCAATTGTAGGCGCGGAGCAGGTGACATAGCTGAGGGCACAATGCTAGACAATCGACGTGGGGATGTCGTAAGCTGGAAAAGATGGCGCACACTTGATTTTGGAGCTGTTGCGATTCAGAGCGACTGGAGGTGTGCAGAAATTTGTTTCTACATGATGTGCATTTTGGGTGAGGGTAAATATTGGGTGTTGATTTTGGGAACTTTTGGAGTCCGGTTATTGTTGTGCACGTCCAAAATTATTGGGAATGATTTTTGGGCACTCTTGAATATTCTTTAAAATGTTCCTCCACATTACGATGGCTAGTCCATTTTGGACATTAGGGTTCGTGGACTTGTGGGGATTCAAGGGAATCTATGATTAACTGAAACAAGTAGCACAAGCAAAACGTACTTAGTACTAACTATGACTTTGTCTTCCAAACATAGCACCTCCGAAGTAACCTTTTACACGAAGTGAGGATAAAATTGTAAAAGAGGTGCTATGCATATATATGCAAACTCGTTCCACGCATGGGAGTTGGGCCGTAAGCAGACTTCGGATGCAGTGTTACTCAACTGAATTCGAGTCCCACATAACTTATGGCGCTAGTACACAAGTTGGGACTCAACCTGCACACTCTAAATTACAGATGCTCTAGTTTCGAGATGATACTTCTATGACTCTAAACTGTGAAAATGAGCATCAGAGAGGGAAGATTTGCTACACCGATCTGCTTTACCTACTCTCTGAAAATTAATTACCACTAAATATATTATCATAAGATGCAAAAGGTACTCGATCATTTTTACAATAATATTATTTGCTCATTTTAGTTTTCTCTAAACCGAAATTTTCTTTGTGCACACAATGTGAAGTTCTTCCAGGCAACGGTCTACATCAATTTTAAGGTTGTGTAGCAGCACTATTGTGACAACCCCACCCGAGATAATTCGTTACTATTGCCTAAACCACTCTTTTTGGTCATTAAGCAATAATAAAGAATCATCCCGTTGAGTGTTGCCGGGTTTACACCCGGTAAATCACTTGTCGCTGCATGGACGGCGTCCAACCTCGGACACACTCCGTTTGAATGGAGTGTATCCTTACCTCGCACGATAGACGTGCGGAATGCACACGTATGATAAACGTGGCGACACCACAACTCATAACTAGAGGCGAAGATGGGATCCATGGAATGGATCACTCCATCAACCCTCGCAATTCCCGTGATGCGGAACGAAGACACGTATTAAACACGTGCCTCAACTAGTTTGGTTGTGCAATAAAGTAAGTCTGACATAAAGTAAGGTGCTGGAAGTTAGCAAAATAAACCATAGGTTACTAAGCCACCTGAAAGAACCCAAAAATTCCTTCTAGGGCCTCTCGATCTAGATCATTCCTTAACGATCCAATAGATTATCAAAATCCAATCAATCATGGCAAGTTTTATTGTAAATCATGTGCATTATATTACTCTAATCACTTTGGTGCATACGGATGCTCTGATACCAACTGTGACAACCCCACCCGAGATAATTCCGTACTATCGCCTAAACCACTCCTTTTGGTCATTAAGCGATAATAAAGAATCATCTCGTTGAGTGTTGTCGGTGTACACCCGTAAATCACTTGTCAACATAGAGAGGATCGAACGTATGCATTAAAACTCCCACGAAGGAGAGTGCGAGTGCCTTACAAATTAACATCAAATCCCCCGTAGGGTCCATTATTACAAACATAGTTCTTTGACATAAAGGTAAAAGGTTCAAGGTTTATTAAAACAGCGGAAGAGAACTAAACGGTGCGATCACATCATAAGAGGCCCGTTCCACCCATTCCGGCTCCCGCCGGGTGGAAGTTCTCCGGGCCACACATCACATGCATTACCTAGAAACAACATTTATAAAGCAAGGCTGAATATACTAATACTCAAGCAAGACTTACCCGTCTAAAGGAAAGACTTTACCTCTAATCATGCAAGGCTTTTGGCTAGTGGGTTTGTTTGCCAAAAATCTACTAAGTAGTGAATCCTTACTTTCACATTTTAGCTCAAGTTCTAGTAGAAGTAATCATTACTAGAATAGCAACTATTGCAATCGAAGTTGTACAAACAATTAATTAAAGTAATAATCTTCACAAAGTTCCATCATAAAGGGATATCATGGCCAGTAGATTAAGTAGTCTCAGATAACGGTGAGAGGCCGACAATCGATTAATTCAAACCTTGCAAGGTGGACCTAAACACACGGGAGGTGCCCTCACTAAGAGTTCACCAACCAGGCGGTTCCCGTCACTCCTCGGATTGGGATCAGATGCTACGGTCTTCGTACGAGGTTTCTCGGGCTACGCCACTAAGGTCACCCATCACGCAAGTACTCGAGGAGCAAGCTCGGGGCCGCAACCCTAAGAGTAGTAGCGCAAAGTTCCCGCACCGTCTCATTTAGGTACTAGGCTTACCGTGCCCATTTCCGGCAAGTGTTTAGTACTTTCAAACACTTAACCAACGAAGCCATTGGACCGGAGCCCAAATCCCATGCTCTTACCACATGAGCAATCCATTTAAACATATGGTGATTCCATAAGGGAAATCCTATTCTCACGAGTGACGAACATCACTCGACTTGTACCGTATCCTTAAAGCATAGCAACTAGTGACCTAACATGCTAGTAAAAGATAATGGCACTTAGGGATCATGCAACTAAGGTTTTAATTCAACTCCCGAACGTAAATGCACATAAAATAACAAAGATAAATTCATGAGTTTAAATGAAACACATAGGTTAATGATCGAACCGGGGCTTGCCTTCGTCGGCACAAGCGGACACACAAACTTCCGGACTTTGGTCCGGGTCTTGCTCTACGGTCCTTGTCGGTGTTTAAACCTCTCGACACACAACAGCAGAAAGTAGTCGACATGCCGACAAGAGAGAGCGCGATTGCTCGTTGTTCCGCATGGCGGATAGCGAATTGCGCGGTGCCTCCTCGGGGTGCGGCCGTTGTGCGCCTCAAAGCACTCGGTACACGAAACGTCATGGCAAAAGCCTCCTAAATTGGTGTACCAAGCCGGTGACGGTCGATCAACGGTCCCCAAGGAATAGTTGGCACGGTGTATCTCTCGCTGGCGGGTAGCCGTTGAGAGGCGTACATGGAGTAGTCTTTGGCGTTGGTTCCCGTATGTGGAGAGCAAGCCAAAGAATAAATAATTATTGAAATAAGTGACTTAGCTTAATTCGCGCACGAGTGTCGATGAAGCCGTGGCGGTCGGTGATGGAGCCGCGACGGTTGTTGCTGAAGTCGACTAGTCGGAGGTGGATCCGACTAGTTGTTGATGTCGCGGGAGCCGTCCTCGACTAGTTTTCTAGTTGAAACCGGTCGAGATGAGTAGTCGAATTAGTCGTGCGCCCGAGAAGACGACGTCGCGGCGGCGTACGGCCGTAGTCGATGTAGAGCCGCCGCGGCCGAGAGCGCGTGTGGCCGTAGACGAGTAGTCGCGGCGCACGGCGATGTTGACGTAGAGTGCGTGCGGCCGGAGACGAGTAGTCGTGATGCACGGCGTAGTCGATGTAGAGCCGCTATAGCCGGGAGACGAGTACTCGCGGTGCACGGCGAGGCCGACGTAGAGCCTGTGCGGTCGGGTGACGAGTAGTTGCGATGCACGGCGAAGTTGATGTAGAGTTGATGCGGCTCGAAGTAGACATGGTCGCATCCGTGTGAACATCTTGTGTGAGTCAAGCCAAGATCCTTGAAACTTCCGGTAGCCCTCGTTGGTGTGCTTAGCACAATTCGGTTAGTTGAATTGCCGAGCACGTGATGCTGTTGGAATTGGCAGCCAATCGAATCATTGGTCGCAGGAAAAATAGCAACACTTGATGTTTTGTGTCGATTTGGCCTCAATATTTTTGTTGATCCGAATTTGTTGATGACACTCAGATAACAACGTTGAACCAAAGTTGTCAGAGCAGTAATCTTCGATCCGCGTACAGGCTGTTGATGAGTAGAAATTTCGATTACCACTCGAGTAGGAAATTGATTGCTGCTAGGTTGTGATGTGACACGCCATCTCCAATCTTACATGGACTTCGGAACACAGAGTGTGCTCTGTATCGAACTTGGACTAGATGCGAGGTTAAGAGTGATCGTTTTCTCCGCCTCGGTTTTGCTCGAACGGCGCGTTGCCTCAGACAGAAATCGAATCGTAGGCGGACTCTGACTTCGACTTGGCGCCGCAGTCTTGATCGTGACACAAATTGTTGATCTCCGACTTGAACTCGTAGTACGCGACTTTAGAACAGAGTGCTTGTCCGTCGCTGGTGGTGCTGATGGCCGCATAGATTAATTTTGCAGATGAGGTCCTTCGAATTCGCCCAATGATCATGTCGATGGCCCCACGGTGGGCGCCAGCTGTCGGTGTTTAAACCTCTCGACCTCCATGGGAGGTACCCGCAGCAAGGTAGAAGGTGGGGATCGCCATGATCCGGAACCCGAAGGTACGCGCGAGGACACAAGACACGAGATTTATACAGGGTTCGGGTAGCGGAGTAGCTACCCTACGTCCGGTTTAGAGTAGTATTGCGCCCGCGCTTGGTGTTGTTCCCGGAGGGATTGAGGATGTGTTGCTAGGTACCCGGCCCTCCTTTATATAGTCCGGGGGGCGGGTTCCTAGTCGGTTACAAGGCAGGAGTCCTAGTAGGATTACATGGCACGAGTCCTAGTAGGAGTACGGGGGGAATTCTAGTAGGAGTCCGTCTTCTACTCTTTCTCCTTCCTTGCATGAGTACCGGGGTGTATGCCCGACGCTCACGTAGTGCACGTCTCCTCCCGCTCCCTCGTCCTCGTCGGCGGTACAAGCGTATAGCTACCGCCGGGGACTTCTACACGGAGAATGCAAATGCAAGACTTAATTCCTAGATTGAGTTAATTCATCACAAAACCACTTTTGGCAACCATGGGGTGCATGGTTGACCACATTCACCTAGATAATAATACAACAAGATACTCTTCCGACAAAGGAACATTTTGTGATTCTTTATTAGCTAGACTTATGAATACCGACCGAGTACATACAAAAGATAAATTAATTTAATTAAATTATCAACCAAGTAGCAAACAGCCACAAGAATTCTATGGTTGGCCATATTCACCTTAACAAAAGCATTTACACATTTACTCATTTAAGGTAAACACAAAAGACTATATAACACTCTCATGATGGTGATTGTGTACATATATAAAAGAATATTTACTTTAAATGCAAGCCAGCAAGGAAAGTTACTTTTATGCCACAAATTACTTTCCTATCTCATTTATATAACTTATGCACCAAGAATTGGTTTTTCCTATTTTTCCCTCACTAGATTAATCGCTTGCAATCTTTAATCGACCAATCACACCTCCAAACTTGCCCAACAGTACCCACTAGTCCTACCGACCAGGGAACACTTATTTGGACAGCTAGCAACAAGTTTGAGGCATCGCAAATTAAATGAACACAAATAAAGGCATTTCTAGCTAGCATTTAAAGGATTAATACATATAAAAATAAATATAACAGAAATAAAGCCAAACTTTGTCCTACACATGCTTTGGTCCAAAACAAGCCTAAGAAACTAACAAACACACTTATAGCTATTATGGATCTTGATATACATATTTATGAATAAAAACAAGCATAAATTCGGAAATAATATTTCTAACAAAGATAAAATCGGGGTAAATTCACCGGAGGTGCATTTTAGCATAACATGACAATACCCGAAGTGGGGCTAAAAATAATTATATTTTAAGCTACAAAAACCATCCAAGCAGGATTTGACAATAACACAAGATAAATCATATAAAAAGATTCCTTCAAGTAACTTAGTGCAAATTTTGGCACGGAACCTAAACATGCTAGTTCCCACAACATATCCAAAATTCAGCTCAAGATCATGTATGGATTTTGCGGAAACATAGATCTAGGCATTTTACATTTCAAATTTTCAAGCGAAAACTAAAACTCAAAAGTATATACATGTTATGGAAAAGTTGTAGTTTCGGTTACACGAGCACAACAAAATTGTGTTTGCAATTGTTGGATTTTTCTATGATTTTATACGGTTTTTAGAATTTACGGTCAAAAGGGGTCAAAGGTTTAAGAATCTTATTACGTAGAAGTCCTTGGGGGGTTTTTCTTTCATTACGGATATGCCCTTAGTTTGCATCTAAGCCCCCGGAAAGATTCGGGAGCTTGCAATGCGGTCCTTGGGTGCCATGGCCGGCGGTGGGAGCCAAAATCCCGGCGCGGGAAAGGCCGGCTTGGCGGGGAAGTGGCCGGGATGGAGGAGGGGTTCACCTTGGCTCGGTTTGTGGCCCGGAGTTGGGGCGGAAACGTCATCGGCGAGCTCTCGCGGCGGGGCCGGGCGGCGGTGGCCGCGGGCGGCGCCAATGCCGGCGATGCACGGGCGGAGGAGGATGGTTAGGGGGCGGCGGGGTTCACGGGGTACTAGGGGGAGGTGTGGAGGTAGTTGGGCGGCGGTGGAGTCAAGCGGGAGGGGGAGCTCCGTGTGCGCCCAACAATGGCGGAGCGGCGGTGTGGCTCGCGCGGGACACCGAGCCCGTCGGCTTTTATAGGCAACCGAAGGTGGCTAAGGCGGTGCACGGACCGTCTTTGGCACGGCACGGGGGTACGGCGACGCCGGGAGTGGCCGGGCGGCCGGGGGGACGGCTCGGTTGGCTAATGGCGAGCGGCGGCGGCGCGAGGCGTTCTCGCCCGACCCTTGGGCTTGCGGCGCGTGGCGACGGGATATTTACGCGCGAATGTCGGTGTGAGGCCGGGGAACCGACGGTCGCGAGGGGATGCCTCGACGTCCGGTCCCGGGGAGGGTCCCACGGCCGGCACGCACGGGGTGGCGCGCCGACGTCGCTCGGCACGAGCTCTAGAGCGTCGGGTGCCAAAACATTTCGGACATACCCACTTTGACCGAGTTTAACTCCAAATTTTGCAACATAAGTGCTCCAAACAATGTATAGGAAAGTTGTAGATCCGGCATCCCTCTACAATTTTTGTAAAGGGCGTAGGGTATTTTACTCAACCATTTTTGCACAATTCGCATGCCAAGATGGCGGATTTCCGGGCGCCAAGGAATAGTAGCTATGAGCATTGACCATGCTTTTTCACGTATTTCCACTCCAAATCTCAAATGCCACTCAACATGAAAGTTGTGTCCCACGACAAAATACACAACTTTTACATTGATAGATTTTGAAGTGTTTAGGTGAAATTTGGAGAACGCGGCAAAAGTTCGGGCGACAAGGAGGGTCAAAGGGGTGTTCAAGGGGTTTGACTAGGGTTTTGACCAAACCTTGACCACTAGTTGACCAAGGGGTATCATTAGGGTTTGTCGGTGATGTTTTCGAGGCAATGGCCCGGGTTGATCGCCGTTTGACCAAAGTCAACTCGGTTGATTGGATCTTTAGGGTCAATTAACCCGGTGAAAACCCGGGGCATCACGGCCTACCCCCCTTAAACAAAATCTCGTCCCGAGATTCGACAACAAGATTAGAGCAACACCTTCCAATGAGGCAAGGGTTACAAAGGTGGAATATATACTCGCTTACACTTCTTGGCGGCGAGAATTCGAGGGAGCAAAAGATACGTAGTTCTATCCTCACCGCCTCAACGCAGTTCATGAGGAAGCGGACGATGAATGTGTACATGGAAAACTACAAGGAGGCAAACTCCACCGACGATGCGAGAGGTACATCGCTAAAAGCGTCCGGCGGATGGACTCGAACGTCTCCCCGAATTGAGGCATGGTCGGCGATGCAACCGGGGTTCTTCTCTTAGTCTTCTTCCGAGCTTCTTTCGGAGGTTGTCGATGAAGAAGTCGAAACGGCTTGCTTGGCGAGTCGACGGAGCAACGGCGAGAGAGGGCTAGTGGCAGGGTGGCCAAAAACTAGACAGAGGGGAAGATAAGAGTGGCGACACTGTCGAGCTCGAAAGCAGGCGAGACTTGGCAATGGCAACACCGCGGGAGGGTTTCCCTTTTTATACCTCAACGGGAACGCAACGGTCATCCCAACCGATTGAGGTAGGGACTAGCGGAGCGATCCGGCGGTGGCCACACGGGGGCTCGATAATGGTCGGCACGTGAGGTCTCGGCGAGGTGATTGTGGCCGCGAGGAAAAGAGATGGCGGGGAGATGCTACGGTGTCGTACCATCGTGGCACCGAAAAGGATGGGGTCCAACGGTCGGAAGAACCGACCGTGACGGTGAGATTGTAACAAGGAGAATTTAGCAAAAGATTTAACCGATCCTTCGTTTGCTTGTTTTCTTGATTCCTAGGATTTGGAAGGTATGATCCACGGATCATGGATTGATAAGTGATGAAGGACTCTCATGCCTTGGCTTTTTGAGAACCGGATTGCTCCCGACAAACTATGCTCGAACTTCCTTAACTTAGCCGATTGACTTGATCACATGCTAAGAGAGCTTTGAGATTAGGCGGAAAGAAACCAAGTCGAAAAGTGATTATAAAGGAGATTTCTATGAAGAAAAGGAAGGCTAGTAAACAAATATTTGCCAAAATTTGTTTACCAAGATTTCGAGTTCATATTCAAAAGGCAACAAAGGTGTGAGGATGGATCAAAGGTTCCACCCTTAGGAGTCCAAGGTTAGTTGTCCATAGCAACAATAAAGGAAGGTAAGGTCATAAGGAGCGGTTACACGGAGTTGTGTATGGATAGCAATGAGATTGACTTGAAAGGAAGGGTTGGTACAACAATGTCGAAGATACTTACTCACATACTATTTAGTGGGTGAGTTTTGCCGACAACATTCCTTATTTTATCGGTGCAACAATAGAGTGGTGCACATGTTAATGCTCATGTTGTGGTGCATAGAGTGTGATGCACACGCGGATGAACACATGATGCTTATGTAAATGAACATATGGTGCACTTGCCATGATGCATAGAGAGACATGCACATGTTCGGGGGATATGATGCTCGTGATGCTTGTTAGCATGACTTGTTTACCCATGCGGTTAGGCGGTAACAAGGGGATAACATAGAGTGGAGGAAAATGGATTTGCAAGTGAGTTGCATGCTCCCAACCAAGATACCTAGTGCGCCCCTAGTGGTAATCACATGGCTACAACACACATGATACACTAGGTTCCGTCGTGGCACCTTTGGTCATGGAACAAGAATCTCATCAACCATAAGGACGATATAGGAGGAAGGTTGAAAGCGCCAATGTGTATGCATGTTAGTCCATCCAAGGTTCCCAAATGTACATCCTATGTAATGCATTTCCATGCCCATGAATTTATTAAATTAAAAGTGCAAGCCATGCATGACATGATGATGCTCAAAGCATACCAACGAGAATTTAACTCTTTTTTCCGTTCATGTTTTACATTTTCATAAAGTTGTGAGGAAGATCAAGTTGAAGATGTTCCGGATTGCAAGATCAAACATGATTGAGATAAGGATGTCGCTAGCAAGGGTAGCTTAGGGCATCAAGAGGCATAAACATTACCATCAAAAGTCCAAGGGTGTTGTTCACAACAACAAAAGATGGCAAGTCATAGAGAGAGGTGTTTCTCGAGTAGAAACAATACACATGAAGTTATGCCGACCTTGTTTTACATGAATAATCGGCTTCTTGTCATGATGGTTCTTATTTGCCTTGGAGCCTTGCCCGGTGGACGAGGCTTGTTTTTCCTAGGGTTTGGGCATTTATTAGCAAAATGCCCGGGTTGTCCGCAATTGTAGCAAATGCGGGGCGAAAGTTCTTTAGGCTTGGAAGCATGTTGACGTAGCCTCTTGCCGCCGTGATCACTTTGTTTGCCCTTGCGAGGACAAAATTTCTTTAAGGTAATTCTCCACTCACTCAAATCCATTTCGGGGAATGCTCGCTTGCAGTTCCGGCTATCCCCTTCTTCCTTAGTAAGGTCCATTGGTAGTTTCGATTGTGGTAGTAGAGAATCGAGAGGTGTTGAGTTGACTCTTCTTCATATGATCCGCCAACAAATTGCATAAGCGGGCTGCTCAACCACGGACGTAAATAATGCCCGGGAGAGACCGTCCGTTAAACTAGTTCGAGGTAACCCTTGATAACGATCCTGGAGGATATTGTCCACAATATGACCTCACACTAAATTTTGTTCTTCCAACATCTTGATTGCATCAGCAATGGTGTCTATATCACCCCGAGTAGGTGCTCGGGGTGAGCAAGACACATAGGGTTGAGGTTTCTCCGGATCTTTTCCGGTGGAGTTCATGGTCTAAGCGACCAAATTTGACCCATCCGGATTGGCACCAAGGGGAGATTGCTGCTGCAGCATCCGGGCGAGTTGCTGCTGCGTCTGAAGGATTTGGCACAACATTCCCTTTTGAGCAGCCATGAATGCATCTACCATCATCCCGGGTGGTGGTGACGGTAAGTCTCTACCACTACTCGACGCACCAAAACAATGCGGGGAGCTGCATGTCGGTCCCACCATCTGAAATAATTGAGCTTCCATTAAATACACATTCATAAGCTTGTTTTCACAAGCAGAACATGTACGACGAAAAACTCAACTGGAGCAAAAGTTCGACTCGGGCAAAGCAAGATTCCAAGACTAAGAATTTCATGCGCTCAGCTCAAGACTACGAGGATTCATGACTCAAAATTGCAAACCAGTGCAGGGGTTTGGAGCACTTTGATATCTAACTTGGGATCAAAAGCTAAGGTTATCACGTGTGGAAGAATTTGGTACGGGGGTCTTATTCGGCGATGGGGAACAAAAATTTCCAACTCAAACACCAGAGTCCTAAAAATCCCAAAATTTCTGCAACAACTCATTGGCCTAATTATGCACACCTTTGGTATTCAAAGGTAGATCTAGATTGGATTAGAATATGCTCGAAAAATTTCATTTGCAGAGGGATGCTGCTCTGAAAAACAGCCGAATGGAGACTCACTAAACTGAGCATAACTCTCTGCAGAAAATTCCTAAAATCCGGAGAAATTCACAGTAGAGGCTCAATTTGATAAGAAACAACTTTCCTAAATGATGTCTAGTCAGATTCCTTACAAATTTGGCTCTAAAAATTGAGAAATGACAGCAAAAGAATCTGCCAGAAATTTCCTAAGATCAAAAGAGAGGAAAACCTTATCTAAAATCAAGCAATCACCCTAGAAAAATTATTCAAGCAAGAACTAACAAATTTTAGGTTCAACAAGATTTTAATCATGCATGCACATGTCTCAAATGACCTCGCACACATGGATCCAAAAAGACGTAGTTAGTGCCGGTGGCAAGCTTATAATCGGCTCTCCTTATAATAACTAGTCGGAGCTACTCGCTTCGCACTTAACGACTTACGAAACGTAGTTAGTGTACCTGCAGAAAATGAACCTTCCGTGCCAGCACGTCACGGAAGCGTCCACATACATTACCGTTCACTATAGAAACGGTATCTATGCGTCAAGCTGCTGCATGGACAACGTCCAACCTCGGACACCCTCCGTTTGAATGGAGTGTATCCTTGCCTCGCATGATCGACATGCGGAGTGCACACATATGATAAACATGGCGACACCACAACTCATAACCAGACGCGAAGATGGGATCCGTGGAATGGATCACTCCATCAACCCTCGCAATTCCCGTGATGCGGAACAGCACACGTATTAAACACGTGGCTCAACTAGTTTGGTTGTGCAATAAAGTAAGTCTGACATAAAATAAAGTGCTGGAGTTAGCAAAATAAACCATAGATTCTTATACCACCTTAAGAACCCAAAATTCCCTTTAGGGCCTCTCGATCTAGATCATTCCCGAACGGTCCAACGGATTTTCAAAATCCAATCAATCTTGGCAAGTTTTATTGTAAATCATGTGATTAGTATTAATCAAATCACTCCGGTGCATACGGATGCTTTGATACCAAGCGTGACAACCCCATCCGAGATAATTTCGTACTATCACCTAAACTACTCCTTTTGGTCATTAAGCGATAATAAAGAATCATCTCGTTGAGTGTTACCGGGTTTACACCCGGTAAATCACTTGTCAACACAGAGAGGATCGAACGTATGCATTAAAATTCCACGAAGGAGAGTCCAGAGTGCCTTACAAATTAACATCAAATCCCTGTAGGGTCCATTATTACAAACATAGTTCTTTAACATAAAAGTAAAAGGTTCGGAGTTTATTGAAACATCGGAAGATAACTAAACGATATGATCACATCATAGGAGGCTTGTCCATGATGCAATCACTCTTCGTCATCCACCCATTCCAGTTCCCAGCCGGGTGGAAGTTCTCCGAGCCACACATCAGATGCATTACCTGGAACAACATTTACAAAGCAAGGCTGAGTACACTAATACTCAACAAGACTTACCCGTCTAAAGGAAAGACTTTACCTCTAAACATGCATGGCTTTTGGCTAGTGGGTTTGTTTTCCAAAAAGCTACTAAGTAGTGAATCCTTACTTTCACATTTTATCTCAAGTTCTAGTAGAAGTAATCATTACTAGATAAGCAACTATTGCAACCAAAGTTGTACAAACAATTAATCAAAGTAATAATCTGCACAAAGTTCCATCATAAAGGGATATCATGGCCAAGAGATTAAGTAGTCTCGGATAACGGTGATATGTCGACAATCGATTGATTCAAACCTTGCAAGGTGGACCTAAACACACGGGAGGTGCCCTCACTAAGAGTTCACCAACCAGGCAGTTCCCGTCACTCCTCGGACTGGGATCAGATGCTACAGTCCTCAGTACGAGGTTTGCTGGGCTACGCCACTAAGGTCACCCAGCCTCACGCAAGTACTCGGGGAACAAGCCCGGGGCCGCAACCCTAAGAGTAGTAGCGCAAAGTTCCCGCACCGTCTCGTTTAGGTACTAGGCTTACCGTGCCCATTTCCGACAAGTGTTTAGTACTTTCAAACACTTAACCAACGAAGCCATTGGACCGGAGCCCAAATCCCATGCTCTTACCACATGAGCAATCTATTTTAACATATGGTGATTCCATAAGGGAAATCCTATTCTCGCGAGTGACGAACATCACTCGACTTGTACCGGATCCTTAAAGCATAGCAACTAGTGACCTAACATGCTAGTAACAGATCATGGCACTTAGGGATCATGAAACTAAGGTTTTAATTCAACTCCCGAACGTAAATGCACATAAAATAACAAAGATAAATTCAGGAGTTTAAATGAAACACATAGGTTAATGATTGAACCGGGCTTGCCTTTCTCAAGACAAGCGGACATACAAACTTCCGGACTTTGGTCCAGGTCTTGCTCCACGGTCACGTAGTGCACATCTCCTCCTCGCTCCCTCGTCCTCGTCGCCCCGCACAAGCGTATAGCTACCGTCGGGGACTTCTACATGGAGAATGCAAATGCAAGACTTAATTGGCGGATTGAGTTAATTCATCACAAAACCACTTTTGGCAACTATGGGGTGCATGGTTGACCACATTCACCTAGATAATAATACGATCAAGATACTCTTCCGACAAAGGAACATTTTGTGATTCTTTATTAGCTAGACTTATGAATAGTGACTGAGTACATACAAAAGATAAATTAATTTAATTAATTATCAACCAAGTAGCAAACAGCCACAAGAATTCTATGGTTGGCCATATTCACCTTAACAAAAGCATTTAAACATTTACTCATTTAAGGTAAACACAAAAGACTATATAACACTCTCATGATGGTGATTGTGTACATATATAAAAGAATATTTACTTTACATGCAAGCCAGCAAGGAAAGTTACTTTTATGCCCCAAATTACTTTCCTATCTCATTTATATAACTTATGCACCAAGAATTGGTTTATCCTATTTTCCCTCACTAGATTAAACTAGTTTGCAATCTTTAATCGACCAATCACACCTCAAAACTTGCCCAACAGTACCCACTAGTCCTACTGACCAGGGAACACTTATTTGGACAGCAAGCAACAAGTTTGAGCCACTGTAAATTAAATGCACACAAATAAAGGCATTTCTAGCTAGCATTTAAAGGATTAATACATATAAAAATAAATTTAACAGAAATTAAGCCAAACTTTTTCCTTCACATGCTTTGGTCCAAAACAAGCCTAAGAAACCAACAAACACACTTATAGCTATTATGGATCTTGATATACACATTTATGAATAAAAACAAGCATAAATTTGAAAATAATATTTGTAACGAGAGATAAAATCGGGGTAAATTCACCGGAGGTGCATTTTAGCATAACATGACAATACCCGAAGTATGGCTCAAAAATAATTACAGTTTATGCTACAAAAATCATCTAAGCGAGATTTGACAATAACACAAGATAAATCATATAAAAAGATTCCTTCCGTAAGTTTGTGCAAATTTTGGCACGAGAACCTAAACATGCTAGTTCCCACAACATATCCAAATTCAGCTCAAGATCATGTATGGATTTTGCGAAACATAGATTTAGACATTTTATATTTCAATTTTTCAAGCGAAAACTAAAACTCGAAAGTATATACATGCTTCGAGAAAGTTGTAGTTTTGGTTGCACAGAGCACAACAAAATTGGGTCCGCAATTTTTAGATTTTTCCGTGATTTTATATGGATTTTAGAAGTTCTGGTCAAAAGGGGTCAAAGGTTTAAGAATCTTATTACGTAGAAGTCCCGGTGGGTTTTCTTTCATTACGGATATGCCCTTAGTTTGCATCTAAGCCCCTAGAAAGATTTAGGAGCTTGCAATGCGGTCCTTGGGTGCCATGGCCGGCGGTGGGAGCCAAAATCCGGTGAGGGAAAGGTCGGGCTTGGCCGGGGAAGTGGCCGGGATGGAGGAGGGGTTCACCTTGGCTCGGTTTGTGACCGGAGTTGGGGCGGAAACGTCGCCGGCGACCTCTCGCGGCGGGGCCGGGCGGCGGTGGCCGCGGGCGGCTCAATGCCGGCGATGCACGGGCGGAGGAGGATGGTTAGGGGGGCGGCGAGGTTCACGGGATACTAGGGGAGGTGTGGAGGTGGTTGGGCGGTGGTGGAGTCAAGCGGAGGGGGAGCTCCGTGTGCGCCCAACAATGGCGGAGCGCCGGCGTGGCTCGCGCGAGACGAGGTGAGCCCGACGGCTTTTATAGGCGGCCGAAGGTGGCTAAGGTGGTGCACGGACCGGTCTTCGGCATGGCACGGGGTACGGCGATGCCGGGAGTGGCCGGGCAGCCGGGGACGGCTCGGGCGGCCAATGGCGAGCGGCGGCCGACGCGAGGCGGTTCCGCCCGACCCGTGGGCTTGCGGTGCGTGGCGACGGGACATTGGCGCATGGACGTTGGTGCGAGGGCCGGGGAATCGACGAGGCCGGGATGCCTCGACGTCCGGGCCCGGGGGGGGTCCCACGGCGGGCGCGCTCGGGGTGGCGCGCCGACTCGCTCGGCACGAGCTCTAGACCGCCGGATGCCAAAACATTTCGGACCGACCCACTTTGACCGAGTTTAACTCCAAATTTTGCAACATAAGTGCTCCAAACAATGTATAGGAAAGTTGTAGATCTAGCATCCCTCTACAACTTTTGTAAAGGGCGTAGGGTATTTTACTCAACCATTTTTGCACAATTCGCATGCCAAGATGGCGGATTTCTTGGCACCAAGGAATAGTAGCTATGAGCGTTGACCAAGCTTTTTCATGTATTTCCACTCCAAATCTCAAATGCCACTCAACATGAAAGTTGTGTCCCACGACAAAATACACAACTTTTACATTGGAAGATTTTGAAGTGTTTATGTGAAATTTGGAGAACGCGGCAAAAGTTCCGGCGACAAGGAGGGTCAAAGGGGTGTTCAAGGGGTTTGACTAGGGTTTTGACCAAACCTTAACCACTAGTTGACCAAGGGGTACCATAAGGGTTTGTTGGTGATGTTTTCAAGGTGATGGCCTAGGTTGACCGCCGTTTGACCAAAGTCAACTCGTTGACCGGATCTTTAGGGTCAAATAACCCGGTGAAAACCCGGGAGTCACAACAATGAATATCTTTTGGTACCTTACGGTTAGGATTGGCTATCCACGCACCAAACGAGTCTTCGGGTTGTGTAATAATGGATACCGCCGGCGGTTTGTGGTGATCAAGCACTCATGTGCATAGAAAAAAATATTGAGATAATAGAAGTGCATATAGCACACCTAGCGAGATTCTTCTAATTCTGATCTATATGTTATGCCATCTGATCCTAAAGGTTAGTATACCACCTTGATTTTGAGAATGCCGACAAAAGTTTGTTCATCTTGGTAGAGTACGGCCAATAAATAGTTAGTGATGTCATAGTAAAGCCAATAAATAGCTAGTGATGTCATAGTAAAGCCAATAAATAGTCGGGTTAACGAAAAGTTTCGTGGAGTTGCATATGTTGATGTCATATAAATAATATGGCGCTTCTTAGTAATAAGATTGTCGTAGATCATCAATGTTGCGGTGGCGAGCCACTACTATGGCAAGCTAGGGCGGCCACCACACCTCGCCCACCGGCATAGGGCCACCTAATAACCAACTAGTAGTATACTTAGCACTATTAATCTTTGAAAAATAAAGTCCAGTTAATCTAATTACATCATGCCTGCAGTTTGAAAGGACATCACGTCCGGCCTTTCTCGGCGACGCCCGCCACTAGATATTGTTGTCTTGTTGTCGCCTTCGACCTTTTGCTTATAATGAATCTTTATCGAACATCTAGCCATATTTAGTGCTTCTATGGTATGTTCATCCAACTATTCACTTATTAATGTTTGAAATTTTCATACAATTGTAATTCACATAATGATCTCTACTACATTTATGCATATTTCATGACTATATCTATAATTAGTAGTAGTAACTTCGCCATAGGTAAACTTTGATCTAGCTCCACCAATGAAATGTTGGATAATACTTTTGGTTTAAAGAATTATGGCTACTTATAGGACTATATGTTACTACCATTTAACATTAATTAGACAAACATATGCAACTACACAATTCTATTGAGTAGTGTGTAATGTAGACCTAAGAAAAATTTGTTACTACCAATGATGATTTGTGAATTTTGATTAAACGTAGAGGGATACTTTATCTAAAAAGGTAGAGGGATACACATCGGCCTATCAACTACTTAGATCAAGGATAGTACGAGACAAGGGTTTATGCAAGTTTAGGCATGTGAGTGAATAATATTTCCATATCACTATTGCTATGTATTGTATATATAGCAGCTATACATGTTTCCTTGAGCTCATTAGACTTCCTGTGTCTTGATCTTCCATTGCTAGTATCAACTTGTCTTTCTCCCCTCTTGGAGGTACCACAACCCTTGTTTATACGTCCGGTCCAAAAGGGAGGGTCACTTCCAACTAGGATCATAGTTCCACACCCTAAGTAAGAACAAGTGCATTGGTACACATCAGCAACCCCATAGGTCGTCCCATGTAGCGCCACGTAGGATTTTTGATGATGTGGAGGTGAGAGAGCAAGGAGAGAGAAATAGGTTGTTGCCTCGCGAAACAACCACCTCATGGGACAACTTCACAACTATTGTATGAGTTGTTGTTGCCTTGCAACTCATACTCTTCCTTTTTTATATGCACAAATTAAGGAATTATATAGCTCTATCGGACGACTCACCAAACAACTCATTGTACATCATGTTTATTGAGTCGACCCAAGATTACGTGTCAATGCATGTGACGACCTATCGACGACACCAATGTACTCACCCTAATGCTTTTCAACCCTCATATGAGGATTACTATTTATCTAGTATTCCTTGCATAAGATCATCACTCGGATTCCATCCTTGGTATACACCCCAAAGACTATTGTCCTTTTAATTTGATCATCCCGTTATTAGCCTCCCATCAAAAGGTTAGTTCGACCCAAGCCTTTTTGGCCTAATGATCATAAGTTCATTCAATGTTATTACATTGGAAACTAACAAGAACAAATTTGGGGGTGAGGCTAGTTCCATTCATTATTATTAATTATTACATACCGGTGATCTACTCCCTATAGTTGCACCGGAAAAGTTATATATGCACTTAGTTAATTCGGGGTGCTTTGAAAGTTACAACACGTCACAAATTATACCACCGACATTGTAGTGCCCGACAATTACTTACGTGTCATAGCAGACTATCTAAAAGGCATGGATAGATGATGTGAGAAAACTTTATAAAAGGCGAGTCCAAGAGAGGCATTTGGTCGTGAAAATATGAGTCCATTTTTTGCAACTTCAACACCCTCTATCCAATTACATGGTGACTAGTGAGGGATTCCAAAGGCTCATTCTTACATTCTTCTTTTTTTTGCTTTATTTCTCAAGTTATTCCTTACTCCCACGCCTTAATTGGCCAAAATGGTGTGACTAGATACAATAGCCGTACTTGACTAGTCGAAGTTTATGGGAATTTTGATCTCACTTGCTAAGAGAAATTAAGTTTGTGTCTCTTCTTACAAGTTGTTTTATTTCATTTAAATTTTTAATTTGTGCCACCGAATACGATTTAATGTTAATTAAATCACGATGAGGAGAGTCACTCATGATTTTCAAGCATTCAAATGCTTTTGCAATTCTATTTGCCGGTACACACACATCTATGTATGTGTGTCATCTAATATAATAACCCTTTTTTGTACAGTTTGACAAAATTCGTCATCTGCAGAATTCATTTTCACCCTATGAAGTACAAGCTATGATTCAGCCAAGATGAACAAGCCTACTCTTTTTCTTACCATAAGAGCCAGGTCTCACGGGAACTACGCATATGCTCATGGATTTATCATCTCGTGAATCACGATTCTTTGAACTACTTTACCCATCTATGTTGATCTCTAGATTTTTTTTCTTAGATTCACATAAGTATGCATCACTAAACAAACTTGCATGTTTGGTTTAACAATTCAGTTTATGAGGGATGCATGCCATTTTCTTTATCCAAAGTTTTTTTGTGTCATAGCTTAAAGCGAGAAGACATGTACATTCAGCATCACGTTTGAGGATATATATACAAATTATAGCTTTTCTAATTCACAAAACATAGATGTTCATAAGTTGTGGATGCTTTTTTGTAAAGATCCCGCATGAATTAGTTTCGCAAATCGCATACCTAGCCATGTCATTGTTTGTACAGTCAAGAAATATTACAATCATAAATCAAGGTTGGAAAGTATAAGGCACATGTTATAGGAAGGGATAAAAGAATTACTCTTTTACACCTCGAAATGTATGGGTGGTCAATTAAATGAACATTAGATTTTTTGTGAAGTATTATACATTATTGCAAGTTGGTTTTACCTAGAGCCATGTGTGAAGTGTGAACCTCTGTCCCATGCACATTTCATTATGGATAGGGCTAGTAATGTACCCTCACCTACTTCATAATCTTAATACCCTTAAAAAAAATGCAAAAGAAATACCCATGAGAAACAAAAGTTGTTGGACACTCTGTCTTTATGCAATCACTTTTAATAGATAAACATCGAGAAGATGGTAAATGACAAACAAATAGTAGCTATTGGATATAAAGTGAAAGTATAATGATAGATTGATAGTATCAAATATGCTCTCATGTTCTTATTGAGACATCGGGTTACTTTCAGCATCACTACTTTTGAGGAACATATAATAGTATAACATGAATCTAATACACAAAATACATATTGTCACAAAAATATGGATGATTTTATGAAGATCTTTCATAACCAAACATAAACAATCACAATAGGAAGTAAGCTTATCACTCTAGTATCCTAGATTCTACATGGAAACCATGGTTATAAACCACCTAAGTACCAACTAGCATCCACAAGTCCATCCTTATCTTTGTTTACGAAGTTAAAGAATCTTACAATCATAGATCAAGGATATAAAGTTGAATATGCTAGTTCTAGGAAGGTACAAAGCGATGACTCAAAGATATATATTTACAACTCACGTCCACTCACATTATATGTGTTGCCCATTCATGAAAAAGTAACTTTTGTAAAGTTTTTATAAGCGACACACAAAAGTTGCTTTCACCTAGAACAAGGCACGTAGTGTGCACCTCCCCTCCCGTACATTCAACATGAATACAACTAGAAACATATTCTCACATAATTTATTATGCCTTAGATGTCATATATAATTACAAAAGTAATATCCATAAGAACCGAAAGTTGTTAGACATTGTCTTTATCCAAAGCACTTTTTTATAGATAAGCATAAAAAGATGAAACCGATAAGAAGATGACTATAGCTACAAGAAGCACCAACCTCTTGCCTTTTCATTTTTATATATTTTTTATTGCTATGTAAAGTTAGTCCCCTTGGAACTTTTGAGCCCCTTGGTTTCCTATATAAACCACCATCCATGGTGCTCATCACCGATCACCCTCATCACCATCAATCACCATCGGTTCTTCGACCGGTTCTATTCTTCGGTTCTCTCGGGGTATCGTCCTTTAAGGTACACCATCTTACTACTATGGAAATAGATTTTGTTGGGTCTTCCTCACATGGTATTTTTTGTTCCGTACATTAATTATCTTTGTCTATATAGTTTTCTTGTATCTATGATATGGAGAATACGAACTAAAAAATCTTTTGATTTTACCTTTAGATATGCTTTGTCGGTATATAAACACGATCCGGAGGGTATAGAACTAAGAAAATTTTCATTTGATTCACTTGAACTTTTGTCTTGTCATAAGCACTAACTATGTGAGTTGATCCTCTATCTAGGTATATCTTTCATTGGAGAAGGGATAAATGGATCGTCGTATTGAAATTCATTCGTCTCCAAAGAAGCCCATGCCACTATCTCCGAGGGAGATGATAGATGACTTTTGGAGGAAGAAACAAGTAGAGGTCGAGGAAATTCAAGACTTTGGTGATCGTGCAATCCCCATGACCCGCATCAAAAGGGTCATTTGCAATGAGAAGGGTAAAATGATGATGGCATTTGACACGCCATCTTTCCTAACAAAGGCATGCGAGATCTTTGTGCGGGAAATTGCACTCCGTGCTTGGATAAGTGCCAATTCGCGGCACAGCGAAACATCATACCGGAATCCGACATTGCTGAGGCTATTGCTTCCACCGAGTCTTTTGATTTCCTAAATGATGTCTTGAATGCTCATCAAGATGAGCACCGTTCTTGTCCTTCTCCAAAGCCTCGCTAAGAAACGCCATGACGGGTTCTTGACTAATCTTCCATCCTCATCCCGCCATCTTCATCCCCATCGAACCAATTGCCGCAATTTTGTCCAAAAATCAGCAAATATCCTCCTTTAGTCCACATTCCTCCTCCTGTGCCACAAACATATGGTCATCGCATACCTTTACCCTTGGCATATCCACCACATGAAGCTTCTTCGGTAATTGCAACCACGATCACACCCACACCGTAGTGAGTGGAATTATTCCACCTACCAATTGTATGGCCAATGATCTTGTGTCCTTTGGAAACACCATCAACAACATTGCTGCTTCTGGTGTGATGAACCATATGGAAAAACTTCCAAGGGCACTAGCCAATATTCCAAATACATACCGCTACATGAACATGGTTGCTTCAGCATCTGTTTATGGTGCTGATGGTGCTAGCTCTACTAATAATGGTGCTGCTGAAGACAGCACCGTGGCATTCCATTTCCCTTATATTCCTCAAATTACTTTGCAATTACCACCCCCTTTACAAATGGCAATGACTAGCACCCACAACAGTAATAATATCACTATAGAGAATTATATTGACGTGGAGGTTGCAGCAACTAAAAGCACCATACCTGCTAGCAGTACATCCAATGGAAATGGTGACATTGATCCTAATGCTATTGGAGTTGGTGGTCATCAACACCAACATGAGGAAGAAGCTAATACATCCCTGGAAGTGAATGGCGTGCATGGAAGCTTAGATGCACAAGCTGGTGTTGCTACTAGCATGAGCAACGATATCAATTGGGATGAATTTGAAATGTTGGATGATTCTTTGCTACTTGTGGTTGGAAAGGACAGCATCATGGATGAAGAACCAGCACCTTTACCCAACACTACTTCTAATGATGATCTTCTGCTCACTGGCAGTATATCAGATCTCGAGGGATTCAGCCATGAACCATATCTGCTGGATGACATTATATCCGGTGCAGGCACTAGCAAAAGATGCACCTAGAAGAATTGGGGGTATTGATGCAATTATAAGAGAAGCAAGCAGTACAGAAATAAAAAAATAACTTTCGCTTTCTATACATGTATTCTGGTATGCTTGATATGGTTCATACCATGCTTTTATCCACATGTACGTGTATGAACAAGTTGTGTAATACTATATATATGGGTTCTTGTTCTTCTTTGAAACATGTGCACATGTGCTTTCGAAGTCTTCAGATTGACACTACTGCTTCATCAAACTATTTTGACTCAATGAGGATAGCAATTGTCAATTTGTTTTTTGTTTCATATGTATGTCTAGGCCTTGTAGTGTCCACCAATGGATTAGGATATGTCTGGTCTAGGTCAATGATTTTGATGATTTATTGTAGAAGTAACATACTTTCCAGCTCCGCAAACAGATCCCAATTACCCCCCTTGCTTGTCACTGCCATGGGAATGAAGACCCTTCCCCAGCCCATTGCATCCTGCATCCTCCAGGACTCCAGGCTGATGCAAAGTGACTGTTCTGTTGATATGTGTCATGATTTTTAATGCTTTTTTAGAATAATCTTGGATTGCCTGACTAGGGTTTGATCTTTTTTATCTTGGATTCGACAAAATCACGGCTTCAGAGCAAGAGGAACTTCTACGGTGGCAAGAATTCGCTTTGCCCAATGTGCTCGATCACAGCTAGCTAGCTGCTAGTAGTTGTGTTCTCATTAACCAGTTACACCATGTTGTATTATTATTACATTCAACATAATCTGTGAGATTTAAAGGAGAATAGGACATGTATCAAGTCATCGACTTCAGTTTTTCCTCCCAATGTTTTCAAAAATGCTTTTGAACATGCATATGATATACTGAGCTACTCCTGCTGTTAGCTGAAGTATGTATATGATTTATTTTGACATGAGCTAGCAGTGGTTTCTTATCTCCAAAACAAGAAATAAAAACTGAATTCTAACCATTTATGAATGCTTCGTGCCATTATTTATCTTATGCAATCTTGAATAAAATAGTGCTGTTCTTGAACAAAGTTTGTTGTTTTATTGTCATGGTCCTGAATTTCAGAAGAATATGCATCCTTTTTCGCGTTCACACTGATCTCTAATACCGAATTCAGAAGTATATTCAATTACAAGCATGTTGCTCAGCAGCTATGTTCCTCACTTAAAAGGAGTGTTACCTAGCCAAACATCTTCCCAAAATCTGATCTGAGCACTCTTGTTCAATTCAGAATTTCCAAAATTCTAGAATAGAGGTTTGACACTCATTAAATCAGACAAGAATTGTGAATCTCCAGTTTTTGTTTCTCTACTTGAGCTATGGTTTTCTACCCCAAATATTTATTTCTAACTAATGTTTCAGCAAATAATAATGTTCAAACACCCAACCAAAACAACACTATGCACAACACCCAGCTCTGCAGACAATAACCATCGCTATCTGTGGCAAGTCATTAATTAGATCAGCCAGCACACACGCACACATGGCAGCTTCGAGTTTCTACAAATGGTCCATGGTGCTGCCCTAAGCAAGCTTAACCCTTTTATGTATATATAGTTGTCGTTGCCAAGTTTCATACTTGTCAACATGATAGCTCCTACTTCCAAGGTCACACTTGACATCTACTCACAAGATGAGCAAGATGCAACAAAACACATCATATATACCTCATTTTCTTTGATCCACCTACTAGGCATTAGAAGACATTTTAACATAGATGGGCCCAACAAGGGTGTGACCGAGCTGACATAGGTCCCTAACTACATTGTCATTGCAAGCCTACCATAGAGAACTAACTCCTACGAGCATCTTTGGCCAACCCACACCCACACAAATGAACGGGAAAGACGCCATATCTCAATAGATATATTCTATATAATACTAGAAATCCCACAAGAGTGGATTTTTTGTTGTGTGTCGGGAGCCTATGATGCATGCGGATCAATTAGTAAAACTCCCACCTACTTTCAAAATATTCAAATCTTGCAGATTGTTTTCATTAGTTTGTAACAATTAATTTAGCACCACCGAGTTTTAACATTCCATTTTACGCTATATCCGGATATTAATTTTTTCTTGAGAACGAAATGGGTCCATCCTACCGCTACTTATATTTATTTTATGTTGGATTACACTTCTTGCATTTTAACATAAAATTCACAATATGAACCCGAGCACTACTGTGCAACTCTGTAGCTTATAGTTTAGCCATGAGTATTGCAAGATTCTTTCACCACCAATTTGTTAAGGCAATCCCACCCCAACAAGGGCTTAGGGGCAGCTCTGCCTGCATGAAGTCGCCATGTGTCCCTTCTGGGGAGACACAAAGGTGGATTCTTGTTTGACGTGGTGAAGACCCCACCTGAAGGCACCAAACGTCCTTTTTAGGAAATGCATGACTTGACGGAAATACTACAGGAGTGCCACATGTCCTCCATAGGAAGTTGCAAAGGGGGGCCCGCTCACCCCTATGGTGACGTTTGGGGTTGCTAAGTGTTCCCTTTGGAGGGGCCAAAAAGGATCTGGGAGGCCCATATGGCTTTGCATGAGCACCCAAGGTATCACGTGCCATTGTCTTGGGCCCACCCTTCGTGAGAGGGAGAGTAAGGACACCCCAATCATGTGTTACTAGCAATGATGAATAAAATTTTTGGCATCTATAATTTCATCATGTTAGTCTTGTTTGCATCATACAATTATCTCTAGCATATTTATGCATATTTGATGACTATATCTATAATTAGTAGTATTAACATCGTCGTTGGCCAGATCCACCTCGTCAGAGGCCTCCCATCGAAGCCCGCGGTAGCATGACATGACACCGGAGGCGCTGACATCTATGACAGTGTTGATGGCCCTACACTCAGCAGGCCCCGCGGCCACACCTTCCCTACTAGCCCCGCGCTCGCCGACCCTCCCTTTCGGCCAGCCCTCCTTGTTAGTGGTGGGATTCAACCAGTGGCGGTGAGCACGTGGGCCACTAAGCTGGGCCCCTCCATGAGCTCCCCGTCGTCCGTGTCAGGCACCCCGACGGCTTCCCTACCGACCGCCCCAAGCCTCCTCGCCGGCTATCCTCCCCTGACAATTGTGCTTTCTATGTTCGTGAGAGAAAAAGGAGATGGATGAAGGGAGGTGTGAGGCTGACAGATAGGACGTACTGTCATTGGGGGCATCATATTTGGCAGTATATTAGTGCGGATGGGAAAAATCTCACAGTGACACTGCACAACCGTCACATAAAAATAGCACATGTCATCATAAAAATGCTACCGACAACAAGCTCTGGCGACATACATTTTGTGACGACAATTGGTACCTTTCTGTGACAAAAAAGAAGAGTCGTCACTAAAAATTCTGGCGGTCCTGATTTTATGACGGTCTAGAATTTTGCGTAATATTATGACACATTATATGACAAAATTTTGCCCCAACATGAGGGGTAGCGTCATAGAAAGTTGATTTTCTTGTACTGGATATCTATTGGGATGAATATGAGACAACCACATTATTGGAGGATTTCATGATCATTGATTATCTGGTGCCATTCTATGATACTACCTCCACATGTGATCTTCTATAGCTTGCATTACTAGTGATCATATGCCAGATCTCAATGGATTCGATGATGAACCATATCTCTCTCTGAAGATGGTGTCATCTCTAGTAATAAACAGACCAAGAGAAGATGCCACTACTATGGAAATGATTATTAGTATTGGGTATCCAATTAGTAGTGGGACTTTTAGTACAAGGTCAAATAACCAGTACTAATGCCCCCTCCATCCGTCTCCATTCATCTTTGTCCGTCCTCCATCCCCGTCCACAACCATCAACTCTTTCCTTTTTCTTTTCTATTGTTTTCTTTTCTTTTCTGTTGTTTTCTTTTCTTTTCTTCCTTTTCACACATTTCTCATACAAATAGCATGTACAAGAAATACAATCTCACATTTCAAAAAAGACTAAGAAGATAAAAAGTTAGAACATACACATCACAGGGAGCACACATTACAAATTTATAGGAAGAATATAGATCGATTCACAACGAGATCTCATTCGAGCAAGAAGACAAGAACACACAACCCACCACCACACCACTACCGAGGGGGCGGACCCACACTGACTGCTCCCACCACCGGGGCCAGCTGCGACCTCCAGCCGTGACCCCACTACCGCTGCCAGTCTCCAACGCGCCAGAGGCCATGACCCCAGCTCGATCGGTCCCTCCTGCGAGGTCACCGAACCGGCTGTGCTTTGGAGGGTGACCCTTTCCCGCCAACACCTTAGTCCTCGCGAGATATGGAGAACGAGAGGGAGGGAGGGAGGGAGGGAGGGGGGGGGAGAGAGAGAGAGAGAGAGAGAGAGAGAGAGAGAGAGAGAGAGAGAGAGAGAGAGAGAGAGAGTGGAAGCTAAGAGGCACTGACGCATGAATAAAAGAGTAGGAGTTCCAGATGGCATGAAGGACGTGGAGTCTGTTGATGGTTGGTACACATACGAATTTCGATCCGCAAGTGTACGAACCACTACACCTTTTTCACTATGGGGATTCCGTAGGTTCTTGTCAATCCGCGAAGCAAGGGGATTACAAGTGTTTAATCTAGCAGTGATCTAGTTATCTAAACAAACCTTAAACTAAGATTATATAAAGGCGAACTACAATGCACTAGAGAGGGTTGTGAGGTGCACAGGATATAAAGGACACTTGCCCATAGGGTCTACGGATACTTGACCATGCAACCGCCAAGAGATACAAAACTGATCTAATCTACCGGGGGGTGTGACCATGGTTTCACCCTTTCCCTCCCCTCGTACTGTCACTACACGAAGGTATTCATGACTAAACCTATGATAATAACGGTGTATTGAAGGGTTTTATGGGAGTAGTGAGATCTATACTCCCAAAAAGCATGGTAGCTAGCTTTAAGCAACAAAGCATCATCAACACTAGATTGATAGATTGAAACCATAAAAGAGTAGGTCATTACATAATAGGATCGTTTACAACCCCATGGATAAATGAGAAGTTTACCCCATCAAGGCGCTAAGCATGGAGCCATTGATCATGATGATGCTTCCGATGGTGTCTTCTGTTGACGGTGAAAATCCGTCAACCTAGCCATGAGTTTACCTTCGGTGTTGGCATGAGTTTTATACCTTATCCATTGGTACTAACCCCCGTGGTATAACAAGTTCACGTGTGCATGTCGGTTTTGGAGTTTAATGTTTATGCAGGGATTTAGTGTTGAATGCAAGACTTTCGGGATAAGTTCATCAAGCACCTCATGACAAGACCTTGAAGCCACGTACAAGTCATGCAATGAAGCAAACTTAACTCCAAGAAGCGGGGGACTTGATCCGAGAAGACGACGAGACTCCGGGGACACGACCGGAAAAGTGTTGAATCTTGCAAGACAAGGAGTTGAGTCTAATTCGGAGAGAAACCGACGACATGGACCTACATGCGAAGGGGGAAACATCCAGGAAGCAAGGGAACCGACGTGGGGCAAAGGAGCCCACGGGGCCGGGCCTAAATGGGCCCGGGCCGGCCGGCCCCGGTCCGGTCGGCCCGAGCCCATTTTGGGCCCAAACTCGCTCTCCTTTGCCCTAGCCGCCAATCGGGCTATTTATAGTCCCCTGGCCGAGAGCCACGGAAAAAAGATTTCGTCTTCGGCCGCCGAGAAGCAGAGAAGAGAGGGACACCATCTCGGAGAGGAGAGGGTTGAGCTAGTTGACTAGGGTTCCCCTAGCCGACGTGGGAACCTTGCACGGAAGACCACGTCGGAGTTCCCGGAGCTAGAAGCAAGATCAAGGAAGGATCCCGGTGGTGATCTTGTGTATGTATCATTGTTATAGTTGAATTATCAAGTTGAATCTTTTCCCGGCGATCAAGTGTTTCCTCGAAGATTTCGTTTTTCGATCGGCTTTGCTTATTCCAATTCTATTCTCGAGATAGATTACATAGGGTGTTCTTGTAGCCGCGGTGGCTAGAGGTACACGCGGATCTTCCGAAAGAATCTCGACTTGTCTTTTGACTCGCCCTAAGCTCCCCGCATGAATAGGGATACGTTGTGACAGAACGGGGGTCTCGAAAGGCGGATGTTTTCGGATTTGGACGGGAAACCACGATTTAAAGAGGCTTCTATTAAGATTCGATTTGCTACTTCTTCTCTTGCTTGGAACTTCAACAAAAGGCTTACTCCGATCCCTCTAGATCGGTTTATCTACCCAATCTTACTTTGTATTCTCCGGTTTTTAGTAGATTAGATTCGTTTTGTGTCTTTTACTTAGATGCATTAGGTCTTTTATCGAAGATTGAAGTTACTTGGCTTTAATAGATTAAGTATTGCGTCACACATTTGTTCCACAGATTCGATACCTTGGGTTCACCACACGAGGGAAGAATGGTCCCTTGACTACGACGGGAGACTTGTACGCTTGCGAGTCACGAACGAACTTTGATACAATTATTAACCGTCAACAAGCCCCTTTTTCTGGCGCCGTTGCCGGGGAACAAGTGATCAAGATTTGATTTTTTATTGCTTTTTTTGTAATTTTCAGTATTCTTTTTGTTTTTATTTTTGCATCTACTAAATTTTGATCATCCTCAAAACACATCTAATCTAGTTTGTCTAACTCTAGTCTTTATAGATTTGTTTTGTTTTCTAGTTTTTTGCATACTTTGTTTATTGCTAACCCTAACAGGAGATGGACGGCTACCTCTCCAACAAACCCAATAATTTTGTGGATGATCGAGAAAAACTTTACGGGGCTAAGGAGACGTGAAGCACATCAAGCTAAAAATTTGGATTTTGTAGATTCGGAGTCGGAAGACAAAGGATCGCGAGGAATCTCCGAAGAATTCACCACCTCAAAGTCCGCGGGAGAATCGACTTCCACCAATGGGTGACCAACCACCGGAAGAACGCAAGATTGGGGAGCTATGCACCCCAGACATCATCGACCTACCAATCTTGAACCTCGAGGAGATCGGAAGACCGTTCGAGATCAAGACCTCAACAATCCGCATGGTGCAACATTCACCCTTCACCGGCAAAGAGGATCCGAACCTTCACCTCCAAGCATTCATTCAACTATGTCAGACTTTCAACATGGATGGGGTGACTCAAGATCAAATGAGGGCAAGGCTTTTTCCGTTTTCACTACTCGGGAAGGCTTTGCAATGGTTCCACTCTCAACCGGCGGAGACGGTGCAAAATTGGAACACGTCGATGAAGGCTTTCATGAAGGAATACTACTCACCGGGTAAAACTCAAAGCTTGCGTAATAAGATTGCCACCTTTGTTCAATATCCTACAGAAACTATCTCGGAGGCATTCGAGCGCTTCAACGAGTACACCGGGCGGTTCCACATCACAAGTTCCCGAAAGAAGACCTCATGCAAAAGTTCTATCAAGGACTCACCATGGCGTCAAGGACGATCATCGATGCATCGGCAGGAGGATCTATCATCGAGCTTACACCGACGGAAGCTTTCACGCTATTCAAGAAGGTCGCGGATAATGACACGTGGGCGTCGTCCGGGCGCCTACATCCGGCTCAACCCACGGGGAACGTCAAAGGAGTCTTGCAAGTGGAGAAGGAAAACATACTTGAGGGCAAGATCGACTCGCTCATGAGGAGGTTGGAGAAGATGGAGATGGAAAAGAAAGAGGCTCAAGACTTGAAGGCCGCCGAAGCAAGGTCCACATGTGAAGAATGTGGAGAGTATGGCCATGTCCGCAAAGATTGTCCGGAGGAAGCCAAAGTGCTCGACTACATGAGGAAGGGAGAATTGCCGAACTTCCGCTACGGGCAAGGTAGGCCCCAATTTAATGCAAGCTCATCTATTCCTAACGCGGTTCCGCTTCGTATACAATTGAAGGAGTTCATGGATGAGCAAGCTAAGATCAACAAGGACACCGTCACCAAGTTCAAGACCATAGACAAGGTGTTGGAGAACATCGATAGCAAAGTGACGGAGGTCGGAAGTTCCAATCATCAAGTGCTCAACATGATGAAGATGCTCGAGACGCAAGTTGGACAACTTGCGGGGCGCCTCACTAATGATGAAGGGAAGCTTCCGGGACAACCCAAATGTCCCGAATCGGCGAAGGCCATTCAAACGCGTTCGGGGAAGGAGACCGAAGATCCGGAATGTTCCGCGGGAGCAAGGAAGCTTAAACCGTCCACCGAGGTGGAAGGAGTTGCTAAAGAGAAGGTTACGGGGATCGTCACCGAGGAACCCGAATTCGAGATGCCGGAGGAAGACACGAGGATACCGCAACTCAAGCCACGCTACTTCCGAGGTAAACTTGACAACCACTTTGAGAAGTTTGTGGAAGTTGTGCGTAGACTTAGCATCAACATGCCGTTACTAGATGCCCTACAAGTACCTACATATTCTCGTTACTTTAAAGACATACTTGCAAATAAATATGAGATAGCAACACTCGGGGTAGATCATGTCAAGATGTCCGAGGAGTGTAGTGCAGCTATTGCTAATGGGCTAGAGAAGCAAAAAGACCCCGGGTGCCCTACAATTCCATGTTCAGTTGGTTCTTTCAACTTCGAGAAGGCGTTATGCGACCTTGGAGCTAGTGTGAGCGTCATGCCGAGGGATGTGTTCGAGAAGCTACGCCTACCGATGGAGCCTACGGGAATATGTTTGGAGTTGGGAGACAACTCCATTCGCTATCCCTTGGGCATTGCCGAAGATGTACCCGTGAAGATTGGACACCACTTCATCCCCGTCGACTTCGTTGTGCTCGAGATGGGAGAGAGGGAGAAGCCGCCGCTCATCCTAGGGAGGCCGTTCCTCAAGACCGTGGGAGCTACTATTGATGTTGGCAAGGGGGAGATCATGTTCGATATCAACGGAGAAAAGAGTTCCTTCAAGTTCCGTCCGAGGATTGAGGCATGCAACATGATTGGAGTGAAGGGAGAACCAAAACAAACGGAGGGGCTGAAAAAGAAGAAGGAGCCGAAAAAAATGAACGTAACGAAAATCAAAGAAGGTGTTGCATCCGTCAAGACAAAGGAAGAGAAGCCGCCTGTGAAGACCAAAAAAATGACTAAGCCAACTAAGCCGGAAGACAAGCCCGCGCCCAAGATGGTGCGGAAGTGGGTACCCAAGATTGCAACGCCCGCCAAGAGCATTGATCCGGAGTAATCAAGTGAAGAAGTCTAGCTATAGACTATAAACGAAGCGCTAGGCGGGAGGCAACCCGTTTCGTCGAGTCAAGAATAAGCTACCGGGAGTACAACCCGATTCCAGGTTTTTCGAGTATTTTTAATAATTTAGTTTTTGAGTTTTACTACGCAAAGACATTAGACTTAGAAATGGTTGAACAATATTAGAGACATAATTCTTGATTGAATGTTTGCTTTATCATAAACCCTTTGCATGAACCCTCCTATGTGCTTGTTTGATTCTTTTCTTTTCGAGAAACCCTCAACCAAATAATTTCAGAACCTTAACTCAACCTTTCACCCTCATTATGGTGCTGAGGTTGACTTATTTTCCATGCTAAAACCACACGAGTAGAGCCACGATTTATGTTTAAGTGTTAATAAAATTCAGCACGTGGTAGGACTCGCGTGAACCTAGAAATCAAAGCTTTTGGTTGGTTTTAAAAATCTTTATCCTTGGTTTCTCTAGGATTAGAATTTTTCTAAGCCTATTCTAATTTTGTTTTATTCAAAATCTTTCTTATTTAGCCAAAATTAGAACCTAAACCTATGCCCCCATGATCAAGCCGGGAAAACGTTCGCTCTCAACCGATGAAAGCAAACTATACCGGTGAGACCGAAATCGACGTAGTCGAAAAATATTTTCGACTTACATTTGTTTTTAATGGTTTAAAAACTTCTCTAAAATTATGCTTGAGCTCTTGCATGGCTCTGAAAAATATTTTAAATTTCGAATTAGAGGAGTGCTTAACCTTAAACACACCTAAATGGAGGCAATCTAGTTTGAATTAATCATGCATGCACCATTGGATTCCCATTTATCAACTTTCACCAATTCCACATGCAAAGGACAAGCATGGTGGGCAGCAAGCATCAACTTTGCAGGATTTTCATGTTGGCATGTGAAGCAAGTGGAGCTAGGGAGCATGGACACGACCCAAAGCATGGAGCATCAAGTGGGAGGACCAATAATTCAAGAAAAGGAGTGGACGAGAGCGTTTGGGCGGTGCAACTCGTGGAGCACGCGGGCGGGGAAAGTTGCGGAGGCGAAATGATCGTGGCTTCGGGAGAAAGACGCGGCGGGGAAGAACCGAGAGGACCCCGGGCCGGCCGGCCCGGGCCGGCCGGCCCGACCTATTTAAGGAGCCCCGGCTCCCGTTTTCTGAGCAAGCTTCCCTCTCCTTCCCTTGTTTGTGTGTTCAAGTTTGTGTGCTCAGAACCTCCATAGACATAGCCAACCATCCCAAGCTTGATAGCTCAAGAAAAAAATCCACATCCTTAATCCACTCAAAGTCCACATCCGAAGCAAAGAGTTTAAGTGCCTAGTTTACCGGTTGCAACCCGGAATTTTAGTTGAAGAAAGAGTGCAGCAACCATGTGGAAGAAGACCACAAGTCTCTTCTCCAAGAAGAAGAGTTCTTCGTCGTCCAAGCCATCATCAACCACGTCTTCAAGGAGGCACTCGGTTTCCGAGTCTCCCCGGAGCATGGAGACGGACACGGCACCACCGAGGAGGAACGATGCTCTCCTCTTTGGTGGTATGAGGGCTGCGAGAAGCACTTCCATGAGGTTCACCGAACCTCGTGGGCACACGGAGGAGCAGCCCGCGCCACCACGACGATCGACTCGCTCAACCGCACCACCTCCTTACACCCCGACACACTCTTCGTACGGCTTCATCATCTTGTCGGCGGAGGAGGAGGAGAGGCTCGCCAATCTTGAGAAGAGGCTTGTGCCGAACGTCGAGTTCGACGAGCAAGCACTCTACACCTTGGGTTTTTGCACCGACATATACTATATGTTGGGGCACCTCGGATGGGTGCGGTTCTCCAACGGAATATCGGTGGACACCCATTTGGGTTACGCCTTGGAAATTTTGATGACTATTGCACCCATCGTTAATGATGATGGGGTGCAAAGCTTGTCATTCCGTTTGGAGGGAATCCAACAAGTGGTTCCCTACGAGCACGTTAGGGAGCTGCTTGGATTCCACAAGGGAGCTCCGAGAGAAAGTTGACGTGCCACCCGCATGTTGGCGGGATTTTGGAACATGATCTCCGGAGAAGCCCATCAACAACGCAATTGCATCCGCAACCCCATTATCCGGATATTTCACTCTTGGATGTGCAAGAGGGTATTGGGGAGGATGAAGGAAACAAAGGTGACCGACACGGAGTTGAATTGGCTATACTCGGCTTTAATTGCCGGGCAGCCAATAGACCCCTCTTACCTCATGATCAACCGTTGGTGTTGTGAAGCAACATCGGGGGCGGGTAATATTGGTTCGGGGTGTTACCTCTCCATGTTGGCCTTTTCCTTGCGGCCGGGGATCGCAAGAAACCCCGCTCACCTTTTGCGTGGTACCTCTCTCGGTTTTGAGTATTTGCGGCAAGGTAAATACATTAGTGGAGATGAGAGAGGAGGTTATCGGTTGGCCATAGTGAACCTACCCCTTCCGAATGAGAGGCTTAGGCTTTTCACCGAAGGAAGGGAAGATTGGTTGGAAGAGTGATTACTTGTCCCTGCAAGAAAGAACAAAAGAGGAAGAATCGTAGAGGAGGGAACATCCTCCGCACAAGCAAGTGGAGCACAACCCAATGTGCAACCATTCGGCGGGGTCCCTCCTCCGCCAAGTTATTACGGAGGGTCACAAGGACAAGCATGGGGGGGTGGTGCACCGGTACCCCCACAAAATTATGTTGTGCCCAACGCTAACTTCGCGGAGTCCTACGCTCATCATCCCCAACCACAACAAAGCATGGCCATTATTGGACGGTATGCTGCAAGAAATGCTCAAAACATCGCAGCCATCCAAGCTAACGCAGCTCAACTTGGTGAAGGCAATGCAAATATTGCCTTTGAACTTGGACGCCTTCACCTTGTGGAGCCAAATCAATTCGTCGGAGGAAGCGTCCAATCGTATTATGAGCAAGGGTATTATTATCAAGATTATCAATATCAACCACCGGCGGAGGACTAGAAGATTTAGGAACTTTAGTTTTCTTTTCTTTTCTTTTTCTCTGTAATTTTCAGCTTTTGCTTATGTGTGTTTGCGTAGTATTTTCTGTTTTTTTATTTAAATTTCAGCAAGCATGTTTGTTTATTTTCAGTTTGTATTTCAACTTGATGTCACCATTAATAAAGACACCACCTTGATTATATCATTGGAAAAGTTACAAAATTCGTGCCATGATGATATATGATTAAAATTGCAGCTTTGTTCATCTTTGTAGTTGATTTATGCATGTTTAAGCTAGTGCTCTCTTAAAATTACAGATCCGAATTTATTTAAATACTAGCCTGATTTTCAGCGGAGGTTATGATTAAAATAAAGACCCATAGTGTTTTATGTGCTCTCAAGTTATGAATAGATTAAAGATGTCTTTTATGCTCAAAAATATTGCTAACCTTGTCACAAATATCGCTTGTGTGTTGCTCAACCTATCCGGAGCCTTATATATATTTGAGTGCATAAACCTTAGTGTACAAGATTTATTTTTGAGTGAGTTATTGCAGGCCATGATTTCTCTGGCCCGAGACTAAGAAGCTGGTCATTCCATTTTTGCGTATCTATCTTTTTGCTAGCCTTTTATCCGTGAATTGTGTATCCCCGCATCGGTGATCTCACAAACTTCGCCGGGTATCCACCCTTAAACCAAATATCATCTTTTGCGATTACCTCCTTGACCACAACCTATCGTTGAGAATGGATCATCAATTCAAGGAAGATCGCAAGACGGTGCCAACGTTGAAGATTTCAAGTATCTCTCCAAGGAAAAATATCTCCGGTACCTACCTTATTTTTCACCTCTTTGCTCGAGGACGAGCAACGTCTAAGCATGGGGGAGGAGGTAGGTACGGTGCAGTTTTAGAGTTCAAAAGGGAGTATTTTAAAAAATATATATATATAATGATGAATGAAAAAAAAAATTCGGCGATGTACGTGACTTCCAAGGTGAAGAAAGAAAAAAAACATATATATATATATAAGAAAGAAAGAAAGAAAGAAAGAAAAGAATGAGAAATATGAGAGAAAAAATATATATATGTGCGTAAAGTGAACTCCCCGGTTCTCTAAGAGTGCATTCAAGGCTTCAAGTTAAAAAGATTCATTCTCATTTTCCAACCATGTGCAATCCGATAACGAGGACTTCTTTTGTGCCTCGGGATCACTCTTTGCCATTTGCACATGTCCACTTATCTAAAGTGTGTGTATTTTTCTCTTTCCCCTCCTTGATTTAACATTATTTTCCAATGACCTTTTTGACGAGTCTCGGTAAGACCATGAGAAGCTTGTCTTGTTTTGACAACACCTCATTTATAAAATCTTGTTAGGACTAAACTTTCCCAAAGCTCCATATAAAGCCTACCACATATATATGAGAGGGAAAGGAGTAGAATATATAGGCTTGAGAGACAAGTGAGATGAGAGTTTATGAGCAATACACGAGATGATTTAAATTTGTGAATTTGGTTTAGCTTTTTCTTTATCTCGTTCTTCATTTCAAAAAAAATTCTGAGATCTATTTAAAACTTTGTGAGCATGTTAATACTTGTGGGATAAGCTTAATAAAGATCTACCCTCCGTAGAGAAGAAGGCTAGTACATTATGGAACTTTAATGAATTAAAATTTTGAGAGCATTATGTTTTCTCATGTGTGATCAAGTGCAAAGTTTAAACATTGTTTGGCAATAGTGATATCCATCGAAGGCTTACTCGAGGACGAGCAAGGTTTAAGCATGGGGGAGATGTTGACGGTGAAAATCCGTCAACCTAGCCATGAGTTTACCTTCGGTGTTGGCATGAGTTTTATACCTTATCCATTGGTACTAACCCCCGTGGTATAACAAGTTCACGTGTGCATGTCGGTTTTGGAGTTTAATGTTTATGCAGGGATTTAGTGTAGAATGCAAGACTTTCGGGATAAGTTCATCAAGCACCTCATGACAAGACCTTGAAGCCCCGTACAAGTCATGCAATGAAGCAAACTTAACTCCAAGAAGCCGGGGACTTGATCCGAGAAGACGACGGACTCCGGGGGACCGACCGTAAAAGTGCCGAATCTTGCAAGACAAGGAGTTGAGTCCAATTCGGAGAGAAACCGACGACATGGACCTACATGCAGAAGGGGGAAACATCCAGGAAGCAAGGGAACCGACGTGGGGCAAAGGAGCCCACGGGCTGGGCCTAAATGGGCCCAGGCCGGCCGGCCCAGTCCGGTCGGCCCAGGCCCATTTTGGGCCCAAACTCGCTCTCCTTTGCCCTAGCCGCCAATCAGGCTATTTATAGTCCCCTGGCCGAGAGCCACGGAAAAAAGATTTCGTCTTCGGCCGCCGAGAAGCAGAGAAGAGAGGGACACCATCTCGGAGAGGAGAGGGTCGAGCTAGTTGACTAGGGTTCCCCTAGCCGACGTGGGAACCTTGCACGGAAGACCACGTCGGAGTTCCCGGAGCTAGAAGCAAGATCAAGGAAGGATCCCGGTGGTGATCTTGTGTATGTATCATTGTTATAGTTGAATTATCAAGTTGAATCTTTTCCCGGCGATCAAGTGTTTCCTCGAAGATTTCGTTTTTCGATCGGCTTTGCTTATTCCAATTCTATTATCGAGATATATTACATAGGGTGTTCTTGTAGCCGCGGTGGCTAGAGGTACACGCCGGATCTTCCGAAAGAATCTCGACTTGTCTTTTGACTCGCCCTAAGCTCCCCGCATGAATAGGGATACGTTGTGACAGAACGGGGGTCTCGAAAGGCGGATGTTTTCGGATTTGGACGGGAAACCACGATTTAAAGAGGCTTCTATTAAGATTCGATTTGCTACTTCTTCTCTTGCTTGGAACTTCAACAAAAGGCTTACTCTGATCCCTCTAGATCGGTTTATCTACCCAATCTTACTTTGTTTTCTCCGGTTTTTAGTAGATTAGATTCGTTTTGTGTCTTTTACTTAGATGCATTAGGTCTTTTATCGAAGATTGAAGTTACTTGGCTTTAATAGATTAAGTATTGCGTCACACATTTGTTCCACAGATTCGATACCTTGGGTTCACCACACGAGGGAAGAAGGGTCCCTTGACTACGACGGGAGACTTGTACGCTTGCGAGTCACGAACGAACTTTGATACAATTATTAACCGTCAACAAGCCCCTTTTTTCGGCGTCGTTGCCGGGGAACAAGTGATCAAGATTTGATTTTTTATTTCTTTTTTTGTAATTTTCAGTATTCTTTTTGTTTTTATTTTTGCATCTACTAAATTTTGATCATCCTCAAAACACATCTAATCTAGTTTGTCTAACTCTAGTCTTTATAGATTTGTTTTGTTTTCTAGTTTTTTGCATACTTTGTTTATTGCTAACCCTAACGAGAGATGGACGGCTACCTCTCCAACAAACCCAATAATTTTGTGGATGATCCAGAAAAACTTTACAGGCTAAGGAGACGTGAAGCACATCAAGCTAAAAAAGCCGGATTTTGTAGATTCGGAGTCGGAAGACAAAGGATCGCATAAATCTCCGAAGAATTCACCACCTCAAAGTCCGCGGGAGAATCGACTTCCACCAATGGGTGACCAACCACCGGAAGAACGCAAGATTGGGGAGCTATGCACCCCAGACATCATCGACCTACCAATCTTGAACCTCGAGGAGATCGGAAGACCGTTCGAGATCAAGACCTCAACAATCCGCATGGTGCAACATTCACCCTTCACCGGCAAAGAGGATCCGAACCTTCACCTCCAAGCATTCATTCAACTATGTCGACTTTCAACATGGATGGGGTGACTCAAGATCAAATGAGGGCAAGGCTTTTTCCGTTTTCACTACTCGGGAAGGCTTTGCAATGGTTCCACTCTCAACCGGCGGAGACGGTGCAAAATTGGAACACGTCGATGAAGGCTTTCATGAAGGAATACTACTCACCGGGTAAAACTCAAAGCTTGCGTAATAAGATTGCCACCTTTGTTCAATATCCTACAGAAACTATCTCGGAGGCATTCGAGCGCTTCAACGAGTACACCCGGGCGGTTCCACATCACAAGTTCCCGAAAGAAGACCTCATGCAAAAGTTCTATCAAGGACTCACCATGGCGTCAAGGACGATCATCGATGCATCAGCGGGAGGATCTATCATCGAGCTTACACCGACGGAAGCTTTCACGCTATTCAAGAAGGTCGCGGATAATGACACGTGGGCGTCGTCCGGGCGCCTACATCCGGCTCAACCCACGGGGAACGTCAAAGGAGTCTTGCAAGTGGAGAAGGAAAACATACTTGAGGGCAAGATCGACTCGCTCATGAGGAGGTTGGAGAAGATGGAGATGGAAAAGAAAGAGGCTCAAGACTTGAAGGCCGCCGAAGCAAGGTCCACATGTGAAGAATGTGGAGAGTATGGCCATGTCCGCAAAGATTGTCCGGAGGAAGCCAAAGTGCTCGACTACATGAGGAAGGGAGAATTGCCGAACTTCCGCTACGGGCAAGGTAGGCCCCAATTTAATGCAAGCTCATCTATTCCTAACGCGGTTCCGCTTCGTATACAATTGAAGGAGTTCATGGATGAGCAAGCTAAGATCAACAAGGACACCGTCACCAAGTTCAAGACCATAGACAAGGTGTTGGAGAACATCGATAGCAAAGTGACGGAGGTCGGAAGTTCCAATCATCAAGTGCTCAACATGATGAAGATGCTCGAGACGCAAGTTGGACAACTTGCGGGGCGCCTCACTAATGATGAAGGGAAGCTTCCGGGACAACCCAAATGTCCCGAATCGGCGAAGGCCATTCAAACGCGTTCGGGGAAGGAGACCGAAGATCCGGAACGTTCCGCGGGAGCAAGGAAGCTTAAACCGTCCACCGAGGTGGAAGGAGTTGCTAAAGAGAAGGTTACGGGGATCGTCACCGAGGAACCCGAATTCGAGATGCCGGAGGAAGACACGAGGATACCGCAACTCAAGCCACGCTACTTCCGAGGTAAACTTGACAACCACTTTGAGAAGTTTGTGGAAGTTGTGCGTAGACTTAGCATCAACATGCCGTTACTAGATGCCCTACAAGTACCTACATATTCTCGTTACTTTAAAGACATACTTGCAAATAAATATGAGATAGCAACACTCGGGGTAGATCATGTCAAGATGTCCGAGGAGTGTAGTGCAGCTATTGCTAATGGGCTAGAGAAGTAAAAAGACCCTGGGTGCCCTACAATTCCATGTTCAGTTGGTTCTTTCAACTTTGAGAAGGCGTTATGCGACCTTGGAGCTAGTGTGAGCGTCATGCCGAGGGATGTGTTCGAGAAGCTACGCCTACCGATGGAGCCTACGGGAATATGTTTGGAGTTGGGAGACAACTCCATTCGCTATCCCTTGGGCATTGCTGAAGATGTACCCGTGAAGATTGGACACCACTTCATCCCCGTCGACTTCGTTGTGCTCGAGATGGGAGAGAGGGAGAAGCCGCCGCTCATCCTAGGGAGGCCGTTCCTCAAGACCGTGGGAGCTACTATTGATGTTGGCAAGGGGGAGATCATGTTCGATATCAACGGAGAAAAGAGTTCCTTCAAGTTCCGTCCGAGGATTGAGGCATGCAACATGATTGGAGTGAAGGGAGAACCAAAACAAACGGAGGGGCTGAAAAAGAAGAAGGAGCCGAAAAAAAATGAACGTAACGAAAATCAAAGAAGGTGTTGCATCCGTCAAGACAAAGGAAGAGAAGCCGCCTGTGAAGACCAAAAAAATGACTAAGCCAACTAAGCCGGAAGACAAGCCCGCGCCCAAGATGGTGCGGAAGTGGGTACCCAAGATTGCAACGCCCGCCAAGAGCATTGATCTGGAGTAATCAAGTGAAGAAGTCTAGCTATAGACTATAAACGAAGCGCTAGGGCGGGAGGCAACCCGTTTCGTCGAGTCAAGAATAAGCTACGGGAGGACAACCCGATTCCGGTTTTTCGAGTATTTTTAATAATTTAGTTTTTGAGTTTTACTACGCAAAGACATTAGACTTAGAAATGGTTGAACAATATTAGAGACATAATTCTTGATTGAATGTTTGCTTTATCATAAACCCTTTGCATGAACCCTCCTATGTGCTTGTTTGATTCTTTTCTTTTCGAGAAACCCTCAACCAAATAATTTCAGAACCTTAACTCAACCTTTCACCCTCATTATGGTGCTGAGGTTGACTTTTTTTTCATGCTAAAACCACACGAGTAGAGCCACGATTTATGTTTAAGTGTTAATAAAATTCAGCACGTGGTAGGACTCGCGTGAACCTAGAAATCAAAGCTTTTGGTTGGTTTTAAAAATCTTTATCCTTGGTTTCTCTAGGATTAGAATTTTTCTAAGCCTATTCTAATTTTGTTTTATTCAAAATCTTTCTTATTTAGCCAAAATTAGAACCTAAACCTATGCCCCCATGATCAAGCCGGGGAAACGTTCGCTCTCAACCGATGAAAGCAAACTATACCGGTGAGACCGAAATCGACGTAGTCGAAAAATATTTTCGACTTACATTTGTTTTTAATGGTTTAAAAACTTCTCTAAAATTATGCTTGAGCTCTTGCATGGCTCTGAAAAATATTTTAAATTTCGAATTAGAGGAGTGCTTAACCTTAAACACACCTAAATGGAGGCAATCTAGTTTGAATTAATCATGCATGCACCATTGGATTCCCTTTTATCAACTTTCACCAATTCCACATGCAAAGGACAAGCATGGTGGGCAGCAAGCATCAACTTTGCAGGATTTTCATGGTGGCATGTGAAGCAAGTGGAGCTAGGGAGCATGGACATGACCCAAAGCATGGAGCATCAAGTGGGAGGACCAATAATTCAAGAAAAGGAGTGGACGAGAGCGTTTGGGCGGTGCAACTCGTGGAGCACGCGGGCGGGGAAAGTTGCGAGGCGAAATGATCGTGGCTCGGGAGAAAGACGCGGCGGGGAAGAACCAGAGGACCCCCGGGCCGGCCGGCCTGTGCCGGCCGGCCTGACCTATTTAAGGAGCCCCCCGGCTCCCGTTTTCTGCAGGCAAGCTTCCCTCTCCTTCCCTTGTTTGTGTGTTCAAGTTTGTGTGCTCAGAACCTCCATAGACATAGCCAACCATCCCAAGCTTGATAGCTCAAGAAAAAAATCCACATCCTTAATCCACTCAAAGTCCACATCCGAAGCAAAGAGTTTAAGTGCCTAGTTTACCGGTTGCAACCCGGAATTTTAGTTGAAGAAAGAGTGCAGCAACCATGTGGAAGAAGACCACAAGTCTCTTCTCCAAGAAGAAGAGTTCTTCGTCGTCCAAGCCATCATCAACCACGTCTTCAAGGAGGCACTCGGTTTCCGAGTCTCCCCGGAGCATGGAGACGGACACGGCACCACCGAGGAGGAACGATGCTCTCCTCTTTGGTGGTATGAGGGCTGCGAGAAGCACTTCCATGAGGTTCACCGAACCTCGTGGGCACACGGAGGAGCAGCCCGCGCCACCACGACGATCGACTCGCTCAACCGCACCACCTCCTTACACCCCGACACACTCTTCGTACGGCTTCATCATCTTGTCGGCGGAGGAGGAGGAGAGGCTCGCCAATCTTGAGAAGAGGCTTGTGCCGAACGTCGAGTTCGACGAGCAAGCACTCTACATCTTGGGTTTTTGCACCGACATATACTATATGTTGGGGCACCTCGGATGGGTGCAGTTCTCCAACGGAATATCGGTGGACACCCATTTGGGTTACGCCTTGGAAATTTTGATGACTATTGCACCCATCGTTGATGATGATGGGGTGCAAAGCTTGTCATTCCGTTTGGAGGGAATCCAACAAGTGGTTCCCTACGAGCACGTTAGGGAGCTGCTTGGATTCCACAAGGGAGCTCCAGAGAAAGTTGACGTGCCACCCGGCATGTTGGCGGGATTTTGGAACATGATCTCCGGAGAAGCCCATCAACAACGCAATTGCATCCGCAACCCCATTATCCGGATATTTCACTCTTGGATGTGCAAGAGGGTATTGGGGAGGATGAAGGAAACAAAGGTGACCGACACGGAGTTGAATTGGCTATACTCGGCTTTAATTGCCGGGCAGCCAATAGACCCCTCTTACCTCATGATCAACCGTTGGTGTTGTGAAGCAACATCGGGGGCGGGTAATATTGGTTCGGGGTGTTACCTCTCCATGTTGGCCTTTTCCTTGCGGCCGGGGATCGCAAGAAACCCCGCTCACCTTTTGCGTGGTACCTCTCTCGGTTTTGAGTATTTGCGGCAAGGTAAATACATTAGTGGAGATGAGAGAGGAGGTTATCGGTTGGCCATAGTGAACCTACCCCTTCCGAATGAGAGGCTTAGGCTTTTCACCGAAGGAAGGGAAGATTGGTTGGAAGAGTGATTACTTGTCCCTGCAAGAAAGAACAAAAGAGGAAGAATCGTAGAGGAGGGAACATCCTCCGCACAAGCAAGTGGAGCACAACCCAATGTGCAACCATTCGGCGGGGTCCCTCCTCCGCCAAGTTATTACGGAGGGTCACAAGGACAAGCATGGGGGGGGTGGTGCACCGGTACCCCCACAAAATTATGTTGTGCCCAACGCTAACTTCGCGGAGTCCTACGCTCATCATCCCCAACCACAACAAAGCATGGCCATTATTGGACGGTATGCTGCAAGAAATGCTCAAAACATCGCAGCCATCCAAGCTAACGCAGCTCAACTTGGTGAAGGCAATGCAAATATTGCCTTTGAACTTGGACGCCTTCACCTTGTGGAGCCAAATCAATTCGTCGGAGGAAGCGTCCAATCGTATTATGAGCAAGGGTATTATTATCAAGATTATCAATATCAACCACCGGCGGAGGACTAGAAGATTTAGGAACTTTAGTTTTCTTTTCTTTTCTTTTTCTCTGTAATTTTCAGCTTTTGCTTATGTGTGTTTGCGTAGTATTTTCTGTTTTTTTATTTAAATTTCAGCAAGCATGTTTGTTTATTTTCAGTTTGTATTTCAACTTGATGTCACCATTAATAAAGACACCACCTTGATTATATCATTGGAAAAGTTACAAAATTCGTGCCATGATGATATATGATTAAAATTGCAGCTTTGTTCATCTTTGTAGTTGATTTATGCATGTTTAAGCTAGTGCTCTCTTAAAATTACAGATCCGAATTTATTTAAATACTAGCCTAATTTTCAGCGGAGGTTATGATTAAAATAAAGACCCATAGTGTTTTATGTGCTCTCAAGTTATGAATAGATTAAAGATGTCTTTTATGCTCAAAAATATTGCTAACCTTGTCACAAATATCGCTTGTGTGTTGCTCAACCTATCCAGAGCCTTATATATATTTGAGTGCATAAACCTTAGTGTACAAGATTTATTTTTGAGTGAGTTATTGCAGGCCATGATTTCTCTGGCCCGAGACTAAGAAGCTGGTCATTCCATTTTTGCGTATCTATCTTTTTGCTAGCCTTTTATCCGTGAATTGTGTATCCCCGCATCGGTGATCTCACAAACTTCGCCGAGTATCCACCCTTAAACCAAATATCATCTTTTGCGATTACCTCCTTGACCACAACCTATCGTTGAGAATGGATCATCAATTCAAGGAAGATCGCAAGACGGTGCCAACGTTGAAGATTTCAAGTATCTCTCCAAGGAAAAATATCTCCGGTACCTACCTTATTTTTCACCTCTTTGCTCGAGGACGAGCAACGTCTAAGCATGGGGGAGGAGGTAGGTACGGTGCAGTTTTAGAGTTCAAAAGGGAGTATTTTAAAAAATATATATATATAATGATGAATGAAAAAAAAATTCGGCGATGTACGTGACTTCCAAGGTGAAGAAAGAAAAAAAGAAAACATATATATATATATAAGAAAGAAAGAAAGAAAGAAAGAAAGAAAGAAAGAAAAGAATGAGAAATATGAGAAAAAAAAATATATGTGCGTAAAGTGAACTCCCGGTTCTCTAAGAGTGCATTCAAGGCTTCAAGTTAAAAAGATCCATTCTCATTTTCCAACCATGTGCAATCCGATAACGAGGACTTCTTTTGTGCCTCGGGATCACTCTTTGCCATTTGCACATGTCCACTTATCTAAAGTGTGTGTATTTTTCTCTTTCCCCTCCTTGATTTAACATTATTTTCCAATGACCTTTTTGACGAGTCTCGGTAAGACCATGAGAAGCTTGTCTTGTTTTGACAACACCTCATTTATAAAATCTTGTTAGGACTAAACTTTCCCAAAGCTCCATATAAAGCCTACCACATATATATGAGAGGGAAAGGAGTAGAATATATAGGCTTGAGAGACAAGTGAGATGAGAGTTTATGAGCAATACACGAGATGATTTAAATTTGTGAATTTGGTTTAGCTTTTTCTTTATCTCGTTCTTCATTTCAAAAAAATTCTGAGATCTATTTAAAACTTTGTGAGCATGTTAATACTTGTGGGATAAGCTTAATAAAGATCTACCCTCCGTAGAGATGAAGGCTAGTACATTATGGAACTTTAATGAATTAAAATTTTGAGAGCATTATGTTTTCTCATGTGTGATCAAGTGCAAAGTTTAAACATTGTTTGGCAATAGTGATATCCATCGAAGGCTTACTCGAGGACGAGCAAGGTTTTAGCATGGGGGGGATGTTGGGGGGGAAAATCCGTCCCTCGCGCTTTGTTTTTTTTTTGGGTTGGGGTTTGTTTTTTTTTTTTTTTTTTTTTGTTTTTCCCCGTGTTGTATTAAGTTTTCTTGTGTGTGTGTGTTTTGGGTTTTTTTTTTTTTGTGTTTTTTTTGTTTTTGTTTAAAGACTTTCGGGATAAGTTCATCAAGCACCTCATGACAAGACCTTGAAGCCCCGTACAAGTCATGCAATGAAGCAAACTTAACTCCAAGAAGCGGGGACTTGATCCGAGAAGACGACGGACTCCGGGGACACGACCGAGAAAAGTCTTGAATCTTGCAAGACAAGGAGTTGAGTCCAATTCGGAGAGAAGCGTCGCATGGACCTCCTGGGCCCCACTACCTCGGTGGGTACCGGGGCTCAGACTACTGGTGGGCCCACAGGCACCCGGCTTGCCGCTACACGGCACACGAAGGCGTGGAGCACAAGGACGACAAGGGAGTAGTACTCGGATAAGGACTCCCAATGTACATGTTCCGCCTTTGTGTAGAAGTCTCCTAGACGTACTCGACTAGTACTCTTTTCCCTACTCAGACTTGTAACCACCCTCCCGGCTTTATAAGGCGGGGCGGGGAATCCGTCCCGGGATCACCTCGCCCTAACCTTACCTCATCCAACTCACGGCGCACCATTGCACCATCGTGTAATCGTGCCCTTATCAATCCGACCTACGCGGCATACGGGACGTAGGGTATTACGCGCCTCGCGGCCCAGAGACTTTGTCTAAATTGTGTGTCGCGTGCCTCTTCCTTCGAGTTGCCGTCTCGGCGAGTCACATTCATCTACTTCGGGTACTCCCCGTAGTAGGTATGGGTCCAAAACAGGGCGGTGGCGCGCCGGGGTAGGGGATCTCGCTCGAGATCACATGGCGAGCACTCGGCGGCCTTGTTCACATCAAGCCCCAGCCGTCGCCGTCATGGTGGCGACACCTTCGTCTTCGGGGCTTGTGCACCCCCCGCTGGCGATGGCGCGGGCTCTTTCCCGGCGCCGCTTGATCATGCAACCGGAGCTCGAGGACAGGCCTTGTGACGCTTCCGAAGTTGTCACGGGCAAGCTCGTCGGCAAGTTCGGCGAAATTTCGCTCTCCAACCTCCACGGCGACTTCGAGCTCGGAGTCGGGAGTCTCAACTCGGGCAGGGGCGTCGCCATGGGCCATCGCATGCGAGCGCGGCTCTCGGCCATCGCGGGCGGTCCCCTCTCCACGTCGGCGCTCTGTGCGTGGCCCTCGCCGCGTTCCCGGCGGGCCGCACGGAGGCTTCTACGCCACGACGGGCCGGCAGGAGGCCGCAGCAAGCTGGCACTCGGACTCAGACGCCGTCTCCAATCGCGTCTTGGACTCACGGCCCTCTCTCAGGGTTCTTCTCGGAGCCGGACTACGGACCCTCGACTTCGGGGTGGGCCACGAGGAGCCGAGTCGAAGGCGGCCTCCCTCTGAGCTTCCCTTGTCGGGGGCCGGCCCTGCGGGGCCGGTTATAGGGTCAACGCCGGCGGGAGATACGTCCTGCGCGCGGACGCAAACCTTTCTTTGAGGGCGACAAAGGACTCACGCTACGTCGCCTACATCGACTCGCTACCGTTCCGGGGAGGGAACACCACTAGCCCAAGTGACTCGAAGCACACCAGGCGAGGTGGCACCTTCGAGCCAAGCTTAGGTACCGCCATGTCGTCAAGTCTTCATGGGCTGCCGGCGACACCGGGAACCTCGAGGGCACGGCGCGGAGACAAGTACTTGGAGGACATCTCCCCAGACGAGGGCGACGCGTGCCCCTGCCCCGGACGAGGCCAGCGCCCAGCGGGGACGCCGGGCGCGGGGGCGGCGTAGACGGGAAGGCGCAACGAACGACGGCGGCGGCTCGGGGACAACCTCCCCCATCGCAGCCTTGCGGAGGCTCTCGAAACGGTCGAGGAAAGCGAGTTCCCCACCACTCTGGAGCGGTGCCTTATGTCGATCAACCGAGCGATCGCACGGCCGAGCTCGGGAGGGCATACGGCAGAGAAGTCATCGCCGAGCTCGGCGGGGAGAAGCTTACTTCATGCGGGTCGACAAGAGAGTCGGCCCGCCTCTCCAAGCCGAGCCTCGCGACAACGAGGCTACTAGTCGCGGTGTTGACCTCGGTCTAGCACGTACTCGAGCGACATCCCGAGCCGAACCAAGCCGTCGACGCTCCCGCGCGCGGCGGACCCTCACGACAAGACAACGTCAGCGAAGTCGTCCCCCGCCGGTCTTTCCGTAGGTGGTGGCGCCGGCGACCCCCGGCCGGCGGCGGCCGCGGCGGCGGCTCCAACCACGGAGCCAACAAGAAAGGCGGGAGGCGGCGGCCCGCGGCGGCCGCGGCCCAGCGCGCATAGCCACGCCTCGGCGCCTCTCCGCGGCGGGTACGATGCTCGCCGAGGAGAATCGAAGAGTTGCGGCGAAGAAGTCGACGCCGGCCCCAAGGCGAGGCGGCTTCCCTTTGCCTTCTCACCCCGGCTTCGCCTAACTGCTCCTCCCGGAAACAAGTTCAAGCCTTTGGGGATCACGAATACGACGCGAGGATCCCATCCGGTGGCTCCGATGCTACGCTCTCTCCATCGAGAGCGGCGGCGGCAACAGCAGACACCAAGTGCCTCTGCTTCCCTTTACGCTGGACCAAGCCCCACTCATGTGGCTTGAGTCGGCCCAGAGCAAGCACTCGATCGACAAGTGGGACGGTGAAGGAGCAATTCCTAAGCAACTTCGCGGGCGCCATGGGCCGTTCGGGTACTCGCATGGACACAGCCCATGTCAAGCGAGAACAAGGCGAGACCCTCGCAAATACATGCGCCGCTTTTTTCGACAAGCGCGCTGCGCGATCGTGGCCGTCCCTCGACGAGGAGGTCATCGACCTCTTCCGGGGCCGGGCTCTCCACGTCGCCGCACCTTTGAGGACTTCGGCCGTAGTAGTCCCGGGTCCATTCCCCACCTGCGGGGACATGATCACGTCTACAAGGGCGGATGAAGAGGCAAGGCCAACGCCCAAGTACGCCGCCATGCCGCGCCAAGTCCAAGCGAGAACCAAGGCGGCGGCACGCCAGCAACCCAAACCAAAGGCGGCCGCAGCAACAACGGATAACAACAACAACTTCTCGGGTTCCAACCGCAAGCGCAAGCCGGGAGACAACACGCCGTCGCGGCTATCCGGCGCCCTCACGAAAGGGAACTCGAAGAAGAACCCGGCGGGTTTAAAGACCCTCGCGGGAAGGAGGGGCGCCGTGGCATCCAAACGGCAACCACACCACCGAGCGAGTGCTACCGGCTCGAGCATGCGCTCAAGGATGCAGCGGAGCCACCGCACCCCCTCACGATCGAGGAAGAACAAGAAGAAGGAGCGACGACTTCCAAGAACCGAGAAGGCCGTCAACGTCCTCTTCGGCGGACTACCTCCCGGCGGGAGCGAGGGCTACCGGCAGCGTGGTGATGTCCATTGACCGGCGGTTATGACCCCTCTCGGGTGGTCAGAGACGCCCATCACCTTCTCCCGCGCGGACCAATGGACCGGCTTCTCGAACCCCGGGACGCTTCCCTCTCGTCCACCGCAGCCAACGATGGCGGGCTCTACGCTCAACAAGGTGCTCATCGATGGCGGAGAGCGGAGCTCAACGTCCTCTTCACGGGGACTCTCGGGAAGATGAACCTTGGACGTCACCCCCATGCTCAAGCAAAGACAGCATGCCTTTCTACGGCATTGTCCCGGAGCAACGCGGCTATCCCACTGGGCTCGGTGCGTGCGCGGTCAGCCTTCGGGGCGTCTCGCGACAAGCTACCGCACCGAAAGTACATCAAGTTCGAGGTCGCGGATATCGGGACTTCCTACCATGCCATCCTCGGCGGTCGGCCATCGCCAAGTTCATGGCGGTGCCCCACTACACATACTTGGTACTCAAAATGCCAAGTCCCGGCCGGCGTACTCTCCCTCCGGGGGGACTTGAAGATCTCTCACGGCGCGATACGGACGGCGTGGTGATTGCTTCGACACGTCAAGTACCCACCCCGGCGGTGAGTCTACGCGCGTCAAAAAGAAGCTTGCTACGAGCGAACTCGACATCCCGAGAGAAGTCGACGGCACCAACAAGCCTCGGCCACCCAGGAGGTGCTCACCAAGACGGTCGACCTCGGAACGAGAGCGAGCCCCACCAAGACTACCACCATCGGAGCCGGCCTCGACCCCCAAATAGGAAGACGGCGGCTCATCGGCTTCCTTCGAGGCTAGCAAGCACATCTTCGCGTGGAAGCCGACGGACATGCCCGGGAGTGCCGCGGGGGCTTGATCCGAGCAACGCAACGTCGACCCAAAAGGCCACCCCCAAGCGACGATGACACCTCCGCTTCGCGCGGGGCGCGCGCGGCGGACGGGACGCCCATCAGAAGGAACTCGCCAAGGCACACTCGCTAGCGGCTTCATCGGGAAGAAGTCTTCCATCTCGGTGGCTCGCCAGGCCGTCCTCGTCATGAAGAACTCGACCGAGTGGAGGATGTGCGTCGACTACCGTCTCAACAACCTGCTGCCCCAGGACCCCTTCGGGTTGCCACGGATTGATCGCGTCCATCGACTCCACGGCGAGGCTGCGACACCTGTTCTGCTTCCTCACCTTGCTACTCCGTTGCCACCGGATCGCAATCAAGGAGGAAGACCCGGGGAGAAGATCGCGTTCATCACCCGGTTCTAGCAGCGTCTTTGCTACACGACCATGTCTTTCGGGTTGAAGAACGCCGCGCCGCTGCCCACCAACGGGCCATCCGGGGCTTACTTCAGTGAGCAACTCACATGAGCGTCGAGGCCTACGTGGATGACGTGGTTGTCAAAACCCGGGGACTCCGTGCCCTCATCAACGACCTTGAAGAAGACCTTCGCATCGGCTAGCCGCATGCCGTGGAAGCTCAGCCGAACAATTCGTGCGTCTTCAGCGTACCTTCGGAGCAAACTACTGCAGCTTCATCATCGGCCAACGCGGCATCGAAGCCAACCCGAGAAGATCTCCGCCATCACCGGCACGAAAGCTCCCACGAGCATCAAGGACGTCCGGCGACGGGGGTGCATGGCGGCATTGAACGATTCATCTCGAAGCCAGGAGAACGGGGTCTCCCCTTCTTGAACTACTCGAAGCACCACGAGAAGTTCGTGTGGGCATTGCGAGCGGACCAAGCCCTTGCCTGGCTCAAAGGACTTCTTGTCGAAGCCCATCCTCACGGCTCCCTACGAGGCGGCCGTGTCTCGCCTCTACCTCGGCTAGGCTACTCACGTGGTCGAGTGCGCCATCGTTGTCGAGCGGCGGGGGAGGCGCCCCGCTGCCGGTCCCGGCGCCCGGTCTACTTCGTCGGCGGGGTTCTGCTCCCGAGAGTCCAGGCTCGCTACCGGCCCCGTCTTAGAAGCTCTGTACGCTCTACTCATCACCTCGCGGAACCTACGACCCTACTTCCGGGAGTACTCGGTCTGACGTCGTCACCGAGCTACCGGCTCGGCGACATCATGAGGAACCCGGGACGCCCTTTGGAAGGGTCTCCCGAATGGGGGCATTTTGTCGAGCTCGGGCGCCCTCACCATCGACTTCAAGCCCGCACGACCATCAAGTCACGGGCTACAGTCGACTTCCTTAAGCGGGCGAGATGGCGGGAGAACCGACTACCTACTCACTCGTGCGACGTGAGGCATTAGGTGATGTACTTCGACGGCTCACTCAGCCTCGGGGGCGCGAGCGCGGAGGGGTACTCCCCGATCTCCCCAACGGGCGGAACAACTCAAGTACGTCCTTGGGGTCTTCTGGAAAAGGTCCTCAAACAACGAAGCCGAGTACGAAGCCCTCCTACACGGGCTCCGCCTCGCGGCTTCACTTGGCATCAAGCGGCTACTCGTCTACGGCGACTCCCCGGTGGTCATCAGCAAGTCAACAAGTCCTGGGACCAAGCAAGGAGAACATGGGACGCCCGCACCAGAAGTCCTTAGCTCGGGAGCAAATTCTATGGTCTCGAGTTCTACCCATCGTTCGCGACGGCAACGTTGCGCGGACGTCCTCTCTAAGCTCGGATCACCGCGCCCAAGTGCCGCGGGCGTCTTCGTCCTGGGCTTCACGCGCCATCCCATCCCGGGGCGGCGCCCGGAGCCCGCGGCCCGGCTAACCAACCGAGCGGCCGGGAGGTCATGTGTGTTCGGCGTGTTGGAGGCAGCCACTTCCTCGACTACCTCGGCGAGCGAAGGTCCCCTCAGAGCAAGAGCCGGCCGAGACGACTCGTCGCCGCGCCAAGTCTTACGTCTCGTCGGCGACAAGCTTTACAAGCGGCGCATCTTCGTGCTCATGAAATGCGTCCACTCGCGAAGAAGGCAAGGACATCTTGGAGGAGTCCACAAGGGTGTCTGCACGGCAACCACGCGTCCTCCCGCACGGCGGGTCGGCCAAGCCTTCCGGCGGCCTTCCTCTTCCCCGGCCCACGGCCACAGGCGATTGCGGGGAACTCGTCAGACGGTGCCAAGGATGTCAGTTCTTCGCCACACGACAACATGTCCACATACCTGCAAGCTAGTCCCCATACCACCAACCTGGCCCTTTGCGCTTGGGAGCTCGACATGATTGGGCCCGCAGAACCAAGCGCGCCCGGGAGGATTCCAGCAGCCAGATCTTGGTGGCTATCGACAAGTTCACCAAGTGGATCGGGTGGGCCGGTCACTGCCCCAAGGCGCGGAGTACTCGACTGCTGGATGAACTCGTACACGCTACGGGCTACCTTGCCTTGCCTCATCACGGACACGGGGTCCAACTTCAGCAACCACCGGTTGCGGGAGTGCTGCAACGCGCACGGCGGAATCGACGTCGGATACGTCTCCGTCGCCCATCCACGGGCCAACATGGACAAGTCGAGCGCGCCAACGGGATGGTGCTCGGCAGCCCCCTCAAGCAGCGGCTACACGACGGACTGGCAGCTCCAAAAGGGGGCAAGTGGATCAAGGAACTACCCCGACGCACTCAGGGGGCACGGACTCAACCATCCAAGCCAACAGAGGGCAATCCCCCTACTTCATGGTCTACGGCTCCGAAGCCATCCCCTCCCTGCTCAGATGTCATGTGGAACTCGCCGGCGTGGAGCACTACGACGAAGGCGTCTCCCGGAAGACGAGCGGACGAGGTTGACATCGGCCGACTTCGAAGAAGCTCATTTGTGCGACGCCCTCGTCCAATCGGCAAGGTACCTGGAGGGTATCAGAGACGCTACCACGATCGCAACGTCAAGGAACGCTCCTTCAGCGTTGGAGGTCTTGTCCTCCGTCGTATCCCGAGAACACGGAAGGACTTCACAAGCTCGGCTCCCCATGGGAAGGCCCCTTCACGCGTGGCTAAGGTGGCCGGGCCGGGGCTCCTACGCCTCCGAACACTCGAAGGCGAAGAAGTCAGCAACTCGTGGAACGTCGGCCGGCTCTGTCGGTTCTTCGCCTGGTCTACCTCGACCACCGGGGTTCGAGTCTACACGGTGCATCAAGCACCCCTGGCCGCATGCGACCCCTCGGGTCCTGGCTTCAAGTCTCGGACTACTCTCCTCCGGGGTCCCGGCCGTCGGCTACCTACGGACACCAGGCGCAGCGAGCGTCAAGGACTCTACCAGCGGTCTACCAAGAAGACCACACTCTAAGATCCGACTTCGCGACTACTTACGGATGCCATCCGGCCCACACGGCTACCTACGGATCACTCTTGTAAGCGGCTACCCGCTCCGGTACTACTCGTGCTATGAAGCGGCCTCGGATCCCGAGCGACCTTACGCAACTACGGCCCTGGCCATCCGGTGTACTTCTCCGGTAATAAGTTTGATTGTTCATCAGCTTCTTCCCTAGCCTACTCCTGCGACGGGACTCCCAAGCGAGAGTACCACTACTCGCACCTACTCCACGATGGGCGCTCCCCGCTCTGAGATCGCGGCTACGAGTACTCTTGATGGAACTTTACATTTCATTGATATATGAGATAGTTCATTACAAGCTGTTTCCTATACAACTATGGCTACCCATCTATCATGCGAGCCTAAACGGGAGATTCACCTTGTCGGCTACCTCTCCTTGCGATGGGAGCCATCACATCAACTTAACTGCGTCTTCTCGTCGGCGGTTAGCGGCTTCTCCCGGCCGTGACTACCTCCCCCGGGGCCTTCGGGAAGTACGACTTCGTGAAGGCCGGCACTGCCGGGTTGACTTGGCCATGTGCTTCACGTGGCGGCCGGCGGGCAGCGCCTCACGAAGTCGATCCCGCAACGGGGAGGCAATCTTAGGGCCGCCGGTGCGGCACCGAGGCCTCACGATCGGGAGGCGGCCTCTTCCCGGGTCCTTCGAGTTTGGGCTCGGGGGCCCTCGCGATCTTCGTTCAACCCCACGCAGGGTTTATCGCGGTTGACGAGATCCCGATCGAGATGCAATTCTTAATTCCATGTGCTTCTCGCACTTCCGAAGCCCGGCCTCCTTGTAGTCGAGTTCAAGTACACCGCGGGCTTCACTGCTCCGGTAGAAGAAGAGATTCTTCATCTTCGATCTCGAGCCCTTCGGGCGCTCCCTAGTCTTCGAGTTCTGCAACACGGGAATTCTGACAACGGGTCGGAAGCTTGAGGACTCCCCCCACAAGTACCCCGACAAGTCAAGAGACATACCTTTATTCTTGTTGCGGAGGCCTTCATTCTTCCGCACCGGATCGTCGCTCTTCGCCACCCAAGTCCATCACGTCGTTGTGGTCCTTGAAGGCGACATCAACCTCCGGCTGCATGGCGGCCGCGTGCTTCTTCGACTTCATGAAGGCTGCTCCTCCGAGGCTTCGGCTCCGAGCACGGTGTCGCGCGCCAGCCTGCCGACATGTTGGACTTCTCGCGGGATCGCTCGCGGCGTCTCCCCAATACAAGCTCAAGTCAAGCGAGTACTCTTCGCAAAAGGATAGACTACTCGGAAGTCTACGACTACGTACCTTCATCACTTGCTCGGCCCGCCGGATCGCCTCCGGGTCTTCTGGGCCACCGTTCTGGCTCGACGAGATCGTCAGCCAGCAGCTCGATCCCCGGCGCAGCTACTTGCGTAGCCTCGCCATCGCGCCGGCGGATAGGCTCCAAGCGTCTTGGATCTCGGGGGCCGGATCGCCACCTCCGGGGCAACCCCAGCGCCGTAGCGTCGCCTCCTCCTCGGCGGCCTTCTCGACGGTTTCCCTCACCGGGCTCGGGGGCTCTGCCCAGCGGCCTCACCGGGGCCTCCGGTGTCAGCTCCCGCACGGGTACCCCTGCCCGGGGATGTCACCACCTTCGGCCCTTTGTCGGCAAATAGCACGCGCATCGGCGTCTACGACTACTCTTTTGGGGCCTCGGCTTCGGGGAAGAGTACTCACCTTCGGCCATGCCGCCTGCGCGGCGCCGCTTCGGCTGTGGGGGCTCGGTCGCGGCCAGGCCTCTTGGAGCGGGTTCCTCGACGGGCGGCCGGCCTCTCCTGCCCTCTGCGCCGCGGGCTCCTCTCCGTCCCGGCTCAGAGTCGGTGGATTTTTACACACAAGTATCCACAAGGTTCATCGAACAACATCGGGTACTACAGTGGGTACTACTCCCGAGGTGTAGTACCCTACAAGTTCGCCGGACGATAGTCACGGGCCGAGACACCCAAAAGGATGCGGCGATATCGACCGATCCACCCTCGGCGGGCGTTCTTCTTCCGCCTCTTCGGCTACTGCCTCCTCCACGGTGGCGGCGGCGGCGCGCAGAACGTCTTGCGCCCCTGCCTTTCCCATCTCTCCCGCGGCGGCGTCGCGGGTACTGCTCCCTCTGGGGGCCGGGGGGGCGCGCTCCGGGCGCGCCGAAGCTCTTCGGCGAGTGGGGGCGGACTCCGGCTTCCGGCGGTTCCCCCCAACGTAGGCCACGTGCCCTCATCGCCCTCCTCCACGGGCTCCGTGGCGGCCTCTCACATCACATGGGGATAAGCTACTCGTCGGCACGTACTCGATCGTTGGGTACTACGTCTTACACTCAAGACGACTTACCTCAGAGGCGTGGTCTCGAGACCTTCATCTTCTTGGCTACCCGCTTCTTGGCGGGGTTCCCGCCGCGCTCCATCGGCGGCGCGGCAAGGCCAGCCTCCCGGGCCGGCGGAGGGTCTTGGGACGAGAGGCACATGAGGCAAGCACAGGCTAAGCCTCGCCGTGTTAGACGATCTGCGCGTCTCCTCGTCCTCTTCGTCATCGGAGGTATCCTCACGATGACGGGATCGTCGTCGCCCCAGACACTCGGCGCTCCTTCACCTTCTCCATTTGGAATCTCAATTCGCTCGGTGGTGGTTACGGCTCGGAGAGAAGTCGCTTCACATCGTCCTGCATCAAAAAAAGGCACGAGGCGTCGGCAACACTCTGCGCTACGAGTGCCTGCTACTCGACGAGGCGGGTACGGCTACTTACCTCGTTGGGCGGGCGCGCGGCGGAGGAACTCCCCGACGGGGGCACGCCGTGTACCCCCGGCATGTCCTTGAAGATCTTCGACAGCCTCTCGGCGATGTCGTTGTCTTCGATCTCACCCCCCGACATCCCCCTGACGTGTCGTCGTCGCCGTGTACTCGAAGCCCATCGTATCCCGCGCGCGCCGGCGGCTGGATCGACGCTTCATGAAGCGAAGGCCCCCTGCTCGGCCCTCGGTCTGCATCTCGCGGGGACGCCTCGTTCTTCCCGGCGCCTTTCCGGGAGGCGGGTCCCCTCTGCATGGTGAGCTCGTGTTCCACCACTCACAGTGCTTAGGGCTGCCGTCGCTCGGCTTCGGCGGCTCCGGATGGTGGTTCGTGGTATAGAACCACCTCGTCTTCGGCAATCGGTGTTGGAGTCCCGAGCTTGTACGCAGTGCGCTCGGCGGCATCTTTCGCTCAGCTGGATCCGGCCCCCGCGCGGCTACTCATAGGGTTGGAGGCGGCCGGGGCACCACGGCCTAACGCGGGAAGAACTTGCGGAATAGAATCCAATGCGGCTTGATCCCCAAGTATACTTGCGAGAAATGGACGAAGACGAGAGGTGTGGAAGATTCCGTTGGGGTTCGGGTTGAGGTACTCTCTGCCGTAGTACATGAGAAGTCCTTTGAAGAAGTCGCTCGGCCCAGGGAGCGCAAGCCGCCGCCTCCACGAAGCGCGAGAACATCGGGATCTCGTCACACTCGCCTTCTCCATTGGATAGGGATCTCTGGCGGATCTCCCATCTCGATCTCCTTCTCCCCGATGAACTAGGAGTTCAACAGGGTCGTGATCCCCTCGGTCTTCACCTTCGACCTTTTCCACTCGCGGCTTGGATCGGCGCGCGGTGGGGGGGGGGGGGGGGGGCGCGCGCTCGGTGCGGCCCGGCCACGGCACCGCGCGGCTTCTCTTCTTCCCGCCGGCCTTCAACGTCTTCGACGGGGACGGCTTCATTCTCCAAGAACGGGGAAGTCTTCACTCGCATCCGCTCGGGGCCACCCTCCGGCTTTCGGGTGGCGATGCGCTTGGATCCTACGCGGCGGCGGCGCTCGTTGAGTGGATCTGCTTCAAGATTCGAGTGCGCGAATGCTTGCGGCTCACTTGGGTGAAAACCCTAAGGGTTTCGACTGAATTTATAAGCCAAACCGCCTAGCGAACGGGCGGCCGGATAAGTCCCGGCGCGCGGGCGGCTCGGCGGGCGCGCGTGACTCTTCGTATTCTACTAGTCGACGCGCTTCACCTCGGGGCTCGGCTACTTCTACTCGACTACGGGACGCGGCTAGTCTCAGAGCATCTCGGGACACATTCTCCAAAGAAGACCCTTCAATTCGAGAGGAAGTACTCGACTCAAGGCTCGGGGGCTCACGTGCCACGTGTCCTTCGGTTTTTTCTCTCCTGATTTTTTTGGGATTTTCTCTCCAAGACTTCGGATAGATCCTCGACGGACCGCCGGCTCGAGCTCCGGGGCTACTCCACGTGGATTACGGTTCGGCAAATCGCATCTTCTTGACGGCTCGGCTTCAGAGACAAAATGAGGCATTTTTGAAGACCTTGACTGATTTCAAGGACGCTTGGGACTACTCAAGAAGACTTCAAGATTGCTCAAGCTTATCGAGTTGGGTATTCTGCCTCGGGATGCCCGACTACTCTTAAGGACTTTTTGACTTGTAGCACTCGGGGACGCTTGAGGGCTACCGTTAAGGGCCGTCGGGGCCTTCTTGGAAGCTATCCTTCTCGGCCACCAAAGTACTCGGGGGCTTGTCGTATGGACCTCCCTGGGCCCCTGCCTGGTGGGTACCGGGGCCAGGGGGCGCGGTGGGCCACAGGGACTACCGGAGCTTGCGCTACACGGCTTTTTAGGCGTGGAGCACAAGGGGGGCAATGAGAGTAGTACTCGGATAGGACTACGTACATGTTCCGCCTTTGTGTGAGTCCCACGAGACGTCCTTTCATTGTCCTCTTTCCTCTGATCCGACTTGTAACCACAACTCCGGGACTATATAAGGCGGGGCGGGGCCCGTCCGGGGATCACCTCGACCTAACCTTACCTCATCCAACTCACGGCGCACCATTGCACCATCGTGTAATCGTGCCCTATCAATCCGAGCTACGCGGCATACGGGACGTAGGGTATTACGCGCCTCGCGGCCAATTTCAGAACCTAACTCAACCCTTCACCCTCATTATGGTGCTGTGGTTGACTTGTTTTTCATGCTAAAAACACTCGAGTAGAGCCACGACTTGTATCTAGATGTTATTTAAATTTCAGCATGTGGTAGGACTCGCGTGAACCTAGAAACTTGATTTTTGGTTGGTTTAAAAATCCATATCCTTGGTTTCTCTAAGATTAGAATTTTTCTAAGCCGCACTTAATTTTATTTCATTCAAAAATCTCTCATCTAATACAAATTAGGACCTAAACCTATGCCCCCATGATCAAGCCGGGAAAAGCTTGCTCTCAACTAATGAAGGCAAACTATACCCCTGAGACCGAAATCGACGTAGTCGAAAAAAATATTTTCGACTTTATATTTGTTTTTAATGGTTTAAAACTTCTCTAAATTTATGCTTCGAGCTCTTGCATGGCTCGAAAAATATTTTTAAATTTCGAAATTAGAGGAGTGCTTAGCCTTAAACACACTTAAAGGGAGGCAATCTTAGTTAACCGACCATGCATGCACCATGATACATCATGGGATGCCCCTCCAACATATTTAAACCACATGCAAAAGTACAAGCATGGGGGCAGCCAAGGCTTTGTTTTTGTAGGAATATCATGGATGCATGTGAGGCAAGGGAGTAAGGAAGTGAGTCAAAGCGAAAACATCAAGTGGAAGGAGCAATAATGCAAGCGAAGGAGTGGACGGAACGTTTGGAAGGTGTACGCGATCACGAAGGACATGAATGCACTAGGAGAAGAACCGAGCCAAGAGGAGGAGAGAGGTAAGTCTCCCATCCAGCCTCTTGTCTGTGTGCTCTAGTTTGTAGCTCCGAACCAATTCTAGACTTAGCCATCCACCGCGTTTGTTTCGTGCAACAAATCACATCCTTAATCCACTCAAAGTCCGTGACTCCAAAATAATATTTGTGTACTTTGTTACCGGTGAAAACCTTGGATATATATTTGTGAGGGAGAGCGCTGCAATCATGGACGAAACTACAAGCCTTTTCACCGAAGAAAAAGGGATCATCGTCGTCTAAGCCATCATCGACAACCCTTCGAGGAGGCGTCGCTTCCGAGTATCCCCAGAGTATGGAGGAGGACACGCGCACCGCCGAGGAGGAATCGCACTCTTCTCCTTGGTGGCATGAGGGCCACACAAAACTCGTTTATTAGGTTTACCAAACTTCAATAACATATGGAGGAGCCGGCCGTCCAACCCTCACCACTTGACACGATCATCCGCTCCACCCCCATGCGCTCCGTGGCATTCCAATGGGTTTATCATCATGACTAGAGGAGGAGGAGAAGAAGCTCGCTCGCCTTGGGTAGAGGCTTGTAGCGAACATCACATCGACGACCAAGCTCTCCACATATTGGGTTTCACACGGACACTCTGGTGCAATTCTCTAACGGAAAGTGTCCCGCAAAAACCCACAAGGAATTCGCCTAGGAAATCTTCATGACCATGGCGCATACCCTTGATGAAGGAGGCCGAGTCTCTCATTTCGTTAGAGGGAGCCCACAAGTGGAGAAGAAGAAGACACCGTCAAGGGTAACCTTGATCAATGATGCTATTTCTAGTACCTTGATGGGGTAATCTCCTTTCATCCATGGGTTGCAATCGATCTTGAGATGTAATCACACTTTGTTGGATTATCTATCTATCATCTTGTGTTGAATATACTTTAATGCTAAAGGTAAGCTACCATGCCGTAAAGGGAGTAAGGGCTCTATGCTTCCTTGGATCCATTCAACACAATCCCCGATAGATTAGATTGGTTTTCATGTTCGAAATGATCGTATGTTCTAGTATCGTAGACCCATGGGCGAGTGTCCCTTATTTTCAAAAGGGAGCCTCGGAACAAGTGAAATGTGCATGAAGGCACAAGGGAAGGTTTTTGGAGTATGATCAATGCTGAAGAGACCATCAACGAAGAAATACTATCCGAACCCCATCATCCAAGTGTGTCACTTTTGTGCAAGTGGATTTTCGAGAGAACAAGAGAGACAAAGATAACCAACACGAGTTGAATCGGCTTTACTCGCTTTGATTGCCAAGTGGCCAATAGACCCCACTCACCTATGATCAACCTAAGTGGTGTTGTTAAGCAACATCGAGTTCGAAGATATTGGTTCGGGTGTTACCTCTCCATGTTGACTATCTCTTTAAAACCGGTATTACAGGGAACCCAAATCATCTCCTACTCCGGACTTCCCTAAGAATATATGAAGAAAGGAAAATATATATATGTGAAGATGAGAGAGGGGAGGTTTCCAAGGGCCTAGGTGAATTTGCCCTTTCCGATTGAAGATTAAGACTTTTCTTGAGGGGAAGAAGATCTAAGCGTAGGAAGGACTTCGGTGTCGGCCAAGAGAAAAAAAAATATAATAGAGAAGGATTAGGAGAAGGTTTTTCACGACCCAAGAAGGAGGTGCACAACAAAATTATGTCCCACCATTGGGAGGAACCCGCCGCCGCCGAATTACTACTTGGTGTACCAATGCAAGCATGGGGGAGTGGTGCAAACTTGTTAACACCAAAATTTGCAAGGAGTATGACATGTGGGTCCGATTCGAAAAGAGTCCGTCCGTTTTCGAAGGAAAGATATTTTCAGAGATTTTCTTGCATGATCCGCTTGCCGCCATTCGCCCGCCCGCAAAGGAACGTAGAGCCGATTTTGCGGATTGACTCGTGACGTGGCTCGACGAGGAAGCGAATGGATGGATAGGCGATCAAGTTTAGTTAGGCAATGAATCCATTCGCGCTGTAATCACAGGTATAAATACGATCCCCGGATGTATGTACCAGACACGTTCATTCCTCAATACACACCGGCCTTACGCCAAACCCTAGAGTCCTTGTCGTGTCGTCGAGTTCTTCGAGAGGACCAATCGATCCGTCGACCTCCGTGAGTACCGCAACCTTGTATCATGTCTAGTATCAAGGGCAGAGATTTAGATCTGATGCAAGTAGTCTTGTTACCATGCTTCGTGTCACGCCAGAGATTCAAGCTTGGTTCAAGAAGGTTTCTAGTTAGATCATGAGCCATGCGGTAGGCTAAGATCTCGGCTTGAGGCTAGTTCTCGCCTCTATTGGATTTTGGCAAGATCCGATAGATTCATTAAGTTACCCCGTGTTTTCATGAGTTTTCGCTTTAAGTGTTTTAATTCATGTAACATACCCTTGCCCAATCTAGATGGGTTTGGATCTGGCCATATTCCTTCTAAGGTCCTTATACGAGCAAAGCTTCGTGTTTTGACGCGTGATCCGGTGTTTCCTCTGACAATTCTAAACCGAATCGATCTGTGTTGTTACGTGTTGTGGGTTCAAGCTTGCTTTGTTAGTATAAATCTTGAAAGAGCCGGTATCATGCGTAGATGCAGTGTTTTTGGGTTGCTTTGGAGCTAGTCATCCGTGGATTAGATTTCCAATTCGCCCTTGATAGATTTATTCACGTGGTAATGTTTGTTCCTTCTTTCATGGACCCCGACCTGGTCATACTAACCGCATTCTAGTTATATCTTCACGAGTAGATCACGTGCGTTTATTTATGTTTTAAAAGACGTGTGCTTCTAGCTTTCCATATTTAGGTTATATCATGCTATGGATAGATCTATTTGTGGAAAGTGGTGCGTTCTTTCATGCAAGTTGTATCATGCTAAGTGGGATAGATTTGCTTGATATCGTGCCCGACGGATCTTAAAGTGATTAGACATGCGTAGACCAATGCTTTGATCTATGCATGCTTATTTTAATACATGATCATGTCCATGCTTTACTTCATTTAATGTTAATCTTCATGAAGATCGGTCATAGCTTTGCTCATGCATCCATGTTTATTCAAAGATCGATCGTTGTCATGCTTACGTCACCCGTTCTAAGAATGTTCTTTTTCCCTTACTTACCCGAATGGTCGTGGTTCTTTGACACGGTAGCTTTGCATAGCTACATGTCGTCTTACTTGGCTTCTTAGTCAGTAAATATGGAACCGTCTGTACCACCCTAAGAAGTTCCAAGCTTTGGTATTTAATCGTCCTATCTTTTGTTAATTTTCGTAGTGCCCAATCGGCACGTCACCCTCTCTCCGCGCGTGCGGCCGCCTTTCTGGCCGTGTGATTGGCGCCGAGTGCACATTTTGCGTCTACACACTTTTTGGGCACGACGGGACGAACAGCTCGAATTGGTTCCCAGATGCCTCGAGATCGCTGCACTTCCGGATGTCAACACGAGGAGCCCGCAGCAAAGACGCTGCCTCCTAGACGCCGTGAATCAGCTTCAACAAAAGTGTCTCATGTCATTCAAGAAGAATCGAAGTGGTGTACCATATCCGAAGAATGGCCTCGCCCGCAGTGTCATCGTCGGAGAGACCGACCGCCACAACCCAACAAGAAAGGAAGAATGCGATGATCTTCCAAGAGTCAGTAGACGATATGCTCACCAAGCACAACCAAGCTTTCCTCGGGTCGCTCCAACAGATGATGGTGGCCCTCTTTGGCCCGGCGCCGGGCAGCGTCGGAAGGCGTACGACGGGAAGAGCACCGTGAGCCGGGTGAATCAAGCTCCCGCCACCACCGCGTCCGGTGGCACAGCCCTCCTCCTCGCAGCTCCGGAGCCAAACGTTCCAACCTCCTCCACGTGGCCGGGGGGCGCCCGGCTCACCTTCGTTGCAAGCTTTCGTGAAGTCAACCAACTCGCCGCCACCCGCGCAGCAAAGACGGCCGCCCCCGTGCAATGTGGCCGAATCCGTACCAACCTACGCACGAGACCTAGCGTTCGCCCATCTGGGCCCCACTCGACCCCGCCGAAGAATAGCTCCGTTCGACCAACCGCCCTGTGTAGGTCGGACCTGCCGCCCGACACGCATGGTCGCAAAAAAGAATGATGTATGAAAAAAAATAGAAAAATAAATGAATGAAAAAAAAATTTAAGTGAGACGAATTTGAACCGTGTACCACATGAACAAGTCGGAAAATTTAGCAAAAACTCCGCACCCGAAGGGATTCGAACCGAGGATCTCACGCATCAACTCTGCAACCCTTTACCACTAGAGCACATGTTGGTTTGTGATTATTTTGTGAAAAAGTTCCACATATCTCTTCGCATTGAAATACAAAATGCAGTCGGGCCACAAACGCCGCCACGCAGTTCCTGGGCCCGCCGTAACACCGCCGCGCGCCGTCTTGCGTCTCGCTACGACAGGGGCCTGGCCCCGCCATCCCAATGCCCGCGCGATGGCCCATCGCCTATGGAAAATAATCCGTCACTGCAAAAAAATTGAGGTGCACAAGGGACTCGAACCCGCTACCTGGAGGAAAGGAGTTGGATTGCTTTACCACTGAGCTACATCTGAAGTTATGTGTCATTATAGAAGTTTATTTACATATCCTTTCCTCCATCGCCTCCAGGAAAGTGGAAAAAATAGCATGCAAGGATGGGATTCGAACCCACTACCTCACACATCAAGAGCACATCTGCTACCACTGGGACACTTCATGAGTTGTGGTAAACTGAAGATAGTTTAGTTTATATACATATCGATTAAGCCGGACCACGTGCGAACTAGATTGGTCAAGTTCCTTTGCCGCAACCACGTGGCGCACGCCGTTTCCGTTTTCCCGTCATTTTTCTTTTTAATCTACAATTAAAATTTCAAAATTGGTTTTTCTCGGGTCATAGTAACTCCAAATTCATCGATTGTTTTTTCTGATTTTTTGTAAAATCATGATCTTTCGTGTAATATCATTCTGCCTACATATTAATTGCTATTTCGTTTATCTTTTTTATGTAGCTTCTTTTCTTCTACCAAAAGAGAATAAATAAAGATATTTGCACTAAGACAAGTGCTCTGTAACTTCCTCATATTTTATCATACTAATACAAAAAATTAAGATTTTGACCAAATTTTAGTTGCATGTGACTTCAACAATGTTATGTTGTGTTACTTCAAAGGTTTGAGTATAGTTATAAGAAACTATGTGAGAGATGTTCCTCTTCCTGAACATCTATAATCTCACCTTGTTAAAATCATCTGATTTTTTTACAACATGATTATATGCTAATATGTTATCACGTAAATTCGTAGAACCATTAGAGCATTTTATGATATTATTTGAATTGTGATAGTGTAAATTCAAGATGTAAATTTGAATTACCAATAATAAACTGATGTCGAAATCATTTTTCATTTGTTAAAGTTGTAGATCTTGGTAGAGAATGATTTTAGAAAATTTTAGAAAAAAGAATCATCCAATTTGGAGTTAGTATGAGATGTAAAACTAGTTACAAGTTTTAGACAAAGATCAAAAGAGAAAACACACTTGTTCATCTCAGTCTATAGCAAGTGCAATTTCTGTTTTTAATCTTTGGATAAAACTTGCAAACTGTTTTTCTTCCTCATACGAACTCCAAATCAGTTGATCTTTTTTTCTAATTTTTTCTAAAAATCGAGATGTTTTCCTGCCATTTGTTTGTATCATAGTTACTATTTTTTGATTGCTTTTCATACAATGATATCTTTTCCAACTAAAAAGAGAATATAAAAAACATGTCTTTTCATAATAACATAAGGTTGTGTCCAAAATTTAGATGCATACGATCTCAAGATAATCATGAGGTATTCAAATCTCAAAGTTTGTCTTCAATTGTATTAACCTATATAAGAGTTGTGTCCATTTGTGAACAATGTATACTCCTTTTTTTGAGAAATCTCTTCAAAAATTTATGTCAAGTTTAAACATCTCCGTGAAATGATTCCATGACAAATTTCATAATTTATGGACGAGATTTAGGTATTATTGTCATTATTTTATAATAAGTCATTAATAGAAGTTTGAATTTTCCCCGTAAATATTGAATTTTTCGTCAATCTTCCAAATGTGAGCTAGAATGGACTATAGGTGTCTAAATATAATTGTCTTGATTTTTTTAGTCTTATTAGAGGTGCATATAGGTCATATTGGAATTATTTTCAATAAATATACAGAAATTCATTTAAATGAAATAAAACAACAAATCTACTTGAAAATTCGTCAAACTCCTAGGTGACAACTTATATGGCCACAGAACAGGACCCCCCACTATGGATGCAAGTGGGGCGGGTTGAGGGCTGCCCGCACCCGTCCGCACGAGCCCGCAAACACATATGCGGGATTAAGTGGCAGCCCGCATGTGGCCGCTAGGATGTTGCAGGCGTCGCTACCCGCATGGCCCGCGAGCACTTGCCTCTCATTTGCTGTGATGGTTATTAAGCGCTGGTGTAAGTCCGCTGACGTCGACTCTGGTGTTGTGTTGCTGCATGTTCCTCTGCTACACGCCGTCAGTGGAGGCGACACTTGAAGTCACATAAATCGCTGGTGTTGTGTTTGCCCTGCCCTCCGCTCGCCGCGGGCGGAGGCGGGCATGAAGTCACGAAATCGAGCTCCGACGGCTTCCGTTCTTGCGGTCGAAGAAACGATAAAGAGGTGAGAGTTTCGACCGACAAGCCAGCAAGTACCGACGCATAAGAGACAAGGCCGAGCGACGGTGCGGCTTGCCGTGTATAAACATTCATCCGAACTTGCCAAAATTGTTTGATGAAATTCATCCAAAAATAAACGTCAATTCACCGGGTATCAAGAATGAATTTCAAGCGCACATAAGTCTTCGAACTCGTACAAAAAGGTTTATCGCCAGGAGTGGATGGTTTGTGACTTGTGAGATAAATACCTTTGAACTTGACCAAAATACATGTTTCACATCACACTTCCGTGCGCATCATGAGTTTATTCCTCTAAAGTGATGGCTTATCTCGATATTTTTTTGATCGAATTCAAATGAAAGCTTCATGTAACGTTCGATCAAAAATCCGTACTTAGTGTATAAGGTCACACGCCATAGTGCTTGGTTGGTTTGCATTTGGAACATGAACAAGCCAAATAAAATATTTCTACTCTCGTTACCTCGCCACAAGCAACATATATCAAGTTATTCTCGCGATGTATACGCTTCGGTACTGTTGTGCGGGCAACCAAAATGTTGTCGCGTCCCGGTAAGTGTTGGCCCCAACATCGCGGCGATGTGAGCACACAGGTGTGAGCGCAATGACGAGCTAGCTCGCGGCTCGCGGCGCCGTCGGGTTAGCACGGGTAAACCCTCGTGACCCCTTTGTTTATGCGGGCTTAGCGCCGGTTACGGCAACCGCAAAGCAAGCTAACCGGGCGGGTTGGTGGCTTGGCTCCCGTCCACCCACCTCATCCCCTCTCCCACACACACGCGCATTGCGGAAAAGAAAAACAATAACAAATTCACATCGAATCCCCCTTTCCTCCCATCTCCCTCCTCCCACCCGCCACCGCGTATCCGCCCTCCTACCCCCGCCGCCGCCATGGCCGCCTCCCCACCCCCCCCCCGGACCGACGCTCGACGCCGAGCCCGCCCCACCTCCCTCCCGCCCCCGCCCCCGCCGCGGCCTCCAATGGCCCCGCCCGCTCCTCCTACGGCCCCGCCCCCCACCTCCTCAATCGCTCCTCATCCGCAACAGGGTGGCGGTGGTGGGGGTTACCAGATGCGCATGGCGGCCCCGTATGGAGCAACGACCACTCCTCACCGTCGACCCACTAGGTACCTAGCTTCTTCCTTTCACCCCTTCCTTGGCATTCTACTTCATCAGACGCCATAGCAAAAGCAAAGCAGCTAGATGGTGACTCGTCGATTGTGTAGGCAATAGTTCGTTCGGGTCCAAGATCTACGGCGCTTGATCTTGCCCGGTATCGTACTCTTCATAAAGGAAGGAGAGAAGAGAGAACAAAATGGGGATCTTCCCGATTCAAAGGCTGGGAAGGGGGCGATTCTCTTGGTTTGTTTTGGCTAGATCCCTTACATGTTGTTATGCTGCCGATTGCTTGGGAGCTTGCCTTGGATCTATGCGTCTAGCCTCTTCGAATTCGTGCGCCAAGTGTAGCCGGTTGGTTTCCATTCTTTAGGTCTGCAAGGTAGGACTCGGGTTGTGCCGGCCGAAGAATCGCACCGAAATTGTTTCAATTAATCTGAGCGTCGATGCCTATGCTCCCGCGTGACGCGCCTTTGGTTGCACACCGATTTCGCTTATGGAAAATTCCGCGGTCCCGCCGGGCCCGGTTAACGGCTTATGTCTTGATTCGTACTTCGTTTTGTTAGATCATCCCGATCCCTATGTAGACGTAGCAGTTAACATACCATGATGAATCATGATCCGAGGGCATTGGGGGTAGCGATAAGGCACACGCCTAGCGCATCCACTTTTTCTCAGCCTAGTGAGCCCAAATTTCTTGCCGACACCATCGTACCAATCTTGCAATGGACCCTGGCTTGCCAAAGAATAAGCACGCGCTCATCTTTTCCATATGGATATCGTATGCCATGAGGAATGAAGGTCAATCGATTAGCGCCAATTAATGTCAAGATCTCTAGCTAGCCTTTTCATTAGTGCCTAGCATACTAAAATGATTCGCCGCCGTCATTTCATAATTGATTGCTGTGTATCCATCTCGATTGGTGTCCGTATTGTTCCGCCTATGGTGAAGTGCTCTAGCCTTTCTTGAATTTTGTCTTAAAAGCAAAGATCCGGTGAAGGAATATTTATGTGATCTCCTAGGGTATGACAAACTTCAAGATCCTTCCGTATTTAAAAATTCCTTCACTCAAAGAAGATGCTAGCACGCAACAGTTTTTAACACGTCAAGATACCTTTCCGCCGTGAAGGAATTTTTTTAGATCTCCTGTGGTACAACAACAAATAGTCAAATATTTTCATAATATTCTCGTTATAGATGTGATGATCATTGAGATTAAAACAAGTCGACGTTGGTTTTACATGCGAGATATTGCAATGCTTTAATTTCATGAGTTTCACAAAATATGGGTGTTGACGGTGAAAATCCGTCAACTCCTAGCCATGAGTTTACCTTCTAAGCCGTGGCTGTGAGTTTTATACCTTATCCATTGCGCCTAACCCCCGTGGTATAACAAGTTCACGTGTGCATGCTCTGCTTTTGGAGTTTAATGTTTATGCAGTATTTTAGTGCTGAATGCAAGACTTTCGGGATAAGTTCATCAAGCACCTCATGACAAGACCTTGAAGTCGAACAAGTCATGCAATGAAGCAAAATTAACTCCAAGAAGCTTCGGGACTTGATCCGAGAAGACGACAAACTCCAGGACCCGACTTAAAAGTGTTGAATCTTGGCAAGACAAGGAGCGAGTCCACCGTGAGAGAAACCGACGACATGGACCTACATGCGTAAGGGGAAGCATCCAGAAGCAAGGGAACTCGACCTCGGGCAAAGGAGCCCACGGCCGGCCCAATGGGCCCAGCCCGCCGGCCTGGGCCCGCCGGCCTGTGCCCATTTTGGGCCCAAATCCGTCGTCCTTTGCCCTAGCCGCCAATCGGGCTATTTATAGTCCGACCGAGAGCCACGGAGAGAAGATTTCGTCTCTTCGCCGCCGAGAAGCAGAGAAGAGAGGGACACCATCTAGGAGAGGAGAGTGGTCGAGCTAGTTGACTAGGGTTTCCCTAGCCGACGTGGGAACCTTGCACGCAAGACCACGTCGAGTTCCCGAGGCTAGAAGCAAGATCAAGGAAGGATCCCGGTGGTGATCTTGTGTATGTATCATTGTTATAGTTGAATTATCAAGTTGAATCTTTCTCGCCGATCGTTGCTCGAAGATTTCGTTTTTCGATCGGCTTTGCTTATTTCAATTCTATTCTCGAGATAGATTACATAGGGTGTTCTTGTAGCGTCGCTATGGCTAGAGGTACACGCTCGATCTTCCGAAAGAATTTCGACTTGTCTTTTTGACTCTCGCCCCTAAGCTCCCGCATGAATAGGGATACGTTGTGACAGAACGGGTCTCGAAAGGCGATGTTTTCTTGATTTGGACGGGAAACCACGATTTAAAGAGGCTTTTATTAAGATTCGATTTGCTACTTCTTCTCTTGCTTGAACTTCAACAAAAGGCTTACCCCGATCCCTCTAGATCGGTTTATCTACCCAATCTTACTTTGTTTTCTCCTATTTTTAGTAGATTAGATTCGTTTTGTGTCTTTTACTTAGATGCATTAGGTTCTTTATTGAAGATTGCGCTTATTTGGCTTTAATAGATTAAGTCTTGCGTCACACATTTGTTCCACGGATTCGATACCTTGGGTTCACCACTTCGAGGGAAGAAGGGTCCTCTTGACTACGACTTGAGACTTGTACGCTTGCGAGTCAGAACGAACTTTGATACAATTATTAATCCGTCAACAAGCCCTTTTTTCTCGGCGCTCGTTGCTCTGGGAACAAGTGATCAAGATTTGATTTTTTTATTGCTTTTTTTTGTAATTTTCAGTACTGATTTTGTTTTATTTTTGCATCTATTAAATTTTGATCATCCTCAAAATACATCTAATCTAGTTTGTCTAACTCTAGTCTTTATAGATTTGTTTTGTTTTCTAGTTTTTTTTTGCATACTTTGTTTATTGCTAACCCTATCAGAGATGGACTAAGGCTACCTCTCCAACAAACCCAATAATTTTGTGGATGATCCGTAAAATCCTTGCTGTGCTAAGGAGACGCGAAGCACATCAAGCTAAAAGCCGGATTTTGTAGATTCGTAGCCCAAGACAAAGGATCGTGTGAATCTTCAGGAGAATTCACCACCTCAAAGTCCGCGGAGAACCGACGTCCACCAATGGGTGACCAACCACCGGAAGAACGGGGTAAGAGATTGGGGAGCTATGCACCCTGCATATCATCGACCTACCAATCTTGAACCTCGAGGAGATCGAAGACCGTTCGAGATCAAGACCCCTAACAATCCGCATGGTGCAACATTCACCCTTTCACCGCAAAGAGGACCAACCTTCACCTCCAAGCATTCATTCAACTATGTCGACTTTCAACATGGATGGGGTGACTCAAGATCAAATGAGGGCAAGGCTTTTTCCGTTTTCACTACTCTCAGAAGGCTTTGCAATGGTTCCACTCTCAACCGGCGGAGACGGTGCAAAATTGGAACACGTTGATGAAGGCTTTCATGAAGGAATACTACTCACCGGGTAAAACTCAAAGCTTGCGTAATAAGATTGCCACCTTTGTTCAATATCCTACAAACTATCTCGAGGCATTCGAGCGCTTCAACGAGTATACTCCGGCAAATAGCCCACATCACAAGTTCCCCGAAAGAAGACCTCGTGCAAAAGTTCTATCAAGGACTCACCATGGCGTCAAGGACGATCATCGATGCACGACGGAGGATCTATCATCGAGCTTACACCGACCGAAGCTTTCACGCTATTCAAGAAGGTCGCGGATAATGACACGTGGGCGTCGGCCCCGGCGCCTACACCCCGCTTCAACCCATGGGGAACATCAAAGGAGTCTTGCAAGTGGAGAAGGAAGACATACTTGAAGGCAAGATCGACTCGCTCATGAGGAGGTTGGAAAAGATGGAGATAGAAAAGAAAGAGGCTCAAGACTTGAAGGCCGCCGAAGCAAAGGTCCATGCGAAGAATGTGGAGAGAGTATGGCCATGTCCGCAAAGATTGTCCTGAGGAAGCCAAAGTGCTCGACTACATGAGGAAGGGAGAATTGCCGAACTTCCGCTTACGGCAAGGTAGGCCTCAATTTAATGCAAGCTCAATCTATCTCTAACGCGGTTCCACTTCGGATACAATTGAAGGAGTTCATGGATGAGCAAGCTAAGATCAACAAGGACACCGTCACCAAGTTCAAGACCATAGACAAGGTGTTGGAGAACATCGATAGCAAAGTGACCCGAGGTCTAGAAGTTCCAATCATCAAGTGCTCAACATGATGAAGATACCCGAGACGCAAGTTGACAACTTGCGGGCGCTCACCAATGATGAAGGGAAGCTTCCGGACAACCCAAATGTCCCGACCGGCGAAGGCCATTCAAACGCGTTCGGGGAAGGAGACCGAAGATCCGAACGTTCGCGGGAGCAAGGAAGCTTAAACCGTCCACCGAGGTGGAAGGAGTCGCTAAAGAGAAGGTTACGGGGACGTCACCGAGGAACCCGAATTCGAGATGCCCAAGATGACACGAGGATACCGCAACTCAAGCCACGCTACTTCCGAGGTAAACTTGACAACCACTTTGAGAAGTTTGCATGTGCGTAGACTTAGCATCAACATGCCATTACTAGATGCCCTACAAGTACCTACATATTCTCGTTACTTTAAAGACATACTTGCAAATAAATATGAGATAGCAACACTCGGGGTAGATCATGTCAAAATGTCCGAGGAGTGTAGTGCAACTATTGCTTATGGGCTAGAGAAGCAAAAAGACCCCGGGTGCCCTACAATTCCATGTTCAGTTGGTTCTTTCAACTTCGAGAAGGCGTTATGCGACCTTGGAGCTAGTGTGAGTGTCATGCCGAGGGATGTGTTCGAGAAGCTACGCCTACCGATGGAGCCTACGGGAATATGTCTGGAGTTGGGAGACAACTCCATTCGCTATCCCTTGGGCATTGTCAAGATGTACCCGTGAAGGTTGGACACCACTTCATCCCCGTCGACTTCGTTGTGCTCGAGATGGGAGAGAGGGAGAAGCCGCCGCTCATCCTAGGGAGGCCGTTCCTCGAAGACCGTGGGAGCTACTATCGATGTTGGCAAGGGGGGGGGGGGGGAGATCATGTTCGATATCAACGAGAAAGGAGTTCCTTCAAGTTCCGTCCAAGGATTGAGGCATGCAACATGATTGGAGTGAAGGGAGAACCAAAACAACCGAGGGGCTGAAAAAGAAGGAAGGAGCCGAAAAAAATGAACGTAACGAAAATCAAAGAAGGTGTTGCATCCGTCAAGACAAAGGAAGAGAAGCCGCCTGTGAAGACCAAAAAAATGACTAAGCCAACTAAGCGGGAAGACAAGCCCGCGCCCAAGATGGTGCGGAAGTGGGTACCCAAGATTGCAACGCCCGCCAAGAGCATTGATGCGGAGTAATCAAGTGAAGAAGTCTAGCTATAGACTATAAACGAAGCGCTAGGCGGGGAGGCAACCCGTTTCGTCGAGTCAAGAATAAGCTACGGGAGGACAACCCGATTCCAGGTTTTTCGAGTATTTTTAATAATTTAGTTTTTGAGTTTTACTACGCAAAGACATTAGACTTAGAAGTGGTTGAATAATATTAGAGACATAATTCTTGATTGAATGTTTGCTTTATCATAAACCCTTTGCATGGACCCTCCTATGTGCTTGTTTGATTCTTTTCTTTTCGAGAAACCCCCAACCAAATAATTTCAGAACCTTAAATCAACCTTTCACCCTCATTATGGTGCTGAGGTTGAATTTTTTTTCATGCTAAAACCACACGAGTAGAGCCACGATTTATGTTTAAGTGTTAATAAAATTCAGCACGTGGTAGGACTCGTGTGAACCTAGAAATCAAAGCTTTTGGTTGGTTTTAAAAATCTTTATCCTTGGTTTCTCTAGGATTAGAATTTTTCTAAGCCTATTCTAATTTTGTTTTATTCAAAATCTTTCTTATTTAGCCAAAATTAGAACCTAAACCTATGCCCCCATGATCAAGCCGGGGGAAACGTTCGCTCTCAACCGATGAAAGCAAACTATACCGGTGAGACCGAAATCGACGTAGTCGAAAAATATTTTCGACTTACATTTGTTTTTAATGGTTTAAAAACTTCTCTAAAATTATGCTTGAGCTCTTGCATGGCTCTGAAAAATATTTTAAATTTCGAATTAGAGGAGTGCTTAACCTTAAACACACCTAAATGGAGGCAATCTAGTTTGAATTAATCATGCATGCACCATTGGATTCCCTTTTATCAACTTTCACCAATTCCACATGCAAAGGACAAGCATGGTGGGCAGCAAGCATCAACTTTGCAGGATTTTCATGGTGGCATGTGAAGCAAGTGGAGCTAGGGAGCATGGACATGACCCAAAGCATGGAGCATCAGCTGGGAGGACCAATAATTCAAGAAAAGGAGTGGACGAGAGCGTTTGGGCGGTGCAACTCGTGGAGCACGCGGGCGGGGAAAGTTGCGAGGCGAAATGATCGTCTTGGGAGAAAGACGCGGCGGGGAAGAACCGAGAGGACCCCCGGGCCGGCCGGCCCAGCCGGCCGGCCCGACCTATTTAAGGAGCCCCCCGGCTCCCGTTTTCGAGGCAAGCTTCCCTCTCCTTCCCTTGTTTGTGTGTTCAAGTTTGTGTGCTCGAACCTCCATAGACATAGCCAACCATCCCAAGCTTGATAGCTCAAGAAAAAAATCCACATCCTTAATCCACTCAAAGTCCACATCCGAAGCAAAGAGTTTAAGTGCCTAGTTTACCGGTTGCAACCCGGAATTTTAGTTGAAGAAAGAGTGCAGCAACCATGTGGAAGAAGACCACAAGTCTCTTCTCCAAGAAGAAGAGTTCTTCGTCGTCCAAGCCATCATCAACCACGTCTTCAAGGAGGCACTCGGTTTCCGAGTCTCCCCGGAGCATGGAGACGGACACGGCACCACCGAGGAGGAACGATGCTCTCCTCTTTGGTGGTATGAGGGCTGCGAGAAGCACTTCCATGAGGTTCACCGAACCTCGTGGGCACACGGAGGAGCAGCCCGCGCCACCACGACGATCGACTCGCTCAACCGCACCACCTCCTTACACCCCGACACACTCTTCGTACGGCTTCATCATCTTGTCGGCGGAGGAGGAGGAGAGGCTCGCCAATCTTGAGAAGAGGCTTGTGCCGAACGTCGAGTTCGACGAGCAAGCACTCTACATCTTGGGTTTTTGCACCGACATATACTATATGTTGGGGCACCTCGATGGGTGCGGTTCTCCAACGGAATATCGGTGGACACCCATTTGGGTTACGCCTTGGAAATTTTGATGACTATTGCACCCATCGTTGATGATGATGGGGTGCAAAGCTTGTCATTCCGTTTGGAGGGAATCCAACAAGTGGTTCCCTACGAGCACGTTAGGGGAGCTGCTTGGATTCCACAAGGGAGCTCCGAGAGAAAGTTGACGTGCCACCCGGCATGTTGGCGGGATTTTGGAACATGATCTCCGGAGAAGCCCATCAACAACGCAATTGCATCCGCAACCCCATTATCCGGATATTTCACTCTTGGATGTGCAAGAGGGTATTGGGGAGGATGAAGGAAACAAAGGTGACCGACACGGAGTTGAATTGGCTATACTCGGCTTTAATTGCCAGGCAGCCAATAGACCCCTCTTACCTCATGATCAACCGTTGGTGTTGTGAAGCAACATCGGGGGGCGGGTAATATTGGTTCGGGGTGTTACCTCTCCATGTTGGCCTTTTCCTTGCGGCCGGGGATCGCAAGAAACCCCGCTCACCTTTTGCGTGGTACCTCTCTCGGTTTTGAGTATTTGCGGCAAGGTAAATACATTAGTGGAGATGAGAGAGGAGGTTATCGGTTGGCCATAGTGAACCTACCCCTTCCGAATGAGAGGCTTAGGCTTTTCACCGAAGGAAGGGAAGATTGGTTGGAAGAGTGATTACTTGTCCCTGCAAGAAAGAACAAAAGAGGAAGAATCGTAGAGGAGGGAACATCCTCCGCACAAGCAAGTGGAGCACAACCCAATGTGCAACCATTCGGCGGGGTCCCTCCTCCGCCAAGTTATTACGGAGGGTCACAAGGACAAGCATGGGGGGGTGGTGCACCGGTACCCCCACAAAATTATGTTGTGCCCAACGCTAACTTCGCGGAGTCCTACGCTCATCATCCCCAACCACAACAAAGCATGGCCATTATTGGACGGTATGCTGCAAGAAATGCTCAAAACATCGCAGCCATCCAAGCTAACGCAGCTCAACTTGGTGAAGGCAATGCAAATATTGCCTTTGAACTTGGACGCCTTCACCTTGTGGAGCCAAATCAATTCGTCGGAGGAAGCGTCCAATCGTATTATGAGCAAGGGTATTATTATCAAGATTATCAATATCAACCACCGGCGGAGGACTAGAAGATTTAGGAACTTTAGTTTTCTTTTCTTTTCTTTTTCTCTGTAATTTTCAGCTTTTGCTTATGTGTGTTTGCGTAGTATTTTCTGTTTTTTTATTTAAATTTCAGCAAGCATGTTTGTTTATTTTCAGTTTGTATTTCAACTTGATGTCACCATTAATAAAGACACCACCTTGATTATATCATTGGAAAAGTTACAAAATTCGTGCCATGATGATATATGATTAAAATTGCAGCTTTGTTCATCTTTGTAGTTGATTTATGCATGTTTAAGCTAGTGCTCTCTTAAAATTACAGATCCGAATTTATTTAAATACTAGCCTAATTTTCAGCGGAGGTTATGATTAAAATAAAGACCCATAGTGTTTTATGTGCTCTCAAGTTATGAATAGATTAAAGATGTCTTTTATGCTCAAAAATATTGCTAACCTTGTCACAAATATCGCTTGTGTGTTGCTCAACCTATCCGAGCCTTATATATATTTGAGTGCATAAACCTTAGTGTACAAGATTTATTTTTGAGTGAGTTATTGCAGGCCATGATTTCTCTGGCCCGAGACTAAGAAGCTGGTCATTCCATTTTTGCGTATCTATCTTTTTGCTAGCCTTTTATCCGTGAATTGTGTATCCCCGCATCGGTGATCTCACAAACTTCGCCGAGTATCCACCCTTAAACCAAATATCATCTTTTGCGATTACCTCCTTGACCACAACCTATCGTTGAGAATGGATCATCAATTCAAGGAAGATCGCAAGACGGTGCCAACGTTGAAGATTTCAAGTATCTCTCCAAGGAAAAATTTCTCCGGTACCTACCTTATTTTTCACCTCTTTGCTCGAGGACGAGCAACGTCTAAGCATGGGGGAGGAGGTAGGTACGGTGCAGTTTTAGAGTTCAAAAGGGAGTATTTTAAAAAATATATATATATAATGATGAAAGAAAAAAAAATTCGGCGATGTACGTGACTTCCAAGGTGAAGAAAGAAAAAAAAGAAAACATATATGTATATATAAGAAAGAAAGAAAGAAAGAAAGAAAGAAAGAAAGAAAAGAATGAGAAATATGAGAAAAAAAAATATATGTGCGTAAAGTGAACTCCCCGGTTCTCTAAGAGTGCATTCAAGGCTTCAAGTTAAAAAGATCCATTCTCATTTTCCAACCATGTGCAATCCGATAACGAGGACTTCTTTTGTGCCTCGGGATCACTCTTTGCCATTTGCACATGTCCACTTATCTAAAGTGTGTGTATTTTTCTCTTTCCCCTCCTTGATTTAACATTATTTTCCAATGACCTTTTTGACGAGTCTCGGTAAGACCATGAGAAGCTTGTCTTGTTTTGACAACACCTCATTTATAAAATCTTGTTAGGACTAAACTTTCCCAAAGCTCCATATAAAGCCTACCACATATATATGAGAGGGAAAGGAGTAGAATATATAGGCTTGAGAGACAAGTGAGATGAGAGTTTATGAGCAATACACGAGATGATTTAAATTTGTGAATTTGGTTTAGCTTTTTCTTTATCTCGTTCTTCATTTCAAAAAAAATTCTGAGATCTATTTAAAACTTTGTGAGCATGTTAATACTTGTGGGATAAGCTTAATAAAGATCTACCCTCCGTAGAGAAGAAGGCTAGTACATTATGGAACTTTAATGAATTAAAATTTTGAGAGCATTATGTTTTCTCATGTGTGATCAAGTGCAAAGTTTAAACATTGTTTGGCAATAGTGATATCCATCGAAGGCTTACTCGAGGACGAGCAAGGTTTAAGCATGGGGGAGATGTTGACGGTGAAAATCCGTCAACCTAGCCATGAGTTTACCTTCGGTGTTGGCATGAGTTTTATACCTTATCCATTGGTACTAACCCCCGTGGTATAACAAGTTCACGTGTGCATGTCGGTTTTGGAGTTTAATGTTTATGCAGGGATTTAGTGTTGAATGCAAGACTTTCGGGATAAGTTCATCAAGCACCTCATGACAAGACCTTGAAGCCCCGTACAAGTCATGCAATGAAGCAAACTTAACTCCAAGAAGCCGGGGACTTGATCCGAGAAGACGACGGACTCCGGGGACCCGACCGGAAAAGTCCGAATCTTGCAAGACAAGGAGTTGAGTCCAATTCGGAGAGAAACCGACGACATGGACCTACATGCGAAGGGGGAAACATCCGGAAGCAAGGGAACCGACGTGGGGCAAAGGAGCCCACGGCCGGGCCTAAATGGGCCCGGGCCGGCCGGCCCCGGTCCGGTCGGCCCAGCCCGCCCATTTTGGGCCCAAACTCGCTCTCCTTTGCCCTAGCCGCCAATCGGGCTATTTATAGTCCCCCGACCGAGAGCCACGGAAAAAAGATTTCGTCTTCGGCCGCCGAGAAGCAGAGAGAGAGAGGGACACCATCTCGGAGAGGAGAGGGTCGAGCTAGTTGACTAGGGTTCCCCTAGCCGACGTGGGAACCTTGCACGGAAGACCACGTCGGAGTTCCCGAGCTAGAAGCAAGATCAAGGAAGGATCCCGGTGGTGATCTTGTGTATGTATCATTGTTATAGTTGAATTATCAAGTTGAATCTTTTCCCGCCGATCAAGTGTTTCCTCGAAGATTTCGTTTTTCGATCGGCTTTGCTTATTCCAATTCTATTCTCGAGATAGATTACATAGGGTGTTCTTGTAGCCGCGGTGGCTAGAGGTACACGCCGGATCTTCCGAAAGAATCTCGACTTGTCTTTTGACTCGCCCTAAGCTCCCCGCATGAATAGGGATACGTTGTGATGGAACGGGGGTCTCGAAAGGCGGATGTTTTCGGATTTGGACGGGAAACCACGATTTAAAGAGGCTTCTATTAAGATTCGATTTGCTACTTCTTCTCTTGCTTGGAACTTCAACAAAAGGCTTACTCCGATCCCTCTAGATCGGTTTATCTACCCAATCTTACTTTGTTTTCTCCGGTTTTTAGTAGATTAGATTCGTTTTGTGTCTTTTACTTAGATGCATTAGGTCTTTTATCGAAGATTGAAGTTACTTGGCTTTAATAGATTAAGTCTTGCGTCACACATTTGTTCCACGGATTCGATACCTTGGGTTCACCACTCGAGGGAAGAAGGGTCCCTTGACTACGACGGGAGACTTGTACGCTTGCGAGTCACGAACGAACTTTGATACAATTATTAACCATCAACATCTTCCTTCAACTCCAAGGGTGCCGTGGCAGGGCCTCGACATCCTCCTCCACTTGTGGTAACTTCCTTGGACTAGATGAATCTTACTCGCGAATGATCTCCTCAATTCTATCCCGGTCCAACCTCTTGCCTTGTGGACAACCTCTCGGGTATATAGCTCTGATGGAAGCTAGGGTTCCCGATCTTCCGAAAGGTTCCGATATACGACGATTTGGTGAAGTCGCGACACCAATCGATCCGGCTTCCGAACAACACGTTCAAAACCCCGCAATCGCAGCACCACGTCTCCTCAGGTTATCGACCGGCGTTGCACGGCCGACCTCGCCAAGAAGGCTAATCCTTGCCTGCGAATCGAAGAACACAAGCAAGAACAAGGAAAAATGCAACACAATTGCAGATGTATGATTAAACTCACGAGTTGGGGTCTCACAAACCGAAGCGACGGCGAAACTGTTCCTGACAGATTACTCTAAGCAAAACCCGAAACCCTAATGATGGTGGTGGCTGCTGTAATATAGAGTCTATGGTCGCGGTCAACCCCTGGACGCGCCCCCTAATGGGCTCAACGACAATACACGGCCCAAAGGCCAAAAGACGGTGACGCAGCACCGGGACAGAATCTGGATGCCACCTTGTTCGGACGATTCCCGACGACTCAGAAAGAATTTGGGCCTCAAACCAGTTGTATTGGAAGCTCTATGAAATTAACTTTCCAATCATATGTAGAACGTCAAAAACGGACTCCGTTTGTGGCCTAGGCGTCTGTTTTACCGAAGACAGCTCCTGGACCCCGAGTTGGACTCGAACTTGAGTTGTAGTGGGCCGCCATGTGACTTGGCCTCCCCTTGTTGGCCCTCCACGCCTCCAAGCCTTCCTCCATGTATTTCTTTGTCTTCTCCTTGGTTCCTAATCACATTATAAATAATAGGTAGTAAATCATTCTTAAAATTATTAATAGGAACACTTAGGAACGAGCTCACCTCTAGGTTTAATTGTCGCGCACGAGCTCTTGTAATTGGACCTTGAATATGTTGAATGTCTAGCGGAGAAGCCTCGTGCATATCCATAGAAGTGATGTCCTCATCATCCTCCCCTTCTTGAATTGAAGTCGTCCTCGACTCAAGCGCATCTTCTTCTCCCAAGTAAAGCCTCAAATCTGAAATGTTAAAGGTGGGACTAACGCCGAACTCAGGAGGCAACTCAAGCTTGTATGCATTATCATTAATTTTCTCAATAATTTTGAAAGGACCATCAGCTCTAGGCATTAACTTGGACTTCCTCAAATCTGGAAAACGTTCTTTTCTCAAGTGCAACCATACTAGATCACCCGGTTCAAGTTTCATTTCTTTTCTACCTTTGCTACCAGCAACTATATATTTTCCAGTCATCTTCTCAATGTTGTGCTTAGTTGTTTCATGCATTTTCAATATAAATTCAGCACGTTGTTTAGCATCATTATGAATTCTCTCATTAGTAGGCAAAGGTAGGATATCAATAGGAGCACGGGGGTTAAAACCATACACTACCTGAAAAGGACTTACCTTTGTGGTAGAATGTGTTGCCCGATTGTATGCAAACTCCACGTGAGGCAAACATTCTTCCCACATCTTCAAATTCTTCTTCAAGACAGCCCTCAACATGGTGCCCAAAGTATGGTTCACCATCTACGTTTGTCCATCAGTTTGCGGATGACAAGTGGTAGAAAATAACAATTTTGTTCCCAACTTGTTGCACAAAGTACGCCAAAAGTGACTCAAAAATTTCACATCCCGATCTGAAACAATAGTAGAAGGCATACCATGCAAGCGTACAATCTCTGTGAAAAAGAGGTCAGCAATATGAATAGCATCATCACTTTTATGACATGGTATAAAGTGAGCCATTTTAGAAAATCGATCCACCACAACAAAAATGCTATCCCTCCCCCTCTTAGTCCTAGGCAATCCCAAAACAAAGTCCATAGAAATATCTGCCCAAGGAATAGAAGGCACAGGGAGAGGCATGTACAAACCACGTGGATTCAAGCAAGACTTAGCTTTTTGACATGTAGTGCAGTGAGCAACAAACCACTCGACGTCTCTCCTCATCTTTGGCCAAAAGAAGTGTGTGGCCAAAACATCCTCCGTCTTCTTTGCGCCAAACTGTCCCATCAAACCTCCTCCATGCGCTTCCTGCATCAACAAATGACGAGCGAAACCAACTGGAATGCATAGGCGGTTAGCTGTAAACACATACCCATCATTGATCACAAACTTGTTCCATGTACGTCCCTCTTTACAATTCAGCAACACATCTTTAAAATCAGTATCAAGTGATATTGTTCTTTAATTGTTTCAAGCCCAAAAATCGGACAATCAAGTTGGGACAGCAAAGTATATCGTCTAGACAAAGCATCAGCAATCATATTATCTTTTCCTTTTGTATGTTGAATGATGTAAGGAAAAGATTCAATGAACTCAACCCATTTAGCATGCCTACGGTTCAAATTATTTTGTGAACGAAGATACTTAAGTGCTTCATGATCAGAGTGTATAACAAATTCTCTAGGCCACAAATAATGACACCACGTCCGTAAAGAACGTACAAGATCATAGAATTCTTTATCATACGTAGAATAATTCAGAACAGGACCATTCAATTTCTCGCTAAAGTATGCAACGGGTTTACCATCTTGCATCAAAACACCACCAATGCCAACTCCACTAGCATCACAAGCAAGCTCGAAAGTCTTACCAAAGTTCGGAAGTTGTAGCAATGGTGCGTGTGTAAGTTTGTCCTTCAAAGTGTTAAAGGACTCCTCTTGCGCCTTTCCCCAATGAAACACCACATCTTTCTTCGTCAATGCATGCAGCGGTGCAGCGATGGTACTGAAATCCTTGACGAAGCGTCGATAGAAACCTGCAAGACCAAGAAAACTTCTCACCTGTGTAACATTTTGGGGCAGCGGCCAACTCTGGATGGCTTCAATTTTCATCTCATCCACCTCAATTCCCTGTGGAGTAACAACATAGCCAAGAAAAGAGACTCGATCGGTGCAAAAGATGCCCTTCTCAAAATTAGCAAACAAATGTGCTGCTCTCAACGCATCAAAAACAGCACATAAATGTTCCATATGTTCATCCATAGACTTGCTGTAAATAAAGATATCATCAAAGTAAACCACCACAAATCGTCCAATAAAATCCCTCAAAACCTCATTCATCAAGCGCATGAAAGTACTAGGTGCATTGGTCAAACTAAAAGGCATCACTAACCACTCATACAACCCGAATTTAGTTTTAAAAGCTGTTTTCCATTCATCTCCAAGTTTCATTCTTATTTGGTAGTAACCACTACGCAAGTCAATCTTTGTGAAAATTATAGCGCCACACAACTCATCAAGCATGTCATCTAGCCTAGGAATAGGATGACGATATCGAATAGTAATATTATTAATGGCCCTACAATCAACACACATACGCCACGTACCATCATTCTTTGGAACCAAAAGCACAGGCACAACACAAGGACTAAGGCTCTCACGTACATACCCGCGGTCCAAAAGATCTTGGACTTGCCGCTGAATTTCCTTAGTCTCCCCGGGATTGGTTCTATAAGCAGCACGGTTTGGCAAAGCGGCTCCCGGGATCAAATCAATCTGATGCTCTATTCCTCTCAAAGGTGGCAGCCCCAAGAGTATCTCAGTTGGAAAAACATCCTCAAACTCCTGCAAAATGTTAGTGACCGCAGGAGGCAAAGAGCTAGCAATATCATCAAGTGAAAACAAAGCTCGTTTGCATATCAAAGCATAGCAAACATCATCATCAGAAATTTCAGCAAGGTCACATTTTGTTGCAAGCATTACTCCACCCCCTAATTTAATTCCCTGAGTGTCAGATTTATGCGTGGCTTTCTCCTTTCTAGGTGGGTACACAGAATTAGCAACTTGCTGATTTTCGGACTTATCATTACTCAAACTAGCAGCTCTTTCTTTATCAGCCTGTACAATTTCGGCGGGGGTCAAAGGAACCAAAGTGATTTTCTTTCCTTTATGCATGAATGTGTAATATTACTTCTACCATGGTGTGTAGCATCATTATCATGTTCCCATGGACGACCCAACAAAAGTGAACAAGTTTGCATAGGTACCACATCACAATCAACATAATCAGCATATGCACCAATGGAAAAAGAAATTCTGCAAGTTTTTAATACCTCAGCTTTACCAGAGTCGTTTAACCACCGAATATAGTAAGGATGTGGATGTGGTCATGTGGGCAAGCCAAGCTTCTTGACCAGATCGGAACTCACAAAGTTGTTGCAGCTTCCTCCATCAATAATCACACACGCGCGTCGGTTCTGGATGACGAAGAAAGTATGGAACAAGTTGTGGCTTTGCAACCTCTCAGGCTGCTGGATTTGCGTGCTGAGCACACGCTGAACAATGATGTTCAAATGGCCCGACGAAGTTTCTCCTCCATGAATGACACATTCCTCAACGTCGTCAGTACCATCCTCCTCATCGTCTTCTTCTACGTCAGAGGCGCTGATGTAGCCTCCATCTTCTGTCGCCAAATATGCCCGCTGACTCGGGCAATCCTTCTTCACGTGGCCAATACCATGACAACGGTGACACTGAATGCTTGAAGTGCGTCCCGTCGAGGCGACAGATGAAGAACTCTGAGCTGGTGCCTGCGAAACACTTTTACCTGAATCTGCAGCACGTGGGGGAGTCTTGTTTGGTGTAGGCGCTACACCGCTCGTATTTTTCTTGGCCAATGGTGTAGATGCTCGAAAGCTCGAAGATTTGGGCAGCCCCGAATGTGCCTGTGTGCGTGGCAGAAAGATGTTCGGCCGCCGGTCTTTTCTTGCGAATGACGACCCTGCAACTCCTTCTCTGGAAGCATAGCAAACTGGAACAACTGGTTGACAGTAGTAAATTCCTTATACTCAACTATGTCCTGGATCTCATGTCTTAAACCCGAATAAAAACGAACAAGCTCATCCTCGGGTTCCTCAACTATCCCACAACGCATCAAACCCTTTTGAATCTCACCATAGTAGTCCTGCATAGATTTATCTCCCTGATCTAAACGCATCAATTTCTAACGCAGTTCTCTATGATAAGGAGGAACAAATCTATCACACATAGCAACCTTTAGTGCTTCCCAAGTAGTAGGCGCAAGACCTGCAACAACTAAGCCAGACCACCAAATGATAGCAAAATCTTTAAACTCACTACTAGCTTGTCGAACTCTATGTTGCTCAGGCACAAGGTGGGCATTAAATTTTTGTTCAACCGTCATCTCCCAATCAAGATATCCATCAGCATCATAACTCCCAGAAAATGAAGGTAAAGTAAATTTAACCTTAGCATAGGGGTCTGGGGGAGCACGGTTACCACCTGCGTTGTGAGCACGAACACGCCCTCGAATGCGTGCCTCTAGTGTAGCAGCCTTGTCCACATTGCCATGGATGTCATACACTACATCTTGATCTTGTTGAGGTGGTGGACGAGTTTCCAACGCAGCAATCCGATTAGTGAGCGTGGTGATCCGCCCATTCAAATCTGCAATAGTGTCAGCAAGGTGTAGCCCATTAATACTCTCGGTGACGGCTCTGGTGATCGTCTCTCCTATCTCTGTCCGGATGGTGTCCAAGAGAGTCTGCAGCTGGGTTTGGCTGACACACTCGTTGAAGTCCTTTGGGGAAGCTCCATCATCTCCTGCCATTGTAAACACCAAAAAGCAGGAACAAACAGTGAAAGTTATCCCAAAAAATCTTCTACAAAGTGGTGGTGCCTCTCAAATGAATCAACACTGCCAAAGGAAACACCTTACCAAGCTCTTACAAGGTTCTTACCAGCAAGGCAAAGGATACCTGGAAGATGTAGACTGCGATTGCAAAGATCAAGAACTTCGTGCTGCTTTGCTCGAAGTGATATGTGGAGCTATGGGAAGGCCAAAAATATGAAAGTGGAACACAATTCACAAACAGATAGTAATGCTGAATAAATGTCCAAAGTTACTTGTCCCTAGTTGCTGGTCTAATCGAGTCTTAGAACAGTGGTAACCAACAAAGATGGAACAAGAATGATGATGATGATCAAAGATGGCACAATATCAGCATGTAGACAGCACATCACACGAAACAGCAAGTGTATCCTCTATATGTGTTTCCCGGTTTCGTCTTTTAGCACTAGTAGAAATCAATTTCTTCACTTTTTTTACTTTTTTTTGATATTTTTTCTCAACCAGGAACACACAAATAGGAACACCACAAAGTATCACTTCAATCAGATGTAAGATGTGATCTATAGAAAATCACGACTGCTCTCCAAAACCGATGCCGAAACTTCTGAGTCCGAAACAACTCCCTTCTGTTATTTTTTTGCTTTTTTATTTTCGGCCTGTACCGGTGAAGCAGTGAATCGTATGTGTAAAATTTCGAGAGTTTTCCAGAAAGCACAAGAACGTCTCCATCGGAGTTCCGAGCGAAAAGTTATGCCCGTTTTAAGGAGGACCCTCCGAGTTAGGTTTTTGTGATGGCGTTGGTGAATCGGATGCGAATCGGGTGGGATAAAAATATGGAGTGGCGGCAGCGGGCAAAGGGGATCACACAACTGAACCAAAACACGATCTAAACCAGCAACACTACGGACTCTGAAAGAGAATCATGCAAAAGGCTAAACACGGCTTTAGGACGGGGAAAACCTAATCGACTACACAATCTTTTTTTTGGCTTTTCAGTGGACTATAGGACGAAGACAAAAACAAGGGTAAGGGTGAACCTGACGGTAAACCAAGCTCTGATAACCAAATGATGGAAGCTAGGGTTCCCGATCTTCCGAAAGGTTCCGATATACGACGATTTGGTGAAGTCGCGACACCAACCGATCCGGCTTCCGAACAACACGTTCAAAACCCCGCAATCGCAGCACCACGTCTCCTCAGGTTATCGACCGGCGTTGCACGGTCGACCTCACCAAGAAGGCTAATCCTTGCCTGCGAATCGAAGAACACAAGCAAGAACAAGGAAAAATGCAACACAATTGCAGATGTATGATTAAACTCACGAGTTGGGGTCTCACAAACCGAAGCGACGGCGAAACTGTTCTTGACAGATTAATCTAAGCAAAATCCAAAACCCTAATGATGGCGGTGGCTGCTGTAATATAGAGTCTAGGGTCGTGGTCAACCCCTGGATGCGCCCCCTAATGGGCTCAACGACGATACACGGCCCAAAGGCCAAAAGATGGTGACGCAGCACCGGGACAAAATCTGGACGCCACCTTGTTCGGACGATTCCCGACGCCTCAGAACGAATTTGGGCCTCAAACCAGTTGGATTGGAAGCTCTATGAAATTAACTTTCCAACCATATGTAGAACGTCGAAAATGGACTCCGTTTGTGGCCTGGGCGTCCGTTTTACCGAAGACAGCTCCTGGACCCCAAGTTGGAATCGAACTTGAGTTGTAGTGGGCCGCCATGTGACTTGGCCTCCCCTTGTTGGCCCTCCACGCCTCCAAGCCTTCCTCCATGTATTTCTTGGTCTTCTCCTTGGTTCCTAATCACATTATAAACAATAGGTAGTAAATCATCCTTAAAATTATTAATAGGAACAATTATGAACGAGCTCACCTCTAGGTTTAATTGTCGCGCACGAGCTCTTGTAATTGGACCTTGAATAGGTTGAATGTCCAGCGGAGAAGCCTCGTGCATATCCATAGAAGTGATGTCCTCATCAAGCTCCGTCCCCTCCGAATGGCGACGCCCACAATGACTTAGGGTTGAAGCATCTTCACGCTCAAGAAATGGGGGGCCGAACTGACGCAGGAATGGGGTGGGCCGGCCGTCCTAGGACGTCTGGCCCAAGCCCACTTCAGCCCGGTTCAGTCGCCCCTTCCTCCATGTAGGTCCACTCATCATTTTGGACTTAAACCCCTTCAATTGCATCATTTTGGCGTTGTCATCCCCGCAATCAACATATAGGGGGCCTTTTCATATGAAGTCCAATCTTTATGCCTTAGTCCTTGGGGATGCTCCGTCGTATCACTTTGGTCATTGCCACATTTGGGAGTGATTTCATCTTGCACATGAACATGAACAAAACTCCTCATTTGCTCCTTTGAACTTGTTGTGACTCCGTCCCTTTAGTCCATGTTTTCCTGCAAAAACACAACACTTCAAATGCACATACAAAGTTGAACTTCTCATATCATTAGTGTGCCTAGTGGCGGGTTAGTTCCATAATCATGCTAAAACCAAAGTGTAACGAATATGTTTGGTGCACCAAAATTCTCCGTCAATAGAGTCACGGCGATAACTTTTAGTATCGCGACAAGATTTCAACAGGTACTTATTGGAGGTCATTTAGTACTAGGTTGTATCTTGGATTGGGACTAATAGGGACCTGTCCCTTTAGTACCAAGTGGTGTGACCACCCGGTATTATTGAGAGACATTAGTATCGGGTTTGGCCGCGACCAAGTACTAGTGGGGATCACGAGGGGCCGTGCTGGGGTCCTCCCTCCCCACCCGGTACTAATGCACCCATTAGTATCGGGTGCAAGAATACCCGATACTAATGGACTTCAAGGATCATGATAAAAAGTATGTTCTATAGTAGTGTGCGACTAGATTAACTTCAGGAGAGAGAGAGAGATAGAGAGAGAGAGAGCGAGAGAGAGAGATGCAATCTTACTGTCTGGGATAAAAAATGGCCGACCGTGTGATGAAGCTAGTATTTTCTTAGTATATATATAATTGATTCAGAACCATAAACACAACCAAGCATTGATAAAAAGTTACGGTTTTCTAGCATATGACCAGCCTTCATAGGAGATCTGCGCTAAGATTGAATGTTGTATGATCCCATACCATATAATTGATCATCTAAAGATAAAAATAATAGGACTACACCCTGTTGGGGTGAGTATGGGCAAATCCATACTTGTCCATTTCCACACCCCCACCTCTTCATTTCCCATTCTGAACCCCTCTCCATAATTATGCAATCCAATTTCCCCATACCCATTAATATTGGGTAGACTATGGGTAAGGTTTGATATATATGTAGTTGGATGCAATCTTGCTAGTCACTAGTATTAGGGATCACACTTCCTGCTAGCTTGATGCCCCTTGGGTACTCAATCTAGCTAATAGCTAAGCAACAATGGACAGAGGAAGCACACGGCAAGGAAGGATTCGAGGAAGATGAATGGCCATGCGTTGCTGCTCTTGTTGAAACTAGTCATTTCAATTGAGCTGCAAGTGGAGATGTTTGAGTACTGAAGGATGCAAGCAATGGCATAGCCGCTAGGTCTATGCAGACGCCAATGGCATAGCTGCGAGCTCTTCACATGCGACGAATTGAAGAGAAGCCATGATGATGAGGTGAATGAGATTAACATGACTCGCCTGAGTGAGAAATTGACGCTTGCCACGGATCAAGAACTTGATATGCAAGTTGTTCGTGCCGGGTGACCATCGTCGCCATGTTGCAAGTTCATGAGGTTGGGATAGGTGAGAATAGGCAGACCCTCCCTATATCGTATTTTAGTGGATATTATCCATACCCTGCCCACTTCTTGTGGTTAAATAAATCTATGCTCATACCCTACCCAATTCTATGGTTATAGATTTGGATGGTGAATGTGGATACCCAATGATAGGCCTAAATAGGACTACAAAAGAAGTGTTCCAAATTCTTCAATCGACAAACAAAACCCAGCCATGATGAAATTAAAAGCGGTTGATGTGGCAGTTTCTTTGACAACATAGAGCATTAGTATATCGTCTGCAATGTATCCCAACCAACTACTGTAACACCTAGGGCATGTTTGCTAATGCATACTATTATTGTTAGGATTCATGTCAATGTTTGGCTCAATATGATTTGACTCCCAACCACTCAGTAGTACCGCATAGAGCATCTCCAAGAGCGCCCAATATTTTTACCTGTAATAATCTTATATTAGGCACTTCCAACAAAATTTGGGAACAAAAACAACCTTCTCCCACATGAGGACCAGGAGCGTTCCAGTGGTCGATGGATGACCGCTCCTCAGTGATGAGTGATTGACAACGGGTGTCGGACTCACTCTTGGCTTAGTGCGCAGGTGTAGGCTGCGGCCTAGTTCGTGTTGTTGCAGGTGAAGAACGGGCGCGAAAGGTCTTCAGCCTTGAGGGGCCTCCGGGAGATGGAGAGACAAGTAGGCTCGGTTCGAGGGACCCAGTGGACAGCGGGACTAGGTGCGGGTCACATGGTGGCTATACGAGCAAGACGAAGTCATGGACAATCGAGCCGGTGCACGGTGGCGGTCGAGTCAAGTGGTTTGGCGGGAGGTCGGACCGAGCACACGGGGTTTGGTGGTTTGCCCACAAAACCATCGGAGGACGGTTTCTTGGTTTGGGCCTCAAAACCAAGTCCGAGGGCCCAACACGACGGAGACGGGATCTGGGCGTGTCGGGAAGCTTCGAAACGGAGGACACGCGGCGGGATCGCATGGCTTGCGTCGGGAGGACGCGGGGTGCGGCAAAGGCGTGGCCGTCCGATGGCAAGACCCACAAACCTTACCTAAATGCCCCTACATGGGTTGTATTGCTAGTAGTTTAGTTAGGGGTAGTCGAGTCATTTACCACTCCGGCGGGACCTGATATATAAGCCATGAGTGTGTGTGGATGGCTTCCTTTCTCCGTGACTTAGGGTTTCATTTCCTCCCTCCCATTTCTCATTTTCGTAGCTATTTTCTTCTCTATTTTCTCTAGGCTAGCATGAGGGCTTCACGAGAGATTTTTTGAGAGGGATGGATGCTAGGGCGGCATGCTAGACCTTGTGAATCTTTCCTGGTTTGTATAGAAGATTCGAAGTTGTGTTTTTCGTGGTCTTTTTGTGCTTGTTTTTGTGCCTTTGTTCTCGGTGTGATTCCGCAGATTTGAGTGGGTTTCTCCCCGGATTTCCTTGAGGGAAACATGGATAGATGTCTCGTGCATCTTTGTGATTGATCTTGTGCCCTCACACGCCGGGAAACCACTTTGATTCAAGGACTTTCGTTCGGTGCTCTAGCTTTTGGTGGTGCTCAAAGGATTCGCGATTCCCGGTGATTTAGGGAGTTAGGAGGCAAGATTTTTGGGCTATAGCATCCTTGTGTGATGCTTTTAAAGTCCCCAAACCCTTGTCTCCATAGCTTCAACCGTTTGGGAAATCCGATGATGATTTGGGGGAGTTGACCTTCGAGGTCGAGCAGTTTTCTGCTCTGTCCGTGCGGCGCGGACGGTCCGCGGGTTGCGTGTTCGTCGCGTGTTCGTCATGTTCTTGCGCGTCTTTGCTTTCGATCCGGTTTGGTTTGAGGTTTTTGTTGCAGCTGGTTCGCGGACGGTCCGAGCTTCAGTAGCGGACGGTCCGCCCGGTCTTCGTGGACGGTCTGTTTTTCTCGGGTCGGTTCTGGTGGTTTTGTTGTCTTTAACAGACGGTCCGTGGCCCCCGGCCGGACGGTCCTCGTGTCCCTTGCGGACTGTCCGCGATACCTGGCCGGACTGTCCGCGCGGCCTTTGCGGACAGTCCGCCCTGCCTGGCCGGAGAGTCCGCCCGAGGCTGACAACGTGGTTCTTTGATTCGATTCCTTTCCCCCTTCTTTCGTGCTTCCGCGTGTGCTTCAAGGAATCGTTCCTAAGACTTGAGGTTGATCCATAACCTTGTTGTCTTGGCGGTTGGTGTGTGATTCGATCCATCGCTTGTGTGTGACCGGGAATTGTCTGGGATATAGGCCGGGTTCTTTGAGGAGAATTTTTACCGACTCCTATTCACTCCCCCCCCCCTCTCTAGTCGCCATCTGATCCTTCAATTGGTATTAGAGCTTGGTGCCGGATTCTTTGTGACTTTGACAAGTCTCGAATCCTAAGATGGCGTACGTTGAGCGGGGCGGTCCGCCGCACTTCGATGGCAAGGGTTACCACAAGTGGGCGGCTCGTATGATGATCTTTCTTCGTGGCAAGTTGTTGGATTTCATTGTGCTTGACAAGACCTATGCTATTCCGGTCAACATCCATACTCTTATGGTGACCGATGCCGGTGCTAAGGCCAAGTATGAGGCAAATGCAAAAGCTGTTGATCACTTGGTCCGGAGCTTTTGTGATCCAGAGTTTGAGCGTGTTCGCCATTTGAATCTTGCTTGGAAAATTTGGGAGAAGTTGTTGGTTGCTCATGGTGGTGATAACCATGTGAAGGCTTGCCTCTTTGTCTCTTACCGGATGCAATATGAGAACTTCACTCAACTTCCCGGTGAGGACATTGATGCGATGTTTCAAAGGTTCACCGCCATAGTGAACAACATGAAGGCTAATGTTGAGGATTTTCCTTACACCGAGCATGATCAGGCTTTGAAGCTCTTGCATGTCTTGGATCCAAATGTTTGGGGTGCTAAGGTTGAGGCCATCAAGGAGTCTGGGCAGTATTTGACTATTGAGTTGGATGACCTCTTTTCTAAGCTCAAGTCGGCCGAGGTTGACGGGAAGTTGCAATCCAAGCATGAGGGCTCGGCCGACCATAGTCTTGCTCTTGTGGGTGGATCAAAGGGCAAATCTAACCCTTCTTGTCGACGTTTTCCTTGTCTTCTCTTATGTCTATTCCGGATGAGGAGTTTGATGTCTTTGGGCGAGGAGGAGCTGGCCTTGCTCTCAAAAAGGTTTGATCGACTACACGAGAGTCGGAGGAATGCAAGGCGGAGCTCAGGGACGTGCTACAAGTGTGGCAAGTGTGGCCACTTCATCGCCGAGTGCCCGGAAGCGGAGGAGAACAAGTACAAGATGAGCGAGTACAAGGCGCACCCGAGACGTGAAGAGAAGTACTCCTCCAAGGGCAAGCACTTCAGCAAGTCCAAGAGCAAGGACAAGGAGAAGCGGCGACCGAGCAAGGGTGGCTACAAGAAGGACAAGGCAAGAGCCATGGTGGCCGGTGCAAGTGACGTCGACTCAAGCTCAAGCGACGCGCAGTCAAGCTCAAGCAGTGAAGATGAAGACGCCGGGAGGCGCAAGGGCAAGAAGAGTGCAAGCCGGAACCTCAGTGGATTGAGCTGTATGGCGCTTGAAGGCTTCTGTGGCATGGCCCATAGCTCGAGCAGCAAGAAGAGCGACAAGGAAGACAGCGACTCCGACTCGGAGGATGAGGTAAATCGTGACCCCGACTCTTTGCTTGCTGAGATCACTAGGTTGAATGGCTTGATTGACAACCGTGATAGTGTGTTGAGAGATGCTAAGAAGATGAGGAAAGATCTTAGGGCTCTACTTGAGAATGCTAGTGAGAAAGTAGGAGAGTTAGAGTCCAAATTGCTTGAATTGAAACTTGAGAATGACTCCTTGAAACTTGCTCCTACTACTACTGATGATGTTGAATGTCTTGAGTGTGATGCATGGTTGAATGAGATCAAGTTGCTTAATGAGAAGAATGCTTCTACTTTGGCTAAACTAGATGCTCTTAGGACTGAGTATGATGATCTTAAGGCTAGCCTACTTTGCTTGGTGCTTGTAAATCATGTCCTACTATGCATGCTAAGCTTGTTGATGCTCGTTCTACCATCAGTTCTTTGGAAGCATCTTTGAAATCTCCTATTGCAAATGCATGCTCTAGCTGTGATGAAGTTACTTTGCGCAATCTTGAACTTACTTCCCGTTTGGATGTCATCTATGAGGAGAATGACTATTTGAGGAAGGTGTTGGGTTGGTTGTCTGGGCAGGAACCTCAATTGAAAATCATGATTGAGGAGTTCAAGAGGGCTGATGGTCGTGGTTTGGGTTTTGAGAAGTTGGGTGAGAAAGTGGGAGAAAACACTGGGGAGAGTGTGTATGAGATGTTTGTTGAGTCTAACCCCGAGTTGAGCTGATCGGAGACATCCAAGTCCCACTTCCAAAAGCACCCAAGAACTCTTTCACACCAAAGCCCAACCACCTTTGCAACAAGCTTGACACAACCCAAGATCCACCCAAATTCCCACCTAAGACAAATGACTTCCAGAAACCGGTGAAGTTTGTGAGTGAAGAGGGTGAGAAGCCTAGAGAGAAGCCAGAGCCAAAACCAAAACCCATCCCCTTCAGGTGTGAGTATTGTGGCAAGGAGAGACACCTAGCAGAGTTTTGCTACAAGAGGAAGAGAGATGAGAGGCTTGCTAGGGAGCAAGCAAACCAGGGACGGTATCGCCAGTCTCATGGTATTCCTGAGCCTAGAGTGCCGCTTCCACGGGGTGTGGGAAGTGTGAAGAGTGTTGGTAGAGTTGGAGCTCAGGGTGGTAGGTTTGTTAGGACAGATGATGGTGTGCGTGCTGGTGAGAGGTTTGGTCGGGCTCGTGGTGGTTTTGCTGGACGTCCCCCTACTCGTCCTCAATACGGGTTCAGGGGAGATGATCGCAGCTTTGGGTTCCAAAGGAACTACGGACCACGTTTTCCCCCTCGTGGTGCTCGTACTCCCTCCATGGGACATGGGAAGTTTGGTGGCAAGGGAATGATGTTTGCTAACCCCTCTTTTGAGCAGATGGATCGACACTGGTTTAACTTTCTTTGCGCTAACCCCAGTGTCGAGTCGCTAGCTCACTCTCGTTCTTATTTCTGACTACAGGCAGGAGGCTTGGAGAACATTTGGTTGATCGACTCCGGATGTTCCCGACACATGACCGGAGATAAGAAGTGGTCTCCAGCCTCACCCTAGTGAAGGAAAAGATGTACATCACTTTTCGGGATAATGGACGAGGAAGGGTGATTTCTGAGGGTGTTGTGCATGTGAGTGACAGGGTAACGTTGAAGAGGGTTGCTATTGTGAAGTCTTTGGGTTTCAATTTGCTTTCGGTTTCTCAGTTGCTTGATGAGGGTTTTGAGGTGCATTTCAAGTCTGGTGAGTCTCGTTTGCTGGATTCTCGAGGTGATCTTGTCTGTATGATCATCCCCGAGGGTCAGATTTTCAGGGCTGATTTCTCTCGTTCTTTGGGCCCCGCTTTCGCCTGTTTGATGGCCGGTCCTTCTTCTGATTTGTGGAAATGGCATAGGCGGTTGGGACACTTGAGCTTTGATTTGGTTTCCCGCTTGAGTGGTCTTGACCTTGTCCGAGGATTGCCGAGGTTGAAGCTTGAGAAGGATTTGGTTTGTGCTCTGTGTAGGCATGGCAAGATGGTAGCCACTCCCCATCCACCCCTGACCGATGTCATGACCGAGCGTCCGACAGAGCTGTTGCATATGGACCTTGTTGGGCCAGCTCGAGTTCGTTCGGTAGGTGGGAAGTGGTATGTCCTTGTTGTGGTGGACGATTACTCTCGCTATGCTTGGGTGTTTTTCTTGGAAGACAAGAGTGAGACATTTGGTTTTGTTCAAGATCTGATCGTGAGGTCGAAAAACGAGAGGCATGGGAATGCTATTCGAGCTATCCGCAGTGATAATGGCTCAGAGTTCAAGAACTCTCGTTTTGATGCCTTTTGTCGTGATCTAGGTCTTGAACATCAGTATTCGACCCCTTATGTGCCCCCTCAAAATGGAGTTGTGGAAAGGAAAAATCGGACTCTTTGTGAGATGGCTAGGACGATGCTCGATGAGCACAGGACTCCTAGGAGGTTTTGGGCTGAGGCGGTCAATACGGCTTGTCATGTTTCCAACAGGGTTTTATTGCGAGCTTTCAAGAAGAAGACCTGTTATGAGCTTATGCATGGTCGGGCGCCCAAGGTGAGTCATTTCCGAGTCTTTGGCTGCAAATGCTTTATTCTTAAGAAGGGAAAACTCGACAAGTTTGAGGCTAGGTCTAGTGATGGTATTTTCTTTGGATATGCTAACCACTCTAGAGCCTATAGGGTGCTTAACCTTGAGACTAACAAAATCATGGAGACTTGCGAGGTAACCTTCGACGAGACAATGCCATGTACCTCTCTTGGCTTTGAATGTGCAGGTGAAGAGGAGATGGCCGAAGACCTCTTTGAAGAGGAGAAGGATGAAGCTGGAGATGATGATGGGGAGAACCATGCGCCTGAAGCTGAGTGTGTACCTACTACTTCCCCTACGACCACTACGGAACGTGGACCGTCTACTTCATGGACGACGACGGTGCGGCAAGAGGACCAGGCGAGAGAAGCTGAAGGTGAGGGGGAGGTAGTCTCGAGGCGTGAGGCTCCCCGGCGGATTCAAGAAGTGCATCCCCTGTCAAAGATCATTGGGGACATCGACAAACGTACTACACGGTCAAGGTCTAGTAATTCCTCTCATTTTGCTCATGCTGCATTTGTTGCCACCTTTGAGGCCAAGGACATTGGACATGCTTTATTTGATGCAAACTAGGTCAATTCTATGCATGAGGAGTTGGAAAACTTTGAGAGGAACCAGGTGTGGGAGTTAGTTGAACCACCTCCAAATTGCCATCCTATAGGAACCAAGTGGGTTTGGAAGAACAAAGAGGGTGAGAATGGGATGGTTGTGAGGAACAAGTCCAGACTTGTTGCTCAGGGGTTTAGTCAGAAGGAGGGGATCGACTATGAGGAGACCTTTGCTCCTGTGGCCAGTCTTGAGGCAATTCGGATCCTTCTAGCTTTTGCCGTGGCTAAAGGGTTCAAGTTGTTTCAGATGGATGTGAAGAGTGTCTTTCTGAATGGGGTCATAGAGGAGGAGGTGTATGTGAAGCAGCCACCTGGATTTGAGAGCGAGTTGTACCCACACAGGGTGTACAGGTTGAAAAGGCCTTTGTATGCGTTGAAACAGGCGCCCCGTGCTTGGTATGGGATATTGAGAGGTTTTCTGTTGAGCAGAGGGTTTGTGATGGGTACCGTGGATAGGACTCTGTTTCTCCTCAAGCATGGGAATGACTTGTTGATTGTTCAGATATACGCGGATGATATTGTCTTTGGTGGCTCCTCACATAACCTTGTTGCCAAGTTTGCAGATGAGATGAGCAGGGAGTTCGAGATGAGCATGATGGGCGAGTTGCAGTATTTTCTCGGGCTGCAGATCAAGCAAGTGAAGGATGGAACATTTGTGCACCAGACCAAGTACACGAAAGACATGCTGAGGAAGTTCCAGATGCAAGATGTGAAGCCGATGTCGACTCCCATGGGGAGTACGGCCACTTTGGATGCGGACGAGGACGGAGAACCAGTGGACCAGCGGGAGTACAGGAGCATGATCGGCTCCCTCCTCTACCTGACGGCAACGAGGCCAGACATACAGTTCAGTGTGTGTCTATGCGCTTGTTTTCAGGCTTCGCCGAGGACATCACATCGACAGGCCGTCAAGAGGATTTTCAGGTACCTACAGTCTTCCCCTGGTCTTGGCCTTTGGTATTCGTCCTCCTCGACTCTTTCCCTTCATGCTTTTTCCGATGCGGATTTTGCTGGTTGTCGAGTCGAGAGGAAGTCTACTTCTGGTACTTGCCAGTTTCTTGGGTATTCGTTAGTTTCTTGGTTTTCCCGCAAGCAGTCTAGTGTAGCTCAGTCTACCACCGAGGCAGAGTATGTTGCAGCCGCGAGTTGTTGTTCCCAACTGTTGTGGATTTCATACACTTTGAGAGACTTTGGTGAGGAGTGCACCCAGATCCCACTTCTTTGTGATAGCACCAGTGCCATAAGCGTAGCTAAAAACCCAGTGCTTCACTCCAGAACCAAACACATAGAAGTGAGGTATCATTTCTTGAGGGACAATGTGGAAAAAGGAACCATTGTGTTGAGCCATGTCCCTACCCAAGATCAGCTAGCCGACATCTTTACAAAGCCTCTCGACCAAGCTACATTTGTGCGCTTGCGGGGGGAACTTGGGATTTGTTGCCCTTTCTAGTTGATTCTTGGGGGTTTTTATTTTGTATCATATGTATCATACCATGTTTTATTTTGATATATATACATTCTTTGCTTGATGCACAAACCATGGTAGGATAGCCATTTTGTCATATATCATGTTGCATTTGTATCATATTGCATTTTAGAATGATGAGCTTCTTTCATATGCCTTATTTGAGTCTTTTTGGCTATTTGTGAGATATTGGTCATATGTGTGGAGAAATGGTGATGTGAGGCTATGCTCTTGGCATATTTGAGATATATGTGTGGTGAGATAGCCCTTTTTGAAATAAATGCTAATCTTGACTAATTTTTGGTGAAATGTGCTCCACTCATGTGTAGTAGTGTATCCATGTCACAGTTTGGTCTAAATGTGCTTTTCATGCTTAGATTGTGCTTGGATGTCTTTTTCTTGCATTTGGGCCAAAGGCCGAATATCATTGTGAATGTTTAGCCTATGTTGCATTGATGGGGGAGCATAAGCTTCTTTTTGCCGCAAAGGCACTTCATGTACCATGAAATGATTTACTCTTGAACAGAAGTGTGTAATGCTTGAAAAATTCTCCATCCATCATGTCTATGCTTAAAATATCTTATCTTTCACATATGGGTGCAAAACATGTTGCATGATGTTCACCAGTGGAGAAGTCTCCCCGAAGTAGACACATGGCTCATGAGCTTTGACATGACATGCTTTGCTTTATGGGTGTTTGACATGATCTTTTTCTGAGAATTTGCTATCCTTGTATGATCTTTGAATGGTATGCATGTTTGTGGCTCAAGTGTGACATGGATAGTCTTTTACATGTGAAGCGAGCCTTCTTTTGGTAAAACTGCTTAAATCTGAAAATGTTGCTTTGTCACATGCTTGTATTTTCATATATTACTTGTGGCAATGCTTTGACTATGCTATGATTCATATGTGTGATCTTTGTCTCATTTTTAGCCTTTGACACTTGATTTGGCCTATTTGAGAAGCTCATGTAGATGTTTATATGCTTTGTTTTGCATTTCTGCATTTTCACCTTGATTTATACATTGTCAACAAGGGGGAGAAGAGGTGAGCTTGATGAAAATTCAGAAGAGGTGAGCTAAAATTTGGAAGTTTGCATCCACATGTTCAGGGGGAGCTTGCATTTGTTCAGGGGGAGCTTTCTTGCTGTTTTCAGTGTGGAGTTTGTGCTTTGCTTGGCTTGTGAACTTTCTTTGCCTTTCCTTGGTTTTGGTCATGAGTTGAGCTTCTTTGTTTTTCTTTCTTCTTCCTTTCTTTCTTTCTCTGAATTTCATTTCGCGTTGTGTGTTGTCAATGCACTCATCAAGGGGGAGATTGAGGACCGGGAGCGTCCCGGTGGTCGATGGATGACCGCTCCTCAGTGATGAGTGATTGACAACGGGTGTTGGACTGACTCTTGGCTTAGTGCGCAGGTGTAGGCTGCGGCCTAGTTCGTGTTGTTGCAGGTGAAGAACGGGCGCGAAAGGTCTTCAGCCTTTGAGGGGCCTCCGGGAGATGGAGAGACAAGTAGGCTCGGTTCGAGGGACCCGGTGGATAGCGGGACTAGGTGCGGGTCACATGGTGGCTATACGAGCAAGACGAAGTCATGGACAATCGAGCCGGTGCACGGTGGCGGTCGAGTCAAGTGGTTTGGCGGGAGGCCGGACCGAGCACGCGGGGTTTGGTGGTTTGCCCACAAAACCATCGGAGGACGGTTTCTTGGTTTGGGCCTCAAAACCAAGTTCGAGGGCCCAACACGACGGAGACGGGATCCGGGCGTGTCGGCAAGCTTCGAAGCGGAGGACACGCGGCGGGATCGCATGGCTTGCGTCGGGAGGACGCGGGGTGCCGCAAAGGCGTGGCCATCCGATGGCAAGACCCACAAACATTACCTAAATGCCCCTACGTGGGTTGTATCGCCAGTAGTTTAGTTAGGGGTAGTCGAGTCATTTACCACTCCGGCGGGACCTGATATATAAGCCATGAGTGTGTGTGGATGGCTTCCTTTCTCCGTGACTTAGGGTTTCATTTCCTCCCTCCCATTTCTCATTTTCTTAGCTATTTTCCTCTCTATTTTCTTCTCTATTTTCTCTAGGCTAGCATGAGGGCTTCATGAGAGATTTGTTGAGAGGGATGGATGCTACGGCGGCATGCTAGACCTTGTGAATCTTTCCTGGTTTGTATAGAAGATTCGGAGATGTGTTTTTCGTGGTCTTTTTGTGCTTGTTTTCGTGCCTTTGTTCTCGGTGTGATTCCGCGGATTTGAGTGGGTTTCTCCCCGGATTTCTTTGAGGGAAACATGGATAGATGTCTCGTGCATCTTTGTGATTGATCTTATGCCCTCAAACGCCGGGAAGCCACTTCGATTCAAGGACTTTCGTTTGGTGCTCTAGCTTTTGGTGGTGCTCAAAGGATTCGCGATTCCCGGTGATTTAGGGAGTTAGGAGGCAAGATTTTTGGGCTATAGCATCCTTGTGTGACGCTTTTCAAGTCCCCAAACCCTTGTCTCCACAGCTTCAACCGTTTGGGAAATCCGATGATGATTTGGGGGAGTTGACCTTCGAGGTCGAGCAGTTTTCTGCTCTGTCCGTGCGGCGCGGACGGTCCGCGGGGAGGTGGCGGACGGTCCGCGGGTTGCGTGTTCGTCGTGTTCTTGCGCGTCTTTGCTTTCGATCCGGTTTGGTTTTAGGTTTTCGTTGCAGCTGGTTCGCGGACGGTCCGAGCTTCAGTAGCGGACGGTCCGGGACCCACGCGGACGGTCCGCCCGGTCTTCGCGGACGGTCCGTTTTTCTCGGGTCGGTTCTGGTGGTTCTGTTGTCTTTAACGGACGGTCCGTGGCCCCCGACCGGACGGTCCGCGTGTCCCTTGCGGACTGTCCGCGGCACCTGGCCGGACTGTCCGCGCGGCCTCTGCGGACAGTCCGCCTGCGCCGGGGGGACGCCCGCCCGAGGGCGGACGGCGTGGTTCTTTGATTCGATTCCTTTCCCCCTTCTTTCGTGCTTCCGCGTGTGCTTCAAGGAACTGTTCCTAAGACTTGAGGTTGATCCATAACCTTGTTGTCTTGGCGGTTGGTGTGTGATTCGATCCATCGCTTGTGTGTGACCGGGAATTGTCTGGGATATAGGCCGGGTTCTTTGAGAAGAATTTTTACCGGCTCCTATTCACTCCCCCCCTCTCTAGTCGCCATCTGATCCTTCACCACAGCGTCCTTTTGGGACCTAGGTAGGGTTCGTGGACTTGTGGGGATTCAAGGCAATATATGATTAACTGAAACAAGTAGCCCAAGCAAAACATACTCAGTACTAACTATGACTTTGTCTTCCAAACATAGCACCTCCGAAGTAACCTTTTACACGAAGTGAGGATAAAATTGTAAAAGAGGTGCTATGCATATATATATGCAAACTCGTTCCACGCATGGGAGTTGGGTCGTAAGTAGACTTTGGATGCAGTATTACTCCACTAAATTCGAGTCCCACACAACTTGTGGTGCTAGTACACAAGTTGGGACTCAACCTGCACACTATAAATGACAGATGCTCTAGTTTCGAGATGATACTTCTGTGACTCTAAACTGTGAAATGAGCATGAGAGAGGGAAGATTTGCTACATCGATTTGCTTTACCTACTCTCTGAAAATTAATTACCACTAAATATATTATCATAAGATGCGAAAGGTACTCGATCATTTTTACAATAATATTATTTGCTCATTTTAGTTTTCTCTAAATCGAAATTTTCTGTGTGCACACAATATGAAGTTCTTCCAGGCAACGATCTACATCAATTTTAAGGTTGTGTAGCAGCACAATGAATAACTTTTGGTTGCTTATAGTTAGGATTGGCTATCCAGGCACCAAACAGGTCTTCAGATTGTGTAATAATAGATACCTGCCAGCAGTTTGTGGTGATCAGCACTCATGTGCAAAGAAAAAAATATTGAGATAATAGAAGTGAATATAGCACACCTAGCAAATTCTTCTAATTCTGATCTATATGTTATGCCATCTGATCCTAAAGGTTAGTATACCACCTTGATTTTGAGAGTGCTGACAAAAGTTTGTTCATCTTGGTAGAGTACAGCCAATAAATAGCTAGTGATGTTATAGTAAAGCCAATAAATAGCTAGTGATGTCATACTAAAGCCAATAAATAGCTGGGTTAACGACAAGTTTCCTGGAGTTGCATATGTTGATGTCATATAAATAATATGTCTCTTCTTAGTAATAAGATTGTCGTAGATCATCAATCACCAACTAGTAGTATATTTAGCACTAACAATCTCTAAAAAATAAAGTCCTTTTAATCTAATTACATCATGCCTGCTGTTTGAAAAGACATCACGTCCAACTTTTCTCACTGCCGTCTGCCACTATTTATTGTTATGTTGCTGTCACCTTCGACCTTTTGCTTATAATGAATCTTTATCGAACATCTAGCAGTATTTAGTGCTTCTATAGTATGTTCATCCAACTATTCACTTAATGTTTGAAATTTTTATAAAATTGTAATTCATATGATGATCTCTAGCATATTTATGCATATTTGATGACTATATCTATAATTAGTAGTAGTAACTTGGCCATAGGTAAATTTTGATCTGGCTCCACCAATGAAATGTTGGATAATACTTTGGGTTTAAAGAATTATGGCTACTTATAGGACTATATGTTACTACCATTTAACATTAATTAGACAAACATATGCAACTACACAATTCTATTGAGTATTGTGTAATGTAGACCTAAGAAAAATTTGTTACTGCCAGTGATGATTTGTGAATTTTGATTAAAGGTGGAGGGACACTTTATCTAAAAAAAGGTAGAGGGATACACATCTGGCATATCAACTACTTGGATAAAGGATAGTACGAGACAAGGGTTTATGCAACTTTAGGCATGTGAGTGAGTAATATTTCCATATCACTATTGCTATGTATTGTATATATAGCAGGTATATATGTTTCCTTGAGCTCATTAGACTTCTTGTGTCTTGATCTTCCATTGCTAGTATCAACTTGTCTTTCTCCGCTCTTGGAGGTACCTCAACCCTTGTTTATACGTATAGTCCAAAATGGAGGGTCACTTCCAACTAGAATCATAGTTCCACACCCTGTGTAAGACCAAGTACATTGGTATATGTCAGCAGTCCCATAGGTCGTCCCATGCAGTGCCACGTAGGATTTTTGATGATTTGGAGGCGAGAGAGCAAGGTGAGAGAAATAGGTTGTTGCCTCGCGAAACAACCACCTCATGAGCGAAACAACCACCTCATGGGACAACTTCACAACCATTGTATGAGTTGTTGTTGCCTTGCAACTCATACTATTCCTTTTTATATGCACAAATTAAAGAATTATATAGCTCTACCAGATGACTCACCAAAACAACTCATTGTACATCATGTTTATTGAGTCGACCCAAGATTACGTGTCAATGCATGTGACAGCCTATCAGACGACACCAATGTACTTACCCTAATGCTTTTCATTCCTCATATGAGGATTACTATTTATCTAGTATTTCTTGCATAAGATCATCAGCCGGATTCCATCCTTGGTATACACCCTAGCACCATTGTCTTTTTAATTTGATCATCCCATTTATCAGCCTCCCATCCCATCAAAAGGTTAGTTCGACCCAAGCCTTTTTGGCCTAATGATCATAAGTTCATTCAATGTTATTACATTGGAAACTAACAAGAACAAATTTGGGGGTGTTGAAAGTTACAACACGTCACACATTATACCACCGACATTGTAGTGCCCGACAATTACTTACGTGTCATAGCAGACTATCTAAAAAGGCATGGATAGATGATGTGAGAAAACTTTATAAAAGGTAGTCCAAGAGAGGCATTTGGCTGTGAAAATATGAGTCCATTTTTCGCAAATTCAACACCCTCCATCCAATTACATGGTGACTAGTGAGGGATTCCAAAGGCTCATTCTTATATTCTTCTTTTTTGCTTTATTTCTCAAATCATTCCTTACTCCCACGCCTTAATTGGCCAATATGGTGTGACTAGAAACAATAGTTGTACTTGACTAGTCGAAGTTGATGGGAACTTTTATCTCACTGCTAAGAGAAATGATGTGTGTGTCTCTTCTTACATGTTGTTTTATTTCATTTAAATTTCTAATTTGTGCCACTAAATATGATTTAATGTTAATTAAACCACGATGAGGAGAGGCACGTCTTGATGGGGTAGAAGATGTGTAAGGTATGGTTCTCTTACTATGTCATGCATATTCTACACTCATGTTTTTTGAGCATGCAAATGCTTCTGCAGTTCTATTTTCCAGTACACACACATCTATGTATGTGTGTCATCTAATATAATCACCCTTTTTTGTACAATTTGACAAAATTCTTTCAGTCTGCAAAATTCATTTTCACCCTATGAAGTACAAGCTATGATTCAACCAAGATGAACAAGCCTCCTCTTTTTCTTACCATAAGAGCCAGGTCTCACGGGGACTACGCATATGCTCATGGAATTATCATGCCGTGAATCACAGATACTTTGAACTACTTTACCCATCTATGTTGATCTCTAGATTTTTTCATAGATTCACATAAGTATGTATCACTAAACAAACTTGCATGTTTGGTTTAACAGTTCAGTTTATGAGGGATGCATGCTATTTTCTTTATCCAAAGTCTTTTTGTGTCATAGCTTAAAGCAGAAGACATGTACTTTCAGCATCACATTTGAGGATATATATACAAATTATAGCTTTTCTAATTCACAAAACATAGATGTTCATAAGTTGTGGATGCTTTTTTCTAAAGATCATGCATGAATTAGTTTCTGCATATCGCATACGTAGCCATGTCATTGTTTGTAAAGTCAAGAAATATTACAATCATAAATCAAGGTTGTAAAGTATGAGGCACATGTTATAGCAAGGGATAAAAGAATTACTCTTTTACACCTGAAATGTATGGGTGAGTCAATTAAATGAACATTAGATTTTTTGTGAAGTATTATACATTATTGCAAGTTGGTTTTACCGAGAGCCATGCGTGAAGTGTGAACCTCTGTCCCATGCACATTTCATTATGGATAGGGCTAGTAATGTACTCTCACCTACTTCATAATCTTAATACCCAGAAAAAATGCAAAAGAAATACCCATGAGAAACAAAAGTTGTTGGACACTCTGTCTTTATGCAATAACTTTTAATAGATAAACATCAGAAAATGGTAAATGACGAACAAACAGTAGCTATTGGATATAAAGTGAAAGTATAATGATAGTATCTAATATGCTCTCATGTTCTTATTACGACATTGGGTTACTTTCGGCGTCACTACTTTTGCGGAACATATAATAGTATAACATGAATCTAATACACAAAATACATATTGTCACAATAATACGGATAATTTTATGAAGATCTTTCATAACTTAGTATCCAAACATAAACAATCACAATAGGAAGTAATCTTATCACACTAGTATCCTAGATTCTACATGCAAACCATGGTTATAAACCACCAAAGTACCAACTAGCATCCACAAGTCCATCCTTATCTTTGTTTACAAAGTTAAGGAATCTTACAATCATAGATCAAGGATATAAAGTATAATGTGCTAGTTCTAGGAAGGTACAAAGCGATGACTTAAATATATATCTATACAACTCCCGTCCATCCACAGTATATGTGTTGCCCATTCATGAAAAGTAAATTTTGTAAAGTTTTTATAACTGACACACAAAAGTTGCTTTCACCTAGAACAAGGCACGTAGTGTGCACCTCCCCTCCTGTACATTCAACATGAATACAACTAGAAACATACTCTCACATACTTTATTATGCCTTCGTTGTCATATATAATTACAAAAGCAATATCCATAAGAACCAGAAAGTTGTTGGACATTGTCTTTATCCAAAGCACTCTTTTATAGATAAGCATGAAAAGATGAAAACTGACAAGAAAATGACTATAGCTACAAGAAGCACCAACCTCTTGCCTTTTCATTTTTATATATTTTCTATTGATATGTAAAGTTAGTCCCCTTGGAACTTTTGAGCCCCTTGGTTTCTTATATAAACCACCATCCATGGTGCTCATCACCAGTCACCCTCATCATCATCAATCACCAACAGTTCTTCGACTGCTTTTATTCTTCAGTTCTCTCAGGATATCAGTCCTTTAAGGTACACCATCTTACTACTATGGAAATAGATTTTGTAGGGGCTTGCTCACATGGTATTTCTTGTTTTGTACATTTAATTATCTTTGTCTATATAGTTTTCTTGTATCTATGATATGGAGAATACGGAACTAAAAAATCTTTTGATTTTACCTTTTAGATATGTTATCTGGTATATATACATGATATGGAGGGTATAGAACTAAGAAAATTTTCATTTGATTAACTCGAACTTTTGTACTGTCATAAGTAAGCACTAACTATGTGATTTGATCCTCTATCTAGGTATATCTTTCATTGGACTCCGTGCTTGGATAAGTGCCAATTCGCAGCAGCGAAACATCATACTGGAATCTGACATTGCTGAGGCTATTGCTTCCACTGAGTCTTATGATTTCCTAAATGATGTCTTGAATGCTCATCAAGATGAGCACCGTTCTTGTCCTTCTCCAAAGCCTGCTAAGAAACGCCATGACAGGTTCTTGACTAATCTTCCATCCTCATCCCGCCATCTTCATCCCCATCAGAACCAATTGCCGCAATTTTGTCCAAAATTCAGTAAATATCCTCCTTTAGTCCACATTCCTCCTTCGTGCCACAAACATATGGTCATCGCATACCTTTACCCTTGGCATCTCCACCTCATGAAGCTTCTTCGGTAATTGCAACCACGATCACATCCACACCCGTAGTGAGTGGAATTATTCCGCCTACCAACTGTATGGCCAATGATCTTGTGTCCTTTGGAAACACCATCAACAACATTGCTGCTTCTGGTGTGATGAACCATATGGAAAAACTTCCAAGGGCACTAGCCAATATTCCAAATACATACCGCTACATGAACAGGGTTGCTTCAGCATCTGTTTAGGCATGATTCAGCAAACTATGGAAGACATAATGGCTAGGCACAATACTGCATTTTTAAGCAGCTTCCGATAGATGATGGTTGGTATATTTGGCCCAGGCGTAGACAAACATTTTGAACAAGGAGATTCAAGTGCTGCTGCTGCTGGTCAACCATCTCGTCAAGATGCAAGTGTTCAACCGCCTCCGCAGGGTGTAAGTGTTCAGCCAACTCAGCACGTGGGTAGTCAACCAATTCGGCAGAACCCTCATCAAGCAATACCTAATCCACGTACGTATGGAGAAATGGCGTTCGGCACTCCTGGAGTTCAACCTGTCTCTACTTACAGGATAGCCCCAACAAATAACAGGTTGCAAAAGAACATGTACGGTAGCGGGTATTCGGAGTTTATGGATTATAGTGTTGTTGATGCTCTCCCGAATCCTAGATATGGTGGTGCTACAGGGATGCCTGTTGGAGGACTAGGGAATCAAGATGTCAATGTTGATCTTTGTTGACAGTGAAAATCCGTCAACCTAGCCATGAGTTTACCTTCGGTGTTGGCATAAGTTTTATACCTTATCCATTGGTACTAACCCCCGTGGTATAACAAGTTCACTTGTGCATGTCGGTTTTGGAGTTTAGTGTTTATGCAGGGTTTTAGCGTTGAAAGCAAGACTTTCGGGATAAGTTCATCAAGCACCTTGTGACAAGACCTTGAAGCCCCGTACAAGTCATGCAATAAAGCAAACTTAACTCCAAGAAGCCAGTGACTCAACCCGAGAAGATGACAAACTCCGAGGACCTAACCAGAAAGTGCCGAATCTTGTGGGACAAGGAGCTACATCCAACTCGGAGAGAAACTGACGACAAGGGCCTACATGCAGAAGGAGGAAGGATCTAGAAGACTCGGGAACCCACACCACGCAAAGGAGGCCGGGTACTGGGCCTGGATGGGCCTAGGCGGGTCGGCCCAGGCCGGCCGGGCCAGCCCAGTCCAGGGCCCAATCCCCCCTCCTTTGACCTAGCCGCCATTCGGGATATTTATAGCCCCGGGGTCGAGAGCCACGCATCATCCAATTCGTCATCGACCACCGAGGAGCAGAGAAGAGAGGGACACTATTGACGCAAAATCAGCACCCCGCGCCAAGCACACAGCAAGCTGAACGAAGCTGGCTTAACACATGTGCCGGATCCGAAGCGTGCCAGTCAATTTTCCTGAAACTGACAAGGGATAAAAAATAGTTAGATAAAAAACCTGGAACTTGCCGGGTGGTACCAGACAGTTCCGTATTTACGGCTAGAAAGCCAATTAAAATGACATATAGCTACAACAAGCTATCTGTCAGCAGTTTAAATATCATTCGGGAGCTTTAAAACATGAAACCAGGACATAGCCGAATGCATGACGTAAGCATGACAAAAGATCGGTCTTTGTTTAAAAAATATTGCTCGCACATGGACATGACCGATTTTCGAGGATAAACAACAATTAAAATAAATAAGGTGAAAGAATGATTATAAATATGAAGTAAACAAGCATGCATAGGCCAAAAGCACTAGTCTACCACATGTATAGGCACTTTCAAACCCGTCAAGCGTGACATCAAACAAGTTAATCCACCGCATGATACAACTTGCTTGAAATCACGCCACCAACCACAAATTGATTAAACCACCGCATGATACGATCTAAATATGGAAGGCTAAAAGCGTACATTGTTTAAAACAAACTTATGAACACGCTTCACTTATGGTAGCACTGTCGAATACAGCTGTACAGCCGATACGGGTTCCGTGCAGAAGGAACAAACATTTGAAAAACAAAGGCTTGAACCCGCAACACGTGACAATCTAGATTGATCTAAATTCGGCTACTGAGAGCACTTGATCCTTTATGATAAACAAAGACTTGAAAACACACCATATGGATCTCAAAGAGGTAAAGCCGAAACTAATCGATCTAGATTGGGCAAAAGAGTGTTACATGAATTTAAACATAAAGCAAAACCCAAAGCAACACATGTTAACTTAATGAATCTATTAGATCTTGCCAAATCTAATAGATCCGATAACTAGCTTCGAGCTACATCTTAGCCTACCGCATGGCTCATGATCTAATAGGAAACCCTCTTGAACCAAGCTTAAATCCACCGCATGATACTAAGCAAGGTAACAAGACTACTTGCATCACTGTCTAAATCCACCGCATGATACTAGACATGATACATGGTTCCGGTACTTACAGAGGTCGACGGATCGATGGCTCCTCTCGAAGAACTCGACGACTCGACTAAAGGACTCGAAGTTTGGCACATGGCCGGTTTTGTTGTGTAGATGTTCGATCCCTATTACAGACATCAAGGGTTTATATTTATACCCTTGTCCTAAAACGACTCCTGGTCGACTACGAGTACAATGTTTAATACCTAAATTAATGCTCCGGCGCCAATGTCCGTCTCGTACCCGTCATCAATTCGTCCCTTCCTTATATCTGGGCCACGTCATCACGCATTCCCGAAAACTTCATTTTAAAAGTGCAAATAGTCTTTTTGCCGAATGATGGCTTATTGCCGACCGCAAGCATCTTTACCGAATCCTCTGAGGAGATTTTTCCTGTCGAATGGCATTTCGTTACCAAACTCGGCCCACAAGTCAGTCCCTTTCCTATACCAATTTTTGGTGTTAACATATGCCCCTTCAGTTACGGGATAAAAGTGATTTTATTCTGGAATTAACCATAAATGCTCAACGTCTCCGAGCTAAATCTGTTCAACACCCATTCTTTCCTTTTGCAATCCGTTGGAGTCTCCGCTCAGATCCAAACCATAGGTCATCAATCCCCCAAGCTCAAATCTTCAAATGGCGGACCAAGATCAAGCTCTCCAGGTAAATCTCATCCGCTTAAGGTCCATTCGGTATTACCTTTTCGATTCCCATCTTAAATTTCTTCTTCTGTCTTTTCTTGATAGGCTCTATCCACCGAGATTTTGATTCCTATTGAGGACAAATCATCATCCTATTTCCTCGGACCTGTGGGAACCTCTGACCCCCTCGAGTTCATTGAAGCCGAATCTCAGAGAGTCCCCTTTAAAGAAGCTTTGTCAAGACCCCATGAGTGGCAAGACGCCTTCAAAACCTGGCCCCTACCCCCAATTGCAGGTTGGAGAAACTGGTATAAGAGGATACTAGATGATGACAGTGCAAAAACCGGCAATTGGGACGGCCTTCGCATTGCCAGTGTTTGGAGTTATCTTTGGCCAAAACTCCCAAGAATGAGAGTCTTCGGATTGCAGCCTGTCATTTCTGGTCAAATGGTGTCAATGCTTTCCTTTTTGGTCATGGACCAATATCTCCTACTTTGGCCGATGTATATATGATGACCGGCCTTGATATCACAGGATCCATGTATCCTTACAAATACAAAGGCTCCACCAGGCAAAGAGGAGTGAAAACAGGAGTTGGATATAAGGTATATATCCAGAATCATATGTCTGATGGCCCTCTAACTGAAGTTGAGTATAGGGCCTTCCTGAACATGTGGCTATGCAAATTTGCCTTTTGTGGCAAAGCCAATGAGCCAACCCTGAACCATATTGCAATGGCTGAAGATTTGGCTGCTGGTCATCTCATTCCCCTTGGAAAGTATCTCCTAGGGAGTGTATACCATATGCTTCATCAGACCACCCTTTTGATGCACACCAGCCAAAAGATTTCTTGTGTCAATGGCCCCTGGTGGTTTGTACAAATGTGGCTGCAGCTATACATGCACCAGATCGTTGGTATTGATCTCAACAATCGGCATTTTCCTTCATCCAGCTATAAAGAAGGAGAAGTTCAGATTACCAAAGGATGCCAAACTTATGGAGAAGCTGCCTCAACCATATCCATTGACCAGAACATCAGTCAACTCTTTGAGCTTTTCTTTAGAGGTTTCACCAATCCCCTTTGGTTTCCTTATTTGAACAATGATAACTAGACCCTCCCTTATGAATTCACTTTTGAGAATGGATGCAATGATGTAAGATCCATAAAAATTTCAATATCTTCATCCATCCATGCATCCTGCCAGCAGAATTCTGTGGAGGAAGGCAAAATCATAGCACCTTTGAATATTATCAGCCAAACATGATGGCTCGACAGCTAAGATGTGGCCAAGTGCCTCCAAGGCTATTCCTTCACGAATTCCTCAAGCCCAGAGAGGAAATCAAAGAAAACCTGCAAGCTAGAAGAGTCTTTGAATATCAATGCAGTCCAACTGTTTATACTTGGCCCTTTGTACCAACATCAATAGCTCATCCCTTTTTTATTTCCTGGTGGCAAGAATTCCATGATCACATCTTCAGTGAGCCAGTACATTCTTTTTGCCTTGAGCTAATGCCTGACTTCCAACCGATTTCAAAGGTAATGCACTTAATTTTTCTTGTCTCAAGCATGTCTTTACTTACTGAGCATGATTCTTTGCCACTTCTTGCAGAATACAGTGCTTGCCCCTCAAACTAGGACAATTTCTTACAATACTGCAGGCCCAATTTCTGCCTTGGGATTTACATCCACAACTTTGGCTCAACTGATGTCCAGATATGCCACATCAGACCCAAATCTTATCAGTTCAGCTTCTAATAAGAGGAAAGCTCCATCCCTGGTTGCCCCTCCAGCTGCCAAGAAGAAAAGAACATCTAAAAGAGTTCTCATTGAGGTGAACATCTTTTCTTTCTTGAGCACAAAACCACTCTTTATTTCTGATAAATTTATCTTGTGCAATTCCAGACCAGAGTTCAGCAACCATCAACTACTACAGAATCTGCCAATGCCCCATCTGCTGGTAGGATCCTTACTATTTTACTTCCTTTCAAAGACCATTCTTTTCATTGGCATTTACTCTCTACTTATTATCTGTAGAAGAAACATTGGTGAATCAACCTGTGGGGAGTTCTTCTCCTCAACATGCTTCAAATCCAAATTCACCAAGGGTCCAAACATCTTCCCCTCAAGCAAAAACTTCAACTTCACCAAGGATTCAATCATCCCCCTCTCAAGTAGAAGCTCCAGTTTTACCAGGGATGGATCCATCTTCACCTCAGCCAGAAGCTTCAAATCTACCAAGGGCTCCACCAACTTCCCCTCAGTTAGAAGCTTCAGCTTTACCAGGAACTCCTCAAGCTCCTCCTCAGCTGATCACCCAGGAACTTCGTCTTGAGCCTGAAAAAATCCCTTCTCCAATTCAGGAGGCCGGGAATGAAGTAAGTATGGGCATTCAATTCTATTATTTTCTTTCAATAAATCATCCTCAATTCGGCAAAACTTTCAGGATCAGGTTGCATCACCACCAACCTTTTCATTCACTGTGGATGATTTAGCTGCCGAAAAAGGTGATGAAGGATCTTCAAGCCAAGCTCTATCAGAGGAAAACCAGGCAAGATTGAGAGAAATCCTCTCTTTGCTGCAAAGAGATATCCAGGACCAAGTCAGGGATGTGGATCTTCTAGAAGAAGTGCTTGAATCCATTAATCAAGAGCTTCCTAATGATATCAAAGCCTCTTTAGAGCCCATCTCTCAACTGGACAATCACTTTGCAGTAGTGAGAGCCTTGAAGAACCAATCCTCCCGACCAGTCCTGGAACAAGAAAGAGCTAAAGCCAAGCAATTTGTGAAAGAATTACAAGCACAAATCCAAAGCAACAAGGAATTGCTGGCTGAACTGCAGTCTGCACTTGAATTGAAGGTTGCCAGGAAAGCTGCACTAGAAGCTGAGTTGAAGAATTTGACAGCTGAAATCGAGGCTGACAAGAAAAAGATAGCCGAACTCCCTGGATTAAAAGAGAAAATCCAAAAAGAAGCTTCAGCAGCCCTGATTGAATCAAACCAGCTCAAGACGAAGCTCTCCGCTCTGTCTAACACTCAGGAAGCCGATCAAAAATTGCTGGAGAATATCAGCAAAAATGATATCAGACGTTTCTAGTGTAATCTCAAAGTATCTGAACATTTGATTGTGTCAAACAACTTGTAGCCGAATGATTTATCGTCCTTGTAATTTTGTTTACCATAAATTTTATTTTTCCACTTTCTGTCTTGCCTTGTGAGTATCTTTAGACGATCCATTCGGCAATTCTGGTCAAACAGTACTAGACCCGAACAGCGATCCGACCGCAACTCAACCGAGCCAGTGAACCGAATATGACTCAGCTTGAATTCCAAACGACCCGACGACGATTCGGTTAAGGAAGTCTCTCCACCTCCCAAATTTCTTGGGATATGCACCACGATCTCTGGCCACGATCTCTTTGCCAGTCTCATAAATAAGAACCATGGGTGCCCCTAGCCTTTCACTAAGCCTTCTGCCTTCAAGCCTTCGCCAATCTAAACTTCCCTTCTCCAGCACTAGTACTCCCAAAAAACTCGATGGCGGGCAGCAGCAACATGCGCCGGGCCAGCGACGTGGCTAAAGGAAGTCGCGCTGGCGCTCGTCGGAGGCGGTGATCATCAACTTCCTTTACAGCTCTCTCTAGATTTTCTTCTGACGCTGACGATTCTCTTTGTGTTTTCAGCCTCATCCAATGGAACTCGGCTCCCGCACCGGCCACGAATCCAGCCTTGCCGGGCGACTCCTCGGGATCCAGGTACCCTTTCTCTCCTTCGCGATACGACGAGTGCAACGCCCTCCGATTCAAGGCTGAGCGTGATGAAACCCGGCGCGAGCTGGAAGACGTCTCCAAGAAGGCCGGAATCGTCGAGCTAAAATGGGAGCACCAATGCAAACAACTGCTGGAGACCATCGACGGTAAATCCTTTGATCTGTTTAGACAACTCAACTTTGAACTAACTGACATTGCCTCGCAATGCTGCAGACCGCGACGCTGAGCTCAACTGGCTGAAAACGCTGGTGAAGCAACTGGCGGACAAGGTGAACGCCCCTGGGGACATGCCGGCAGCCCGCATTGCCGCGGTGGAAGACCGTGTCGATGAGGTGGCCTTTCATGGCGTTCGTCTGGGCACCACCCTAGGCCTGGCCGCCATGGCGACGCACACCGGTGTCGACTACTCCACGCAGTCGCGCGGCTTCCAGGGCGGCGCGCCAGAAGACGTCGACGAAATCGAGGTCATCCTGGAGCGCCTCGACGGCCACGGCGACACCATTGCCGACTCCATCCATCCCAGTCTGTGCTGAACAAGCTTTTTGACTAGTTTGTACTAGGGATGTTTAGAATTTCGGCAATAAATAATTAAATTTTAGTTCCTGTGTTTGTATTGTGATGATGCCCTTTTGCTTGTGGACGCGAATCCTTACTGCTTTTGAACGAATTCGGAAACTTTATCTTAGCCGAACACGCAAAAAACTCCTGCCCCTTGGCACAGAATCCGCAGAAAATCCTCAATCCGGGAACCATAAACACTATTCAATGAAAACTCTTCACATTCAGAGAGAAAACCCTGTCGTTTGGTATTCTCATAATGTACCCCAACCAGTCAACACTCCCAATGCGCTCTCACAGCTAATAAAATAGCCCCCTTGGTGCCCTGCAAATCCACTCGCATACACTTCCATCACCTCACATCTTCTCTCCCTGCTCCAGAGGAAAACACCCCAAGGTCATGGCGGACAAGGGAAAGCAACCCATCAAGGAGGGCAGCGCTCCACCAAAGAAGCGCACCATTCGAGAGTAAGTTTTTTGTCAATCCTTTCTCTTGCTCTCGATTGCAATCTCATGGCTCACCCCTCTTCATTTCCAGCCTTGACTTGCTCCTTGAAGAAATCTTTGGAACTGAAGAGGTTCCCGGGTACATCCTCTCTAATTCTTCCCCTGAAGAAGAAGACACCACGCCGGAACAGAGGACCAACCACCAATTGCGCTGCCGCATTTGGCATCTAGAACACAACCTGCGAGACATCACCTCCTGCTGCAGTACCGAACGCGAACGTCGCATGAGCTTGGAGGTGTTGATAGGGGGTAAGATCTTCATCTTCATCCGATTCCCACGCTTAAGCTCAGATCTCACATTCAACAACTATTCCTTTCTTCAGATGTTTCTGATAGATACAACAACTTGAAGGCTTCCTGGGACAGCCTGATGGAAGTTGCAAGTCATGGCAACCCCCGAAGCTTCCAAGTTGCTGTTACAGTGGTCCTTGAACAGTTGAAGAGGGAGGAGCCGAAGAGGAAAAACAAGGAGTCAAAGGAATGAAGCATACTTTCGCTTCTTCCTCCAGGCCTTCTGCTTCCCACCCTCTTGTAATCTTAAGTAGCTGGGTTGTCAAATAAAAGCCTGCAAGAAACATTTGTAATGTAGAATATTTTTGTGCTAAGGGCAATACACTTCAGTATCGGCCATCTCCTCTGTTAGGATTTTTTTGTTCTAAAAGCGGCTTCTTTCCCGAACGCCGGCTGTTTCTGTGTTTCTGATGCTTGTAATCCTGGTGCTTGTAATCAACGATCAACTTCAATACTAGGATAATATTTCTTCAAATATCTTCCATTTATAGCAGCAGTAAACTCCTCTCCTAGTAGAGTTTTCAATATATAAGCATTACCAGGTACACATCTGACTACCCGAAAAGGACCCTCCCAACTCGGGGACCATTTGCCGAATGCACTGTACTTAGTCCCGGTCGGCAGTAATGCTTTCCAAACCAAATCTCCTTATGCAAATTGCTTGACCTTTACTTTCTTGTTGTAATATTTAGCAACTCGCATCTTGTTCTTTTCAATATTTTCCAGGGCCTTCAGACGAATCATATGCAAATCCTCTAACTCGTCCATCATTAAGCCACTGTAGTCTTTGGAACTTAAATCCTTTTGCAAAACCACTCTCCTTGAATCTGATTGTATTTCCCAGGGCAAAACAGCATGATGCCCATAAACCAACTCATAAGGAGATGTTCGGTAAGCCCACAAGGCCTCATTGAGTATCGAATGCCACCTCTTTGGCTTTTGATCAATCTTCTTTTGTATAATCTTGATCATGATCTTGTTAGAAGCCTCTGCTTGACCATTAGCTTGGGCATAATAAGGAGAAGAATTCAATAATTTGATTCCCATGCTTTCAGCAAATTCTCTGAACTCTGAGGATACAAATTGAGCTCCCTAATCAGTTGTAATTGTTTGAGGAATTCCAAATCTGTAAATGATGTGTTCTTTAACAAACTCAACCATGTTTTCTGATGCTACTTTCTTCAATGGATTTGCCTCAACCTATTTGGTGAAATAATCTGTCGCCAAAAGCACAAACTTATGCCCCTTGCTAGATGGAGGATTTATTTGGCCAATCAAATCTATACCCCATCCTCTGAATGTCCATGGCTTCATAATAGGATTCAAAGCTGATGCTGGAACTCTTTGGATATTCCCAAACTTCTGACAATCCTGACAACCTTTGTAATAATCAAAGCAATCTTCCAGCATCGTCGGCCAATAACATCCAGTGTGCCCGATAACCCATTTCATTCGATAAGCCGATTGATGCACTCCACACAGCCCATCATGCACTTCACTCATCATTTTCTTTGCTTCTTCTTGACCCAAGCATTGTAGCAACACCCCATCTAATGATCTGTAAAACAAAAGCCCATGAAGAAGAACAAATTTTATAGTTTTATATCTGAGCTTCCTAGAAACCTTTCGGGATGAATTTTCCAGATAATCAACAATCTCTTTTCTCCAATCATCTTTTGCTAGATCACTCCCGAAAGCACACACCTCCGTAGAAAACACCTCTTGTCTTTCTCTATAACCCGAAGCACTTTGAGCTAACCTGTTTGCCTCTTCATTGTGTTCCCTAGGAATATGTTGTAGAATTACTAACTGAAAACGTTTCAAGATTTCCTTGCACTCATCGTAGTAATTCCTCGGGATATCATTTGTACACTCATATTGGCCATTCAATTGTTTTATAACTAGCTCTGGATCTCCATAAATTTCAACTGAAATAGCCTTTACTTCTTTCAAATATTGAAGCCCTCTAAGCAGTGCTTCATATTCAGCTTGATTATTTGTGACAGTAGGCTGAATAGGGATAGCAAACTCAAACATCTCACCTCTGGGTGAAATTAATAAAATTCCGACTCCACCACCTTTGCCACATGAGGATCCATCAAAGAATAAAGCCCAAGGAGTGATTTCATGCAAATGAATTGATGGATCACGATGTTCAGTAATGAAATCAGCAATAATCTGACCTTTAATAGCTTTTGCCGATTCAAACTTCAATTCAAACTCAGATAAAGACAAAATCCACTTGCCAATCCTTCCATTCAAAATTGGCATAGATAACATGTGTTTAATTACATCAAACTTTGAATATACAACGCATTCGGCATTCAATAAATAGTGCTGAAACCTTGTACATGAGTAATAAACACACAGGCAAAGCTTCTCCGCAGCCGAATACCTTGTCTCAGGATCAAGCAATTTTCGGCTAAGGTACGCAACTATCCGTTCCTTTCCCTCAAATTCTTGTATAAGGGCCGATCCAATAGTTTGGGTATCGGCCGCCACGTACAACTTGAAAGGCTTGTTCAATTGTGGAGGCACCAACACTGGTGGTTCCTTCATGTACTGCTTGATTTCATCGAAAGCCTTTTGTTGTTCGTCACCCCATACAAACTTTTGATCTTTCTTGATCCTCAACAGTGGAGAAAAAGGCAACACCTTTTGTGACAAATTTGAAACGAACCTTCTCACAAAATTGATCTTGCCAAGAAGTGATTGCAACTCCTTGAGATTGGTTGGAGGAACAACTTCACCAATAGCCTTCATGCTTTTCTTGCCAACTTCTATTCCTCCTTCATGCACCAAAAATCCCAAGAATTCTCCAGCTGAAACCCCAAAGGCACAATTTTTCAGATTCATCTTTAGCCCATGCTTTCGGGTGCACTCCAGAGTCTTCCTCACATCATCCAAGTGTGATTCAAGATTCAAAGATTTGATCACGACATCATTAATGTATATCTCAACAATTTTGTCGATCAACTCATGAAAAATATAATGCATGGCTCTTTGATAAGTTGCACCGGCATTTTTCATACCAAATGTCATGATAATCCACTCAAAAAGGCCTATATGTCCAGGACATCTGAAGGCTGTCTTCGATATGTCTTCTATTGCCATGAAAATTTGATTGTACCCTGCATTGCCATCCATGAAGCCAATAACTTTATGTCCAGCAGCGGCATCAACCAACAAATCAGCAATAGGCATTGGATATCCATCCATGGGAGTAGCCCTGTTTAAATCTCTAAAGTCTATGCACACCCTCATCTTCCCATTTTTCTTGTAAATAGGGACGACGTTAGAGATCCACTCCGCATATCTGCATGGCCGAATGAAATTTGCTTCGATCAATCTCTCGACTTCTCTTTTCACGTCGGCCAATACTTCATCCTTGTAGATTTTTCGAGGAGGTTGCTTGTAAGGTTTAAAACCAGGCTTGATTGGCAACCGATGCTCAACAATGGAACGATCCAAACCAGGCATCTCCGAATAATCCCAAGTGAAGCAATCTTTATACTCTTTCAATAGCTTGATCAACTCTTTTCTGAAACCTGAATCCAAGTTAGCACTGATAAATGTCGGCCTTGGCTTGTCACCATCTCCAATGTCAATTTCTTCCAATTTATCAACCGACATGAATCCACGTCCTAACTTTCCATCAGTTCCATCAATTGGATTATCCATTAAAAATTGCCATAAGAGCGGACTGCTTGAATCGGCTGTTGATCACTGCTGACTAGTTCAACAGGACCTTGACCCCAGTCCTATCCTGAGAAGCAATCTATACCTTGATACCTCCAGAAGGCAGGTTTGACGTTAGCCACGCTCACTGAATCATCTGCTTGGACTACCTCTATATCATCATCTACCCATTTAACAAGTTGTTGGTGCATAGTAGATGGGATACAGCAACTCGCATGAATCCAGTCCCGTCCAAGCAGCAAGCTATAAGCCCCTTTGCCCTCAATGACAAAGAAGGTCGTGAGCAAAGTCTTAGACCCGATCATCAGGTCCACATGTACGCAGCCCTTGGTGTCTGAAGGATTCCCAGCAAAATCATTCAGAATTATACTTGTTGGCGTCAAATCCCTAGGGCCCATGCCAAGCTTCCTGAACGTGGTGTACGACATCACATTGACCGCAGATCCACCATCAACAAAACGTATCCTCTCAAGTACAACGGCCTCATATGTCGATTCTTGGCCGGCTTGTCAAAGGTTGCCTGCTTGGCCAACACCAGTTGTGCCATCAGCCCAAGTTTCTCATCCTCATTAATGTTTGGGGACGCCTCTCCCTTCACAACCTGATTAGCTGGAGCCATGAACTCATTCGGCAAGAAGCATACCATGCATGTTGGAGCCGAACGACCAGATCCATCAGGCTTATCCTTTGGACGCCACACCTGCTTTCGTTTGATCCCTGCTTGTTTCAACTCCTGATTCCTCAAGCGCTGAACTCTTCTCTTTTGGCTTCTCCTCAAGCCAGGTGGGCACCACTGTCCTTCCTGCCAGACATATTCACGCTCCTGCTCTTCATGATCAACTCAATTTTGATCACCATATCTTTTTCTTGGGCGATCATCAATTTCATTTATTTTTACGCGCCGACCGTCACTAGGATGTATCCTTCCAATTCTTTCATGGACGGATCGGCGATTGCCAGTATCCTGCCTATACTCAGTGTACTTGTCACTGCATTCAGGACAATTGTTCAACGTGGGGAGCTTCAAACCCTCATTCCAGCAATGCCTGAAGAACGCACATCCCCAATGCGCACGCTCCTGTTCTCGTGCATGTTCTTCTAGCTTTCTCCTGTGCGCTTCCTCTTCAAACCTTCGCTTCTCCTCCTCGTACTTTTGTTTCTGGTAGCGTTCTTTCTCTTGCTGACGCTACCACTTGTTAAGGAGGATACGTGAAGTCACCCTAGGTTTGGATCTAGAAGATTCCCCCACTTCAACTTGGCTTCTCAGGATGCGAGGCGCTTCTTTGTGGACTTGTTCCACTGTCACTTGTTGAGCAGGATCAACTGATCCATCCTGCTTTGCTCTTGCTGAAGTTAAGACCTTCACTTTCCCTTTTTCCTCAGCGGTCACCATGTTAACAGAAAACCCAACCATGTTTTGAGGAAAAGGGTTGCCATCCAACTTCATTTTATTGTCAAATTTCAAGTGACCTTCCTGGATAGCCTTCTGGATTCTCATCCTGAAAACCCTGCAATCGTTGATGGAGTGAGAATTTATGTCATGAAACCCGCAATATCTTTTTCTTTAACTCCATCAGGCCTAAGCATAGAATGCCCTTCTAGCAACTTGATTCGGCCTTCCTTTACAAGGAACTCAAAGAGCTTATCAGCCATGGTCACATCAAAGTCATATGTGCCCTTGGCTTGCTTTATCCATCTCTGGTTCACAGTTAGCGGCTCTTTGCCCCACACCATCTCAGCTGTGGCTATCTCCTCATCATCATCAACTTCTTCCCCTTGATCAGCTCTTTCGAGGAACTAGTTGTAGATGTCATCTATATCATTGTGTTTGGCAAACCTGGAGTCTTTATTGAATCCGTAAGCCTGATTGCTCTTTAATGACAACCTCTGTGACAGTTGGCCAAGATTGTCAAACTCCATGCCGAATAGCTTTTCCCGAATAGCTGGCAACATACCCGCAACAGCCATGTCAGCCAATTGATCATCTGGCAGATTCAAAGAGTAGCACATGCCTTTAGTCTCTCTGAACCTTCTGAGAAACTCCATGGGTGTTTCATTGTGCCTCTGTCTCAGGGTGGTTAGATCAATTAGCTTTTTCTCATTACTGCCAATGAAGTAATGAGCATGGAACTTCTGTTCCAAATCCTTCCAGGAACAGATTGATTGAGCAGGCAAAGAAGCAAACCATGTAAAGGCCGGGCCTGTCAATGACAAGGGAAAGTATCTGATCCTGAACGCTTCATCAGCTGAAGCTTCCCCAAGCTGCATCAAATATCGAGCTATATGCTCCACAATGCTAGTATCATCTTGCCCAGAGAACTTTGTGAAATCTGCAGGAGGCTTCACCCTGTGTGGCAAAGCCACCCTGTGGTACCATTCTGGGGAAGGAGGTGTATAAACTTGCCCCTGCATCTTAGGTTTCAGGCCAAATTGATTTTGCAAGACATCGGCCATTTTCTGTACCATAAGATCAACATTAGCATCTTGATCCCCTGGCCTTCCAGTAGGCCCATTAGGCATTCCTGCAGCTGCACCATAACCAGGATTTGGAAAAGCATCAATGGCACCGTAATCCATGAATTCTGAATACCCCTCTCCATACATATTCTTCTGTAGCCTATTGTTTGCTGGGGCTATTCTATAAGTAGAGTTGGGTGGAACTCTAGAAGAACCGAATGCCAAATCTCCATAAGTAGACCTGTTAGGCATTGCCTGATAAGGGTTCTACTGTTGGATCGGATGACCTCCAGTATTTTGTAGGGGCGGCTGGAGTGGTTGACTTCCCATACTTTGTAGAGGAGGCTGGATTGGTTGTCCTCCTGTACTTTGCATAGGTGGCTGAGCACTTGCATCTCAAGCTGGTTGGCTATTGATAGCATCACTAGTTTCTCCAACCTCTACAGTAGATGCTTGAGGTGATACTCGACTAAGCGTCCTTTCCATGCCTGGGCCAAAGACTCCAACCATCATCTGCTTGAACATAGTCAAGAAAGCAGTATGATGTTTGACCATTATGCTTTCCATAGTTTGCCGAAAAGCATTCATAGCCTCTTGTTTCTCCTCAGCAGATGTGGTGTCAGGTTCCCCTGGTAGTAGAACCCTCGGCATGTCAGATTTGAGATACGGCACACCGCTTCTATTCTTGCCAAATGACATTAAGCACTTTTGTTGAAACTGGTCATTGGCATCCTTGAACTGTATCCGCTGTTCCGGAGACAGGTCATCCATGGTGACATCCATGACATCATGAATATCAGGCATCTTGAATCAGCTAGATTTATCCCACTAGGCATGCCAAAAAGTGTGTTGACGCAAAATCAGCACCACTCGCCAAGCACACAGCAAGCCGAACAAAGCTGGCTTAACACACGTGCCGGATCCGAAGCGTGCCAGCCAATTTTCCTGAAACTGACAAAGGATAAAAAATAGTTAGATAAAAAACCTGGAACTTGCCGGGTGGTACCAGACAGTTCCGTATTTATGGCTAGAAAGCCAATTAAAATGACATATAGCTACAACAAGCTATCTGTCAGCAGTTTAAATATCATTCGGGAGCTTTAAAACATGAAACCAGGACATAGCTGAATGCATGACGTAAGCATGACAAAAGATCGGTCTTTGTTTAAACAATATTGCTCGCACATGGACATGACCAATTTTCGAGGATAAACAACAATTAAAATAAATAAGGTGAAAGCATGATTATAAATATGAAGTAAACAAGCATGCATAGGCCAAAAAAACTAGTCTACCACATGTCTAGGCACTTTCAAACCCGTCAAGCGTGACATCAAACTAGTTAATCCATCGCATGATACAACTTGTTTGAAACCACGCCACCAACCACAAATAGATTAATCCACCGCATGATACGATCTAAATATGGAAGGCTAAAAGCGTACATTATTTAAAACAAACTTCTGAACACGTTTAACTTATGGTAGCTGTACAGCCCATACGGGTTCCGTGCAGAAGGAACAAACATTTGAAAAGTCAAAGGCTTGAACCCGTAACACGTGACAATCTAGATTGATCTAAATTCGGCTATTGAGAGCACTTGATCCTTTATAATAAACAAAGACTTGAAAACACACCACATGGATCTCAAAGAGGAAAAGCCGAAACTAATCGATCTAGATTGGGCAAAAGAGTGTTACATGAATTTAAACATAAAGCAAAACCCAAATCAACACGTGGTAACTTAATGAATCTATTAGATCTTGCCAAATCTAATAGAGCCGATAACTAGCTTCGAGCTAGATCATAGCCTACCGCATGGCTCATGATCTAACAGGAAACCCTCTTGAACCAAGCTTAAATCCACCGCATGATACTAAGCAAGGTGACAAGACTACTTGCATCACGGTCTAAATCCTCCGCATGATACTAGACATGATACAAGGTTGCCAGTACTTACGGAGGTCGACGGATCGATGGCTCCTCTCGAAGAACTCGACGACTCGACTAAAGGACTCGAAGTTTGGCACAGGGCCAGTTTTGTTGTGTAGATGTTCGATCCGTATTACAGACATCAAGGGTTTATATTTATACCCTTGTCCTAACACGACTCCTGGTCGACTACGAGTACAACATTTAATACCTAAACTAATGCTCCGGCGCCAATGTCCATCTCATACCTGTCATCAATTCGTCCCTTCCTTATATCCGGGCCACGTCATCACGCATTACCGAAAACTTCCTTTTTAAAGCGCAAACAGTCTTTTTGCCGAATGATGGCTTATTGCCGACCACAAGCATCTTTATTGAATCCTCTGAGGAGATTTTTCCTGCCGAATGGCATTTCGTTACCAAAATCGGCCCACAAGTCAGTCCCTTTCCTGTACCAATTTTTGGTGTTAACAGACACCATCCCGGAAAGGAGAGGGTCGAGCTAGTTGACTAGGGTCTCCCTAGCCGACGTGGGTGTCGGTGTTTTAGACCGGCAACCTACTACGGGGAGTACCCGAAATAGATGATTGTGACTCGCCGAGACCGGTAACTCGAAGGAAGAGACACGTGGCACACAATTTAGACAGGTTCGGGCCGCGAGGTGCGTAATACCCTACGTCCTGTATGCTGCGTAGCTCTGGATTGATAGGGCACGATTACACGATGGTGCAATAGTGCGCCGTGAGTTGTAGGGGATTGGATGAGGTGAGGTGATCCTGAGATCGGTCCCTGCCTCGCCTTATATAGTCCGGGAGGCAGGGTTACAAATCGGAGTAGGGAAAGAGTACTAGTCGAGTACGTCTAGGAGTCCTCTATACAGTGCGGAACATGTACAGCTCCCTAACCGAGTACTACTCCTGTGTAGTCCTTGTGCTCCACGCCTTCAGGTGCCGCGTAGCGCAAGCCGGGTAGTCCCAGGGGCCCACCGAGTAGTCGGTCCTGGTACCCACCGAGGTAGTGGGCCCAGGGAGGTCCATACGACAAGCCCCCGAGTACTTTGTAGTCGAGAAGGATAGCTTCAAGTAGTCTTGACGGCCTTAACGAGTAGTCCTCAAGCGTCCCTGAGTGCTACAAGTCAAAAGTCCTCAAGAGTAGTCGAAGCATCCCGAGGCCGGAATGTACTCCGGCACCGATGTTTGAGCAATCTTGAAGTCTTCTCGAGTAGTCCCAAGCGTCCTCGAAAACTGCCTTCGAAGGTCTTCAAAAACTGCCTGTCTTGTCTTGAAGCCGAAGCTGGTATGGAGGTGCGATTTGCAAAACCGCACTCCACATGGAGTAGCCCCCGAGCCTTGAGCCGCGGGCTCTAGCTGAGGGTCCATCTGAAATCTTGGCAAGAAAGTCCCAAAAAATCCGGAGAGAGAAAACCGAAGGACACGTGGCACGGAGCCCCCGAGCCTTGAGTCGAGTACTTCCTCTCGAATTGAAGGGTCTTCTTGGAGAATGTGTCCTGAGATGCTCTTGAGACTGGCCGCTTCCCAGGTAGTCGAGTAGAAGTAGCCGAGCCCCCGAGGTGAGGCGCGTCGACTAGTAGAATACGAAGAGTCACGCGCAGCCACTGAGTCAGCCGCGCGTGGACTTATCTGGCCGCCCGTTACGGAGCCAATTTGGCTTATAAATAGAAGCCAAAACCCTTAGGGTTTTTCACCCATTCGAGCCGCAGCATTCCGTTGCATCTTGTAGTGAATCCACTCCCAGCGCCTACTGCCGCCGTAGTAGATCCAAGCGCGCCGCCACCCGAAGCCTTTAGGGTAGCCCCCGAGCGGATGCGAGTGAAGACGCCTTGCACTTGGAGGATGAAGCCGTCGCCGTCCAAGACGTCCAAGGCCGCCGGGAAGAAGAGGGGCCGCGAAGAGGCCGCCGCGGCTGCCACCGGAGCGGGGCCGCCAATGTCTCCACCGCGGGCTGATCCGAGCCGCGAGTGGAAAAAATCCAAAGTGAAGACGGAGGACCTGTTGACCCTCCTGAACAGTGGGTTCATCAGGGAGAAGGAAGTTGACATGTGGAGATCCGCCGCGGGAGACCCATATCCGATGGAGAAAGCCGAAGACGAGATCCCGATGTTCTCGCGGTTCGTGGAGCGCGGTCTTGCGCTCCCAGCCAGTGACTTCTTCAAGGGGTTGCTCGGGTACTACGGGATCGAGTACCTGAACCTGAATCCCAACGACATCTTCCACACGTCGGTCTTCGTCCACTTCTGCGAAGCCTTCCTCGGAATCAAGCCGCACTGGGTGCTCTTCCGGAAGTTCTTCCGCGTCAAGCCGCAACCAAGTGCCTCCAACCCCAGAGTAGTCGAGGGGGCCGGCATCCGGGCGAGGGAGGATGCCGCGGAGCGCACCGGCGTACAAGCTCGTCGACTCCAACACGGACTGGAAGACCAGGTGGTTCTACATCACGAACCACCACCCTGGCCTGCCGAAGCCAAGCGGACGGCAGCCCAGGCACCGTGAGTGGTGGAACACGGAGCCCACCATGCAAGAAGGACTCCAGCTCCCCGAGCTGCTAGCACGCGTCAAAGTGCTCAGGGAGGCGGGACTGAGGGCCGAGCACGTGGCCTTCAGTTTCATGAAGCGCAGGATCCAGCCGCTGATGGCTCGGGAGACCCTGGGCTTCGAGTACACCGGCGACGACGACGCGTCGCGGATGCCGGGAGGCGAGCTGGATGACAACGACATCGTCGAGAGGTTGTCGCGGATCTTCAAGGACATGCCGCCATACACGGCGTGCCCAGTCGAGGAGTACTCCGCCGCGCGCCCGCCCAAGGAGGTGAGTAGTCGTACTCCCCTAGTCGAGTAGTGTTTGCTTGTAGTAGAGTTGCTAACGCCCCGTGTCTTGCGCAGGATGATGTGAAGAGGTTCATTTCCGAGCCGCAGCCGCCACCGAGCGGGATCGAGGTCCCGATGGAGGGAAAGGCGAAGGAGCGCCGCGAGGTCGGTGAAGGCGACGACACCGTCGTCGTGGAAGATACCTCCGACGACGACGACGAAGACGAAGAGACGCTGCAGGACCGCTTCCAGCTGCGGTCGAGGTTTAGCCGCCCGGGCTTGCCTCATGTTCCGCTGGTACAAGACCCTCCGGCTAGCCTGGAGGCTAGCCTTGCTGCGCCGCCACGGAAGCCGCGCAACCCCGCCAGGAAGCGGGTGACGAAGAAGCTGAAGGTCTCGGAGACCACGCCTCAGGAGGTAAGTTGTCTTGAGCAGAGTAGTCGAGTACTCGTTGTTCGAGTACGTTTGCTGACGAGTAGTCTTCCTTGTATGCAGGAGGTACCGCCAGCAGAGCCCGTCGAAGAGGGCGACGAGGGCGTGTGGGATACGGTGGGGGAACCGGCTGGAAGTCGTAGTCCAGCCCCCACTGTTGAAGAACTCCTGGCGCAACTAGAGCGCCAACCCCCTGCTCCACAAGGGAGCCCGGGACCCGTGACCGCCGTCATGGAGGAGGTGGTGGCCTCAGGAGCGCAGGAGACCGCTGCGCCGGCCGCCGCTGCTGTGGAGGAGGCGGTAGCCGTAGGGGCGCAGGAGGAGGAAACGCCCGCCGAGGGTGGACTGGTTGATATTGCCAGCATCCTCGGTGCTCCGGCCGTGACCATTGTCCGGTCGAACTTGTAAGTACCATATCCTTGCTGGTAGTACTTTGTTGTATTAGTCGATGTTTGCCTGACGACCATCTGTGTGTGCTTCTGCAGAAGATCCACAGATTTGACCTGGGATGGGGATGAGCCCTCGTCAGCGGTGGCGGAAGAAGTCGCGCCGCCCGCCGAGGAAGCCGTGCCCGCTACCCAAGCTGCGGTTGATCCACCGGTTGCCGAGGCGCCGCTGCCAGAGGCCAGCGTAGTCGAAGGTGAGTACCCTTCTTGAAGCTACAGGGCTTCACGAGGAGTAGTCGTAGGCACTGATGCACTTGTTTCTCTTTGACAGGCGCTGAAGGTGGTGACATCCCTGCAGGGGTGCCCATGCAGAGGTTGACACCAGAGGTCCCGGAGGCTGCGGAGGGAGCCCCCGAGCCCGTGGGGGAGGTCGTCGAGAAGATCGCCGGGGGAGAGGCGGTCACCACGTCGCCAGGGATTGCCCTGGAGGTGGCTATCCGCTCCCCCGAGATCCAAGACACAGAGCCCATCCGTGCTGCGCCAATGACGGAGGCCACCACGAGTAGTCGCTGCGGGATAGAACTTCTTGCGGACGATCTCGTCGAGCCGGCGACGGTGGCCAAGCATCTGGAGGCGATCCGTCAAGCCGAGCAGTGGATGAAGGTAAGTAGCCGTAGCCTTGGAGTAGTCAATCCTTTGTCGTTGAGTACTCTTTTTGAATTGAGTTGTCTTGTGCAGGACGTTGCGGAGCGGTCCCGCGAGAAGTCGAACCTGCTGCAGGGCTATGGCGACACGGTGCTCCGAGCCGAGGCGCTTGAAGAGCAACTTGTAAAGTCGCGCAGGCATGCTGCTGCCATGCAGTCGAAGCTCGACGCCGCCTTCGCCAAGTACCACAACGACGTCATGGAGTTGCAGGCGAAGGGCGACGACTTGGTGCGGAAGAACAAAGGCCTCCGCAACAAGAACAAAGGTGCACCCCTGAACTTGTCGGGTACTTGTTGGAGATCAAGAAGCGTCTGACCCGCTGTTGCATTGATGTGTTGCAGAGCTTGAGGGCCAGGTGGAGCAGCTGAGGGCTTCAGAGATGAGCATGAAGAACCTCTTCTACCGCGAGCAAGAACCCCGCCAGGTACTCGAGCTCGACTACAAGGAACTCGCCTTCGAGTGCGAGAAGCATATGGAGCTGCGGATTGCTTCTGACAGGGATCTCGTCAACTGCTACAAATCTTTGCAGAAATTGAACGAAGCCTGCGAGGCATTGCGGGCCCGCTGAAGGAGTTGGAAGAAGCCGCGTTGCCGATCGCGAGACTCCCGGTGCCGCACCGGGCGGCCCCAAGATCGCTCCTCCGGTGGATCGCCTTCGTGAAGCTCCAAGCCGGCCGGCCGCCTACGTCAAGCATATGGCCAAGTCGATCCCAAGACGGGTCTTGGCCTTCATGAAGTCGTACTTCCCGAAGGCCCCGGTGGAGGTAGTCGCCGGCGGGGGTAGCCGCCAACGGCTCCGATGAGCGAGTATGCGAGCTGCCTGGAGCAGATGGCTCCCATCGCGGAGCAGGTAGCTGAGAAGCTGAACTTCCAGTAGCCCTGTAATAGGTAGCTAGTAGCCATAGTTGTACAAGAAAACAATTGTAATGGATTGTATCAAGTATCAATGAAAGAAAATTTTCCAGCAATGAGTACTCGTAGTCGCGATCAGAGTGCGGAGCGCCCATCGTGGAGTAGATGCGAGTAGTAGTACTCGGCTTTGGTAGTCCCGTTGTAGGGAGTAGGCAGTAAATAAGTTGATGAATGATCAATCTTTATTACTGAAGAAGTACACCTGGGTGGCCAGGGCCGTAGTTACAAAGTAGTCGCCTGGACCCGGAGGCCGCTTACAGCTGAGTAGAGCTGGAGCGGGTGGCCGCTTGCGCGGTTGATCCGTAGGTAGCCGTGTAGGCCGGATCGTAGATCCGTAGGTAGCCGTGCGGTCGGATCTTGGAGTGTGGTCTCTTAGTAGACCGCTGCTAGAGTCCTTGACGCTCGTCGCAGCCCAGGGTCCGTAATTAGCCGCACGGGCTGGACCCTGGAGAGGAGTAGTCCGGAGACTGGAGCCAGGACCCGGGGGTCGCTTGCGGCGAGGGGTGTTGGCGTAGTCGTGTAGACTTGAACCCCAGAGTAGTCGTGTAGACTAGGCGTAGAATCGACAGAGTTGGTCGACGTTCCACGAGTTGTTGATGTCTTCGCCTTCAAGTGTTTGGAGGCGGTAGGAGCCCGGCCCCTGTCACCTTTGCAACGGTGAAGGGACCTTCCCAGGGGGAGCTGAGCTTGTGAAGTCCCTCCGTGTTCTGGATACGGCGGAGGACGAGATCTCCAACGTTGAAGGAGCGTTCCTTGACGTTGCGATCATGGTAGCGTCGGATACCCTCCAGGTACCTTGCTGATTGGACGAGGGCAGCGCAGCGAGCTTCTTCGAGGCTGTCGATGTCAACTCGTCTGCTGTCTTCTGAGACGCCTTCGTCGTAGTGCTCCACTGCTGGCAAGTTCCATATGACATCGGCAGGGAGGATGGCTTCAGAGTCGTAGACCAGGAAGTAGGGGGATTGCCCCGTTGGCTTGGATGGTTGAGTCCGCAGCCCCTAGAGTGCGTTGGGTAGTTCCTTGATCCACTTGCCCCCTTTGGAGTTAGCAGCGTCGTGTAGACGCTTCTTGAGGGCGTCGAGCACCATCCCATTGGCGCGCTCGACTTGTCCGTTGGCCCTTGGATGGGCGACTGAAACGTATCGGACGTCAATCCCGGCTGTTCTTGCGGTACTCCCCGGAACCGGTGGTTGTTAAAGTTGGACCCCGTGTCCGTGATGATGCGGTGGGGTAGCCCATAGCGGTGTACGAGTTCATCCGGAAGTCGAGTACTCTGTCGGCCTTGGGGCATGTGACCGGCTTGACCTCGATCCACTTGGTGAACTTGTCGATAGCCACCGGTACCCCGTTGAATCCTCCCGGCGCGCGGTTGGCGGTGGCCCAATCATGTCGAGCCCCCGGCAGGCAAAGGGCCGAGGTTGGCGGTATGGTGACTAGCTTGTAGGCCGGGACGTGTTTACGCTTGGCGAAGTACTGACATCCTTGGCACCTTCTGACGAGTTCTTCGGCATCGCCCAGGGCTGTGGGCCAGTAGAAAGCTCGCCGGAAGGCCTTGCTGACCAGCGTACGTGAGGACGCGTGGTTGCCGCAGATGCCCTTGAGGATCTCCTCCAAGATGTCCTTGCCTTCTTCGCGAGGGACGCACTTCATGAGTACTCCGGAAGATGCGCCCCGCTTGTAAAGCTTGTTTCCGACGAGGACGTAAGACTTGGCGCGGCGGACGAGTTGTTCGGCTGCGTTCTTGTCGGAGGGGACCTTCTGCTCGCTGAGGTAGTCGATGAAGGGTTGCCTCCAGTCTACGTCGATCATCATGACCTCCTGCCCAGCTGGTGGATGGGCTGGGACAGTGGTCGGTGGCGCCGGCTCCGGGATGGATGGCGCGTGAAGCTCGTGGACGAAGACACCCGCTGGTACTTGAGCGCGGGTGGATCCAAGCTTCGAGAGGATGTCCGCTGCAACGTTGTTGTCGCGGACGATGTGATGGAACTCGAGACCATAGAATTTGTTCTCGAGCTTGCGGACTTCTAGGCAGTAGGCGTCCATGTTCTCCTTGTCGCGGTCCCAGGACTTGTTGACTTGGTTGATGACCACTGCGGAGTCGCCGTAGACTAGTAGCCGCTTGATCCCCAGTGAAGCCGCGAGGCGGAGCCCGTGTAGGAGAGCTTCGTACTCGGCTTCGTTGTTTGAGACCTTCCAGAAGATTTGCAGGACGTACTTGAGTTGTTCTCCCGTTGGAGAGATCGGGGAGTACCCCTGCGCCCGCGCCCTCGAGGTTGAGTGAGCCATCAAAGTACATCACCCAATGCTCGGTCGCACGGTGGGAGTAGGTAGGCGGTTCTCCCGCCACTCGCCATGAAGTCGACTAGTGCTTGCGACTTGATGGCCGTGCGTGGCTTGAAGTCGATGGTGAGGGCGCCGAGCTCGACGGCCCACTTGGAGATTCTTCCGGTGGCGTCTTGGTTCCTCGGGATGTCGCCGAGCGGGTAGTCGGTGACGACGGAGACCGAGTACTCCCGGGAAGTAGTGTCGTAGCTTCCGCGAGGTGATGAGTAGAGCGTACAGGAGCTTCTGCACGGGCTGATAGCGAGCCTTGGACTCGATAGAACCTCGCTGACGAAGTAGACTGGGCGCTGGACCGGGTAGGCGTGGCCACCTTCCTGCCGCTCGACAACGATGGCGATCGACCACGTGAGTAGTCGCAGCTAGGTAGAGCAGTAGCTGCTCGCCCTTGTGAGGAGCCGTGAGGATTGGTGGCTTTGACAGGAAGTCCTTGAGCTGGGCAAGGGCTTGATCCGCCTCCGGAGTCCACACGAACTTCTCGTGATGCTTGAGTAGTTTGAAGAAGGGGAGGCCCCGTTCTCCTAGCCTCGAGATGAATCTGTTCAATGCCGCCATGCACCCCGTCAGCTTCTGGACGTCTTTGATGCTCGTGGGAGCTTTCATCCTGGTAATGGCGGAGATCTTCTCGGGGTTGGCTTCAATGCCGCGTTGGCTGATGATGAAGCCGAGTAGTTTGCCCGAAGGGACGCCGAAGACGCACTTGTTCGGGTTGAGCTTCCAGCGGTATTCGCGTAGCGATGCGAAGGTCTCTTCAAGGTCGTCGATGAGGGTGCTGGAGTTCCTGGTTTTGACAACCACGTCATCCACGTAAGCCTCGACGTTCTTGTTGAGTTGCCGCTTGAAGCAGGCCTGGATGGCCCGTTGGTAGGTAGCGCCGGCGTTCTTCAACCCGAATGACATGGTCGTGTAGCAGTACGCGCCAAACGGGGTGATGAACGCGGTCTTTTTCCCCGGTCTTCCTCCTTGATTGCGATCCGGTGGTACCGGAGTAGCGATCGAGGAAGCAAAGCGAGTCACGGCCCGCCGTGGAGTCGATGACTTGATCAATCCGTGGCAACCCGAAGGGGTCCTTGGGGCGGTGCTTGTTGAGGTCGGTGTAGTCGACGCACATCATCCACTCGTTCGAGTTCTTCTTGCGGACGAGGACGGGGTTGGCGAGCCACTCGGGATGGAAAACTTCTCGATGAAGCCACCGCGAGTAGCTTGGCGAGCTCCTTCTTGATGGCGTCCCGTCCGTCGTCGGCAAAACGTCGGAGGTGTTGTCGCTTAGGGGTGGCCTTTGGATCGACGTTAAGGCGGTGCTCAATCGGCTCCCCGGGCACTCCCGGCATGTCCGTTGGCTTCCACGCGAAGATGTCGCGGTTAGCCCGAAGGAAGCTGATGAGCGCGTCTTCCTATTTGGGGTCGAGGCCGGCCCCGATGGTGGTGGTCTTGCTGGGGTCGCCTGTTCCGAGGTCGATTGCCTTGACGAGTACCTCCTCAGGTGGCTGAGGCTTGTTGGCGCTGTCATACTTCTCTGGGATGTCGAGTTCGCTTGTAGCAAGCTTCTTCGACGCGGCGTAGACCTCCATCATCGCATTGGGTACTTGGTTTGTGGAAGCGATCGCCACGGCTTCTGTGTCGCAGTCGTGGGAGATCCTCAAGTCCCCTTGGAGGGGAGAGTACACCGGCTGGACTTGGCATCTTGAGTACCAAGTAGGTGTAGTGGGGCACCGCCATGAACTTGGCGATGGCCGGTCTGCCGAGGATGGCGTGGTAAGAGGTCTCGAAATCCACGACCTCGAACTTGATGTACTCGGTGCGGTAGTTGTCCCGAGACGCCCCGAAGGTAACTGGCAGTACCACTGAACCCAGTGGGATAGCCGCGTTGCCTAGGACAATGCCGTAGAAGGGCGTGCTGCTCTTGGTGAGCATGGGGGTGACGTCGAGCTTCATTTTCTTCAAGGTTTTGGTGAAGAGGACGTTGAGCCCGCTTCCACCGTCGATGAGCACCTTGTTGAGCTTGGAGCCCGCCACCGTTGGCTTCAGGACGAGGGGGAACCGTCCTGGTTCGGAGAAGCTGGTCCATTGGTCTGCGCGGGAGAAGGTGATGGGTACCTCCGACCACCTGAGAGGGGTCGGGACCGCTGGTTCAATGGACATCACTTCACGACGTGTAGCCTTCTACTCCCGCCTGCTGGGCAGTCCGCCGAAGAGGACATTGACGGTCTTCTCGGGTTCTTGGAAGTCGTTGTTGTCGCCGTCCTTCTTCTTGCCCTTTTGGTCGTGAGGGTGCGGTGGCTCTGGCGTATCCTTGAGTGCATGCCTGAGCTGGTAGCACTGCTCGGTAGTGTGGTTGCTGTTTGGATGCCACGGGCACTTCTCCTTCAGCAGGTCTTTGAAACCGCCGGAGTTCTTCTTCGAGTTCCCTTTCGCAGGGCGCTGGATAGCCGCGACGGTGTTGTCTGGCTTGCGCTTGCGGTTGGGACCCGAGTAGTTGCTTGTTGTTGCTTGTTGTTGCGGCCGCCTTGGTTTGCATTGCTTCGCCTTGCCGCCCCCCGCGTTCTGCTTGGACTTGCCGCGGATGGCGTCGTACTTGGCGTTCGCCTTGTCCTCTTCATCCGCCCAGGACGTGATCATGTCCTTGAGGTGGGGGATGGACTGGGGCGGCGACGACCGAAGTCCTCGAAGGTGCGGCGATGGTAGAGGCCGTCCTGGAAGAGGTCGATGACCTCCTTGTCGGTGACGTCGACGACGGTAGCGCGCTTGTCGAAAAAGCGGCGCATGTACTTGCGAAGGGTCTCGCCCTGTTCCTGCTTGATCATGGCCAGGTCCATGCGAGTACCCGAACGGCCCATGGCGCCCGCGAAGTTGCTCGTGAACTGCTCCTTGAGCTGGTCCCACTTGTCGATCGAGTGCTTGTCGAGCGACTCGAGCCATGTGAGTGGTGCTTGGTCCAGACAGAAGGGGAAGTAGAGGCATTTGGTGTCGCTGTTGCCGCCAGCGTTCTCGATGGAGAGGGCGTAGCATCGGAGCCACTGGATGGGATCCTGCTTCGCGTCGTACTTGGTGATCCCCAAAGGCTTGAACTTGTCGGGGAGGAGCAGGTTGCGAAGTCGAGGTGAGAAGGCGGGGAAGCCGTCGCCCTCAGCGGCAGTGGTCGACTTCTTCTGCCGCAGCTCCTCAATCTTCTGCGGGCGTCGTACCCACCGTGCGAGGCGCCGGAGGCGTGGCTGTTCGCGTGGCCTCGGCCGCCGCGACTACCGCCGCCTCCCGGCTCTCTCGTTGGCCCCATGGTTGGAGCCGCCGCCGTCGGCTGCTGCCGCCATCGGGGTCGTTGCCGCCGCCACCGGCCGGAGCGCGGTGGGGAACAACTTCTCGGTTGCCTTGGTCTTGCAGTGAGGGTCCGCCGGCGTTGGAGCGGCGGTGGTTTGGCTCGGCTGGGAGGTCAGCTCGAGTACGGTTGGGGCCAGCGTTGGCGCTGCGACTAGTAGCTTCGTTGTCGTGGGGTTTAGGCCGGAGGAGGTTGGTTGACTCTGTTGTTGATCCGCATGAAGTAGGCTTCTTCGGCCGAGCTTGGCGATGACCTCTCCGGCGCGTATGCCCTGAGCCTGGCGTGCGATCGTTGTGATCGACATGAGGCACTCGCTCGGGGGGTGGTGTGTACTCTGCTCTCGACCGCCTCGAGAGCTTCCGCAAGGTTGCGGATGGGGAGGTTGTCTCTGAGCCGCCGGCGTCGTTTGCTTGCGCTTCCTGTTACGTTCGCGTCGAGCGTCCCTGTTGGCGGCGGTCTCGTCTGCAGGTGCGTTGGCAGATAGCTCGTCTGCGGAGATGTCCTCCAGGTACCTGTCCTCAGCCGTGCCTGAGGGTCCTGGGGTGTCGCCAGCAGCCATGAAGACTTGGCGATCGGGGGTGCCAAGGCTGGACTCAGAGGGTGCCACCTCGGTTGGTGTGCTTGAGTCAGCCCCGGCTAGTGGTGTTCACTCCTGGAACGGTAGCGAGTCGATGTAGGCGACGTAGCGTGAGTCCCCCTTTGTCAGGTCAGCGGGCTTGCGGTCTGGCCAGTAGACGTATCTTCCGGCCGGCGTTGATTTTATAACCAGCTCAGAGGCTGGCCCTGACAAGGGAAGCTCAGTGGAGTCGTCTTCGGACTCGGGCTCCTCAGGGCCCGACCCGAAGTCGAACTCGTAATCCGGGTTCGGGTAGAACTCGGAGAGAGGGCTGGAGTCCGAAACGCGATCGGGGACGGCGTCGGAGTCCGAGTTGTACTCGGGTACGGGCTCCTTGCCGGCCCGGCGTGGAGTAGGAGCCCCCGTGCGCGCCCGGCTGAGGATGCGAGGGCCACGCGCGGAGTGCTCGCGTGGTGGGGGGATCGCCTGCGATGGCTGAGCAGCCGGCTCGCATGCGATGGCCCATGGCGACGTTGGGTTCGAGTTGGAGACGGACTCGAGCTCGAGGTCAGCGTGGTGGTCGAAGAGCGAAATTTCGCCGAACTTGCCGGCGAGTTCGCCTGTGACAACTTCAGGAAGCGTCACAAGGCCTGTCCTCGGGTTGGGCTGCACGGTTAGGCGGCGCTGGAAGGAGCCCGCGCCATCAGCAGTGCAGACCCAGGCGCCGAAGACGAAGGTGTCGCCGCGGTTGAAGGCGACAGTTGGCTTGATGTGGACGGAAGCCGTCGAGTTCGCCATGTGATCTCGAGCGAGAGCCCCTACCTGGCGCGCCAGCTGTCGGTGTTTTAGACCGGCAACCTATTACGGGGAGTACCCGAAGTAGATGATTGTGACTCGCCGAGACCGGTAACTCGAAGGAAGAGACACGTGGCACACAATTTAGATAGGTTCGGGCCGCGAGGTGCGTAATACCCTACGTCCTGTATGCTGCGTAGCTCTGGATTGATAGGGCACGATTAAAAGATGGTGCAATAGTGCGCCGTGAGTTACAAATCGGTCCCTGCCTCGCCTTATATAGTCCGGGAGGCAGGGTTACAAATTGGAGTAGGGAGAGAGTACTAGTCGAGTACGTCTAGGAGTCCTCTATACAGTGCGGAACACGTACAGCTCCCTAACCGAGTACTACTCCTGTGTAGTCCTTGTGCTCCACGCCTTCAGGTGCCGCGTAGCGCAAGCCGGGTAGTCCCAGGGGCCCACCGAGTAGTCGGTCCTGGTACCCACTGAGGTAGTGGGCCCAGGGAGGTCCATACGACAGTGGGAACCTTGCACGGAAGACCACGTCGGAGTTCCCGGAGCTAGAAGCACGATCAAGGTAGGATCCTGGTGGTAATATTGTTTATGTATCATTATATTAGTTGAATTATCATGTTGAATCTATTTCTAGTGATCAAGAGTTTCTTCGATGATTTCTTTTTTCGATCGCTTTGCTTATTCTAGATCTATTCTCGAGATAGATCACATAGGGTGTTCTTGTAGTCGCGGTGGCTAGAGGTACACGTCGGATCTTTCGAAAGAACTCGACTTGCCCTTGGACTCGCCCTAGACTACCCGCATGAGTAGGGATACGTTGTGATAGAACGGGGGTTCCGAAAGACGGGCGTTTTCGGAGTCGGACGGGAAACCACGATTTAAAGAGGCTTCTAATAAGATTCGATTTGCTACTTCTTCTCTTGCTTGGAACTTCAACAAAAGGCTTAACCCGATCTCTCTAGATCGGTTTATCTACTCTATCTATCTTTGTCATCTCCGGTCTTTAGTAGATTAGATTAGTTTTGTGTTCTTTATCTAGATGCTTTAGGGTTTCTCTTTACCGAAGATTGAAGTTACTTGGCTTTACTAGATCATCTTTTGCGCCACACATTTGTTCCACGGATTCGATACCTTGAGTTCACCACTCGAGGGGAGAAGGGTCCCTTGACTACGATGGGAGACTTGTCCGCTTGCAAGTCTAAACGAACTTTGATACAACTATTAACCGTCAACAAGCCCCTTTTCCGGCGCCGTTGCCGGGGAACAAGTGATCAAGATTTGATCTTTTATTGCCTTTTTCTAATTTTCAGTTTTCTTTAAGTTTTTCTTTTTGCATCTACTAAACTTTGATCATCCTCAAAATAAATCTAATCTAGTTTGTCTAACCCTAGTTTTCATAGATTTATTTTTACTTTCTAGTTTTTGCATATTTTGTTTATTGCTAACCCTAACAGGAGATGGACGGCTACCTCTCTAACAAACCCGATAATTTTGTGGATGATCCAGAAAAAACTTTACAGGCTAAGGAGACGCAAAGCACATCAAGCTAAAAAGCTGGAATTTGTAGATTCCAAGTCGGAAGACAAAGGATCGAAGGAATCTCCGAAGAATTCACCACCTCAAAGCCCTCGGGAGAGTCGACTTCCACCGATGGGTGACCAACCGCAAGGGCGCAAGATTGGGGAGCTATGCACCCTGAACATCATCGACCTACCAATCTTGAATCTTGAGGAGATCGGAAGACCGTTCGAGATCAAGACCTCAACAATCCGCATGGTGCAACATTCACCCTTCATCGGTAAAGAGGATCCGGACCTTCACCTCCAAGCATTCATTCAAATATGTCAGACTTTCAACATGGATGGGGTGACTCAAGATCAAATGGCAAGGCTTTTTCTGTTCTCACTACTCGGGAAGGCTTTGCAATGGTTCCACTCTCAACCGGCGGATACGGTGCAAAATGGGAACACGTTGATGAAGGCTTTCATGAAGGAATACTACTCACCGGGTAAAACTCAAAGTTTGCGTAATAAGATTGCCACCTTTGTTAAATATCCTACGGAAACTATCTCAGAGGCATTTGAGCGCTTCAATGAGTACACTCGGGCGGTTCCACATCACAAGTTCCCGAAGGAAGACCTCGTGCAAAAGTTCTATCAAGGACTCACCATGGCGTCAAGGACGATCATCGATGCATCGGCGGGAGGATCTATCATCGAGCTTACACCGACGGAAGCTTTCACTCCATTCAAGAAGGTCACGGATAATGACACATGGGCGTCATCCGGGCGCCTACATTCGGTTCAACCCACGGGAAATGTCAAGGGAGTCTTGCAAGTAGAGAAGGAGAACATACTTGAAGGCAAGATTGATTCACTCATGAGGAGGTTGGAGAAGATGGAGATAGAAAAGAAAGAGGCTCAAGACTTGAAGGCTGCCGAAGCAAGATCCACATGCGAAGAATGTGGAGAGTATGGCCATGTCCGCAAAGATTGTCCGGAGGAAGCCAAAGCGCTCGACTACATGAGGAAGGGAGAATTGCTGAACTTCCGCTACGGGCAAGGTAGACCTCAATTTAATGCAAGCTCATCCATTCTGAATTCAGTTCCGCTTCATATACAATTGAAGGAATTCATGGACGAGCAAGCTAAGATCAACAAGGACACCATCACAAAGTTCAAAGCCATAGACAAGGTGTTGGAGAACATCGATAGCAAAGTGACGGAGGTCGGAAGCTCCAACCATCAAGTGCTCAACATGATGAACATTCTCGAGATGCAAGTGGGACAACTTGCTAGGCACCTCACTAATGATGAAGGGAAGCTTCCGGGACAACCCAAAGGTCCCGAATAGGCGAAGGCCATTCAAACGCATTCGGGAAAGGAGACCGAAGATCCGGAACGTCGCGCGGGAGCAAGGAAGCTTAAACCATCCGTCGAGGCAGAGGAAGTTGCTAAAGAGAAGGTTACAGGGATCGTCACTGAAGAGCCCGAATTTGAGATGCCGGAAGAAGACACGAGGATACCACAACTCAAGCCACACTACTTCCAAGGTAAACTTGACAACCACTTTGAGAAGTTTGTGGAGGTTGTGCGTAGACTTAGCATCAACATGCCATTATTAGATGCCCTACAAGTACCTACATATTCTCGTTACTTTAAAGACATACTTGAAAATAAATATGAGATAACAACACTTGGGGTAGATCATGTCAAGATGTCTGAGGAGTGTAGTGTCGCTATTGCTAATGGGCTAGAGAAGCAAAAGAACCCCGGATGCCCTACAATTCCATGTTCCGTTGGTTCATTCAATTTCGAGAAGGCGTTATGCGACCTTGGAGCAAGTGTGAGCGTCATGCCAAGGGATGTGTTCGAGAAGCTACGCCTACCATTGGAGCCTACGGGTATGTGTTTGGAGTTGGGAGATAACTCCATTCGCTATCTCTTGTGCATTGCCGAAGATGTACCCGTGAAGGTCGGACACCACTTCGTCCCCGTCGACTTCGCGGTGCTCGAGATGGGAGAGAGGGAGAAGCCGCCGCTCATCCTTGGGAGGCCTTTCCTCAAGACCGTGGGAGCTACTATTGATGTTGGCAAGGGGGAGATCATGTTCGACATTAACAGTAAAAGGAGTTCCTTCAAGTTCCGACCACGACTCGAGGCATGCAATATGATTGGAATTAAAGATGTTCCACCTCATCGTCGCGCTGTTAAGAAAGAACCAAGGACGAAGGAAGGGCTGAAAAAGAAGAAAGAGCCGAAGAAGAAGAAGGACGTGAAGAAAGTCAAGGAAGATGCTACCTCCGTCAAGACAAAGGAAGAAAAGCCACCTGGGAAGACCAAAAAAATGACTAAGCTGAAAGATAAGCCCGTGCCCAAGATGGTGCGGAAGTGGGTACCCAAGATTGCAACGCCTGCAAAGAGCGTTGATCCGAAGTAATCAAGTGAAGAAGTCTAGCTATGGACTATAAACGAAGCGCTAGGCGGGAGGCAACCCGTTTCGTCGAGTCAATAATAAGCTACCGGGAGGACAACCCGATTCCAGGTTTTTCGAGTCTTTTTAATAATTTAGTTTTGAATTTTATTACGCAAAGACATTAGACTTAGAAGTGGTTGAACAATATTAGAGACATAATTCTTGGTTGAATATTTTGTTTGATCATAAACCCTTTACTTGAACCCTCCTATGTGTTTGTTTTTTTCTTTTCGAGAAACCACAACCAAATAAATTCAGAACCTAACTCAACCCTTCATCCTTATTATGGTGTTGTGGTTGACTTATTTTTCATGCTGAAAACACACGAGTAGAGCCACGGCTTATACCTAGGTGTTAATTAAATTTCAGCACGTGGTAGGACTCGCGTGAACCTAGAAACTAAACTTTTGGTTGGTTCAAAAATCTATATCCTTGGTTTCTCTAAGATTAGAATTTTTCTAAGCCTCATTTAATTTTGTTTTATTCAAAATCTCTCTCATTTAGCCAAAATTAGAACCTAAACATATACCCCCATGATCAAGCCGGGAAAAGTTTGCTCTCCACCAATGAAGGCAAACTATACTGGTGAGACCGATATCAACGTAGTCGGAACATATTTTCAACTTACATTTGTTTTTAATGGTTTAAAAACTTCTCCAAATTTATGCTTGAGCTCTTCCATAGCTCTGAAAATATTTTTAATTTTCGAAATTAGAGGAGTGCTTAGCCATAAACATACTTAGAGGGAGGCATTCTAGTTTAACTTAATCATGCATGCACCATTGGATGCTCTTTCATCAACTCTCATCAAGACCACATGCAAAGGACAAGCATGGGTGGGCAGCAAGCATAACTTTGCAGGAAATTCATGGTGACATGTGAAGCAAGTGGAGCAAGGGAGCATGGACATGACTCAAAGCATGAAGCATCAAGTGGAAGGACCAATAATGCAAGAAAAGGAGTGGACGAGAGCGTTTGAACGGTGCAACTCGTGGAGCATGCGGGCAAGAAAGTCATGGAGGAGAAATGATCACACTGGGAGAAAACGGAGCCCAGGGGAGGCACGTGGCCACCCAGGCCGGCCGGCCTCCCCTACAAAAGGAGCCCCCCGGCTCCCGTCTTCTGCAGGCAAGCATCCCTCTCCTTCCTCAGTTTGTGTGCTCAAGTTCTTGTGCTCAGAACCACCATAGACATAGCCAACCTTCCCAACCTTGATAGCTCAAACAATTCACACCCTTAATCCACTCAAAGTCCATATTCCGAAGTAATTTTTAAGTGCCTAGTTACTGGTTGCAACCCGGAATTTTAGTAGAGAGAAGAGTGCTGCAATCATGTGGAAGAAAACCACAAGTCTCTTTACCAAGAAGAAGGGGTCATCGTCATCCAAGCCGTCTTCGACGACGTCTTCGAGGAGGCACTCGGTTTCCGAGTTTCTTCGGAGCATGGAGGAGGATACAGCACCACCAAGGAGAAATGACACTCTCCTCCTCGGTGGCATGAGGGCAACAAGGAGCACGTCCATGAGGTTTACCGAACCTCAAGGGCATACGGAGGAGCCACCCGTTCCACCTCGACGATCGACCAGTTCATCTGCGCCACTTCCATACACTCTGCGGTACTCCACATATGGCTTTATCATATTGTCGGAGGAGCAGGAGAAGAAACTCTCTCGCCTTGAGAAGAGGCTTGTGGCAAACGTCGATTTCGACGATCAAGCACTCAACTATTTGGGTTTCGGCACGGACATATATTATATGTTGGGGCACCTTGGATGGGTGCAATTCTCCAACGGGGTGTCGGCAAACACCCACAAGGAGTTTGCCCTGGAAATCTTGATGACTATTGCGCCTATCCTTGATGATGGGGTGCAAAGTTTATCATTCCGTTTGGAGGGAATCCAACAAGTGGTTCCCTACGAGCATGTTAGGGAGCTACTTGGGTTCCAAAAGGGAGCTCCGGAGAAAGCTGATGTGCCGGACGGCTTGTTAGATGGATTTTGGAACTTAATCTCCGGAGAAGCCCACCAACAACGCAATTGCATCCGCAACCCCATTATCCGAGTATTCCACTCTTGGATGTGCAAGACGATTATGGGGAGGATGAGGGAGATGAAGGTGACCGACACGGAGTTGAATTGGCTCTACTCGGCTTTAATTGCCAAACAGCCAATAGACCCCACATACCTTATGATCAACCGATGGTGTTGCGAGGCAACATCGGGATCGGGAGATATTGGTTCGGGGTGCTACCTCTCTATGTTGGCCATCTCCCTAAGGCCGGGGATCACAAGAAACCCCGAACATTTTTTGCGTGGGACCTCTCTCGGCCTTGAGTATTTGAAACAAGGTAAATATATTAGTGGAGATGAGAGAGGAGGCTTTCATATGGCCAAGGTGAACCTACCCCTTCCGGACGCAAGGTTTAGGCTTTTCATTCAAGGGAAAGAAGATTGGTTGGAAGAGGGACTCCTTGTCCCGGCAAAGAAAAATAAAAGAGGAAGAATCGTAGAGGAGGGATCCTCCTCCTCACAAGCGGGTGGTGCACAACCCAACTATGTACCACCATTTGGCGGGATTCCTACTCCGCCAAGTTATTACGGAGGGCCACAAGTGCAAGCATGGGGGGTGGTGCACCGGTACCCCCACCAAATTATGTGGTGCTCAACGTAACCTTCGCGGAGCCCTACGCACAATATCCCCAACCAAAACAAAGCATGGCCATAATTGGAGGGTATGTTGCGAGAAATATGCAAAACGTCGCAGCCATACAAACCAACGCGGCTCAACTTGGTGAGGGCAATGCAAATATTGTCTATGAGCTTGGACGCCTTCACCTAGTGCAGCCGGATCAATTCGTTGGAGGGCATGTCCAACCCTACTACGAGCAAGGGTACAACTATCAAGATTATCAACACCAACCACCGGCGGAGGATTAGGAAGAAGGAGGAACTTTAGTTTTCTTTCTTTTCCCTTTCTCTATAATTTTCAGCTTCTGTTTGCTTGTGTTTGCGTAATATTTTCAGTTTTTATTTAAATTTTAGCAAGTGTATTTGTTTATTTTCAGCATGTATTTCAGTTTGTTTTCACCATTAATAAAGACACCACCTTGTTTACATCATTGGGAAAGTTACAAAATTTGTGCCATAATGATATATGATTATAATTGCCGCTTTGTTTATCTTTGTAATTGATTTATGCATGTTAAAGCTAGTGCTCTCTTAAAATATGAACCTGAATTTATCTAAATGCTAGCTTAATCTTTAACAGAGGTTATGATTAAAATAAAGACCCATAGTGTTTTATGTGCTCCCAAGTTATGAATAGATTGAAGATGGTTTTTATGCCCAAAAATATCGCTAACCTTGTCATGAATATCGCTTGTGTGTTGCTCAACCTATCTAGAGCCTTATATATATTTGAGTGCATAAACCTTAGTGTACAAGATTTATTTTTGGGTGAGTTATTGTAGGCCATGTTTTCTCTGGCCCGAGACTAAGAAGCTGGTCATTCTGTTTTTGCGTATCTATCTTTTTGCTAGCCTTTTATCCGTGCATTGTGTATCCCCACATTGGAGATCTCACAAACCTCGCCGGATATCCACCCTTAAAACCAAATATCATCCTTTGTGATTACCTCCTTGACCACAACCTATCGTTGAGAATGGATCATCAATTCAAGGGAGATCGCAAGACGGTGCCAACATTGAAGAATTCAAGTATCTCTCCAAGGAAAAATATTTCCGGTACCTACCTTATTTATCACCTCTTTGCTCGAGGATGAGCAACGTTTAAGCATGGGGGAGGAGGTAGGTACGATGCAATTTTAGAGTTCAAAGGGGAGCAAATAAAAAATTATGAGAAAGAAAAAGAGAAATATGAGAAAAAGAAAAAAATATGTGAGTATGTGTAAAAATAAAAATAAAGTGAACTCCCCGGTTCTCTAAAGTGCATTAGGAATTTCATTATTTCAAGGCTTCAAGATTAAAAAATCCATGCTCACTTTCCAACCATGTGCAATCCGATAAGGAGGACTTCTTTTGTGCCTCGGGATCACTCTTTGCCATTTGCACATGTCCACCTATCTCAAGTGTGTGTATTTTTTCTCTTTCCCCTCATTGATATACATTATTTTTCAATGACCTTTTTGACGAGTCTCGGTAAGACCATGAGAAGCTTGTCTTGTTTTGACAACACCTCATTTATAAAATCTTGGTAGGACTAAACTTTCCCAAAAAGCTCCATATAAAGCCTATCACACATATATGTTAAGAGAGGGAAAGGAGTAGAATATATAGGCTTGAGAGACAAGATGAGATGAGAGTTCATGAGCAATATGCAAGGTGATTTAAATTTGTGAACTTGGTTTAGTTTTTTTCATCTAGTCCTTTATTTTTATAATTTCTGAGATCTATTTAAAATTTTGGGAGCATGTTAATACTTGTGGGGTGAGCTTAATTAAGAATCTACCCTCCGTAGAGGTGAAGGCTAGTACATTATGGAACTTTAACAAATTAAAATTTCAAGAGCATTATGTTTTCTCATGTATGATCAAGTGCAGGGTTTAAACATTGATAGGCAACGATGATATCCATCGAAGGCTTACTCGAGGACGAGCAAGGTTTAAGCATGGGGGAGATGTTGACCGTGAAAATTCATCAACCTTGTTGACGCAAAATCAGCACCTCGCGCCAAGCACACAGCAAGCCGAAAGGAGCTGGCTTAACACACGTGATGGATCCCGAAGCGTGCCAGTCAATTTTCCTGAAACTGACAAAGGAATAAAAATAGTTAGATAAAACATGGAACTTGCCGGGTGGTACCAGACAGTTCTATATTTGCGGCTAGAAAGCCAATTGAAATGATATATAGCTACAACATGCTATCTATCAGCAGTTCAAATATCATTCGGGAGCTGTTAAACATGAAAACATGATTTAGCCGAATGGATGATGTAAGCATGATGAATGATCGGCCTTTGTTCAAATAGCGTTGCTAGTACATGATCATGACCGATTCTCGAGGATAGATAACAATTTAAAACAAATAAGGTAAAAGCATGATTATAAATATGAAATAAGCAAGCATGCATAGGCCAAAAGCACTAGTCTACCGCATGTCTAGGCACTTTCAAACCCGTCAAGCATGACATCGAACAAGTTAATCCACCGCATGATACAACTTGTTTAAAACCAAGCCACCAACCACAAAGAGATTAATCCACCGCATGATACAATCTAAATATGGAAGGGTTAAAACAAACTTATAAACATGTTTTACTCATGAAAGCATAGCGGAATACAGCTATACAGCCGAATCGGGTTCCGTGGAGAAGGAACAAACATTGCTAATGATGATAAATCTATCAGATTGAATCGAAATCTAATCCACCGGATGATTAGCTCTAAAACAATCCAAAAAACTGCATCTACCGCATAATACCCAGTTCTTTCAAGATTCATACAAGATTAACAAGCTTGAACCCACGACACGTGACAACTTAGATTGATTCGGGTTCGGCTATTTGGGAACACGTGATCCATGCACTGTATTGAGCTAAAGATATGAACATGTAACATAAGGATCACAAACAAAGATAAAGCTAATTCTAATCAATCTAAATCGGGCAAAAGGGGTTGCATGAATTTAAACATAAAGTAAAAACTCAAAGCAACACATGGTAACTTAATGAATCTATTAGATCTTGCCAAATCTAATAGAGCCGATAACTAGCTCCAAGCTCGACCTTACCCCACCGCATGGCTCATGATCTAACAAGAAACCCTCTTGAACCAAGCTTAAATCCACCGCATGATACTAAGCGTGGTAACAAGACTTCTTGCATCACGGTCTAAATCCACCGCATGATACTAGACATGATACAAGGTTGTCGGTACTTACGGAGGTCGACGGATCGATGGCTCCTCTCGAAGAACTCGACGACTCGACTAAAGGACTCAATTTTGGCACGGGGCCGGTTTTGTTGTGAAGATGTTCGATCCCTATTACAGACATCAAGGGTTTATATTTATACCCTTGTCCTAACACGACTCCTGGTCGACTACGAGCACAACATTTAATGTCTAAATTAATGCTCCGACGCCAATGTCCATCTCGTATACGCCATCAACTCGTGCCTTCCTTATATCGGTCCACGTCACCACGCATTCCCGAAACTTCCCTTAAAAAGCGCAAACAGTCCCTTTGCCGAATGATGGCGCACTGCCGACCGCAAGCACCTTTTACCGAATCCCCTGAGAAGATCTTTTCTAGCCGAATGGTATTTCATCACCAAGCTCGGCCCACAAGTCAGTTCCTTTACTGTACCATTTTTTGGTGTTAACATATGCCCCTTCAATTACGGGATAAAAGTGATTTTATTCTGGAATTGACCATAAATGCCCAACATCCTCGAGCTAAATCTGTTCAACACCCATTCCTTCTCCTTGCAATCGGTTAGAGTCTTCGCTCAGATCCAAACCTTAGGTCATTAGTCCCCAAGCTCAAACCTTCAATGGCGGACCAAAATCAAGTTGTTCAGGTAAAATCTCATCCCCTTGAGGTCCATTCGGTATCACTTTTTCGATCCCCACCTTAGATTTCTTCCTCTGTCTTTTCCTGATAGGCTCAATCCACTGAGCTTCTGATTCCCATCGAGGATAAATCATCATCCTATTTCCTTGGACCTGTGGGAATCTCCGACACCCTTGAGTTTATTGAAGTCGAATCCAACAGGGTACCCTTCAAATCGGCTTTGGCAAGACCTCATGCGTGGCAAGATGCCTTTAAAAACTGGCCTCTGCCCCCAATCGCAGGCTGGAGGAACTGGTATAAGAGGATACTCAAAAATAAAAGTGTAAAGACTAGCAATTGGGACACCCTCCGTATTGCCCAGTGTCTGGAGTTATCTCTAGCCGAAACCCCCAAGAATGAGAGTCTTCTAACTGCAGCTTGTCATTTCTGGTCAAACGGCATCAATGCTTTCATTTTTGGTCATGGACCAATGTCCCCCACTCTAGCCAATGTATACATGATGACCGGCCTTGATGTCACAGGATCCATGTACCCTTACAAGTACAAAAGCTCCGACAGGAAAGAGGAGTAAAAACAGGATCTAGATATAAACAATATATCCAAAACCATATGTCAGATGGTCCTCTAACTGATGTTGAATACAAAGCTTTCTTGAACATGTGGCTATGCAGATTTATCTTTTGTGGTAAAGCCAATGAGCCAACCCTGAACCACATTGCAATGGCTGAAGATTTGGCTACTGGACATCGCATCCCTCTCGGGTAGTATCTCCTAGGCAGTGTATACCATATGCTCCATCAAACCACTCATCTGATGCACACCAGCCAAAAGATCTCTTGTGTCAACGGCCCTTGGTGGTTTGTACAGACGTGGCTACAACTGTATATGCACCAGATTGTTGGTGTTAATCTCAATAATCGGCATTTTCCTTCATCCGACTATAAGGAAGGAGAAACCTAGATCACAAAGGATGCCAAACTTATGGTGAAGCCCCCTCAACCATAATTATTGACCAAAACATCAGCCAACTCTTTGAGCTCTTGTTCAGAGGTTTCACCAATCCCCTTTGGCTTCCTTATTTGCACAATGGTAACCTGACCCTTCCTTATGAGTTCTCCTTTGAGAATGGATGCAATGATGCAAGATCCATAGAGATTTTCAATATCTTCATTCACCCATGCATCCTGCAGCAGAATTTTGTGGAGGAAGGCAAAATCATAGCACTTATGAATATTATCAGCCAAACATGATGGCTCGACCGCTAAGATGTGGCCAAGTGCCCCCAAGGCTATTTCTTCATGAATTCCTCAAGCCCATAGAGGAAATAAAAGAAAGCCTGCAAGCCAAAAGGGTCTTTGAATATCAATGCAGCCCAACTATTTACCCTTGGTCCTTTGTACCAACTTCAATAGTTCATCCTCTTTTTATCTCCTGGTGGCAAGAGCTTCATGATCATATCTTCAGCGAACCAATGCACTCCTTTTGTCTTGAACTGATGCCTAACTTCCAACCAGCTTCAGAGGTAATGCACTTATCTCTTTCTTTTGCCAAGCATGTCCTTCACTGACCATGATTTTTGCCACTTCTTGCAGAATACAGTGCCCGCCCCTCGAGCTAGGACAATTGCTTACAACACAGCAGGCCCAATTTCTGCTTTGGGATTTAAATCCACAACTCTGGCTCAGCTGATGTCCAGATATGCTACAATGGACCCAACTCTTATCAGTTCAACCTCTGATAAGAGAAAAGCTCCATCTTTAGTTGCACCTCCAGCTGCCAAGAAGAAAATAACCACTAAAAAAGTTCCCATTGAGGTAACATCCCTTCCTTCTTGAACACAAGATCATTCTTTATCTGACAAATCTCATCTTGTGTAATTTCAGACCAGAACCCAGCAACCATCAATAGCTTCAGAATCTGCCAATGCTCCATCTATTGGTATGGTCCTTACTACTTTACTTTCTCTTCAAGACCATTATTTACATTGGCATTAACCCTTCATTTACCATCTGCAGAAGAAACATTGGTGAATCAACCTGTGGAGATTTCTTCTCCACAACATGCCTCAAGTTCAAATTCACCAAGGGTTCAATCATCTTCCCCTCAAGCAGAAACTTCAGTTTCATCAGGGATGAATCCATCTTCACCTCAGCCAGAAGCTTCAAATCTACCAGGAACTGCACCAACTTCCCCTCAATTAGAAGCTTCAGCTTTACCAGGAACCCCTCAAGCTCCTCCTCAGCTGATTACCCAAGAAATCCCTCTTGAGCCTGAACAAACCTCCACTCCAATTCAGGAAACCAGAAATGAGGTAAGTATAAACACCTGTACTTCCATTTCCATTTAATGAATCATCCTTAATTCAGCAATTCCTTCTTTCAAAACCAGGCTATATCAACATCAAGCCCTCCATTTATTGTGGATGACCCTGCTACCGAAAAAGGAGATGAGGCTTCTTCAAATCAAGCTTTATCAGAGGAAAATCAGGCAAAACTGAGAGAAGTCTTCTCGTTGTTGCAAAGGGATATCCAGGATCAAGTTAGAGACGTTGATCGTCTGGAGGAAATCCTTGAATCCATCGATCAAGAACTTCCCAGTAATATCAAAGCCTTCCTGGAGCCCATCTCTCATCTGGACAATCACTATGCAGCAGTGAGGCGAGCTTTAAAGAACCAATCCTCACGACCAGTCCTTGAGCAAAAGAGAGCCAAAGTCAAGCAGTTCGTGGAAGAATCCCTGGCTCAAATCCAGAGAAACAAGGAACTGATAGCTGAATTGCCACCTGCACTTGAGTTGAAGATTGCCAGGAAAGCTGCACTAGAAGCAGAGTTGAAGACTTTGACAGCTGAAATTGAGGCTGACAGAAGAAAATAGCCGAACTCCCTGGATTAACAGAGAAAATCCAAAAGGAAACTTCAGCAGCTATGATTGAATCAAACTAGCTTAAGACAAAGATTTCCGTCCTGTCCAACACTCAAGAAGCTGATCAAAAACTGTTAGAAAACATCAGCAAAATGATATTAGATGCTTCTAGTGTAATTGCACAGTATCTAAACATCTAATTGTGCCAAACAATTTGTAACTGAATGATTGATCGTCCTTGTAACTTTGTTTATCACAAACTTCACTTTCATTCTTTGTATCTTTTGTTTGCAATTTTTGGACGATTCATTCAGTAACTCCGGCAAAACAGTACCATACCTGAATAGCACTCCGACCGCAACTCAGCCAAGCCAGTCAACCGAATATGACTCAGCTTGGATTCCAAACGACTCGACGGCGATTCGGTTAAGGAAGCCTCTCCACCTTCCAAATTTCTCGGGATATGCACCACGATCTAGGGCCACGATCTCTTTGCCAACCCCATAAATAAAACCGTAGGTGCCCCAGCCTTTCATCAAGTCTTTTGCCTTCAAGCCTTTGCCAATCTAAGCTTTCTTCCTCCATCACCAGCGCACCCAAAAAATTTGATGGCGGGTAGTAGCAACAGGCACCGCGCCAGCGACGAGGCGGAAGGAAGCCGCACCGGCGCACGTTGGAGGCAGTGATCGTCAACTTCCTCTATGATTCCTTTCAGATTTCCTTCTATTTCTGACGATCTTCTTTGTTTCAGGCTCATCCAGTGGAATCCGGCCCCTACGCCGGCCACGAATCCGGCCCTGCCGGACGAGTCCTCGGAGTCGTACAACTACTCCCTCGTGCCCTACGGCGAGCGCGACGCCCTCCGTTTCAAGGCGGAGCGTGACGAATCCCGGCGCGAGCTGGGAGAAGTTTGCAAGAAAGCCTGCATCGCTGAGCTCGAATGGGAGGATCAGCGTAAACAGCTGCTGGAGACCATTGACGGTAAATCCCTTTGATTGATTTCGATCCAATTCAACTTTTGAAATTAACCGCCATTGCCTTGCAACTTTGTAGCCCGCGATGCCGAGTTGGACCAGCTGAAAATGCAGGTAAAGCAACTGGCGGACAAGGTGAACGCCCCCGGTGACACGCCGGCGGACCACCTCGCCACGGTGGAAAACCGCGTGGATGAAGTGGCCCTCCACGGCATCCGCCTAGGCACCACCTTGGGCCTGGCCTCCATGGCAATGCATACTAGTGTCGACTACTCTATCCAGCCGCGCGGCTTCCAGGGCGGCACACCAGAGGACATCGATGAGATCGAAGTCATCCTGGAGCGCCTCGACGGGCACGGCGACGCTATTGCCGAAATCATCCATCCCCAGTCTGTGCTAAACAGGCTTTTTAATTAGTTTGTACTAGGGATTCTTGAATTTTCGGCAATAAATAATGAAATTTCAACTTCTGTGTTTGTATTGTGATGATTCCCCCCTGCTCATGAATGAGAACTTTACTGTCTTTGAACGAATTCGGGAACTTTTCCTTAGCTAAACACGCAAAAACTCCTGCCCCTTGGCACAAAATCCGCAGAAAATCTTCAATTCGGGAACCATAAACACTGTTCAATGAAAACCCTTCGCATTCAAGAAGAAAACCCTGTCGTTTGGGTATTCCAAGAACGTACGCCAACCAGTCATCACTCCCAATGCACTCTCACAGTCAATAAAATAGCCCCCTGGGTGCCCAGCAATTCCACTCGCATACTCCTCCATCATTTCACATCTTCTCCCCTTGCTCCAGAGGAGAAAACCTCGAGGCCATGGTGGACAAAGGAAAGCAACCCTTCAAGTAGGATAACACTCCACCAAAGAAGCGTACCATTCGAGAGTGAGTTTCTCTATCAATCTGTTTCCTGCTCTCGTTTGCAATCTCATGGTTTACCCCTCTCTGCTTTTTCCACTCTTGACCTGCTCCCTGAACAAATCTTTGGAACTGAAGAGGTCCCCGAGTACATCCTCTCTGATTCCTCCTCTGAAGAAGAGAATGCCACACCGGAGCAGAGGACGAACCACCAACTGCGTCGTCGTATTCGGCATCTAGAGCATAACTTGCGGGACATCACCGCTCGATGCAATGCCGAACGCGAACGCCGCATGAGCCTGGAGGCGTTGATAGGGGGTAAGATCTTTATCTTTATTTGAATCCCATGCCCAATCTAAAATCTTCATATTCGACAATTGTTCCCTCTTTCAGATGTCTCTGACAGATACAGTAACTTGAAGGCTTCTTGCGACAGCCTGATGGAAGCTGCAAGCCATGGCCACCCCCAAAGCTTCCAGGTTGTTGTTACGGTGGTCCTGGAACAATTGAAGAGGGAAGAGCTGAAGAGGAAAAACAAGGAACCGAAGGAATGAAGCATACTTTCGCTTCTTTCTCCAGGACTTCTGCTTCCCACCCCCTTGCTTGTAATCTTAAGTAGCTGGGTTGTCAAATAAGAGCCTGCAAGAAACATCTGTAATGTGGAGTATTTTTGTGCTAAGGGCAATACATTCCAGTATTAGCCATCTCCTCTGTTAGGATTTTTTTGTTCTAAAGACGGCTTCTTTTCCCGAACACCGGTTGTTTCTGTGTATCAAATGCCTGTATCCTGGTGCTTGTAATCAACGATCAACTTCAATATTAGGATAATATTTCTTCAAATATCTTCCATTTATAGCAGCAAAAAATTCCTCTCCTAGTAGAGTTTTCAATATATAAGCATTACCAGGTACACATCTGACTACCCGAAAAGGACCTTCCCAATTCGGGGACCATTTGCTGAACGCACTGTACTTAGTCCCGATCGGCAGTAACGCTTTCCAGACCAATTCTCCTTCTGCAAATTGCTTAACCTTTACTTTCTTGTTGTAATATTTAGCAACTCGCATTTTGTTCTTTTCAATGTTTTCCAGGGCCTTAAGACGAATCATATGCAAATTCTCTAACTTGTCCATCATTAAGCCACTGTAATCTTTGGAGCTTAAATCTTTTTGCAAAACCACCCTCCTTGAATCTGATTGTATTTCCCAGGGCAAAATAGCATGATGCCCATAAACCAACTCATAAGGAGATGTTTTTGTAGCTCCATGAGGAGCCATTCGGTAAGCCCATAAAGCCTCATTGACTACCGAATGCCACCTCTTTGGCTTCTGATCAATTTTTTTTTGTATAAGCTTGATCATGATCTTATTGGAAGCCTCTGCTTGACCATTAGCTTGGGCATAATAAGGAGAAGAATTCAGTAGTTTGATACCCATGCTTTAGGCAAATTCTCTGAACTCTAAAGATACAAACTGTGCTCCTTGATCAGTTGTAATTGTTTGAGGAATCCCAAATCGGTAGATGATGTGTTCTTTAACAAACTCAACCATGTTTTCTGATGTCACTTTCTTCAATGGAATTGCCTCAACCCATTTGGTAAAATAATCTGTTGCCAAAAGCACAAATTTATGCCCCTTGCTAGATGGAGGACTTATCTGGCCAATGAAATCTATACCCCATCCTCTGAATGGCCATGGCTTGATAATTGGATTCAGAGCTGACATTGGGACCCTTTGAATATTTCCAAACCTTTGACAATCTTGACAACCCTTGTAATACTCAAAGCAATCATCCAGCATCGTTGGCCAAAAACATCCAGTGTGCCTGATAACCTATTTCATTCGATAAGCCGATTGATGCGCTCCACATAGTCCATCGTGCACTTCACTCATCATTTTCTTTGCTTCTTCCGGACCCAGGCATTGCAGAAACACCCCATCTAATGATTTGTAAAACAAACGTCCATCCAGAAGAACAAATTTTATAGCTTTATACCTGAGCTTCCTAGAAACCTTTCGGGATGGATTTTCCAGATACTCAACAATTTCTTTTCTCCAATCATCCTCTGCTAAATCACTCCTGAAAGCACACACCTCCATGGAAAACACCTCTTGATTTTCTCTATAACCCGAAGCACTTTGAGCCAACCTGTTTGCCTCTTCATTGTGTTGTCTAGGAATATGTTGTAGAATTACTAACTGAAGCTCTTCAAGATTTCCCTGCACTCTTCGTAGTAATTTCTCAGGATATCGCTTCTACATTCATATTGGCCATTCAATTGTTTTATAACTAACGCTGAATCTCCATAAATTTCAACTGAAACAGCCTTGGCTTCTTTCAAATATTGAAGCCCTCTAAGCAGTGCTTCGTATTCAGCTTGATTGTTTGTGACAGTAGGCTGAATAGGGATAGCAAACTCAAACATCTCACCTCTGGGTGAAATTAATAAAATCCCTACTCCACCACCTTTGCCACATGAAGATCCATCAAAGAATAAAGCCAAAGGAGTAATTTCAAGCAAACCAATCGATGGATTGCGATGCTCAGTAATGAAATCAGCAATAATCTGACCTTTAATAGCTTTTGCCAATTCAAACTTTAACTCAAACTCAGATAAAGCCAAAATCCATTTGCCAATCCTTCCATTCAAAATTGGCATAGATAACATGTGTTTAATTACATCAAATTTCAAATATACAACGCATTAGGCATTCAACAAGTAGTGCCAAAACTTTGTACACGAGTAATAAACACACAAGCACAGTTTCTCCGCGGTCGAATACCTGGTCTCAGGATCAAGTAATTTTTGGCTAAGGTACGCTACTATCCGCTCCTTTCCTTCAAATTCTTGAATAAGGGCCGATCCAATGGTTTGGGCATCGGTCGCCACGTACAACTTGAAAGGCTTGTTTAACTGTGGAGGCACCAACACTGGTGGTTCCTTCATGCACTGCTTGATCTCATCGAAAGCCTTTTGTTGTTCGTCATCCCACACAAACTTCTGACCTTTCTTGACCCTCAACAGCGGAGAGAAAGGCAAAACCTTTTGTGACAAATTTGAAATGAATCTCCTCACAAAATTGATCTTGCCAAGCAGTGATTGCAACTCCTTGAGATTGGTTGGAGGAACAACTTCGTCAATAGCTTTCATGCTTTTCTTGCCAACTTCTATTCCTCCTTCATGCACCAAAAATCCCAAGAATTCCCCAGCTGAAACTCCAAAGGCACACTTGTTCGGATTCATCTTCAACCCATTCTTTCGGGTGCACTCCAAAGTTCTCTTCACATCATCCAAATGTGAGTCATGATTCAAGGACTTGATCATGACATCATCAATGTAAATCTCAACAATTTTGCCGATCAACTCATGAAAAATATAATTCATGGCTCTTTGATAAGTTGCACCGGCATTTTTCAACCCAAATGTCATGACAATCCACTCAAACAGGCCTATATGTCCAGGACACTTGAAGGCCGTCTTTGATATGTCTTCTATTGCCATAAAAATTTGATTGTACCCTGCATTACCATCCATAAAACTAATAACCTTATGTCAGGCAGTGGCATCAACCAATAAGTCAGCAACAGGCATTGGGTATCCATCCATGGGAGTAGCTCTGTTCAAATCTCTAAAGTCTATGCAAACCCTCATCTTCCCGTTTTTCTTATAAACAGGGACGATCTTTGAAATCCACTCTGCATATCTGCATGGCCAAATTAAATTTGCATCAAGCAATCTTTCAATTTCCTTTTTCACGTCGGCCAATACTTTATCCTTGTAGATTTTCCGAGGAGGTTGCTTATAAGGTTTAAATCCAGACTTAATTGGCAACCGATGCTCAACAATGGAACGATCCAAACCAGGCATCTCCGAATAATTCCAAGCGAAGCAATATTTATATTCCTTTAATAGCTTGATTAACCCTTCCCTGAAACTTGAGTCCAAGTTAGCGCTGATAAATGTCGGCCTTGGCTTGTCACCATCTCCAATGTCAATTTCTTCCAATTTGTCAGCCGACATGAATCCACGCCCTAACTTCCCATCAGTTCCATCAACTGGATTATCCATTAAAAATTACTATAAGAGCCGACTGCTTGAATCGGCTGTTGATCACTGCTGACTGGTTCAACAGGACCTTCACCCCAGTCCTTTCCTGAGAAGCAATCTATGCCTTGATACTCCTAGAAAGCTGGTTCAACATTGGACACACTCACTGAATCATCTGCTTGGACCACCTCTATAGTATCATCTACCCATTGAACAAGCTGTTGGTGCATGGTAGATTGGAAGCAGTTTGCATGGATCCAGTCCCGTCCAAGCAGCAAGCTATAAGCCCCTTTGCCCTCAATGACAAAGAAGGTCGTGAGCAAAGTCTTGGATCCGATCATCAAGTCCACGTGCACGCATCCCTTGGTATCTAAAGGATTTCCAGCAAAATCATTCAGAATTATGCTTGTTGGCGTCAAATCTTCGGGGCCCATGCCAAGCTTCCTGAACGTGGGTATGGCATCACGTTGACTGCAGCTCCACCATCAACAAACATCTTGGTCAATGGTTTGCCATTGACGTATCCTCTCAAGTACAGCGGCCTCATGTGTTGATTCTTGGCCGGCTTGTCGAAGGTATCCTTCTCTTGTTGACGCTGCCACTTGTTAAGGAGGATGAGGGTAGTCACTCTGGGTTTGGCTCTGGAAGATTCCCCTACTTCAATCTGACTCTTCAGGATGCGAGGTGATTCCTTGTGGACCTGTTCCACCGTCACTTGCCGAGCAGGATCAGCTGATCCATCTTGCTTTGCTCTAGCTGAAGTTAAGACCTTCACCTTTCCCTTTTCCTCAGTAGTCACCATATTAACAGAAAAGCCAACCATGTTTTGAGGGAAAGGGTGCCCATCCAGCTTCATTTTATTGTCAAATTTTAAATGACCCTCCTGGATAGCCTTTTGGATCCTCATCCTAAAAACCCTGCAATCATTAATGGAGTGAGAGTTTCTGTCATGAAAACCACAGCAACGTTTCTCTTTAACTCCATCGGGCCGAAGCATAGAATGCCCCTCTGGCAACTTGATTCGGCCTTCCTTTACCAGGAACTCAAAGAGCTTGTCAGCCTTACTCACGTCAAAGTCATACATGCCCTTGGCTTGCTTTATCCATCTTTGGTTCACAGTTAATGGCTCTTTGCCCCACATGATCTCAGCTGCCGCTATTTCCTCGTCATCATCAAACTCTTCCACTTGATCAGCTCTTTCGAGGAATTGATTGTAGATATCAGCTATATTGTTGTGCTTGGTAAACCTAGAGTCTTTCTTGAACCCGTAAGCTTGATTGCTCATCAATGACAACCTCTGGGACAGCTGACCAAGATTGTCAAACTCTATGCCAAACAGCTTCTCCCGAATAGCTGGAAACATACCAGCAACAGGCATGTCAGCCAATTGATCATCTAGTAGATTCAAAGAGAAGCACATCCCTTTGACCTCTCTGAATCTCCTGAGAAATTCCAAGGGTGTTTCATTGTGCCTTTGTCTCAGAGTAGCTAGATCAATTAGCTTATTCTCAGTATTGCCACTGACGTAATGAGCATGGAACTTCTGTTCCAAATCTTTCCAGATACCGATCGATTGAGGAGGCAAAGAAGAAAACCATGTAAAGGCCGGGCCTGTCAACGACAAAGGGAAGTATCTGACCCTGAACGCCTCATCAGCTGAAGCTTCCCCAAGCTGCATCAAGTATCGGGCAATGTGCTCCACAGTACTTGTATCATCTTGCCCAGAGAACTTTGTGAACTCTGTAGGAGGTTTCACCCTTGGTGGCAAGATCACCCTGTGGTACCACTCTGGGAAAGGAGGCGTATAAGCTGGTCCCTGCATCTTAGGTTTAAGGCCGAATTGATTTTGCAAAACATCGGCCATTTTCTGCACCAAGATATCATCATTAGCATCTTGCATTCCTGCAGCTGTACCATATCCAGGGTTTGGGAAAGCATCAATGGCACCATAGTCCATGACTTCTGAATATCCCCCACCATACATATTCTTCTGCAGCCTGTTGTTGGCCGGGGCTATCTTGTAAGTAGAATTAGGTGGCACTCCAGATGAACCGAACGCTAGATCTCCATATGTAGGCCTATTTGCCTGATACAGATTCGGTTGTTGGACTGGGTGACCTCCATTGCTTTGTAGAGGCGGTTGAACCGGTTGACTTCCCACGCTTTGTGGAGGCAGTTGGATTGGTTGGCCTTGCAGTGGCGGTTGAGTACTTGCATCTCGAGCTGGTTGAGCAGTACTGGTTTCTCCAACCTCCGTAGTAGATGCTTGAGGGGATACTCGGCTAAGCATCCTCTCCATGCCTGGGCCAAAGACTCCGACCATCATCTGCTTGAACATATTCAGGAAAGCAGTATGATGCTTAACCATTACATTATCAATAGTCTCCCGAAAAGCATTCAAAACCTCCTGTTTCTCTTGAGCAGCCGTGGAATCGGGTTCCCCTGGTAATAGAACCCTCGACATGTCAGATTTGAGATACGGCACACCACTTCTATTTTTGCCAAATGACATCAAGCATTTCTGTTGAAACTAGTCAATGGCATCCTTCAACTGCAATTGTTGTTCTGGAGACAGGTCATCAATGGTGACATCCATGACGTCCTGAATACCATGCATATTGAATCAACTAGTGTCCCACCGGGCGTGCCAAAAAGTGTGTTGACGCAAAATCAGCACCTCGCGCCAAGCACACACCAAGCCGAAAGGAGCTGGCTTAACACACGTGATGGATCCCGAAGCATGCCAGTCAATTTTCCTGAAACTGACAAAGCAATAAAAATAGTTAGATAAAACATGGAACTTGCCGGGTGGTACCAGACAGTTCCGTATTTGCGGCTAGAAAGCCAATTGAAATGATATATAGCTACAACAAGCTATCTATCAGCAGTTCAAATATCATTCGGGAGCTGTTAAACATGAAAACATGATTTAGCCGAATGGATGGCGTAAGCATGATGAATGATTAGCCTTTGTTTAAATAGCGTTGCTCGTACATGATCATAATTGATTCTCGAGGATAGATAACAATTTAAAACAAATAAGGTAAAAGCATGATTATAAATATGAAATAAACAAGCATGCATAGGCCAAAAGCACTAGTCTACCGCATGTCTAGGTACTTTCAAACCCGTCAAGCATGACATCGAACAAGTTAATCCACCGCATGATACAACTTGTTTAAAACCAAGCCACCAACCACAAAGAGATCAATCCACCGCATGATACAATCTAAATATGGAAGGCTAAAAGCACAAATTATTTAAAACAAACTTATAAACATGTTTTACTCATGAAAGCATAGCCGAATACAGCTGTACAGTCGAATCGGGTTCCGTGGAGAAGGAACAAACATTGCTAGAGATGATAAATATATCAGATTGAATCGAAATCTAATCCACCGGATGATTAGCTCTAAAACAATCCACAAAACTGCATCTACCGCATGATACCCAGTTCTTTCAAGATTCATACAAGATTAACAAGCTTGAACCCACAACACGTGACAACTTAGATTGATTCGGGTTCGGCTATTTGGGAAGACGTGATCCATGCACTGTATTGAGCTAAAGATATGAACATGTAACATAAGGATCACAAACAAAGATAAAGCCGACTCTAATAAATCTAAATCGGGCAAAAGGGGTTGCATGAATTTAAACATAAAGTAAAAACTCAAAGCAACACATGGTAACTTAATGAATCTATTAGATCTTGCCAAATCTAATAGAGCCGATAACTAGCTCCAAGCTAGACCTTAGCCCACCGCATGGCTCATGATCTAACAAGAAACCCTCTTGAACCAAGCTTAAATCCACCGCATGATACTAAGTGTGGTAACAAGACTTCTTGCATCACGGTCTAAATCCACCGCATGACACTAGACATGATACAAGGTTTCCGGTACTTACGGAGGTCGACGGATCGATGGCTCCTCTCGAAGAACTCGGCGACTCAACTAAAGGACTCGATTTTGGCACGGGGCCGGTTTTGTTGTGAAGATGTTCGATCCCTATTACAGACATCAAGGGTTTATATTTATACCCTTGTCCTAACACGACTCCTGGTCGACTACGAGCACAACATTTAATGTCTAAATTAATGCTCCGACGCCAATGTCCATCTCGTATACGCCATCAACTCGTGCCTTCCTTATATCGGGCCACGTCACCACGCATTCCCAAAACTTCCCTTACAAAGCGCAAACAGACCCTTTGCCGAATGATGGTGCACTGCCGATTGCAAGCACCTTTTACCGAATCCCCTAAGAAGATCTTTTCTAACCAAATGGTATTTCATCACCAAGCTCGGCCCACAAGTCAGTTCCTTTACTGTACCATTTTTTGGTGTTAACAAACCTAGCCATGAGTTTACCTTCGGTGTTGGCATAAGTTTTATACCTTATCCATTGGTACTAACCCCCGTGGTATAACAAGTTCACTTGTGCATGTCGGTTTTCGAGTATAGTGTTTATGCAGGGTTTTAGCGTTGAAAGCAAGACTTTCGGGATAAGTTCATCAAGCACCTTGTGACAAGACCTTAAAGCCCCGTACAAGTCATGCAATAAAGCAAACTTAACTCCAATAAGCCAGGGACTCAACCCGAGAAGATGAAAAACTACGAGGACCTAACCAGAAAGTGTCGAATCTTGTGGGACAAGGAGCTACGTCACCCTCGGAGAGAAACTGATGACAAGGGCCTACATGCAGAAGGGGGAATGATCTAGAAGACTCGGGAACTGACACCACGCAAAGGAGGCCGGGAACTGGGCCTGGATGGGCCCAGGCCGGTCGGCCCAGGCTGGCCGGCCCAACCCAGTCCAGGGCCCAATCCCCCCTCCTTTGACCTAGCCGCCATTCGGGCTATTTATAGCCCCGGGGTCGAGAGCCACGCATCATCCAATTCGTCATCGGCTGCCGAGGAGCAGAGAAGAGAGGGACACCATCCCGCAGAGGAGAGGGTCGAGCTAGTGGACTAGGGTCTCCCTAGCCGACGTGGGAACCTTGCACAAAAGACCACGTCGGAGTTCCCCGAGCTAGAAGCAAGATCAAGGTAGGATCCCGGTGGTGATCTTGTTTATGTATCTTTGTATTAGTTGAATTATCAAGTTGAATCTATTTCTAGCGATCAAGAGTTTCTTCGATGATTTCGTTTTTCGATCGGCTTTGCTTATTCTAGATCTATTCTCTAGATAGATCACATAGGGTGTTCTTGTAGCCACGGTGGCTAGAGGTACACGCCGGATCTTCCGAAAGAACTCGACTTGTCCTTGGACTCGCCCTAGACTACCCGCATGAGTAGGGATACGTTGTGATAGAACGGGGGTTCCGAAAGGCGGGCGTTTTCGGAGTCGGACGGGAAACCACGATTTAAAGAGGCTTCTAATAAGATTCGATTTGCTACTTTTTCTCTTTCTTGGAACTTCAACAAAAGGCTTAACCTGATCTCTCTAGATCGGTTTATCTACCCTATCTATCTTTGTTATCTCCGGTCTTTAGTAGATTAGATTAGTTTTGTGTTCTTTATCTAGATGCATTAGGGTTTCTCTTTACCGAAGATTGAAGTTACTTGGCTTTACTAGATCATCTTTTGCGTCACACATTTGTTCCACGGATTCGATACCTTGGGTTCACCACTCGAGGGAAGAAGAGTCCCTTAACTACGATGGGAGACTTGTCCGCTTGCAAGTCTAAACGAACTTTGATACAACTATTAACCGTCAACAATCTTCTGACACAGAGGATGATTGATTTGCTTAAAAATCAATTCGGTCTAAAGCCTAAAAACCAAGGACATGTGTATACACCTCCTTTCCCGGAATGGTACCACAGTGTGGCTTTACCGAACAGGGTGAAAGTCCCCTCGGAGTTTACCAAGTTTTCAGGGAAAGACGATACTAGTACTGTGGAACACATAGCCCAATACCTGATGCAGCTTGGGGAAGCTTCTGCAGATGAGGCCTTCAGAATTAGATATTTCCCTTTATCATTGACAAGCCTAGCGTTTACATGGTTCACTTCTCTACCTGCTCACTCAATCTGCTCTTGGAAGGATTTGGAGCAAAAGTTTCATGCTCATTATTTGATTGGCAGTAATGAGAAAACGCTAATTGATCTAACTACCTTGAGGCAGAGGAACAATGAAACATCAATGGAGTTCCTCAGGAGGTTCAGAGAGACAAAAAGCATGTGCTTCTCTTTGAACATACCGGATGATCAATTGGCTGGTATGGCTGTAGCGGGGATGTTGCCAGCTATTCGGGAAAAGCTATTCGGCATGGAGTTCGATGATCTTAGCCGGTGTCGCACGGCATCGTCGTTGATGAGCAATCAAGCTTATGGCTTCAAGAAAGACTCCAGATTTGTCAAACACAGTGACATAGCTGACATCTATAATCAATTCCTCGAAAGGGCAGATCAGGGAGAGGAATATGATGATGAAGAGGAAATAGCTGCAGCTGATATAGTGTGGGGCAAAGAGACGTTAACAGTAAATCAGAGGTGGATTAAGCAAGCTAAAGGCACCTATGATTTTGATGTGACCAAGGCAGATAAGTGCTTTGAGTTCCTTGTGAAAGAAGGCTGAATCAAGTTGCCAGATGGGCATTCTATGCTTCGGCCAGATGGAGTAAAAGAAAAGAGATAATGTGGGTTTCACGATAGGAATTCTCATTCCATCAATGAGTGCAGGGTCTTTAAGATGAGAATTCAAAAAGCTATCCAAGAAGGTCATCTAATGTTTGATAATAAGATGAAATTGGATAGTAATCTATTTCCTCATAACATGATTGGGTTATCAGTCAACATGGTGACTGTTGAGTTTTGACTTCAGCGAAAGCGAAGCAGGATGGTTCAGTTGACCCCGCTCGACAAGTAACATTTGAACAAATCAACAAGGGAGAGTCTCGCTTTCTGAAAAGTCAAATTGAAGTGGGTGAATCCTTTAAACCCAGGGTGACTACGCGTATTCTCCTCAACAAGTGGCAGCGTCAGAAAGAAAAAGAGCGCTACCAGAAGCATAAGTACGAAGAGAAGCGGAGATATGAAGAAGAGATGTGCAGGAAGGAACAAGAAGAGTATATGCGAGAGCAAGAGCATGCACATTGGGGATGTGCCTTCTTCAGACACTGTTGGAATGAGGGTTTGAAACTTCCCACGCAAAATAATTGCCCTGAATGCAGCGACAAATATACCGAATACAGGCAGGATATTGCCAATCGCCGATCTGTCCATGAAAGAATTGGAAGGGTGCATCATAGTGATGGTCGGCGCCTAAAAATAAATAGAATTGATGATCATCCGAGGAAAAGGCATGCTGATCACAGGTGGGTTGATCATGAAGAAGAGGAAAATCATGAGTATGTCTGGCAGAAGGGACAGTGGTGCCTACCTGGTTTGAGAAGAAGCCAAAAGAGAAGGGTTCCGCGCTTAAGGAACCAGGAGCTGAAGCAGGCAGGAATCAAGAGGAAACAGGTGTGGCGCCCAAAAGATAAGCTTGACGGATCTGGTCGTTCGGCTCCTACGTGCATGGTATGCTTCTTGCCGAATGAATTCATGGTCCAGCTAATCAGATTGTGCAGGAGGAGGTGTCGCCAGACATGGATGAGGCTGAGCAATTTGGGCTAATGGCACAATTAGTGTTGGCCAAGCAAGCTACTTTTGATAAGCCAGCCAAGAATCGGCACATGAGACTGTTGTACTTGAGAGGATATGTCAACGGGAAACCATTGACCAAGATGTTTGTTGATGGTGGAGCTGCTGTCAATGTGATGCCGTACACTACATTTATCAGTGCTAACTTGGATTCAAGTTTCAGAGAAGAGTTGATTAAGCTACTAAAAGAATACGAGGATTGCTTCGCTTGGGATTATTCGGAGATGCCTGGTTCGTATCGTTCCATTGTTCAGCATCGGTTGCCAATCAAGCCTGGTTTTAGACCTTGCAAGCAACCTCCCCGAAAGATCTACATGGATGAAGTATTGGCCGACGTGTAAAAAGAAGTTGAGAGATTAATAGAGGAAAATTTCATTCGGCCATGCAGATACGCGGAGTGGATCTCTAATATTGTTCCTGTTTACAAGAAGAACGAGAAAATGAGCGTTTGCATAGACTTTAGATATCTAAACAGAGCTACACCCATGTATGGATATCCAATGCCTATTGCCGACTTATTGGTTGATGCCGCTGCTGGACATAAAGTTATTAGCTTCATGGATGGCAATGCAGGGTACAATCAATTTTTTATGGCAATAGAAGATGTATTGAAAACAGCCTTCAGATGTCCTGGACATATAGGGTTGTTTGAGTGGATTGTCATGACATTTGGGTTGAAAAATGCTGGTGCAACTTATCAAAGAGCCATGAATTATATTTTTCACGAGTTGATCAGCAAAATTGTGGAGATATATATTGATGATGTCGTGATCAAGTCATTGGATCATGAATCACATTTGGATGATGTGAGGAAAACTCTAGAGTGCACTAGAAAACATGGGCTTAAGATGAACCCGAACAATTGTGCTTTTGGAGTTTCGGCTATAGAGTTCCAGGGATTTTTGGTACATGAAGGAGGAATAGAAGTTGGCAAAAAGAGCATGAAAGCTATTGATGAAGTTGTTCCTCCAACCAATCTTAAAGAATTGCAATCATTGCTTGGCAAAATCAATTTTGTGAGAAGATTCATTTCAAACTTGTCACAAAAGGTGTTGCCTTTTTCTCCACTGTTAAGACTCAAAAAGGATAAGAAGTTTGTATGGGGTGACGAACAACAGAAGGCTTTCGATGAGATCAGGGAATATATGAAGGAACCACCAGTATTGGTGCCTCCACAATTGAATAAGCCTTTTAAGTTGTACGTGGCGGCCCTCATACAAGAATTTGAGGGAAAGGATAGAGTAGTTGCATACCTTAGCTGAAAATTGCTTGATCCCGGAACAAGATATTCGGCTGCGGAGAAGCTTTGCTTATGTGTTTATTACTCATGTACAAAGTTTCGGCACTATTTTTTTGAATGCCGAATGCATTGTATATTCAAAATTTGATGTAATTAAACACATGTTGTCTATGCCAATTTTGAATGGAAGGATTGGCAAATGGACTTTAGCTTTGTCTGAGTTTGAATCGGCAAAAGCTGTTAAAGGACAGATTATTGCTGATTTCATTACTAAACATCATGATCCATCAATTAATTTACTTGAGATTACTCCTTGGGCTTTGTTTTTTGATGGATCTTCATGTGGCAAAGGTGGTGTAGTAGGAATTTTATTAATTTCACCCAGAGGAGAAATGTTTGAATTTGCTATTCCTATTCAACCTACTGTCACAAATAATCAAGCTGAGTATGAAGCATTGCTCAGAGGGCTTCAATACTTGAAAGAGGAAAAGGCTATTTCGGTTGAGATTTTTGGAGATTCAGAGCTAGTTATAAAGCAATTGAATGGCCAATATGAATGTAGAAACGATATCCTGAGGAATTACTACGAGGAGTGCAAGGAAAACCTGAAAAGTTTTCAGTTAGTAATTCTGCAACATATTCCTAGGGAAAACAATGGAGAGGCAAACATGTTAGCTCAAAGTGCTTCGGGTTATAGAGAGAATCAAGAAGTGTTTGCCAACGATGTATATTCTTTTGGGAGTGATTTAGCAGAAGATGAACGGAGAAAAGAAATAGCTGATTATTTGGAGAATCCATCCCGAAAGGTCTCTAGGAAGCTCAGGTATAAAGCTATAAAGTTTGTTCTTCTTGATGGACGTTTGTATTACAAATCATTGGATGGGGTGTTACTACAATGCCTGGGTAAAGAAGAAGCAAAGAGGATGATGAGTGAAGTACATGATGGGCTGTGTGGAGCACATCAGTCGGATTACCGAATGAAATGGGTCATTAGGCAAACTGGATGTTATTGGCTGACGATGCTGGAAGATTGCTTTGAATATTACAAAGGGTGTCAAGATTGACAAAAGTTTGGAAATATTCAGAGAGTTCCAGCATCATCTTTGAATCCTATTATCAAGCCATGGCCATTCAGAGGATGGGGCATAGATTTTATTGGCCAAATAAATCCTCCATCTAGCAAGGGGCATAAGTTTGTGCTTTTAGCAACAGATTATTTCACTAAATGGGTTGAGGCAATTCCATTGAAGAAAGTGACATCAGAAAATATGGTTGAGTTTGTCAAAGAGCATATTATTTACAGATTTGGAATTCCTCAAACAATTACAACTGATCAAGGAACTCAGTTTACATCTTCAGAGTTCAGAGAATTTGCTGAAAGTATGGGAATCAAATTGTTAAATTCTTCTCCTTATTATGCCCAAGCTAATGGTCAGGCAGAGGCTTCTAACAAGATCATGATCAAGATTATATAGAAGAAGATTGATCAGAAGCCAAAAAGGTGGCATTCGGTACTCAATGAAGCCTTGTGGTCTTACCGAATGGCTCCTCATGGGGCTACACAGACATCTCCTTATGAGTTGGTTTACGGGCATCATGTTGTCTTGCCATGGGAAATGCAATCAGAGTCAAGGAGAGTAGTGTTACAAAAGGATTTAAGTTCCAAGGATTATAATGACTTAATGATGGACGAATTAGAGGATTTGCATATGATCTGTCTTAGGGCCTCGGAGAATATTGAGAAAAACAAAATGTGAGTTGCTAAGTACTATAACAAGAAGGTAAAAGTCAAGCAATTTGCAGAAGGAGATTTGGTTTGGAAAGCGTTATTGCCGATTGGAACTAAGTATAGTACGTTCGGCAAGTGGTCCACGAATTGGGAAGGTCCTTTTCGGGTAGTTAGGTGCACACCTGGAAATACGTACAATAATTTCTATTTATTTCTAGTATCCATCTAGAATAAATAGTAATTTTCTATGAATCGACATGAATTTATGAGAATATACAGTAAGTTCTTTTTATTTCTAGAATCGGTAGTGTCGCCTACCGCAATCGGCGAGGAGAGCGGGAGAGGCGGCGGCGGGATCATGGGGTGCATCGAGGGAGGCAGTGGGGAGCCGGGGTGAGACGGCGGCGGGATCTTGGGTGCATCGAGGGAGGCAGTGGGGAGCCACGGAGAGATGGCGGTCGGCGATACTTGGGAGAAACATATTTAATTAGAATTATTATAGATATATTTAGTACAATTTTATACATAAATTTATTCTTCAAAATAAATTAAAAAATTGCTGACGCAAATAATTAATTTGTTTGCGTCAGCAAGACCCAATTTGGGGACAGCTGGGCAGGGTCGGTGTACGTCGGCGGCCGGGGGGCAGGCGCGCCCCTACCGGCTTTGGGGAGGACAACTGTGAGGCTGAAGGCAGAGGCAACATGATGAGGCGACGATGTTGATGCGCGGGCGGAGGCGACGATGCGCAGGCCGGCTGGGCGGCAAGGCGCGCGGCGCGCGCGCGGAGCCCCGGAGGCCGGGGAGGACAGATGGAGGAGGGAGGAGGCCGGAGGCCGGGGGGACGGACGGGGAAGAAGCCGGACGCGTTCCTTGGGCCGACGGCGGCGTACCCGTGGCGTGGCGGGGCGGGGGCGGGGGCGAGGGCGTCGGCGGGGGCGGTGGACGGCGGATTCCGGGGGGCCGGGCGGCGGAGAATCCCGGGGGGGGGGGGGAGGACGGGGGCGCCGCAAAAGGCGGCGGTCGGGGAGGATGACGGCGGCGGAGGAGGGGGAAGACACGACGACGACGATGACGGTGGATCGGGGACGAAAAAGTGGCTAAGTGCTGGAGGGGACGGTTGCTGAATTTATATATACACACCACTTTAGTCCCGGGTCGTGTAACGAACCGTGTCACGGTTGTGAGACCACCCGGGACTAAAGGGTGATTTCGCGCGGGAGCCTCAAAAGTGAAAATTTCCCTCTTTAGTCCCGGGTGGTGTTACCACCCGAGACAAAAGGCCCCCCTTTTGTCTCGAGTCGTAACACCACCCGGGACTAAAGGACTATTTTGCGCGGGACTTTAATTCTTTTCCCATTTTCCCTCCACATTTTATCATTCTTTCTCTTTGCAACATTTTTATAAAAATGGTAAGTTTAATATTTGAACCATGCAAAATTATATTTCGTTAAGTGTTAACAGCCTTAACTTTCCAATATAAGAAATAGTTGAAATAATTACTTTCTTTTCGAACTCGACAATATTTGTCTCCTAAGACATAAGAAAAATGCTCAACTGATTCAAAAAAAATCTCAAACCTTGTGGTTACTTCTCACAGGGCATCTGAAAGGCTTTAACAAGCTTTAGTTCAAATAAATAAAGGAATACACTCAACAACATTACACAAATGATTTGAACATTAATCATTACAGTACAGTATTGAAGTTTCTTTTCTTGATGAAAGTTCCTTGGTCATGGTCATGACGTAAGTACGGTCTCTCTTCATTTCCAAGCGGTATGCTTGGGTCAACTTCGACAGTGAACGGAGGCATGCCATCGAACTGATCATAGTCATCTGATTTGTCTATTCTGTCCTCGACTCCCACAATTACTCTTTTACCTGGAAGAACAATGTGTTGCTTTGGCTCTTGTGGTCCTTCTTCGGGGTTTTTATTCTTAGGTTTGCTAGTCATATCCTTGACATAGAAAACTTGATGCACATTTTTGGCAAGGACGAATGGCTCATCTTTGAGACCAATCTTGGTCACGTACACTATTGTCATTACATATTGATCTTTCCTTATGACACCTCCAGTTAGTTTTACCCATTGGCAAAGAAACAAAGGGATGTTAAGTGGCCCGTACTCAAGCTCCCATATCTCTTTTATGACACCATAATACGAGTTCTTGTTATTGTTGTTGTCCATGGCGTCTATACGGACACCACTATTTTGGTGTGTGGTTTTCCGATCTTGGTCTCTTGTGTAAAAAGTATAACCATTTATATCGTAAGCTTGTAATTTGACAATTGTGCTAGAAGGTCCTCTGGCTAACAAAGCGAGTTGTGGGTGAATTGTCGAATCACCAATAACTTGTTCACTCAACCATGAGGGGAAATTTTCCAAGTGATGGCGTGTAACCATACTTCGGTTTTGTTGGATTTTGTGAAGAAATAATCTACTTGTGTTCCTCAATATACAGAGTCACCAAGGTTGATTGTTGCAGAACAGCTAGGTGTGCTTTATTGAACAAATCAGTATCATTGCTCAAACATGTTTTCCTTCCAATGGTGCCCTTTCCTAGTAGCCTCCCCTCGTGTCGTGATACTGGAACCCCAATCGAGTCAATTGAGTCGACAAAGTTCACACAAAACTTAATGACCTCCTCAGTTACATATCCTTTGGTGATGCAATGTAATCAAGACTCGAGGTTAAGGAAGCTTGTGGCGGTGAAAACCTAATGGACTCGAGGTCATCAGAGTGAGCAACATGATCAGCGTGAAGAGGGTGGCGTGTAGAACGTGAACTTGTGGGGTGTTCACATTGCACACGTGAGTCATTTAGACAATCTTGTCAAGCATATTCCTCGAATATTTTTAAAGGTAGGGGTATTAATCTCGGAATATAAAATAAGCTTTCGGGCACTATAAAAGAGCTCTACCTTGTTCTAAAGGATGATTTTTACGAGATTTATAAAGGTCAAGTATTCAGTCCTATATTTTTTCTTGTGTTGATCTCCATCAATACCCAACAGGTACCGTTCCTGTGAGGATACCTTCTTATTCATCTCAATCAAATGGGATTGACAAATGAAAGAGACACTCTAACTAACGTGCTCAACACCATGTTAGAAATGTTACACTTTCCGAGAAATGGTATTGTGAGGCTAGGTTGACCCTCATTCATTTATTGTCCATTTGCATTTTCTTCAGCCGCTAAACTAAACTGGGTAATTATTAAACTAAGTAGCTCTTGCTAAATGTTAACTCCACAATTTTCCACTTCAACCAAAAGAAACTGCTGTAGAAAAAAATATATTATAGGAAACTGCATGTGAATTGCTCAAATCAACCAATTCAGCACTGCGGCTGATATCATGTTTGGCCAACATGATTCATTCCCATAGAGAAGTATGGCTAGGTCTGCATGCATGACCTCAATACATCCGTTGGTTGTGTACGTATACGTACTCTAAAGTTCTGTTGTTTATTTATCCTATTCAAGTTGATGTTTTGCACTAAGCCTAGATATAGCCACTTGCATTAATGTCAACCATTTGAGATTTGATCAATCATGCTTTGTTTGGGTTAATTTATCCGAATGCCACCGCGAATTCAGCTGAATCCTAAATTGAACATGTTACTAAATACTTCAAATATTACAAATTCATCCTATGGAAATTGAAAATCCACTGAATTACCCTAACATATACCCACTTGTAATAATAATGTCAACAATTTGACATTCATTCGGTCATCTTATTTTATTTGAATTTCTGTTAACTAATGCCATTACGAATCCAGCTATGTTTTTTTATTTTACCACATTCCATCCTATTGTATATAGCCTCCCTGCCCGTGAACACAAACATGTGTCAAGGAGAAGCCAAGGATTAGTAAGGCACAGCGTGACTTCAAAAAAAAAATGGCGAGGCCTTTGCTCTGGCTCGCGATCTTGTGCTCCTCCGTGGCCTTCGCCACCTGCGGCGACCTCCATCTCAAGCTCACCCACCGCCTTCTAGCGTCCAAGCCGGCCCGCTTGGCGGAGAATCAGTACTCCGTCGAGTACCTCATCGGCGACCCGCCGCAGAAGGCCGAGGCCATCGTCGACACCGTCAGCAACCTCGTCTGGACGCAGTCGGCGGCTTGCAGCGTCTGCTTCCGCCAGGACCTCTCCCGCTACGACCCGTCCCTGTCGCGCGCCGCCCGGAACCTGACGTGCAGCGACGCCGCGTGCGCCGCCGGCATCGGCTCCGCGACGCAGTGCAGCCGCAGCGGGACCGAGTGCTACGTCCACACCGCCTACAACGCCTTCGAGGAGATCGCCGGCGACCTCAGCACCGACGAGTTCACGTTCGGGTCGGAGAAGGTGAGCCTCGCCTTTGGGACCATCGGCGCGAGCACGCTCACGAGGGGCTCCCTGGGCGGCGCATCCGGCATCGTCGGGCTCGGCAGGGGCCCGCTGTCGCTGGTATCCCAGCTCTCCGAGACCAAGTTCTCCTACTGCCTCACGCCCTTCTTCGGCGACGCCACCAACCCGAGCCACCTCCTCGTCGGCGCGTCCGCCGCCGCCCTGAGCGGCGGCGGCGCGCCGGTCACGTCCGTGCCGTTTGTCAAGAACCCCAAGGAGTACCCCTTCAGCACGTACTACTACCTGCCCCTCTCCGGGATCACGGTAGGGAAAACCAAGCTCGACGTCGCCGCCTCCGCGTTCGACCTCCGGGAGGTGAAGCCGGGGAAGTGGGCGGGCACAGTGGTCGACACCGGCGCCCCGTTCATGAGCCTCGTCGACGAGGCGTACCGGGCGCTGAAGACGGAGCTGGAGCAGCAGCTGGGCGGCAGCCTGGTGCGGCCGCCGAAAGTTGTCCTCAGCAAGAGGCTGGAGCTCTGCGTGGCGCAGGGGGACCTCGCCAGGCTGGTGCCGCCGCTGGTGCTGCGATTCGGCGGCGGTGGGAAAGTCGTGCTGCCGCCGGAGAACTACTGGGCACCCGTCGGCGATGAGACGGCGTGCATGGTGGTGTTCAGCTCAGCGCGCAAGGCCTCGTCGCCGATGAACGAGACGACCGTCATCGGCAGCTACATGCAGCAGAACATGCAGCTTCTCTATGACCTTGGCAAAGACGTACTCTCCTTCCAGCCGGCAAACTGCAGCTCCTTCGAGACGCCGGCGGCGGAGACGGGACGGGATGGGACTACGACTGCGAGGAAGGGCTCGTCTCCTTCTTCCTCCTCTAGCCCACATATTTCTCTTCCTCTCCCTGTTTCGTCTCTAATATCTCTCCTTATATATGCTCAATTCAATGGTGCGCCAGCGGTTAGGCCGTTAGGGTGGCCCGCCTCAGCAAATAAATGAGAAAATTTCTTGGATTGTATTGAAGATTTAACTCCCCTTGTATGACATCCTATGGTTTATACAATTCGTGTGCTGATCTCAAGTGCAAAATAGAACCTATTTGACATTAAAATTTGGGAAATGGCATATGAAAAGAGAAGATGGAATCACTACTGGAAAGCTTAGGACTTTGCTAGCAAAGAACCAATTTTGCCAACGGCCATGCCGAAAACTCTCGGCAAAATTTGTATTTGCCGAGAGCCCCATGGTCGGCTCATGGCGAACGTTGAACTTCGCTGTGAGGAGGCCATCTTGCCACTTCAAAATGTTTCCATCTTATATAAAGAAAAACTTTACATCACAATTTCACATCTAGAAAACTTCGATAACTTTCAGCAAGGAATTTTATCAAATTTTAATTGTTTTCTTTTTTTTTATTGAATAGGGAAGGGTCACTTGGGAAGCAATCCATACCTATGTTTATCTTCTACACTCTAAACTTTTCGACTCCTTTCATACAACATGTGAAGCTACATGTTAAAATTTGGTACATTTTTATATTTGTTTTCTATATTTAACTAATTAATTGTATTTCAAGCATTTTTTGAATCAAGTCAAATTCAAACTGCAAGTGATTCAAATAATAGAGTAAAATGAGTGAAAAATAATATTCATGTTATTTAGACCAATTTAAGACCTTATCCATAAAATCAAAAGAAATTTTGAACATCTTGTTGAGGAAACACGATCAAAGACGCACATCCGAATGATTTTAATTTCTAAAAAAACTCAAATGAAGTCTGACAATCATGAAATTTGTCAATATCTCATGATATCATACATGAAGGCGGTGGGAAAACATTGAGTGTGTTTCACATAATTTTATCATATACGATGCCAGGGCCGTCCCGTTAATTATATAGGCCCTGTACCAAATTATAATTGAGGCCCTCGATCCAATTATCTCCAATACTGACATGATTACCGGTTGTTTTTATTGTTCTATATGGTCTAATGGGATTATGTGCATGGACAGAAAATTAAATTCAGATGAAGAAACATGGTCACACGATAATAGAGGCAAATATATGTGTTTGGCATATGATTTAGAGGTGATTCATGGCCAAATAGGATTTTACTTGTGGAAATGGTGGTAGGAAAATCAAGCATACAACCGTAGAGCTTTTACGGGATGATAGAGCATGATTTGCATGTGAGGAATAGAATAAAGAAAAGTTTGTGTGGGTTCCTACGGGAAACTCCATAGAAACTTGAGTGACATTGTCGGCTTTGTATATTTTCCCGAGTTACCTTGTCGGTTTGTAGAATTACTAATGCTGATTAGTACTTCATATCTACATACAAACTAATCTAGTTGGTGGCCCCGCAATTTTTGGGGCCCCGTTCGGGTGCACCGGTGGCACGTGCCCGGGGACGGGCCCGAGCAAAGACCATCCCTCACGCTAGGCTTGCCACCTCTTATAGTTTGTGGCATCTCGGTCTTGGTCATCCCGGACCTACCACCATCGATACCGTTAGAAAGAATTCCTCCATCATTTGTAATAAAGGACCTCACACCTTGTGCCATTCATGTCGGCTAGGCAAACATGTGCTCCTACCTTTTTCCTCTTCTAGCTCTCGCAAGATCGATCCTTTTGAGTTAGTACATTGTGATGTGTGGACATCTCCCGTGGCTAGTATTTCCGATTCGGTACTACTTAGTCATCCTTGACGATTACACTCACTTTTGCTGCACTTTTCCCATGGTTCACAAATCCGAAGTAGCCGATCACATTGTGGGGTTTTTTCGCATACGCCGCACCCGGTTCGGCCTTCCCGTAAAGAGGGTTCGGCCGATAATGCCACTAAGTTCGTCAACAAGACTCTCACATCTTTTTTGACATCTCACAAAGCACCCACCTCCGTCTTTCCCGCCCCTACACCTCCCCACAAAATGGGAAAGCCGAACGTGCTATGACCGGCCGCACCTTTGGTCGGCGCCCTCGATGTGGCTAGGGCGCGCACCGGCCCAATCATTTATTTTAACCAAGTCTTAGGGGGTTAATTGAAATACTTGTGTAAACTCTTGGTTTTGATCAAGAAGAAACAATCTATTGTTTCCAGCTTCCCTTAGGGAGCCGGGAGATTCAACTGCGCCCAAACCCTAGGTGCCGGTTCCTCGCGGCCTTCCGGAGTGAACAAGCACCCTAGACACTAGGTTCCCCCCCCACCCCCAACACACACACGCACAATCTTACCTTTTAATGGTAAAACAACCCATGACCAAGGAGACCCATAAGGTTCCCTATGAGGAAGGTGGGTGAGTTCATCTCTAATGGAGGAAAGGATCTAAGCTAGGGTGCATACCATAAAAAACACACCTATACCATAAAAACACACCTATTCCGATACTTCCAAAGGGACCAAGCCACCAAGATTATGATTGAATTCGGGGCCTTTTTTACTTGGTCGGCAACCTTTTGCTTACCGGATCCCACTAATCCACAAATGAGTGGTTGTCGGGTTGTGGAGTTAAAGCTTGCAAACCAAGCCGTTGCCGAACATAGAACCATGCTTGACACAGGATATTAGAAGGCGATTAATTGATTCCTCCTCTTGGTCACATAGAGGAGAATGCTCGGGATGCTTCAGTCCTCTTTTAGCTAGCCTATCGGACGACCAACATTTACATTAGGCAAGCAAATGCGGGGAGAAGGGTTGCAATGGACTTGTTGTTTGGTCTTATCTTTGCAACAACTTGAATATGTTCAAATTTATTTCCAATAGATTACAATTTGATATCACACTTCTTCACATTTAGACTCATCCTTATTATGTTATATTCCTTTAAATGGACTTAAAAAAACTAGAAAGAATTACCTTCGCCGTTTGAGTTAAATGTGCTTCAAATTCGAAGTGGGGGGAAAGGGGGAGAGGAAGGAGGGAAAAATGATGCTTCCTTATTGCTACCGGATGGAGAGGAAATGGAAACAAAAGGGGTGTTAAAGTACAAGGAGAGGAAAAGCGGAGAAGAACGAGGGAGGAAGGAGCGGCTCGCATGTGGAAATGGACAATGGGAAAAATAAAAGGAAAGGAAGTAAAGAGAACCCCGAGTCCGCTAGTCCTGCTATTTCCTCCGTGGGCGAGAATAGAATGAAGGTAATCTTCATGCCTATTTCATTTTGTACTTGGTGGAAGAACACTAAGATATGTGTTTGCTACGGTGCAAGAGACTAAGTAAATTATTGAAGCCGACAGAGGAGACCGCACTCCAAGCCCACTTGGCCCAACTAAGTGCTAAGATTGCTCGGCGAAGTCCGAGGTTGCCCAGCTTGAAACTACCGATATTGAAGGTGAACTTCATGACACTAGGATATTTGTGAAATTTATGAATTATCTGTCATATTCTTTTTCTTTGTGTGTTGTAGGTGAAGAAAGACAGATCTACTCGGGCAAAATGGAATGAAGGTAATCTTCATGCCTATTTCATTTTGTACTTGGTGGAAGAACACTAAGATATGTGTTTGCTACGTGCAAGAAACTATGTAAATTATTGAAGCCGACAAAGAAGGAGACCGCACTCCAAGCCAAGTTGGCCCAGCTAAGTCCTAAGATTGCTCGGCTAAGTGCCGAGGTTGCCCATCTTGAAACTACTGATATTGAAGGTGAACTTCTTGACATTAGGATATTTGTCAAATTTATGAATTATCTCCATCGTATTCTTTCCTTTGTGTGTTGTAGGTGAAGAAAGACAGATCTACTCTTATGATGTATTTTTGAAGATTTACAAATATAGGGACACTCGATGGAGAAATCTTGGTCTACACAACAACAAAAACACGTAAGGATTAACAATATATATTTTCCGGTGATGTACTATTTGTGCATGTCACATTTAACTCATGAACTTTTTTTGTTAAACGGATGTTTTCTTAATGTCATCTTACAATGTCTTGTGTACACAAGACCATTGTTAGCCTACTTAATTGGAGATTCATATGGAAAAGAATGTAAGTTATTCGGAATAACACACATGAAAATGAGTTCTACATATATATAGTCAATTCTATGGAATTTTATTATCTCTTTCTTTTCCGAGGTTGTAACGGTGATGAAATTTGGTGCTTACTTTGTGCCTCCGCGGAGACATATACGTGTGACTAAACATATTAGATCCCCATTCTACCCTTCGGAGATTGCTTCTCATATGCACTTGATTGGTAAACGAGTTTAACCTCGGTTATCGGCAAGATTCTTACGAGTTCATGATGTAAGTAAATCAAATACTTAATTTGACTTCTATATGCTTGGGCTCAAGATTTTCTAAATTCTGTGTTTGTATTCATTTTATATAGGTTTGCTATAAATAAAATGGAGTCGCATTATTTTCTAATGCATTCGGAAATGCGGAAAACCCAATGGAAAACATAATCCACCACTTGTTTGCTTGGAGTGGAGAAATCCGTGGTAGGAATTTCATTGTATTTTCAAGTCAAATGCCTCTCCTATTGTGATTGTAGTATAATTCTTTGTTTCATTGTTGTATAGGTAATATGTTCCGAATGTCATGGTCTCCGTCTCTTAGTTATGCTAAGATAATGGACATAGCGGTTGCAATTCAAGATGTCACGACAACCTTGCATGATTGCCTTGATATGTATACGGATGCGAGAGGAATTGGAATTCAAATGTAATAAGTCTTCATACTCTAGAAATTATATCTTGCTCACGGTGTCGTGCCCCGTTAACAATTTGCTTTGGCTATAGCATACAAGTGTCTTTCAATTTTTAAAAGTCCCAATGTACTCATGGTCACACTAAAGAGGTTTGAGGTATGTATTTCAAAATAAATAATAGGACATCGATTACTTTTATGGGACTATAATTGGGTCATAGAACAAAGTTGGTGTATGAATGCGGGGTGGCCGTGACATGAAACTAGACAATGCTATTTTTTATCCCTTGGAACTTGATATCTCGGATTATTTGAGTACGCCAGGTCGGGATATCATGTATGATCTATATGCTATTATTTGCCATTTGGGCACCACTATGTCTATGGGGCACTATATATGCTATGTGAAGGATTATGAAGACCAATGGTTGTGTCTCAATGATTCACAGTAGCAACATTTCCCATTGTAATCATCATAATTTGACCACATAAAATAGTTGTTCTACAGTAATTTACTATTTGCAGGTCACTGTTGTTACCGAGGGCCATGTACAGGTACAACCGAGAGATGCATATATGCTTTTGTATATCAGGTACAAAAAGATCTTATCTAGTTGTTGTATTGCTCTTAATTAGCCTTTATTATATGATTTTGGATAAAAAGAACAAGTACACATATCGTGCTACTTTTTAGTATGCTTTTTGTTGGCTGATTGATAAACAAATCCAAGATTAGCTAATAATTACTTAGCATTTATAGTTGACAATTTTTTTCTCATGCCGACTTTGTAGATGTTTATCAGAATATGTTCTTATGACTTTGTAGGAGAACTGCTCGTGTTGAGCCACCAATGGATACCCAAACTATGGGGACAAAAAAAGGTATATGGTGCTCCTAGCCATATCTTAGCACAAAAGGGGGGCTTTGCCCACCAAGTCAATTTGAGACAGGGATACTCATTACCTACTACCATTTTAGGGATATCTACTGCAATTTATGTGCATAAATTATGGACATTGCATGTGAAGTCTTGTGTCCAATCTTATATGTGCATATATGACAAAGTAAATGAATGAGCTTTTTGTGTGATAGATGATGGAGGACCAGCTGCAGATAAGAGATCTGAAAAGACCGGCAATAAGAAGAAAGAAAAACTCACTGTTGTCTGTATGTAGTTTATGTGTTCTGTAAGCATAATATGGAACATTAATATTAATGAGTCATACTTTACTGTTGGCAAACCCTTTAATTTTGACGACAAATTCTTAAAATTGACGGATCCTCTGATTTCGTTGAAGAAAGTGCATTGGGTCCACTGCTGGTAAAAGCATCAACCGGCTATTTAAAAAGCGGTCACATAAAAATTGGGATATGACTGAATTGGGGGCGGATAAGATTAAAGCTTATTATCTGGTTGCTGCAGATATGAGCAATGAATATTAGAGAAGATCGAGAAAGAGTTGACATTCTATGAGAAGTATGGAAAGTTTGAACTACCTTCACGTGGAAATGATTTTCTTGAATACAGTGAGGTTCTTATGCAGCTATGCATGGTTAAGAAAGGTGTACATTTAACTAAAAGTGAAGACAAAGCTAAAAGGATTGCAGTGGTTCTCATGGAGACTAGAAAGCACCTTCAAAGAGGCACATTTATCCAGCAGAGAACAATATATTACATTCATAAAGTATTGTTTGAGTTTAAATCGTGGCTCGCAGAGGATACTGTGAATGAAGTGGGTAGCCTTCTTGGGTCTACTAGAACATCACTTAATATTACAGTTTCGTCATCTGGTGGTTCAGTTATAGGCCCTGTAGTACTATATGCTGGCAAGCGTGTGAAGATTGACTGTTCTAGAAGTGGCACAGGGGGAAGCAAGATTCCCCATGAAGCACACCAGATCGATAAGATCAAAGCAAGTCGGACAATAAGCAAGGTTCATATTGGTTGTTGAGAAACTATCCATTTTCTCTATATTAACCGAGTTAGATTTCCACTCCACTTATTGCATTATTGTGTATAAGTTGTGACGCACATTTTCTGTAGCTATTTATGGCTTTGTGGACGGGAATCCAGCTGGTGTAAGGATTTTATGCACTTTCAAGTTTGGATCGGAAAGAAGAGCTTTTGACAACCTTGAGCTTACCGTACCTGACCTTAATTGGGTAGGTCTCTATGGTGTTGATATGAATGGGAAGCCTGGACTATCTGTTTTAAATGAGGATGATTATGCCATTCTTGTAAATTTGTTGAATTTACCTCATATTCAGTCTGAAAGGGAATGGCACAGGAATCTTTGTAATATGTTAGAATTGGGTTTGAAAGGGGACATCGAAAGAGTGTTAGATTACCATGAGATTGAAGCTTACCTCAGTGAAAGAATACCAGAAATGGACAAAACTAAATATTGAGATGAATAATCTGTCTGGTTGGATGACTGGTTGGCTGATGACCCGTGGTCTCTGTTCACAAGGTGCAGCTTTAGGAAGACATTGATAAGCAACCATGTGTTGGACATTGTGGAGAAAACTGTAAAGCCAGGGGGCTCACCATTGATTGAAAAGGCTGTTGGACAGATCTGGAAGGCAGCTATAGTGACTGGAAGGCTGTTCACAATTATGCAGGCTGCATTTTCTACAGTGCAAAATTAGTCATCATTGTCTATTCAGAATTATGCAGGCAGCATTTTCTGCAGTGCCAAATCTTGTTGAGCCAAAATTTTAACATGCTTATTCAGTGTGATCTGTGGTAATACCAGTGGGTGCCAACTATTAGAGATATTGTAGATATCCTCGCTGTTTATAGCTTACCATGTATAGATGATACGCTGAGCCATCATGGCTATATAATTAAGGTCACCACCCCTCATTAGGGTATGTGGTGTTCCCCTAATTCTATCCTTCTACATCCCTCGGTTCTCTTCCATTTTCTGCTGCCTCTTATGTTCTGTGCGACGTGCGTATCGTGTTGTTGCCTCTCCCATCAGTGTGATTCCCTCGTGCCACCGCCACCAACACCTGGGGCGCCCCTCTGCGCCACTCCTCTTCCTCCCCTGTGCCGTCTAGCCCAGCAGCATCCTCGCCCTATGTCCCTGGACTCCACCGCCGATTCGGCCATATCCAGAACCGTTGTCGCATCCCTCTCCGCGTCCACACCGGCCCTGGGTGCCCCATTTGCGCCCACCATGGGCACCCCGTCTGTGCCTGCCACGAGTGCCCTGTCTGCTCCAGCTCTAGGCGCCCTCTCCGCTCCGGCGTTTGGTGACATAGGGTCGGCGTCTTCTTCCTCTACCACTACAATGAAAATGCAGACTAGTGACACAAAAAATTGCGATTGACATTAACCATGATTTATGACAGTGTTGTTATGAAAATCCTTCGTCATTAATCAAGCATCACAAACCGCGATTAATGACGAGATCTTATTTCACAACTTCATGAATTTAATGACATGTGCAAATTGTCATTCCTACCGCTTTGCCACACTGGCAAAATCTGATGTACCATCCGATGTGGCATGCCAATTGTGACGCCATGTTGCATCATAAAATGAATTTGGCCCGTTTGTTGCTATGTTGAGCCCAAAACTGTTCATTTAGACCGGCGTTGTTCATATAGCCCAAAATAGATTTTTGTGGGCCCATTTGGTGTTGATTCGGTGTCAGGGGTGAGACCTAGACAGATCCGCTAGGGGTGACCCAAGCGGTTGTAGGTTGATTGGAATGGATCGGGACCTAAGAGCGTAGGTGGTAGTTCGCAGGGCGAACTCGGAACATGGCGAGAATGGCGAGAGGCACAAGGGTTTAGATTGGTTCAGGCCTCCGGAGAGTAAAACCCTACATCCAGTATGCGGTAGAATTACGCGTGAATCGGGGCAAGTCCCCTCGAATGGAGCTCTAGGCCACCATATATGGTCAACGGGCTAGGGCTTCCATTCAAGGTCAGTGGACCATCATCGGGGTCGGTTACAAGTTAGGAAGGTCATCTTCCGTGATTACGAGGTGAATCCCGCGATCCGCGGACCTTCGGTGTAACACCCTAAAATTCCATCACCAAATTAATATAAGCAACAAGGTGTTTTAGATTTAATTTTCTAAGGATTAAATAAATTACCAAATAAATTTGGCCTTTAAAATATTTAAATATCATTTTAATAATTTAGAAGCGATAAGTGCTTGTGCATCATGATTTGAATGCATGAGTTTTGGTTGTAATGTGGTTTTAAAAGTCTTAAAAATACTTGTGAAAATTCTTAAAAATAATTGTGAAACAAATTGTGAAAATTTGTGTAAAGGTTTGAATTTAATATATATTGAAAAGTTGTTAAAAATGGTTTGTGAAAAGCCTTTAAAATAGTTGGAGAAATTTGTGTTAAGATTTGAATTTGAAAAGATGTAAAAGATTTGAATTTAAAAGGGTTTGAAAAAGTTTTGAAATGGATTTGAAAAAAAAAAGAAAAAAAACAAACCCCAACCCAATCCCCCGCGGCCCATCTCTTCTCCTCTCTCTCTCTCTCTACCCGCGGTCCGGCCCACCTTCCTCTTTTTCTTTTTCCCTTTTCTTTTTTTTCCCCGCCGACGGCCCATCCAAACCCCGCCGGCCTCCCCGCTTTCGGCCCACGCGGCCCACCGGCGCCGCGCTCCCCCTCCTCCCTCTCGCACTCGCCGTCGGTCGGGGCCCGCATGTCGGGGTCACCCCTAACCTCCGGCGCCCCTCCTCTCGCTCGCAACCGCGCCGCGCCGCCGGCCACTTGCTCCGCGTTCCCCCGCCCCTTCCCTCCTTCAAACCTCGAATCAATATGCATTGAAGCCCGGCTTCACTCCCCCCGCCTTCAATTCCCGCCCGTTACTCTTAATCAAGCGCCTCCCCTTGATGGCAATCAAGGCCGCCGCCCCCCCCCCCCCCCCATGGCCATTGATGGCCATTTGCTGCCCGCCGAGGCTCCCCTCTCCTCTTCGCTCTATAAGAGCACATCCGCAGTCTCCGAATTGCCCCTTTACTCACCCGCGCCTTCCACACCCTCTTCCCATCCCCCACACGCACCGCCGTCGCCATTGGTGGCCGCCACCGGCGAGCAACCGCCACCGCCTCACCGCGCCTCCTCCCTTTCCCCCTCCGCCCTATATAGGATGAGCACTGTCTCCTCTCCACCCCGCGCCCCTCCTTTCCTCTCCTCCCTCTCCAGAGCGCCGCCGCCGCCACCGCCGCCCCTCGCCGCGGATCCCCTTCGCCGCGTGCCTCTCCCTCCCTTCCAAACTCTTACGCAAGTTCCCCTTCCTCTTCTCTTTCTTCTCGGTGTTTTTGCCATGCGATTTGGTGGCCGGGAGGCCATCCTTGGCTTCTCCGGCGAGCCTCGCCGCGCGCGCCGCCGGGCGCCGCCGCGGCCGCCGCTCCCCCCCCCCGACCTCGCACGCACGTGATCGGGGCCGTCCGATCGGCGCGGACGGCCCCGGATCGAAAAGGGGCGTACCCCTTGGATCGGTCCACCGTGGACCGGTGGACCGGTCCACCGTGGACCGGCGGGACCGGGTCCACGGCGCGGTCCACCGCCGACGTCGGCGCTTGCGTCGGCTCCGCGTCGGCGCTCGCGTCGGCACGCCCAACCACAGGCCGCCACGTGGCACCACCGCGGCTTATCCGCCGGCCGCCCCGGTATTTTTGCAAAAAGAACCCCGAGTTTCGGAAATTACAAATAAACCCTTCCACCTATCGAACTCTTACGATTCGGTCCCCGATTCTTATGCCTAGGCCCCCGATCTCTTTAGTTTTTCTCGTTTAATAGCCTACCCTTGACCTTTTACATGTTAGACCTCCTAGTTTCACATATAATTATGTTTAGGTCCCCGAAATCTTGCGAAAAACCCCCTAAACTTCCCGGATATTCACAAATTAGTCCCTGAATCTTGTTTTAGCCATATCTTTTTCGTCCTAGCTCCGTTTTAAGCGTTCTTGGTGTCCACGCGACCGTCTTTTCAAGCCCGGCAGTTCTAGAATCTTGTTTTCTCCATATCTTTTGCGTTGTAGCTCCGATTCCACCGTTTCAAGTTGCGTTAGGCTCATATCAACTAAAACTACGTGATAGGACCAATGTTGTACATGTTCATTGTTTTATATTTAAATATTAAATATGATTAAATCCTATTGCACATGCTTTTCTAATTAAAATCTAATTAGAAGTTTAACACGTGTTTTCATAAGAAAGTTAATATGATTAATACTAATTAAATATTACTTTTAATTAAAAGTTAATTAGATGTATACCTCGGTTTTATAATCAAACTTAATTTGATTAATGATTATGCAATTTGCTTTCTACTAAAATGTAACATAGGCTATATCCCGAGTTTTCTTAATTAAATGTTAATTTGATTAAAGTGAATATAAATGTGTTTTTAAATTATAATTTGATTAGAATAACACTAAATATAAAGACAAACGCCTAGATACTTTTAAATGCTTCTTTTAAAATTAAATGTTTAATTTGCTTAATTCATACGTGAATATTTATAAGTAAAATTGGAATAGGCTTACATCGTCTTTTAAATATAAATATAACTTGCTTAATTATAAATAGGGTATTTCTCTGAAATAACCTATACACATGATTTTACTTAATTAAAAGATATCAAACACATAGCTGGCTCTTGTTTGTGATCATCTAAACCTCCCGATAGTTCCGAGTGTTCCTTGTGTTCGCTTTCCTAAACCCAAACCCTCGTTTTCCCTTTAAGCTTTTCATGCTTGGTGTATTGTTTTGTTTATTGTATGTATTCTTGTGTGCTCGTAGACATCGTGTCGGTTTCAAGCGAGCAACCGGTTGATGTAGATCAAGAGCAAGTGTTTGAAGAAGAAGAACCTTAGTGATTAAGCAAGGAAGGCAAGTGGTCTTCTCCCCCCGCATGATTCTATTTTATCCTATGTAATTGCATGACAACTAAGTTTATATTTATTATGATATTGCATTAAATTGATGGGAACACCCTTTTTAAGGACTTACCTAGACTTTTACCCACAATCCTTGGATCAACCCCGTTTAATAAATGTTTTTGGGTAGAATATGCTAGTTGCTCAACTTGGGTTGGATAAAAATGGTTTTCGAAGATAAGTGCTTATATGTTTTATGACGATGATGCTTTTGGTAAGACAAGATCATGTGATTTAATCGGAACATGGAGAACCACCCAAGAAAACATGCGCAACCACGGTGTTACATGGCTCGACCTTAGCCAATTAATTAGGTGTGCGATTGATCTGATGGCCCTTTTCCGAAAGGAGCAGAGGGGGATCCGGGTTGCGGGGGTATAGCCGGTCCTTTTGGGGTAGCGACCTTTGCTAAGGTGCTGACCACTAGGGAGGGTTATGGTCCGCCCTGATCTGTAACTATGCGGGTCGTTAGTCTTTTGTATACCTTTGTAAAGGCTTCGTAGCGTCCCTATGCAATCACACCTCGGAAGTGTGGTATGATGCCTGATCAGCATCGCATGGTTGGGTTCAAAGTTCTTTGGAACTTTTACGCGAACTGTGGGTAAAGTGTGCAAACCTCTGCAGAGTGTAAAACTGATCGATCAGCCGTGCTCACGGTCATGAGCGGCTTGGACCCTCACATGATTAATAAACTTGAAGATGAGAATAAATCGTGGTTTGGTGAAGCTCGGTGAGCTTTGGGAAGTTTTGTTGTAAAGTTTTTCTTAAGTGGGTTGGTATATACTTACATCTAGTAACTAGGCGTTCTCTAATTAGAAGTTTGACCAACATTAAAATGCTAACCGCTGCAAAACCATAGCCTATCCTTGATAGCCTTGCATATTCCCCCACTTGTTGAGTACCAACCATAAGTGTACTCGGCCTTGCTTACCGCCGTTCGAAGAGAACAATGGTGAAGAGTTCTACAACGACTTTGAGGAGTTCTGAGGCATGCGTCTCCCCCAGTCAAGTGCCTGTGGAAGCGGAAGACGAAGATTCGACGTATAGTTATCGTTTTCCGATGTTAAAGACCTTCGTGTCTTCCGAATGAGTGTAGTAAGTTATTAAACCCCTTGTTACGTTTTTACTGTCTATGATATTACACTCATTTTGTCTAACATATGTGTGGAACTAGATCCTGGCACACATATGTGATGCATCTGGTTTCCCTCCGGAAATCGGGTGTGACAGAGTGGTATCGGAAGCGGTGTTGATCGTAGGAACGCAACCTTAGTTAGAAATGGTCGAAAAGTAAGGATTCATGTTCTAGAAAGCTCCGTCATCCTTCAAAATTGACTTATTTTACATATAAAAACTAATTTAGTCTTGTCTTCTTGATAAAACACATCGTTTTGTTTTGATCTATTCCGAGCTCGTTTCTTGTGCTATCGACGGATCTTTACCACCGAGATCGTCTAATTTAAGTTCTTAGATTGCCTACCCTCTTATCAACTTCGATAGAAACGTTTCTGTGAGGACGATCGTTGTGCTAATGTTTGTTGTTTGAACACATGATTGATTTGGATCTTTGCTTGTGTGAGTTGTATTGTGGAGTGATGGCCACAAATGCAACAAGAAATAAATTATTAGGTTAATAGAGATAGTTTGGGTTCCAATCTGGGTTATCCTTATCTACCATACAAGTTGGTTGAAGGATGTTTGAAGATCAAAGTCTAGAAGCAACAACATCAACAACCAGAAATCTACAAGCGTATACAGACATCAACGTATGAAAGGAGTTATAGAAAAAGATGGTCAATTTCTTTCACTCCTGTTGATCTCCTCTCTACCACAATGTCATTACAATCACAAAAGATGGATATGATATCAATAATTTTACCCCGCTCTTCAATATGTTTCCAATCTCTTCGAGCTTACCTTTATCACACAACCGGATGGTGAGTCCCAATGGAAATCATGAATATAAAGACAACAAACGAAACATCGACATTCCATCTACAACCTCAAGCAATTGAACGCAAGATGCTAGAGTATATGGCAACACAAACTCGGACTCTACAAGCAATGACTCAAACCATGGTTAATATCCATTAGTATATTATAGAGAAAGCATCAAATCTTAAGAATTCCAATCTGGTTTTGGGTGATAACCTTCAGATTCCATCTGTCCCACTGTCATTAGACAAAGAAGATCTATCAGTCATGCAAGCTCAAGTCTTACAAGGACGAAGGCATCAAAGACATCACCCCCTCATAACACGAGAGATAACCAAAGTTGGAGTTTCTCCCGGGACCGATAAAGAAGCAAGTTGTAGAAGCATGGAATCATCAAAATAATAAGAGAAGTCATGAAGCACCGAGTTGCGGACGAATCAACAATAGGAACATATGAAGACTGCAGGAGCACGTCAATGTTGTGAGCATTATGGTCGTTCATGTCTTCAAGAAGAAGCTAGCCTAATGATACCTAAGGCAAGACAACGTTATCAATTGGATATCAATAAGAAGATGAAGTTATGTACCCAAAATCCAGTCCCAGAAGAAGTTGCTCAAGCTGTAGATAGTAATCAGATTATCAACCTTGAGGATTGGAGTATAAATTTCAATGAATTTCAGCCTGACGGAATCAAACAACTCAAGAAGCATGCAAGTGAAGAAAGTCAAGGCAATCAAAACAAGAGAAATGATAGCAGTTACAACCTGGGATGTGATCAATATGTGTCACCATATCCAAACCCGGAGGATACACATACAAAGTTATGGAGCACTGAGCCACCTATGTTCTCTAACACTATGGATCACCTAGAAGCTGATGAATGGATCACAACAATTGAACAGAAGCTAGACTTGGTGCAATGCAACGATAGAGAGAAAGTTTTGTTTACATAAGGACAACTTGTAGGAGCAGACCTCGGAATGGTGGAATTCTTATATCTACGAACATGAGTAACCACAAAGTATTGTTTGGGAAGAATTCAAGGACAACTTTATAACACACTTCATTCTTGTAAGTACGATGAAGCTCAAAAGGAAGGAGTTCCTTAACTTGAAGCAAGGGCAAATGACGTGAATGAGAATAGGGATAAATTTATTCGAGTTATCTATGTACGCACCAAGATCGTCCGAAAGTCATAAAAAGAAACGAGAACATTTCCTCAAGGGTTGAATGAAGACCTTCGAGAATACGAAGCTTACATGAATATTCTAGTTTGCAAGATGTCATCAACAAAGCTATTGAGTTAGAGAGCAAACTACGGAAATCATAAGAAGAGGAAAATGAATTTTCCAGAGCAACATGAGAACAATTCACATCTTTACCATTTGACTCAAGGATCAGAACATGAGTATGAAGATCCACCATGCAATCGTTGAAACATTAAAGAAAGTGGAGATTGTTTCTACTGCAAAGATCATGGACATTTTATTAGCAGGTGTCCTAAGAAACATACTGAACGATATGAAAAAAAAGCTCAGCAGAGATAGAATAAGCAAATCAATACCCAAGAAGCCTTGGATCAAATGGAGAAGAATATTAAAAGTTGTGTATGAGGACCCGAAGTATGATTCGAGATGGCTAAGCTTAGGAAAAGAAACAATTATGGAGTCGATCCAGCTCTATTCAAATCACTTTATCAAGAAAAGAAGAAAAATCCTACAAAGGCAAATCAACAGAGTCGAGAAAAAGGAATGGACGAGTTACAAGTAAAGTTAGGTTGAGTATTCCGGTGATGTTTATAAAGTGAGTTGTGAAGAATAAGGAATTATGTTTATGGACCTTGTGTAAGGCGAATTATATGGAAGCAAGATAAGCAATGTTGGATGCTAAACACCCGAACTCTTGTTTCATGCTAGCCTTTGTGAATCTCGGGATGAGAATCTGTCTTAAAGTGGAAGTTCATGTTGCTTCATCTTTTTGAGTTCATCTCTCCATGCATTAGTTAACTATTCATATCCGGAATACCTTTGTCTAACAATCGGATGATAAGCACCGAGGTCGGGAGAAGGTCAAGACATTCCATCCGTTGTCCGTGCTCATATTGCTATCGGCGAATCAAGCACCACCCCCACCTCTCAACCGAGCAATGGATCCGGATGAACGCAATCGTTCCTTGTCACTTAGATGTGGCTAATCCAAAATCCGACCGCCACTATTCAAAACATTCAACCTCTCGCAAAAAAACAATCACCACCGGTAGCACCGCGCACCGGTGGACCAGCATAAGGAATTCATGAGTCACTGCCCTCTCACATACTCCTACTCAACCGATACATTGGATGTTCATGAATGGTTAAAGACTGTCACCAAGAAGTTGGAGATGACACAATACACTGATCGGGAGATGGTCTTGTATACAGCAGGCTGTTTGTAAGGATTAACAGTTGAATGGTGAAATGTGTACACTGTCGCACATGTTGTACCTAGCACCATCACCCGGCAGGAGTTCAGGTATAATTTTCGTGTGCACCACAAACCCTGCCGGTGTGATCAAGCTTAAGTAAAGGGAGTTCCTCGCTCTAAAGCAAGGCAATATGTCGGTTAATAAGTATCCGAACAAGTTTATTCGGTTATCTTGCTATGCACGGATCAAGTTAATACCGACCGCAAGAGGCGGGAAAGATTCTTGAATGGATTGATTGGACCGCTCAACTAGCGGTTGCAAAGCCATATATTACCCACCTTTCAGATGTTGCTAAACAAAGCTATAGGTTTGGAGAATAAACAAATGGAACTTGGAGAACAGAAGCGCAAGTTCAGGTCTTATGGACAGTCTAGCAACACACACCCCCGCTTCAACTCATCACAGAGTTCTCAGTTTAGTTCTGATAGATCAAGTGGAAATTATTTGCAAAATTCTCAGTTGCAGCGTTCAACCCAGCAGTCTTAACATTCTAGCCAACAGACACTACATGTTGCAAGTCATCATCAAGATCACTCAGGTGCACTAGGACGAAACAACTCTCCAGTTCACCCTAATGGTTGTTTCAATTGTAGAGAATTGGAACGATATACCAACGCATCTTCCCAAATCGTAACATCTAGACTCCCCCGTAAAGACAATGGCCAAAGGTTCGGACAACCAACATCTCGGATACACCATGGAAGTGCAAATTCTCGGATCAATAAGGGTTAATGGAATTACGTGCGTGGCGAGTGAACCACGTGACGGTCGAACAAGTTCAAGGCGCTCCCGATTTTGTCTTGGATACGTTTCCGTGTAAACCCCGTGCCTACAACAATTTTATTTGATTCCGGAGCATCACATTCATTCAATACCGAACAATTTGTAGCAAAGCATGGAATACCTATAAGTTATATGAAGACACATTTGTTGGTTAGTTCCCCGAATGGTGAGATGAAATCGCATATGTATGCTCGAAGTCAATCTTACGAGCAAGGGAATAAATTTTCAAGCCGATCTAGTAGTCCTTACATAAAGTGGAATAGATGTAATACTTGGAATGGATTGGTTAGGCGAATGTGACGAAATAATTATGTGTGCCAAGAGGTCGGTACGCATAACCAGCCCACAAGGAGATAGGATTGAAGTTGCCACGATCGCCCCGTCCAAGAAGCAAAATAAGAGAAGAAGCTATGACTACCAAAAGAACTCGCATGCAAGATGGACTTATAGAAGAGTACCCTTAGTTTCTTTTCCAATCTCTCCGAATCTCGGGACGAGATTCTTTTTAAGAGGGGAAGATTTGTAACACCCTAAAATTCCATCACCAAATTAATATAAGCAACAAGGTGTTTTAGATTTAATTTTCTAAGGATTAAATAAATTACCAAATAAATTTGGCCTTTAAAATATTTAAATATCATTTTAATAATTTAGAAGCGATAAGTGCTTGTGCATCATGATTTGAATGCATGAGTTTTGGTTGTGATGTGGTTTTAAAAGTCTTAAAAATACTTGTGAAAATTCTTAAAAATAATTGTGAAACAAATTGTGAAAATTTGTGTAAAGGTTTGAATTTAATATATATTGAAAAGTTGTTAAAAATGGTTTGTGAAAAGCCTTTAAAATAGTTGGAGAAATTTGTGTTAAGATTTGAATTTGAAAAGATGTAAAAGATTTGAATTTAAAAGGGTTTGAAAAAGTTTTGAAATGGATTTGAAAAAAAAAAAAAAAAAAAACAAACCCCAACCCAATCCCCCGCGGCCCATCTCTTCTCCTCTCTCTCTCTCACCCGCGGCCCACCCCACCTTCCTCTTTTTCTTTTTCCCTTTTCTTTTTTTTTCCCCGCCGACGGCCCATCCAAACCCCCCCGGCCTCCCCGCTTTCGGCCCACGCGGCCCACCGCCGCCGGCGCTCCCCCTCCTCCCTCTCGCACTCGGCCCCGTCGGTCGGGGCCCGCATGTCGGGGTCACCCCTAACCTCCGGCGCCCCTCCTCTCGCTCGCAACCGCGCGCGCGCCGCCGGCCACTTGCTCCGCGTTCCCCCGCCCCTTCCCTCCTTCAAACCTCGAATCAATATGCATTGAAGCCCGGCTTCACTCCCCCCGCCTTCAATTCCCGCTCGTTACTCTTAATCAAGCGCCTCCCCTTGATGGCAATCAAGGCCGCCGCCGCCCCCATGGCCATTGATGGCCATTTGCTGCCCGCCGAGGCTCCCCTCTCCTCTTCGCTCTATAAGAGCACATCCGGAGTCTCTCGAATTGCCCCTTTACTCACCCGCGCCTTCCACACCCTCTTCCCATCCCCCCCACACGCACCGCCGCCGCCATTGGTGGCCGCCACCGGCGAGCAACCGCCAACGCCTCACCGCGCCTCCTCCCTTTACCCCTCCGCCCTATATAGGATGAGCACCGTCTCCTCTCCACCCCGCGCCCCTCCTTTCCTCTCCTCCCTCTCCCGGAGCGCCGCCGCCGCGAACACCGCCGCCACCGCCGCCCCTCGCCGCGCATCCCCTTCGCCGCGTGCCTCTCCCTCCCTTCCAAACTCTTACGCAAGTTCCCCTTCCTCTTCTCTTTCTTCGGGTGTTTTTGCCATGCGATTTGGTGGCCGGGAGGCCATCCTTGGCTTCTCCGGCGAGCCTCGCCGCGCGCGCGCCGCCGGGCGCCGCCGCGGGCCGGCCCCCCCCCCCCCCCCGACCTCGCCGCACGAGATCGGGGCCGTCCGATCGGCGCGGACGGCCCCGGATCGAAAAGGGGCGTACCCCTTGGATCGGTCCACCGTGGACCGGTGGGACCGGTCCACGGGCGCGGTCCACCGCCGACGTCGGCGCTTGCGTCGGCTCGCGTCGGTACGACCAACCACGGGCCGCCACGTGGCACCACAGCGGCTTATCCGCCACCACCCCGGTATTTTTGCAAAAAGAACCCCGAGTTTCGGAAATTACAAATAAACCCTTCCACCTATCGAACTCTTACGATTCGGTCCCCGATTCTTATGCCTAGGCCCCCGATCTCTTTAGTTTTTCTCGTTTAATAGCCTACCCTTGACCTTTTACATGTTAGACCTCCTAGTTTCACATATAATTATGTTTAGGTCCCCGAAATCTTGCGAAAAACCCCCTAAACTTCCATATATTCACAAATTAGTCCCCGAATCTTGTTTTAGCCATATCTTTTTCGTCCTAGCTCCGTTTTAAGCGTTCTTGGTGTCCACGCGACCGTCTTTTCAAGCCCGGCAGCTTCTAGAATCTTGTTTTCTCCATATCTTTTGCGTTGTAGCTCCGATTCCACCGTTTCAAGTTGCGTTAGGCTCATATCAACTAAAACTACGTGATAGGACCAATGTTGTACATGTTCATTGTTTTATATTTAAATATTAAATATGATTAAATCCTATTGCACATGCTTTTCTAATTAAAATCTAATTAGAAGTTTAACACGTGTTTTCATAAGAAAGTTAATATGATTAATACTAATTAAATATTACTTTTAATTAAAAGTTAATTAGATGTATACCTCGGTTTTATAATCAAACTTAATTTGATTAATGATTATGCAATTTGCTTTCTACTAAAATGTAACATAGGCTATATCCCGAGTTTTCTTAATTAAATGTTAATTTGATTAAAGTGAATATAAATGTGTTTTTAAATTATAATTTGATTAGAATAACACGAAATATAAAGACAAACGCCTAGATACTTTTAAATGCTTCTTTTAAAATTAAATGTTTAATTTGCTTAAATCATACTTGAATATTTATAAGTAAAATTGGAATAGGCTTACATCGTCTTTTAAATATAAATATAACTTGCTTAATTATAAATAGGGTATTTCTCTGAAATAACCTATACACATGATTTTACTTAATTAAAAGATATCAAACGCATAGCTAGCTCTTGTTTGTGATCATCTAAACCTCCCGATAGTTCCGAGTGTTCCTTGTGTTCGCTTTCCTAAACCCAAACCCTCGTTTTCCCTTTAAGCTTTTCATGCTTGGTGTATTGTTTTGTTTATTGTATGTATTCTTGTGTGCTCGTAGACATCGTGTCGGTTTCAAGCGAGCAACCGGTTGATGTAGATCAAGAGCAAGTGTTTGAAGAAGAAGAACCTTAGTGATTAAGCAAGGAAGGCAAGTGGTCTTCTCCCCGCGCATGATTCTATTTTATCCTATGTAATTGCATGACAACTAAGTTTATATTTATTATGATATTGCATTAAATTGATGGGAACACCCTTTTTAAGGACTTACCTAGACTTTTACCCACAATCCTTGGATCAACCCCGTTTAATAAATGTTTTTGGGTAGAATATGCTAGTTGCTCAACTTGGGTTGGATAAAAATGGTTTTCGAAGATAAGTGCTTATATGTTTTATGACGATGATGCTTTTGGTAAGACAAGATCATGTGATTTAATCGGAACATGGACAACCACCCAAGAAAACATGCGCAACCACAGTGTTACATGGCTCTGACCTTAGCCAATTAATTAGGTGTGCGATTGATCTGATGGCCCTTTTCCGAAAGGAGCGGAGGGGGATCCGGGTTGCGGGGGTATAGCCCGGTCCTTTTGGGGTAGCGACCTTTGCTAAGGTGCGACCACTAGGGAGGGTTATGGTCCGCCCGATCCGTAACTATGCGGGTCGTTAGTCTTTTGTATACCTTTGTAAAGGCTTCGTAGCGTCCCTATGCAATCACACCTCGGAAGTGTGGTATGATGCCTGATCAGCATCGCATGGTTGGGTTCAAAGTTCTTTGGAACTTTTACGCGAACTGTGGGTAAAGTGTGCAAACCTCCGCAGAGTGTAAAGCCGATCGATCGGCCCGTGCTCACGGTCATGAGCGGCTTGGACCCTCACATGATTAATAAACTTGAAGATGAGAATAAATCGTGGTTTGGTGAAGCTCGGTGAGCTTTGGGAAGTTTTGTTGTAAAGTTTTTCTTAAGTGGGTTGGTATATACTTACATCTAGTAACTAGGCGTTCTCTAATTAGAAGTTTGACCAACATTAAAATGCTAACCGCTGCAAAACCATAGCCTATCCTTGATAGCCTTGCATATTCCCCCACTTGTTGAGTACCAACCATAAGTGTACTCGGCCTTGCTTACCGTGTTCGAAGAGAACAATGGTGAAGAGTTCTACAACGACTTTGAGGAGTTCGAGGCATGCGTCTCCCCCGATCAAGTGCCCGTGGAAGCGGAAGACGAAGATTCGACGTATAGTTATCGTTTTCCGATGTTAAAGACCTTCGTGTCTTCCGAATGAGTGTAGTAAGTTATTAAACCCCTTGTTACGTTTTTACTGTCTATGATATTACACTCATTTTGTCTAACATATGTGTGGAACTAGATCCTGGCACACATATGTGATGCATCTGGTTTCCCTCCGGAAATCGGGTGTGACAGAGTGGTATCAGAGCAGTGTTGACTGTAGGAACGCAACCTTAGTTAGAAATGGTCGAAAAGTAAGGATTCATGTTCTAGAAAGCCTGTCATCCTTCAAAGTTGACTTATTTTACATATAAAAACTAATTTAGTCTTGTCTTCTTGATAAAACACATCGTTTTGTTTTGATCTATTCTGAGCTCGTTTCTTGTGCTATCAGCCAGATCTTTACCACCGAGATCGTCTAATTTAAGTTCTTAGATTGCCTACCCTCTTATCAACTTCGATAGAAACGTTTCTGTGAGGACGATCGTTGTGCTAATGTTTGTTGTTTGAACACATGATTGATTTGGATCTTTGCTTGTGTGAGTTGTATTGTGGAGTGATGGCCACAAATGCAACAAGAAATAAATTATTAGGTTAATAGAGATAGTTTGGGTTCCAATCAGGGTTATCCTTATCTACCATACAAGTTGGTTGAAGGATGTTTGAAGATCAAAGTCTAGAAGCAACAACATCAACAACCGGAAATCTACAAGCGTATACGTACATCAACGTATGAAAGGAGTTATAGAAAAAGATGGTCAATTTCTTTCGCTCCCGTTGATCTCCTCTCTACCACAATGTCATTACAATCACAAAAGATGGATATGATATCAATAATTTTACCTTACTCTTCAATTTGTTTCCAACCTCCTCTGAGCTTATCTTTATCACACAACCGGATGGTGACTCCCAATGGAAATCATGAATATAAAGACAACAAACGAAACATCGACATTCCATCTACAACCTCAGCAATTGAACGCAAGATGCTAGAGTATATGGCAACACAAGCTCAGACTCTGCAAGCAATGACTCAAACCATGGTTAATATCCATCAGTATATTATAGAGAAAGCATCAAATCTTAAGAATTCCAATCTGGTTTTGGGTGATAACCTTCAGATTCCATCTGTCCCACTGTCATTAGACAAAGAAGATCTATCAGTCATGCAAGCTCAAGTCTTACAAGGACAGAAGCAGACCAGCACATCACCCCCTCATAACACAGAGATAACCAAAGTTGGAGTTTCTCCCGGACCAGTAAAGAAGCAAGTTGTAGAAGCATGGAATCATCAAAATAATAAGAGAAGTCATGAAGCACCAGAGTTGCGGACGAATGAACAATAGGAACATATGAAGACTGCAGGAGCACGTCAATGTTGTGAGCATTATGGTCGTTCATGTCTTCAAGAAGAAGCTAGCCTAATGATACCTAAGGCAAGACAACATTATCATTTGGATATCAATAAGAAGATGAAGTTATGTACCCAAAATCCAGTCCTAGAAAAAGTTGCTCAAGCTATAGATAGTAATCAGATTATCAACCTTGAGGATTGGAGTATAACTTTCAATGAAATTCAGTCTGATGGAATCAAACAACTCAAGAAGCATGCAAGTGAAGAAAGTCAAGGCAATCAAAACAAGAGAAATGATAGCAAGCACAACTCCGGGATGTGATCAATATGTGTCACCATATCCAAACCCGGAGGATACACATACAAAGTTATGGAGCACTGAGCCACCTATGTTCTCTAACACTATGGATCACCTAGAAGCTGATGAATGGATCACAACAATTGAACAGAAGCTAGACTTGGTGCAATGCAACGATAGAGAGAAAGTTTTGTTTACATAAGGACAACTTGTAGGAGCAGCCTCAGAATGGTGGAATTCTTATATCTACGAACATGAGCAACCACAAAGTAGTGTTTGGGAAGAATTCAAGGACAACTTTATAACACACTTCATTCCTGTAAGTACGATGAAGCTCAAAAGGAAGGAGTTCCTTAACTTGAAGCAAGGGCAAATGACAGTGAATGAGTATAGGGATAAATTTATTCGATTATCTATGTACGCACCAAGATCGTCCGAAAGTGATAAAAAGAAACGAGAACATTTCCTCAAGGGTTGAATACGAAGCTTACATGAATATTCTAGTTTGCAAGATGTCATCAACAAAGCTATTGAGTTGGAGAGCAAACTACAGGAAATCATAAGAAGAGGAAAATGAATTTTCCAGAGCAACATGAGAACAATTCACATCTTTACCATTTGACTCAAGGATCAGAACATGAGTATGAAGATCCACCACGCAATCGTCGAAACATTAAAGAAAGTGGAGATTGTTTCTACTGCAAAGATCATGGACATTTTATTAGCAGGTGTCCTAAGAAACGTACTGACCGATATGAAAAGAAAGCTCAGCAGAGACAGAATAAGCAAATCAATACCCAAGAAGCCTTGGATCAAATGGAGAAGAATATTAAAAGTTGTGTATGAGGACCCGAAGTATGATTCGAGATGGCTAAGCTTAGGAAAAGAAACAATTATGGAGTCGATCCAGCTCTATTCAAATCACTTTATCAAGAAAAGAAGAAAAATCCTACAAAGGCAAATCAACAGAGTCGAGAAAAAGGAATGGACGATTACAAGTAAAGTTAGGTTGAGTATTCCGGTGATGTTTATAAAGTGAGTTGTGAAGAATAAGGAATTATGTTTATGGACCTTGTGTAAGGCGAATTATATGGAAGCAAGATAAGCAATGTTGGATGCTAAACACCCGAACTCTTGTTTCATGCTAGCCTTTGTGAATCTCGGGATGAGAATCTGTCTTAAAGTGGAAGTTCATGTTGCTTCATCTTTTTGAGTTCATCTCTCCATGCATTAGTTAACTATTCATATCGGAATACCTTTGTCTAACAATCGATGATAAGCACCGAGTCGGGGAGAAGGTCAAGACATTCCATCTGTTGTCTGTGCTCATATTGCTATCAGCAGAATCAAGCACCACCCCCACCTCTCAACCGAGCAATGGATCCAGTAACGCAATCGTTCCTTGTCACTTAGATGCAGCTAATCCAAAACCTGACTGCCACTATTCAAAACATTCAAGCTCAGCAAAATCAGTCACCACCAGTAGCACCAGCAGCACCGGTGGACAAGCATAAGGAATTCATGAGTCACCGTCCTCCCACATACTCCTACTCAACCGATACATTGGGTGTTGATGAATGGTTAAAGACTGTCACCAAGAAGTTGGAGATGACACAATACACTGATCGAGAGATGGTCTTGTATACAGCAGGCTGTTTGTAAGGATTAACAGTTGAATGGTGAAATGTGTACACTGTCGCACATGTTGTACCTAGCACCATCACCTGGCAGGAGTTCAGGTATAATTTTCGTGTGCACCACAAACCCTCTGGTGTGATCAAGCTTAAGTAAAGGGAGTTCCTCGCTCTAAAGCAAGGCAATATGTCAGTTAATAAGTATCTGAACAAGTTTATTCAGTTATCTTGCTATGCACCGGATCAAGTTAATACTGACCGCAAGAGGCAGGAAAGATTCTTGAATGGATTGATTGGACCGCTCAACTATCAGTTGCAAGGCCATATATTACCCACCTTTCAGATGTTGCCAAACAAAGCTATAGGTTTGGAGAATAAACAAATGGAACTTGGAGAACAGAAGCGCAAGTTCAGGTCTTATGGACAGTCTAGCAACACACACCCCCGCTTCAACTCATCACAGAGTTCTCAGTTTAGTTCTGCTAGATCAAGTGGAAATTATTTGCAAAATTCTCAGTTGCAGCGTTCAACCCAAATAGCGCTTAACATTCTAGCCAACGAGACACTACATGTTGCAAGTCATCATCAAGATCACTCGGGTGCACTAGGACGAAACAACTCTCCAGCTTCACCCTAATGGTTGTTTCAATTGTAGAGAATTGGAACGATATACCAACGCATCTTCCCAAATCGTAACATCTAGACTCCCCGGAAAGACAATGGCCAAAGGTTCGGACAACCAACATCTCGGATACACCATGGAAGTGCAAATTCTCGGATCAATAAGGGTTAATGGAATTACGTGCGTGGCGAGTGAACCACGTGACAATTCGAACAAGTTCAAGGCGCTCCTGATTTTGTGCTGGATACGTTTCCTGTAAACCCTGTGCCTACAACAATTTTATTTGATTCCGGAGCATCACATTCATTCAATACTGAACAATTTGTAGCAAAGCATGGAATACCTATAAGTTATATGAAGACACATTTGTTGGTTAGTTCCCCGAATGGTGAGATGAAATCTGCATATGTATGCTCAGAAGCCAATCTTACGAGCAAGGGAATAAATTTTCAAGCTGATCTAGTAGTCCTTACATAAAGTGGAATAGATGTAATACTTGGAATGGATTGGTTAGGCGAATGTGACGGAATAATTATTTGTGCCAAGAGGTCGGTACGCATAACCAGCCCACAAGGAGATAGGATTGAAGTTGCCACGATCGCCCCGTCCAAGAAGCAAAATAAGAGAAGAAGCTATGACTACCAAAAGAACTCGGCATGCAAGATGGACTTATAGAAGAGTACCCTTAGTTTCTTTTCCAATCTCTCCGAATCTCGGGACGAGATTCTTTTTAAGGGGGGTAGATTTGTAACACCCTAAAATTCCATCACCAAATTAATATAAGCAACAAGGTGTTTTAGATTTAATTTTCTAAGGATTAAATAAATTACCAAATAAATTTGGCCTTTAAAATATTTAAATATCATTTTAATAATTTAGAAGCGATAAGTGCTTGTGCATCATGATTTGAATGCATGAGTTTTGGTTGTGATGTGGTTTTAAAAGTCTTAAAAATACTTGTGAAAATTCTTAAAAATAATTGTGAAACAAATTGTGAAAATTTGTGTAAAGGTTTGAATTTAATATATATTGAAAAGTTGTTAAAAATGGTTTGTGAAAAGCCTTTAAAATAGTTGGAGAAATTTGTGTTAAGATTTGAATTTGAAAAGATGTAAATGATTTGAATTTAAAAGGGTTTGAAAAAGTTTTGAAATGGATTTGAAAAAAAAAAGAAAAAAAAACAAACCCCAACCCAATCCCCCGCGGCCCATCTCTTCTCCTCTCTCTACCCGCGGCCCGGCCCCACCTTCCTCTTTTTCTTTTTCCCTTTTCTTTTTTTTTCCCCGCCGACGGCCCATCCAAACCCCCGCCGGCCTCCCCGCTTTCGGCCCACGCGGCCCACCGGCGCCGGCGCTCCCCTCCTCCCTCTCGCACTCGGCCGTCGGTCGCGGGCCCGCATGTCGGGGTCACCCCTAACCTCCGGCCGCCCCTCCTCTCGCTCGCAACCGCGCCGCGCCGCCGGCCACTTGCTCCGCGTTCCCCCCGCCCCTTCCCTCCTTCAAACCTCGAATCAATATGCATTGAAGCCCGGCTTCACTCCCCCCCGCCTTCACTCCGCCCGTTACTCTTAATCAAGCGCCTCCCCTTGATGGCAATCAAGGCCGCCGCCGCCCCCCCCCCCCCCCATGGCCATTGATGGCCATTTGCCGCCCGCCGAGGCTCCCCTCTCCTCTTCGCTCTATAAGAGCACATCCGCAGTCTCCCGAATTGCCCCTTTACTCACCCGCGCCTTCCACACCCTCTTCCCATCCCCCCCCACACGCACCGCCGCCGCCATTGGTGGCCGCCACCGCGAGCAACCGCCACCGCCTCACCGCGCCTCCTCCCTTTACCCCTCCGCCCTATATAGGATGAGCACTGTCTCCCTCTCCACCCCGCGCCCCTCCTTTCCTCTCCTCCCTCTCCGGAGCGCCGCCGCCGCGAACACCGCCGCCACCGCCGCCCCTCGCCGCATCCCCTTCGCCGGTGCCTCTCCCTCCCTTCCAAACTCTTACGCAAGTTCCCCTTCCTCTTCTCTTTCTTCGCGGTGTTTTTGCCATGCGATTTGGTGGCCGGGAGGCCATCCTTGGCTTCTCCCGGCGAGCCTCGCGCGCGCGCGCCGCCGGGCGCCGCCGCGGCGGGCCGCCGCTCCCCCCCCCCGACCTCGCCCGCACGAGATCGGGGCCGTCCGACGGCGCGGACGGCCCGGATCGAAAAGGGGCGTACCCCTTGGATCGGTCCACCGTGGACCGGTGGACCGGTCCACGGGCGCGGTCCACCGCCGACGTCGGCGCTTGCGTCGGCCCTCGCGTCGGCGCTCGCGTCGGCCACGGCCAACCACGGGCCGCCACGTGGCACCACGGCGGCTTATCCGCCAGCCACCCCGGTATTTTTGCAAAAAGAACCCCGAGTTTCGGAAATTACAAATAAACCCTTCCACCTATCGAACTCTTACGATTCGGTCCCCGATTCTTATGCCTAGGCCCCCGATCTCTTTAGTTTTTCTCGTTTAATAGCCTACCCTTGACCTTTTACATGTTAGACCTCCTAGTTTCACATATAATTATGTTTAGGTCCCCGAAATCTTGCGAGAAAACCCCCTAAACTTCCATATATTCACAAATTAGTCCCCGAATCTTGTTTTAGCCATATCTTTTTCGTCCTAGCTCCGTTTTAAGCGTTCTTGGTGTCCACGCGACCGTCTTTTCAAGCCCTAGTTCTAGAATCTTGTTTTCTCCATATCTTTTGCGTTGTAGCTCCGATTCCACCGTTTCAAGTTGCGTTAGGCTCATATCAACTAAAACTACGTGATAGGACCAATGTTGTACATGTTCATTGTTTTATATTTAAATATTAAATATGATTAAATCCTATTGCACATGCTTTTCTAATTAAAATCTAATTAGAAGTTTAACACGTGTTTTCATAAGAAAGTTAATATGATTAATACTAATTAAATATTACTTTTAATTAAAAGTTAATTAGATGTATACCTCGGTTTTATAATCAAACTTAATTTGATTAATGATTATGCAATTTGCTTTCTACTAAAATGTAACATAGGCTATATCCCGAGTTTTCTTAATTAAATGTTAATTTGATTAAAGTGAATATAAATGTGTTTTTAAATTATAATTTGATTAGAATAACACGAAATATAAAGACAAACGCCTAGATACTTTTAAATGCTTCTTTTAAAATTAAATGTTTAATTTGCTTAAATCATACTTGAATATTTATAAGTAAAATTGGAATAGGCTTACATCGTCTTTTAAATATAAATATAACTTGCTTAATTATAAATAGGGTATTTCTCTGAAATAACCTATACACATGATTTTACTTAATTAAAAGATATCAAACGCATAGCTAGCTCTTGTTTGTGATCATCTAAACCTCCCGATAGTTCCGAGTGTTCCTTGTGTTCGCTTTCCTAAACCCAAACCCCGTTTTCCCTTTAAGCTTTTCATGCTTGGTGTATTGTTTTGTTTATTGTATGTATTCTTGTGTGCTCGTAGACATCGTGTCGGTTTCAAGCGAGCAACCGCTTGATGTAGATCAAGAACAAGTGTTTGAAGAAGAAGAACCTTAGTGATTAAGCAAGGAAGGCAAGTGGTCTTCTCCCCCCGCATGATTCTATTTTATCCTATGTAATTGCATGACAACTAAGTTTATATTTATTATGATATTGCATTAAATTGATGGGAACACCCTTTTTAAGGACTTACCTAGACTTTTACCCACAATCCTTGGAACAACCCCGTTTAATAAATGTTTTTGGGTAGAATATGCTAGTTGCTCAACTTGGGTTGGATAAAAATGGTTTTCGAAGATAAGTGCTTATATGTTTTATGACGATGATGCTTTTGGTAAGACAAGATCATGTGATTTAATCGGAACATGGAGAACCACCCAAGAAAACATGCGCAACCACGGTGTTACATGGCTCGACCTTAGCCAATTAATTAGGTGTGCGATTGATCCGATGGCCCTTTTCCGAAAGGAGCGAGAGGGGGATCCGGGTTGCGGGGGTATAGCCCGGTCCTTTTGGGGTAGCGACCTTTGCTAAGGTGCCGACCACTAGGGAGGGTTATGGTCCGCCCCGATCCGTAACTATGCGGGTCGTTAGTCTTTTGTATACCTTTGTAAAGGCTTCGTAGCGTCCCTATGCAATCACACCTCGGAAGTGTGGTATGATGCCCGATCGCATCGCATGGTTGGGTTCAAAGTTCTTTGGAACTTTTACGCGAACCGTGGGTAAAGTGTGCAAACCTCTCCGAGTGTAAACCCGATCGATCGGCCGTGCTCACGGTCATGAGCGGCTTGGACCCTCACATGATTAATAAACTTGAAGATGAGAATAAATCGTGGTTTGGTGAAGCTCGGTGACCTTTGGGTTGTTTTGCTTAAAAGTTTTCTTAAGTGGGTTGGTATATACTTACATCTAGTAACTAGGCGTTCTCTAATTAGAAGTTTGACCAACATTAAAATGCTAACCGCCGCAAAACCATAGCCTATCCTTGATAGCCTTGCATATTCCCCCACTTGTTGAGTACCAACCATAAGTGTACTCAGCCTTGCTTACCGCTGTTCAGAAGAGAACAATGGTGAAGAGTTCTACAACGACTTTGAGGAGTTCTGAGGCATGCGTCTCCCCCAGTCAAGTGCCTGTGGAAGCGGAAGACGAAGATTCGACGTATAGTTATCGTTTTCCGATGTTAAAGACCTTCATGTCTTCCGAATGAGTGTAGTAAGTTATTAAACCCCTTGTTACGTTTTTACTTGTCTATGATATTACACTCATTTTGTCTAACATATGTGTGGAACTAGATCCCGGCACACATATGTGATGCATCCGGTTTCCCTCCGGAAATCGGGTGTGACATCGAGCGGCGGCGTGCCGCGACCTAGGGGAGAGCCGGACCGTAAAATTAAAAGCTCGCGTTCACACCAAAAAATTTCATCGAAATTGACTAAAATTTTTGGAGATGTCTTAGAGTGAGAGTCTGCTATTGTGTGCGAATTACCGCATCACACCCGATTTTCCAAAGGAAACCAAGTGCATACCTATATGCATGCCAGGATCAAGTTTCATGCATATAGTGACATAAAAGTGAATACGAAACGGTATCACGTAAGAAAAAGAAAGATTATCGAGAGATTTACGCTTTATCCCGGAAACGAAGGCTCCAAACATCACGAGCGGTCGGCGGGGGTTGCGCACGCCTAGCACTCACCAACATCTTCATAGCAACTTCCTCCTTCCGAGCAACAATGGTTATAGCAAGGGTGAGCACTTGTCGTACTCAGCAAGTGTGGGAAAAAGAATGAATGCAAAGGCTTTATAATGGACTGGGCTATAAGCATTTAAGCAATTTTAGTTGGTCAAGTTTTATTAGCACCTGATTACTAATAAAGTATAAGTTTATACCAACCCACATTAAGCATAAGGTAAGAGATACGCCATAAGCACATGGCAAACGGAACCGAGAGAACACGATTTAAGTCCATCTTCAAGTTTGATTATCATGTGAGGGTCCGGCCGCCCGTGACCGTGGGCACGGCTAATCAATTAGTTTTACACTCGCCAGAGGTTGTACATCTTTACCCACAAGTCGCGTAAAAGTCCTGAAGAACTTTAGACCCAACCATGCGATGTCGGCCAAGCATCATACCACACTACCGAGGTGTGATTGCATAGGGATGCTACGAGGCCTTTACAAAGAGTCCTCCCGTGCGTATTAGTCCATAGTAGTATGTCATAGAGGCTATCTTTCGTACCACACTTCTATTACGGACGGTCAGCCATAGAGTCTTCCGTTCCATCACCGCTCCGAATAGAAGAGCCATAAAAGCATTCCTCCGTCCCCAACCTACTATGCGAGTAATAACCACACAAAGACTTCCCTAATTAATCGGCCAAGACCGAGCCATATAGTCCTTGTGGTTGCACTGTTGTCCTGGGTGGTTCTCCATGTTCCGATTAATCATATGGTCTTGTATTAACATCCAAAGATATAGCATAAAAGGTATAACATGATTCATCATTAATGTTCATTAAAACCATCATAACCCAGGTATAGCAACTAAGCATAGCTACCCAACATAAATGTAAACCCGTGTTAACAAGGAATGACAATCAAAGGCTAGGACAAACCTTAATAGGAACCCATCAAAATTAATGCAAGCAATGCAAAGTGATTAATCATAGTTATTGGGACAAAAGATCAAGGACACACTTGCCTTTAACCAAAGAGTAGTTGCTCAGAATATCTTCAACCTCTTGCTCTTCAAAGCTTCTCGAACGGCGTTCACTCTAAGCGTATCAATCATCGGCCACAAACATACACAAAGCAAACAAACAAGCATACTAAGAACAAAGCACCAATCAAAAGAAAACTTTAAAAGAACGCACTAAAGAATAGGCTTGATTAGATGGATCACTAAAGAACACAAAGGGTGCTTGGAAAGACTTAGTTTGCTTTAAAGAGATGGTTGCGGAAGATTGGAAAGATCACTCTGGGATAGGGTTTGATTCTATTGGTTACGCAAGCGCGAGAAACACTGAAAACAAAACTAAGCTCGAAACTATCGTGAGATCATTATCAAACAACAAGAGACTACGCTTGGCATATTTTAATTAAGAAATCATGTGAAAGAATATTTCAGAGAAATACTCTATGTTACCATTAAACTAGTTACATTTAATTAAAGAAATCACGATAAACCTAATCATGTTTTATTTATAACATTCCAAAGAGAAGTTATGTCAAATTAACAATTACTTTAGAAAGATGAAGCGGGTGTAAGATATCTAAACGAGTAACTTTATATCACGTGTTCAACTAAACATATTTATATCGAAAAGGCATTTATGAAGTCATTAGGCATATTAACTTTATTATGAAAACCGGTGTTTAACTCTAACATCTTTTATTTAGAAAAACTAGTTATGAATAGGGATTAACCAATTACATCATAATTAAAGAAAACCGGATTAGAACCTAATCAATTTTTATTGATAAAAGCATTGCAATAAGAATTAGTCAAGATTAACAAGCATCTTTGATGTTAAAACAAGTAACAGAGGATACACATGCTAACGTACAAGTTACTGTGAAACGAACTAGACGGATAGCAACGAACTATCAAGCGCATAAGAAACCTTAGGCTAGGGTTTAGGAGAACTGGTCTACAAAGAGAACTCGGATGAACAACCGATATACTAACCAAGGGTGAACCGATCTAACGGTGAAGTAGATAACAGGGTAAACACTAAAGAAAGATAGCTACGATAGATTAGGTACAATAACACAGCTGACTCATGAAGAGACAACCTAACAGAGATGGAATGGACATCAACTAACTAGATGCTGATAAACAAGATTCTATGATGAAACAAGAGTGATAAGATTACTTGATAGGCAAATGAGCAGTGCAAACTACTCACACAGATAAAGCTACTAAGATAAGCAGAAACTCTAAGGCTTGATTAGATGCACACGGTTTAGCTTGGGCCGACACTAGAAAGGTTTAGAGCTTCTGATAAACTTGATCAAAAGAGATACTAAGATAAAAGCTGACGCCGAACGTCTAACGAATTATTTGCATTTATGAGAGAACAAGACTATGAGCTAGGTTCATTTTAATTAACAAAACAAATATAAAGGGATATTTCAGAAATAAAATATCCTATGTTGACATTAATGTAATATTAAACTTTATTTATGAAACCGTGTAAAGAACTAGTCAAGTTTTTTATTGATAAAGATTCATATATTGATTAAACCGATTAAACATTTAATTTAGAAAAACTAAACTATATGAACAATCTAAACGAAACTTTGTAATTCGAGTAGATCATATTATTATTAAAAACATTATGGTATTGGCATTAATCAAATTAATATTTATTATAAAAGCTGATGTAAAAGCCTAATCAAATTTTAATTAGAAAAGATTAACTAACTATTAAACAAATTAACATTTGGTTTACGAAAACCGAGATAAAGATCTAATTAACTTTTATGTACAGAAATATGTGATAGAAACATTAATCAAATTAAATTTGCTTATGAAAAACGATGTATAGATCTATATAGCTTTTATTCATAAAATGCATGCATAACTAGTCTTTAATCAAAATTATTATTAATTTCATTTTCAGAAACAAAACATGGTGAAAACACACCGCTAACGCGTGCGTTACATTATTATGAACCTAGCGCAACTTGAACGGATTAAATCGGAGCTAAAACGAAGAAGATATGGACTTTTAAAGATGTAAGGACCTAATTGCAAAGATTGGAAACTTCGGGGTTTTACTTGAAAAGATAGGGGCAAATACATAATTATGTATTAAAACCCAAGGGTTTACTTGCAAACTGCCGGAAGGGTTTATGTGCGGGAGGTGGGATCTCTCGCGGGGGTTATGAGCAAGATTCATTGGACACGAGAAATAGATCTACATATTTCACCTTGGCTCAGGGGGCTATCTGCAAACCGGTCTTCTCCTTCCTCTAGACTTCGAACAAGGCAGGAACAGGTGCTCCTCTAGCGGCCACTGACCGCTGGCGGCGCCGGCGACCTGGTGGGCGAGGAACTCAGCTAAGAAGGGAAAAACGGAGAGGATTCGAAGGGAATTTCGATGGCGTCTTTACCTTGGACAGAGAAGGGCGGAGAGATGGCCGGCGGCGTTCATGGCGCAAGGCACAGGAGCGGCGGCGGCGCGCGCTGACAGGGAGCAGGGGCGCGAGGGGGTGCGGGGAGGCGGCGCGGGGAGGCGGCGGCGGGGGCACGCGCGCGGCGGCCGGGCGGCGCGCGCGCGCGCGCGCGCGGGCGGCGCGGCGAGCGAGGCGGCGGCGCTAGGCGGCTCCCGGCGGCGCGGTTCCTCGGATGAGGCGGCGCTCCGGCGCGGGCGAGGACGGGCGCGGGCGCGGCCTAGGGTTCCCGGGCGCGGCGCACGGGCGCGGCTTCCCCCCCTTTATGGGGACGCGCGCGCGAGCTCGCCCCCGCCCCGGGGAAGGCGGCGGCGCGCGGCCGGGCCTCGGCGGTGGCGGATGGGCCCCGCCGGCCGGGCGGGGGCGGGCGGCGCGGGGCGGGCGGGTGGACCGGGTCGGGCCTCGGGCTCGGCCCGTTAGGATAGGATAGGTTTTTTTTTTTCCGAAATATTTTCCGGTGCGAAAAATAATCCGTAAAAAAAAATTCGTAAATTATTTTAAAGCACGAAAAATACTCGAAAAATCACAAAAAATTCCGGGGAAAATTTCTAGAGATAGATTAAGACACGAACAACCCAAATAAAGCATTTGGTGCTCATGAAAAAGATTTCGAGCCTTCTATTAAATAGAAAATGCTCGGAGAAAATGAGAATAAATTCCGGAAAAATTCGGAAAATTCTCGGGAGAGTTTGGACCGCTCCTAAACGCATTTTTGAAACCTTTTTGCACTCAAGAACCACTAGATGGATCGGCATGAATGCAACACTTACAACTTTTTATTTAATTTAGAAAATCAAACAAAGGATTTTTCCTATACTATATTTCCTGTAAAGAAAAAATAAATGTTGGAAAAATTTTAAAATTATGAGAAAATCATTATTTAATTATTCTTTCTATTCACATCCTGAAATTGGAAATTTCAGGGTGTGACACGTACTTAGATCCAAACGTGGGCCCCGCGTTGGGAGCCGGACCCTAAAACTAAACGCTCGTGTTCACACCATAAAATTTCAAGGAATTTCAGTAAAATTTGTCGGAGATGTCTTAGAGTGAGAGTCTGCTACTATGTGCGAATTACCGTACCTAGATCCACACGTGGGCCCCCACGTCGAGAGCCGAACCCTAAAACAAAATGCTTGCGTTCACACCATAAAATTTCAACAAATTTGACTGAAATTTTTTGGAGATCTCTTAGAGTGAGAGTTTGCTACTGTGTGCGAAATACCGTACCTAGATCCACACGTGGGCCCCGCGTCGGGAGCCGGACAGTAAAACTCAAAGCCCGCGTTAACACCAAAAATTTCAACGAATTTGACTGAAATTTGTTGGAGATGTCTTAGAGTGAGAGTCTACTACTTTGTGCGAATTACCGTACCTAGATCCACATGTGGGCCCCGCGTCGAGAGCCGGACCCTAAAACTAAAAGCTCACGTTCACACAATAAATTTCAACGAATTTGACTGAAATTTGTTGGAGATGTCTTAGAGTGAGGGTCTACTACTTTGTGTGAATTACCGTACCTAGATCCACATGTGGGCCCCGCGTCGAGAGCCGGATCCTAAAACTAAAAGCTCGCGTTCACACAATAAATTTCCATGAATTATACTGAAATTTGGTGGAGATGTCTTAGAGTGAGAGTCTGCTACTTTGTGCGAATTACCGTATCTAGATCCACACGTGGGCCCTGTGTCGAGAGCAGGAACCTAAAACTAAAAGCTCGCGTTCACCCCATAAAATTTCAACGAATTTGACTAAAATTTGTTTGAGATGCCTTAGAGTGAGAGTCTGCTACTTTGTGCGTATTACCGTACCTAGATCCAAACGTGGGCCCCGCGTCGAGAGCCGGACCTTAAAACTAAAAGCTCGCATTCACACCATAAATTTTCAACGAATTTGACTGAAATTTGTTGGAGATGTCTTAGAGTGAGAGTCTGCTATTTTGTGTGAATTACTGTACCTAGATCCACACATGTGGGCCCCACGTCAAGAGCCAGACCCTAAAACTAAAAGCTCGCATTCACACAATTAATTTCAACGAATTTGACTCAAATTTGTTGGAGATGTCTTAGAGTGAGGTTTGCTACTTTGTGTGAATTACCGTACCTAGATCGACCCGTGGGCCTCCGTGTCGAGAGGCGGACCCTGAAACTAAAAGCTCGCGTTCACACCATAAAATTTCAACGAATTTGACTGAAATTTGTTGGAGATGTCTTAGAGTGAGAGTTTGCTACTTTGTGCAAATTACTGTGCCTAGATCCACACGTGGGCCCATGCGTCAGGAGTCGAACCCAAAAACTAAAAGCTCGCGTTCACACCATTTAATATCAACGAATTTGACTAAAATTCGTGGGAGATGTCTTAGAGTGAGAGCCTGCTACTTTGTGCGAATTACCGTACCTAGATCTACACGTGGGCCCCACGTCGAGAGCCTGAAGGACCGATACGGCGAACCAGAGATGGGGGGAGTGAATGGGAGCCGACAAAAATTATTCTCGAAGGAGATGAAGGCTCCAACAAGACGAACACTACTTCCAATACACGTCTTCGACTCACTACCCAAATTGGCCAAGTCCACGTAGCCACTGGAGTGCTACTGAACCTAGAAACTAGCCTACAACCTCACAGACCCGAGAACGCAGCGGAACACGAAACTCGAGTCCACTGACCAACACCGGTCAGACCCGTGAGCACCACCGGTCAGACCGGTCCCTGCTGGTAAGAGTTGACGACTTTCACAGAAAGGCTTCACACCGGTCAGGCCGGTGAGACACACCGGTCAGAACGGTTCTAGCCAGAAAGCCCCCAAATCACCAAACAGGCCTACCGACCTCAAAACTGACCGAAACTCGAAACAGGTGCAACACAAGACTACAGTGAACACACCCAGACGTGCACCCGAGCAAAAACCCAGCAGGGGTTGCACCGATCAGACCGGTCAAGGGCACCGGTCTGACCGGTGTGGCACGGGCGACTCGGGATGAACAAAGACCCGCGGGTCAACTCCTCCAAAACCAAGCCTTGATCTCCCGAATCGCTCCACGTGCTCGAACAAAACTTTGGGGACAATAGGAACACCTCATGAGGAGTCCATAGCCATGATTAATCCCACCAAAACTTGTCCAAACAAGAGGAATCGAGAAAATCCCGCCAAGAACGCCTCTAACCCTAGAACAAGGAAAACCCCAAAATAGAGCCCCTTACCTCACAGATTTGGGAAGGGAATCACAACCCAAAGAACCATGAAGGTTTCCCACAAATTTCCCCCATAAAATCCCCAAGAGCAAGGTCCCGAAAACACCCCAAGAAAATCACCAAAAGATGGCTCCGAAAATCACCACTAAGAACAACCGGGAACAACACATTCAAACCTTGAGGAACCACGCTGAATCATCTATACATACCACAAAGGTTCATACAAGGTCTAGATTGCCGCCCGATCATACAACCCTCTCAACAAGATCTCACCATGAAGCTCTCAAGCTAGTCCTATGGAAATCCTAAGGAAAATCGGAAGGGAAAATAGGAAAGCAAACAAACTAGGGTTCCAAGAGATGGCTGCCATCCTCTCACCTCATGGGTTATATGGAGGCAACCGAAAGTCTAAACTACCCTTACTTAATAACTAGGGATACAAGCCCCTCAATGGCGGTTTTGGAAGTCTTCATGTCTTCTCCATCGGACGGATGCCCAGCGACCACACCCTGCATAGCCTCGACGCAAGCCATGCGATCCCGACACATGTCCTCCACTTCGAAGTCTCCGAACTGCGTCGTCGCACACCGGTCAGACCGGTGCTCACCACCAGTCAGACCGATACCCACCGGTCAGACCGATCAGACCCACCGGTCAGACCGGTCTGGAGCTGCTGCAGCACCGTCATCGGTTCTTCGGTCTTGGCTTTGTGGATCAACCAAGGAACCCAGTGGTTTTCTGGTGAACCACTAGAAACCCCGCGAACTCGGTGTAGCCTCCGCCAATCGCCACTCATGACTCGGCTCCCACGTAGTCCCGACTCAACCTTGGTTTTCAGGCTCAACCAAGAAACCGTCCATGACTTCATCTTGCTGTTCATGCCACTATGCAGTCCGCACTTGACCCCGCTGGCCACCGGGTCCCTCGAACGAAGCCTACTTGTCTTCTCCACACCTGGAGGTCTCAGCGGCGACGACCTTTCGCGCTTGTCCTTCACCTGCACCAACACCAGTCAAGCCACAACCTGCACCTGCAATACTTAGCCAAGAATCAGTCCACACAATGTTGTCAACCACTCATCACACAAGGAAGCGACCATCCACTAGTCCTCGAACCACACATGGTCCTCAGAGCCCGACCCTAAAACTAAAAGCACGCGTTCACACCATAAATTTTCAACGAATCTGATTGAAATTTGTTGGAGATGTCTTAGAGTGAGAGTCTGCTAATTTGTGCGAATTACCATACCTAGATCCACACGTGGGCCCCCGCGTGGATAGCCGGACCCTAAAATTAAAAGCTTACATTCACAACATAAAATTTCAACGAATTTGACTGAAATTTGTTGTAGATGTCTTAGAGTGAGAGTCTGCTACTGTGTGCGAATTACCGTACCTAGATCCACACGTGGGCCCCACGTCGGGAGATGAACATATTACCTCTGAAGTTGGTTGGAAGTCAGGCATTAATTCAATACAGAGAGGGTGTATTGGCATATTTAAAATGTGATCATGAAGTTCTTGCCACCAAAGAATGAAAGAAGGATGAGCAAATGTTATTGGCACAAAGGGCTTGGGTGTATAAATAGTCGTGCTGCAGTTATACTCAAGAATCCTTCTTATTTCTATGGATTCCTTGATATCCTCTCTGGGCTTGAGAAATTCATGGAGAAATAACCTTGGGTGCACTTGGCCAAATCCTAATTGCCTGGCCGTCATGTTTGGCTGGTAGTACTCACAGGTACTCTGAACTAGCCTTCCTCCATAGAATTCTGCTGGCAGAATACAGGGATGGATGAAAGCATTGAAGATTGCTATGGAATGTATATCATCGCATCTAGTTTCAAAACTAAATTCACAAGGAAGAGTCTAGTTGTCATTGTCCAGATATGGGAACCAAAGAGGATTGGCAAAACCTCTGAAGAAGAGCTCGAATAGTTGGCCAATGTCATTGTTGATAGACACGGTGGAAGCAAACTTCTCCATAGGTTTGGCAGCCTTTGGTGCTCTAGATTTCTCCGTCCTTGTAGTCGGTTGAAGGGAAATGCCGATTGTTGAGGTTAATGGCAACAATCTAGTGCATTTATAAGTGCAGCCACATCTGAACAAACCACCAAGGACCATTGACACAGGGGATCTTTTTGCTGGTGTGCATCAGATAGGTGGTTTGATGAAGCATATGATAAACACTTCCTAGAAGGTACTTCCCAAGGGGAATAGGTGTACCAGCAGCCAGGTCTTCAGCCATCACAATATGGTTCGGGGTTGGCTTATTAGCTTTGCCACAAAAGATAAATCTGCATAACCACATATTCAGAAAAGCTCTGTATTCGACATCAGTCAGAGGGCCATCAGAGATATGGTTTTGGATATATCTCTTGTATCCAACTCCTGTCTTTACACTTGTTTGCTTGGAAGAGCCCTTGTACTTATATGGATACACAGTTCCTGTGACTTTCAGGTCGGTTATCATGTAAACATCGGCCAAGGTGGGAGACATTGGCCCATGGCCGAAAAGGAATTCATTTGCGCCGTTAGACCAAAAGTGGGAGGCTGCAATCAAAAGGCTCTCATTTTTGGGTGTTTCGGCTAGGGACAACTCTAAACAATGAGAAATACGAAGGTTGTCCCAATTTTTTGTTTTGGGGCTTTTGTCATCAAGGACCATCTTGTACCAATTTCTCCAGCCTGCAATTGGGGGAAGAGGCCAGTTCTTGAAAGTATCCCCGCCACTCGTGAGGCTTCGTCAGTGATATCTTGAAAAGAATCCTCTGGGATTCGGCCGCAATGAACTCGAAGGGATCGGAAACTCCTACGGCCCGAGGAAATAAGATGCCGCTTGTTCCTCGACGGGAATCAAGATTTCGGCGGCTAGAGCCTATCAAGAACAAAAGAGGACGAAAGGAAAAAATTTGAGATGGGATTCGAGAGAGGTAATACCGAATGTGCTTCAGGAGAATAAGATTTACCTAGAAAGATTCATATATTGATTAAACCGATTAAACATTTAATTTAGAAAAACTAAACTATATGAACAATCTAAACGAAACTTTGTAATTCGAGTAGATCATATTATTATTAAAAACATTATGGTATTGACATTAATCAAATTAATATTTATTATAAAAAGCTGATGTAAAAGCCTAATCAAATTTTAATTAGAAAAGATTAACTAACTATTAAACAAATTAACATTTGGTTTACGAAAACCGAGATAAAGATCTAATTACTTTTATGTACAGAAATATGTGATAGAAACATTAATCAAATTAAATTTGCTTATGAAAAACGATGTGTAGATCTATATAGCTTTTATTTATAAAATGCATGCATAACTAGTCATTAATCAAAATTATTATTAATTTCATTTTCAGAAACAAAACATGGTGAAAACACACCGCTAACGCGTGCGTTACATTATTATGAACCTAGCGCAACTTGAACGGATTAAATCGGAGCTAAAACGAAGAAGATATGGACTTTTAAAGATGTAAGGACCTAATTGCAAAGATTGGAAACTTCAGGGGTTTTACTGCGAAAAGATAGGGGCAAATACATAATTATGTATTAAAACCCAAGGGTTTACTTGCAAACTGCCGGGAAGGGTTTATGTGCAGGAGGTGGGATCTCTGCAGGGGGTTATGAGCAAGATTCATTGGACACAGAAATAGATCTACATATTTCACCTTGGCTCAGGGGGCTATCTGCAAACCGGTCTTCTCCTTCCTCTAGACTTCGAACAAGGCAGGAACAGGTGCTCCTCTAGCGGCCACTGACCGCTGGCGGCGCCGGCGACCTGGTGGGCGAGGAACTCAGCTAAGAAAGGAAAAATGGAGAGGATTCGAAGAGGATTTCGATGGCGTCTTTACCTTGGACAAAGCAGGGCGGAGAGATGGCCGGCGGCGTTCATGGCGCAAGGACAGGGGCGGCAGCGGCGCGCGCTGACAGGGAGTAGGGGCGCGGGGGTGCGGGGAGGCGGCGCGGGGAGGCGGCGGCGGGGGCACGCGCGCGCGCGGCCGGGCGGGCGCGCGCGCGCGCGCGGCGCGCGCGCGCGGCGAGGCGGGGCGGCGGCGCTAGGCGGCTCCCGGCGGCGCGGTTCGCGGATGAGGCGGCGCTCCGGCGCGGGGGCGAGGACGGGCGCGGGCGCGGCCTAGGGTTCCCGGGCGCGGCGCACGGGCGCGGCTTCCCCCCTTTATGGGGACGCGCGCGAGCTCGCCCCCCCCCGGGGAAGGCGCGCGGCGGCCGGGCCTCGGCGGTGGCGGATGGGCCCCGCCGGCCGGGCGGGCCGGGGCGGCGGGGCGGGCCGGGTGGACCGGGTCGGGCCTCCGGCTCGGCCCGTTAGGATAGGATAGGTTTTTTTTTCCGAAATATTTTCCGGTGCGAAAAATAATCCGTAAAAAAATTCGTAAATTATTTTAAAGCACGAAAAATACTCATAAAATCACAAAAAATTCCAGGAAAATTTCTAGAGATAGATTAAGACACGAACAACCCAAATAAAGCATTTGGTGCTCATGAAAAAGATTTCGAGCCTTCTATTAAATAGAAAATGCTCGAGAGAAAATGAGAATAAATTCCGGAAAAATTCGGAAAATTCTCGGGAGAGTTTGGACCGCTCCTAAACGCATTTTTGAAACCTTTTTGCACTCAAGAACCACTAGATGGATCGGCATGAATGCAACACTTACAACTTTTTATTTAATTTAGAAAATCAAACAAAGGATTTTTCCTATACTATATTTCCCGTAAAGAAAAAAATAAATGTTGGAAAAATTTTAAAATTATGAGAAAATCATTATTTAATTATTCTTTCTATTCACATCTCGAAATTGGAAATTTCGGGGGTGTGACACGTACTTAGATCCAAACGTGGGCCCCGCGTTGGGAGCCGGACCCTAAAACTAAACGCTCGTGTTCACACCATAAAATTTCAAGGAATTTCGGTAAAATTTGTTGGAGATGTCTTAGAGTGAGAGTCCGCTACTATGTGCGAATTACCGTACCTAGATCCACACGTGGGCCCCCACGTCGAGAGCCGAACCCTAAAACTAAATGCTTGCGTTCACACCATAAAATTTCAACAAATTTGACCGAAATTTTTTGGAGATCTCTTAGAGTGAGAGTTTGCTACCGTGTGCGAAATACCGTACCTAGATCCACACGTGGGCCCCGCGTCGGGAGCCGGACGAAGAAACTCAAAGCCCGCGTTAACACCAAAAATTTCAACGAATTTGACTGAAATTTGTTGGAGATGTCTTAGAGTGAGAGTCTACTACTTTGTGCGAATTACCGTACCTAGATCCACATGTGGGCCCCGCGTCGAGAGCCGGACCCTAAAACTAAAAGCTCACGTTCACACAATAAATTTCAACGAATTTGACTGAAATTTGTTGGAGATGTCTTAGAGTGAGGGTCTACTACTTTGTGTGAATTACCGTACCTAGATCCACATGTGGGCCCCGCGTCGAGAGCCGGATCCTAAAACTAAAAGCTCGCGTTCACACAATAAATTTCCATGAATTATACTGAAATTTGGTGGAGATGTCTTAGAGTGAGAGTCTGCTACTTTGTGCGAATTACCGTATCTAGATCCACACGTGGGCCCTGTGTCGAGAGCAGGAACCTAAAACTAAAAGCTCGCGTTCACCCCATAAAATTTCAACGAATTTGACTAAAATTTGTTTGAGATGCCTTAGAGTGAGAGTCTGCTACTTTGTGCGTATTACCGTACCTAGATCCAAACGTGGGCCCCGCGTCGAGAGCCGGACCTTAAAACTAAAAGCTCGCATTCACACCATAAATTTTCAACGAATTTGACCGAAATTTGTTGGAGATGTCTTAGAGTGAGTGTCTCGCTATTTTGTGTGAATTACCGTACCTAGATCCACACATGTGGGCCCCACGTCAAGAGCCAGACCCTAAAACTAAAAGCTCGCATTCACACAATTAATTTCAACGAATTTGACTCAAATTTGTTGGAGATGTCTTAGAGTGAGGTTTGCTACTTTGTGTGAATTACCGTACCTAGATCGACCCGTGGGCCTCCGTGTCGAGAGGCGGACCCTGAAACTAAAAGCTCGCGTTCACACCATAAAATTTCAACGAATTTGACTGAAATTTGTTGGAGATGTCTTAGAGTGAGAGTTTGCTACTTTGTGCAAATTACTGTGCCTAGATCCACACGTGGGCCCATGCGTCAGGAGTCGAACCCAAAAACTAAAAGCTCGCGTTCACACCATTTAATATCAACGAATTTGACTAAAATTCGTGGGAGATGTCTTAGAGTGAGAGCCTGCTACTTTGTGCGAATTACCGTACCTAGATCTACACGTGGGCCCCACGTCGAGAGCCTGAAGGACCGATACGGCGAACCGCGAGATGGGGGGAGTGAATGGGAGCCGACAAAAATTATTCTCGAAGGAGATGAAGGCTCCAACAAGACGAACACTACTTCCAATACACGTCTTCGACTCACTACCCAAATTGGCCAAGTCCACGTAGCCACTGGAGTGCTACTGAACCTAGAAACTAGCCTACAACCTCACAGACCCGAGAACGCAGCGGAACACGAAACTCGAGTCCACTGACCAACACCGGGTCGGACGGTGAGCACCACCGGCCGACCGGTCCCTGCTGGTAAGAGTTGACGACTTTCACAGAAAGGCTTCACACCGGTCAGGCCGGTGAGACACACCGGTCAGAACGGTTCTAGCCAGAAAGCCCCCAAATCACCAAACAGGCCTACCGACCTCAAAACTGACCGAAACTCGAAACAGGTGCAACACAAGACTACAGTGAACACACCCAGACGTGCACCCGAGCAAAAACCCAGCAGGGGTTGCACCGATCAGACCGGTCAAGGGCACCGGTCTGACCGGTGTGGCCTGGGCAGCTCGGGATGAACAGCACCCGCGGGTCAACTCCTCCAAAACCAAGCCTTGATCTCCCGAATCGCTCCACAGGCTCGAACAAGACTTTGGGGACAATAGGAACACCTCATGAGGAGTCCATAGCCAAGTTTAATCCCACCAAAACTCGTCCAAACAAGAGGAATCGAGGAAATCCCGCCAAGAACGCCTCTAACCCTAGAACAAGGAAAACCCCAAAATCGAGCACCTTAACTCACAGATTTGGGAGGGGAATCACAGCCCAAAGAACCACGAAGGTTTCCCACAAATTTCCCCCATCAAATCCCCAAGAGCAAGGTCCCGAAAACACCCCAAGAAAATCACCAAAAGATGGCTCCGAAAATCACCACTAAGAACAACCGGGAACAACACATTCAAACCTTGAGGAACCACGCTGAATCATCTATACATACCACAAAGGTTCATACAAGGTCTAGATTGCCGCCCGATCATACAACCCTCTCAACAAGATCTCACCATGAAGCTCTCAAGCTAGTCCTATGGAAATCCTAAGGAAAATCGGAAGGGAAAATAGGAAAGCAAACAAACTAGGGTTCCAAGAGATGGCTGCCATCCTCTCACCTCATGGGTTATATGGAGGCAACCGAAAGTCTAAACTACCCTTACTTAATAACTAGGGATACAAGCCCCTCAATGGCGGTTTTGGAAGTCTTCATGTCTTCTCCATCGGACGGATGCCCAGCGACCACACCCTGCATAGCCTCGACGCAAGCCATGCGATCCCGACACATGTCCTCCACTTCGAAGTCTCCGAACTGCGTCGTCGCACACCGGTCGACCGGTGCTCACCACCGCCGACCGGTACCCACCGGTAGACCGATCGGACCCACCGGTCGACCGGTCCGGAGCCGTGCGGCGCAAAGACCGTCATCGGTTCTTCGGTCTTGGCTTTGTGGATCAACCAAGGAACCCGGTGGTTTTCCCCGGTGAACCACCGGAAACCCCGCGAACTCGGTGTAGCCTCCGCCAATCGCCACTCATGACTCGGCTCCCACGTAGTCCCGGCTCAACCTTGGTTTTCGTGCTCAACCAAGAAACCGTCCATGACTTCATCTTGCCGTTCATGCCACTATGCGGTCCGCACTTGACCCCCGCCGGCCACCGGGTCCCTCGAACGAAGCCTACTTGTCTTCTCCACACCTGGAGGTCTCAGCGGCGACGACCTTTCGCGCTTGTCCTTCACCTGCACCAACACCAGTCAAGCCACAACCTGCACCTGCAATACTTAGCCAAGAATCAGTCCACACAATGTTGTCAACCACTCATCACACAAGGAAGCGACCATCCACTAGTCCTCGAACCACACATGGTCCTCAGAGCCCGACCCTAAAACTAAAAGCACGCGTTCACACCATAAATTTTCAACGAATCTGATTGAAATTTGTTGGAGATGTCTTAGAGTGAGAGTCTGCTACTTTGTGCGAATTACCATACCTAGATCCACACGTGGGCCCCCGCGTGGATAGCCGGACCCTAAAATTAAAAGCTTACATTCACAACATAAAATTTCAACGAATTTGACTGAAATTTGTTGTAGATGTCTTAGAGTGAGAGTCTCGCATCGTGTGCGAATTACCGTACCTAGATCCACACGTGGGCCCCACGTCGGGAGATGAACATATTACCTCTGAAGTTGGTTGGAAGTCAGGCATTAATTCAATACAGAGAGGGTGTATTGGCATATTTAAAATGTGATCATGAAGTTCTTGCCACCAAAGAATGAAAGAAGGATGAGCAAATGTTATTGGCACAAAGGGCTTGGGTGTATAAATAGTCGTGCTGCAGTTATACTCAAGAATCCTTCTTATTTCTATGGATTCCTTGATATCCTCTCTGGGCTTGAGAAATTCATGGAGAAATAACCTTGGGTGCACTTGGCCAAATCCTAATTGCCTGGCCGTCATGTTTGGCTGGTAGTACTCACAGGTACTCTGAACTAGCCTTCCTCCATAGAATTCTGCTGGCAGAATACAGGGATGGATGAAAGCATTGAAGATTGCTATGGAATGTATATCATCGCATCTAGTTTCAAAACTAAATTCACAAGGAAGAGTCTAGTTGTCATTGTCCAGATATGGGAACCAAAGAGGATTGGCAAAACCTCTGAAGAAGAGCTCGAATAGTTGGCCAATGTCTTTGTTGATAGACACAGTGGAAGCAGCTTCTCCATAGGTTTGGCAGCCTTTGGTGCTCTAGATTTCTCCGTCCTTGTAGTCGGTTGAAGGGAAATGCCGATTGTTGAGGTTAATGGCAACAATCTAGTGCATTTATAAGTGCAGCCACATCTGAACAAACCACCAAGGACCATTGACACAGGGGATCTTTTTGCTGGTGTGCATCAGATAGGTGGTTTGATGAAGCATATGATAAACACTTCCTAGAAGGTACTTCCCAAGGGGAATAGGTGTACCAAGACGACGTGTCTTCGCCCATCACAATATGGTTCGGGGTTGGCTTATTAGCTTTGCCACAAAAGATAAATCTGCATAACCACATATTCAGAAAAGCTCTGTATTCGACATCAGTCAGAGGGCCATCAGAGATATGGTTTTGGATATATCTCTTGTATCCAACTCCCGTCTTTACACTTGTTTGCTTGGAACAGCCCTTTTACTTATATGGATACACAGTTCCTGTGACTTTCAGGTCGGTTATCATGTAAACATCGGCCAAGGTGGGAGACATTGGCCCATGGCCGAAAAGGAATTCATTTGCGCCGTTAGACCAAAAGTGGGAGGCTGCAATCAAAAGGCTCTCATTTTTGGGTGTTTCGGCTAGGGACAACTCTAAACAATGAGAAATACGAAGGTTGTCCCAATTTTTTGTTTTGGGGCTTTTGTCATCAAGGACCATCTTGTACCAATTTCTCCAGCCTGCAATTGGGGGAAGAGGCCAGTTCTTGAAAGTATCCTGCCACTCGTGAGGCTTCGTCAGTGATATCTTGAAAAGAATCCTCTGGGATTCGGCTGCAATGAACTCAGAGGGATCGGAAACTCCTACGGGCCCGAGGAAATAAGATGCTGCTTGTTCCTCGACGGGAATCAAGATTTCGGCGGCTAGAGCCTATCAAGAACAAAAGAGGACGAAAGGAAAAAATTTGAGATGGGATTCGAGAGAGGTAATACCGAATGTGCTTCAGGAGAATAAGATTTACCTGGAGAGATTGGTCTTGGTTCGCCATTTGAAGATTGAAGCTTAAAAAATTGATGAGCTAGGGTTTGGATCTAGACGAAGGCTCCAACGGTTTAAAGGAGGAAAGCACGGGTGTTGAACAGATTTGGCCTGGGGACGTTGAGTATTTATGGTTAATTCCGGAATAAAATCACCTTTTATCCCGTAATTGAAGGGGCGCGTGTTAATTCCAAAAATTGGTACAGGGAAGAGACTGACATGTGAGCCGAATATGGCAGAGGAACACCATTCGGCAGGAGGTTTTCCTCAAAGAATTCGGTAGAGGCGTCTGCGGTCGGGAGTACATCGTGATTCGGCAGGAGAGTTGTTCCACGGATGAAAGCGGAAGCATTCGGGAGTGCGTGATGATGTGGATTGGATACAAAGAAAGAGGTGAGTTGATGATGGATACGAGACGGACATGACGCCATGGTGTTGATTTTAGGTAATAAATATTGTAATCGTGGTCGACTAGGAGTCATGTTAGAACCAGGGTATAAATATAAACCCTTAGTGTTTGTAATAGGGATCGAACAATTTCACAACAAACCAGCCCCGTGCCAACTTTCGAGTCCTTCTAGTCGTTACGTCGAGTTCTTCGAGAGGAGCCATCGATCCGTCAACCTCCGTAAGTACCGGCAACCTTTTATCATGTCTAGTATCATGCGGTGGATTTAGATCGTGATGCATGTAGTCTTGTTACCATGATTAGTATCATGCGGTGGATTTAAGCTTGGTTCAAGAAGGTTTCCTTGTTGGATCATGAGTCATACGGTAGGCTAAGATCTAGCTTGGAGCTAGTTATCGACTCTATTAGATTTAGCAAGACCTAATAGATTCATTAAGTTACCATGTGTTGCTTTGAATTTTACTTTTTTATGTTTAATTCATGTAATACTCTTATTGCCCGATTTATATTGATTAGATTTGGCTCTATCTTGTTTGTAATCCACGTGTTGCACGCTCAAATCTTTGGCTTGACGTGGCAAGCGGGTCATGCGTTCTCTATAGCCGAATTCGGATCAATCTAGATTGTCACGTGTTGCGGGTTCAAACTTGTTGATCTTGCATAGATCTTGATGGAACCGGGTATCATGCGGCAAATGCAGGTTTTTAGATTGTCTTAGAGCTAGTCATCCGGTGGACTAGAATTCGATTCAATCTGATAGATTTATCATCCTTGGCAATGTTTGTTCCTTCTCCATGGAACCCGATTCGGCTGTACAGCCGTATTCGGTAGTCCCCTCACAAGTGAAACATGTTCATGAGTTTGCTTTAAATAATCTACGCTTTTAGCCTTCCATGTTTAGAGTATATCATGCGGTGTATTGATCTATTCTTGGTTGGTGGTGTGATTTCAAACAAGTTGTATCATGCGGTGGATTAACTTGTTTGATGTCATGCTTGACGGGTTTGAAAGTACCTAGACACGCGGTAGACTAGTGCTTTTGGCCTATGCACGCTCGTTTACTGCAAATTCATGATCATGCTTCGCTTTTATTTAATTTATCATGCTTTATCCTTGATAATCGGTCATGGTTATGTGCTGTAACGTTGTCTAAATAAAGACCGATTTTTTTCATCATGCTTACATTATACATTCGGCAGTGCTCTGTTTACACGCTTTATCAATTCCCGAATGATGTTTAAATTGCTGGCAGATAGCTTGTTTGTAGCTATATGTCGTTCTAACTGGCTTTATAGCCGTAAATATGGAACTGTCTGGTACCACCCGACAAGTTCCAGGTTTTATCTAACCGTTTTCATCCTTTGTCAGTTTCAGGGAAAATTGACTGGCACGCTTCCGGATTTCGACGCCGGGCCACATGTGTGAAGCCAGCTAATCCGGCTTGCTGTGTGCTTGGCGTGAGGTGCTGATTTTACGTCAACAGTTCGCATGCCAGGTCGCGTTGTGTGGCAGACCTAAGCACGACGACACTACTGTTCACTCTAAGCAATAGAGTGGTGGCGTAACCCTAGCGTGGTGTGGAAATGAAAGAAAGTAGGGGTCCCTAGCCCATGGCCCAACTTTATATAGTAGGGCCCCATCGGCGCAACGGGTGGTCACACCTCAACGTCTCTTTGGCGCACCCGGGGCTTCCAACGGATCTACCGTTCAACGACTCTTTCGGCCTAATGGTAAATTGGTAGTAACGGCTAGTTCCGAACGAGAATCTGCGTCCCCGGCCTCCGAGCAGCTCCGACCGACGTGGGCTTGTTATGCCCCACTTCAAGTCCACCCAACATCAAAATCTCCAGTGTAACATTCAAGGTTATCACAGACCTAGGGATGACCTATGGGTCAGCTCTATCGCCCACTCCAGGTCGCAGAGGCCTCGGCAACCTTCCAGGTCGCCTCGGCCTACCCACGTCGGGTTCACACCACGTATCCTAGGCCCAGCTGCCTACACACCTTCTAGGTCGCCCCAACCTACAGTGGCTCCCCACTATCAATGGCTCTGTGCTTAAAGGCTCTACAGCCCGTTGACGACCTCTTGGTTCCAATCACAGCCCCCGGCTGAGGCCCTGTTGCTCTCTAGGTCAATTCCGACCTATAGAATTCAGGATTGATTCTCCTGCGTTGTGCCATTGTGCAGCGGTCGTGTTGGCCCAGGTCGACACGGGTCCTCTTATCAGTCATTATGGCCTTCTCAAGGTCGGTGTGGTACCATAGCCCCGCCGGGACCTTGGCAATGTCATTGTCGCCCGGGCGCCTCATCATTTTAGGCCAAGACACATTAGTTTCCATGCAAACATGTGTATAAAAGCTTCGTAAGCTACAGAAGACCTTGGCGCATGGCCAATTACAAGGTAGAAATATATTAAAGGTCCTGATCTACCTTACATGGTGCCTACGACGCAACCTAGACTGATGAAGTGTGTCGCAAGCTTTCTTCTAGCTTCGGGACCTACTAGGAGACCTCCACCACCGTTGATGTTGTAGCTGTCACACAGCCACCTTTACACTAGCCCCAGAAGGTTTCCTGTGGAGTCCCATCTTTTGCTAGGGTGCTCTCACAAGATTCCAAATTGGACCATCTTCACCTTAGGCCTTCCCTAGTGCAGCACAATGGTCTCCAACACCACATTAGGACATTGCTCACATGGTCCGTCAAGGCATGTACTGCCCCATGCTGCACCTGGATTCCTCGCTGGGCGCAGGCACATAGATTGGTGGAGTTCTACCAACTTCACAAGAATTCTTCTAGCTCCAACATATGATACTCTCGCACAATGCTTGGGTGGACGCACACAAGACCAGGGCATTGCAAAATTATCAAGTGGTTCTGTTGTGATGCCCCTACTAGTTCAAGAAGTAAGCACTAAGGCCTCCTATTTATAGCAGTGGACCTCTACAGTGGCCGCTACCCACCCAGCTGACGCGGCATCCTTATCCGTAACACTGTTCACACATGAAGCGTGAGGTCTCTGTCCGTTTCTGAGCCCGCTGACACGTCTACCGGCCGCATGATGACAACTTTTCAGTCCTTGTCTCCTAGTGGCAACGGCCGCATCTCTTCTTGGGACACGTCTTGTGCCTGCACAATGCACCCGTGGGTCGCTACACGACAAAGGAACCTAGCGCCTGGCGCTGTCCTGTGAAGATTCAGTTAGTTTGTCCCATTCAACGAGAAGAGCATCTTAATGCACAAGCAGAAGGTCGTAGGTTCTTGGTTTATTCTTCGAGCACCGATCTGACCTTAGAATCGCCTTACTACTCAGGGGTACTCCGCGAGTGCGTCTTGTGACGGCCTCTTTGACTACGTCGCCTCGACCTACCAGAAGCAAGCTTTTGTCACCCCTCTACTCAACCTCCCTTTGGTCGGCACTGAGACCTTCCTCGAAGGTGTTGACGCAAAATGTGCACTCAACGCCAATCACACAGCAAGCCGAAAAGCTAGCTTCGCACGCGCGAGAGCGAATGACGTGCCGATCAATTTTTCCCGAAAATTAACAAAAGATAAAGCAGTTAGATACCAAAGCTTGGAACGTGCTCGGGTGGTACCGGATGCGGTTCCATATTTATGACCAAGAAGCCAAGCAAGAATGACATGTAGCTATGTAGAGCTATCTCGTCAAAGAATCACAACCATCCGGACCATTACGAAAGAAAAATGAATACTGCCGAATGGATGACGTAAGCGTGACGAAGATCGGTCTTTACATAGATAAAGATGCAAGCATGAAGTTATGACCGATCCCCGTGAGGTTTGTCATTAAATAAAATGAGGTAAAGCACGAACATGATCATGTATTAAATGAGCACGCATAGATCAAAGCACTAGTCTACCACATGTCTAGGTACTTTAAGATCCGTCGGGTATGATCACAAACAAATCTATCCACCGCATGATACAACTTGCATGAAAAAACGTACCACTTCCCGCAAATAGATCTATCCACCGCATGATACAATCTAAATACGAAAAGCTAAAAGCATACACCACTTAAGGCACAAACGAGGCACGTGATCTACTCGTGAAAATATAACCGAATACGGCTGAACAGCCGATCCAGGGTCCATGAAGAAGGAACAAACATTACCACGTGAATAAATCTATCAGACTGAATTGGAAATCTAATCCACCGGATGACTAGCTCCAAAGCAACCCAAAAACCTGCATCTACCGCATGATACCCGGTTCTTTCAAGATTTATACGCACAAAGCAAGCTTGAACCCGCAACACGTGACAACCTAGATCGATTCGGTTTCGGCTATCGGAGAGCACAAGATCCACGCGTCAAAAACACGAAACCTGCCCGTGCACGGATCTTTAAAAGGAAAAAAGCCGATCCAAACCCATCTAGATTGGGCAAGAGTGTGTTACATGAATTAAAACATAAAGTAAAACTCATGATAACACGGGGTAACTTAATGAATCTATTGGATCTTGCCAAAATCCAATAGAGCCGATAACTAGCTTCGAGCTAGATCTTAGCCTACCGCATGGCTCATGATCTAACAAGAAACCCTCTTGAACCAAGCTTGAATCTACCGCATGACACGAAGCGTGGTAACAAGACTACTTGCATCGGATCTAAATCCACCGCATGATACTAGACATGATACAAGGTTGCCGGTACTCACGGAGGTCGACGGATCGATTGGCCCTCTCGAAGAACTCGACGACACGACAAGGACTCTAGGGTTTGGCGTAAGGCCGGTGTGTATTGAGGAATGAACGTGTCCGTTACATACATCCAGGGATCGTATTTATACCTCGCCGATTACAACCGCGAATGGATTCATTGCCTAACTAAACTCGATCGCCTATCCATCCATTCGCTTCCTCCGATTGAGCCACGTCACCGTCCAATCCCGCAAAATCAGCTCTCTTGTTCTTTTGCCGAACCGGGAGCAGATAGCCGACCGCGGATCCTTCCGCCGAAAATCTCTCGAAAATATCTTTCCTTCCACCGGACGGACTCTTTTTCGAATCGGACCCACATGTCATACTCCTTACCAAATTTTGGTGTTAACACATGCCCCTTCAATTGTGGGATAAAAGTAATTTTGTTCCACAATTGACTCTAGCCACGAATCCTTGAGCCAAACCCGTCAACACCGTTCTTCGCAATCCGCCGGATTCTTCGTTCGCATCCAACCCTAGATCCCCTTCGTTCCGAGCTCGAATCTCCAATGGCAACTCAGAACCAAGCTGCTCAGGTAAATTCACCCCTCCAAACCTTTGTTCGGCATTAGGTTTTCAATTTTACCTGAGATTTTCCTCTTCCGCTCTCCTCCAGGAACCTTCTACTGCTCTTCTGATTCCTATTGAGGCCAATTCGCGGTCTTACTATCTTGGTCCCGAAGGGAATCCTGACCCTCGAGATTTTATTGCCGCTGAAACTCAGAGAATCCCTTTCAAGGCAGCTTTATCTCCACCTCCCCAGTGGCAAGATGCGTTCAAGAACCGGCATTTGCCCCCAATTGCGGGCCGGAAGACTTGGTATCGGAGGATTCTTGCGGATAAGAGTGGATTGACCAATCCGGATGCTCTCCGCATTGCTCAATGTCCGGAGTTATCCGTAGCCGAGACACCCAAGAATGAAGATCTTCCGATAGCCACATGCCACTTCCGGTCAAATGGCGTCAACACCTTCCTTTTTGGGCATGGCCCAATGTCTCCAACCTTGGCCGATGTGTACATGATCACCGGCCTTGACATCACCGGGTCCGTCCCGGCCTTGGAACTTCAAGAATTCCTCACGCCAAACGGGGGTAAAGCCGGGGAATGGCTACAAGAATTATATTTCGAAGCACATGAGAGACAATCCCCTTGGCGAAGTTGAATACGAGCCTTTTGGAACATGTGGTTATGCAGATTTGTCTTCTGTGGCAAGGCCAACGAACCCACTTTGAATCACATCGCAATGGCGATCCATCTGGCTAGTGGCAATCGCCTTCCTCTGGGAAAATTCCTCTTGGGCAGTGTATACCATATGCTTCATCAGACCGTTACCCAAATGTACACCAGCCAGAGGATAGCATGCGTCAATGGCCCTTGGTGGTTTGTTCAAATTTGGCTGCAACTTCACATGCATCAGATTATAGGCGTCGACTTGAACTCCAGGTTCTTCCCCTGGTCCAATCCCCCCGAAGGAGAGCTTCAAGTTACCAGAGGATGCCAAAACTATGGAGAAGCAGCTTCAACTGTTATCGTTCAGCAGGACATCATCCAGCTCTTCGAGTTGTTCTTCAGAGGCTTCTCCAATCCTCTTTGGCTCCCTTATCTAGGCAATGACACTCTGACCTTCCCTGTCGAATTCTCCTTTGAGCCCGGCCATCAAGATAGGGGATTCTTGGAAATCTTTAACATCATAATCCGCCCATGCATATTACCGGCCGAGTTCAATGGAGGGAGGCAGAATACCAGTACTTATGAGTACTACCAGCCTAATGTAATGGCCAGGCAACTTGGATGTGGCCAGATGCCCCCAAGATTGTTTCGCATGAATTCCTCAAACCCGGGGAGGAAATCAAAGAACGATGCGATGCAAAGCAAGAGAGTTTTCAACTATGTGTGCAGTCCCACTGTCTACACATGTCCTTTTGTGCCTGCAACCATAGCTCACCCCACCTTCAACTCATGGTGGCAAGAATTCCATGACCATATCTTCAGTGAACCCGTTCATGTGTTCCGTGCACGTGGTGCCCGATTTCCTGCCGACTTCAGAGGTAACACAATGAGCCCTTGGATCAAACACTTCTTCTCCATTCATGGTTTTGACCTTCATCTTTTGCCCACGAACACGCACCGCCCCTCGAGCCGGGGTAATCACTTATAATGCCGAAGGCCCGATTTCAAAGACCGGGGTTTAAATCCACAACCCCGCATCAATTAATGGCCGGGTATGCTACCACGGATCCCAGCCTTTCTAGCCTTGCTGCGACAGAGGCAAGGTCCGCACCTCGATTGCCCCTCCAAGTGCCAAAAGGAGAAGAACTGTCAAAAAGGTGCTTGTTGAGGTAAAACCCTTTACCTTCTTGATTACCAAGTCACTCGTTCTTGATGGATCATATTCATTGTGCATTTTCGGACCGAGCCCAACATTCTTCGTAACCAAGACTCGCCAATGCTCCACCCACCGGTATGTCCTTTCTCGTCCTTTCTCAAGGATGAGCGCCGGCACTCACTCTTTCAATTGGACACTTGCGAAGAAGGCCGTGGAAGAACAACCTTGGTAGATGTTCCGGTGGCCCAACAAGCGAGTCCATCCAGGGTTGAGTTACCCATCCCGGTGGAGATCTCGTCCTCATCACCTTCTGCAGAAACAATCAATTCTCCAGAGATGAATCTCCCAACCCAACTGGAGCCAGCAAATTCTCCCAGGATGCCATCGCCTATCGGTCAAACGAAATAGCCAATCCACCGGAGGCGGCGGACCCAACTCCTTTCCGGCCCGTAAGCCCACGAGCTGCCAATGCCCGCATCGGCACCCCTTAGCTCGAAGTTTCGGCTCTACCCGGGGCACCTTCCCCGTCTGCGATTGCCCCCGCTCAAGAAACCATTCATGAGGTACCCAATTCCGCGCTTGGTTTCGGTACTTCGATGTCAGCATTCTCACCTCGGTAATGTGACTTTTCAGGGTCACGCTCCGCCGTCATCGAGCTTGCCATCAGAGGGCCCATCAACTGCCGAGGTGATGAAAGAAATAAACCAGCCGCTGCCAGATGAAGTGTTGCCCAAACTCAAAGAAATTGCAGCCTGGCTAGAAAAAGATGTTCAGGATCAGCTCCATGATCTTCGTCATTTCGAAGAGATGTTTGAACCCATTAGTCGAAGACTCCCCGATGACATCAGAGCTTTCCTATCATCCGTCTACGACTTAGAGCCTTTTTATGTTCCCTTGAGGCGCACTTGGAGGAAATTGCGCTCCCGTCCGGCCATCGAAAAGGAGAAAACTCGACGCCGAACATGCCATGAACGGGGCACAATCCCAAGCGAGAAAGCCATAAAGATGCCTTGGCCGACCCGCAAGCTTCTTACGATTTGAAAGTCGCCAGGAAGGCCGCTCTAGAGGCAGAATTGAGAAGCCCGTCGGCGGAGATGGAGATTGACCAGAAGAAAATAGCCGATCTCCCTGGATTGATAGCAAAGACCCAAGCGGAGGTAGAATCGGTCTGTTACCGCAGTAAAGCAATGCGATGCGAGCTCATTGACTTATCTGGTGCCCAAAAGGACTACCAGGAGATCTTGGATAATTCCCACTTGATAGTATCCAATGTTCGTCATGCACTCGCAAAACTCCTTAATGCTTGAATGTCCTTATTGATGTATACCTGGACTGGTCGTTCTTGTAATATTTCCTTTGCGATTTGTTTCCTTTCCTTTGCGTACTTTGAGATGTAATGCTGAACGACCCATTCGGTAGTGAAACGCTAACTCCCGAACGACACCTTGAGTTCCCTTAGCCGAACCAATCAACCTGCGCACGGTCCAGCTTGGAACTCCAAACGACCCGCAGGCGGGCTGGTCAAGGAAATCTTTCCACCTTCCGATTTTATTGGGACGTGCGCCACGATCCACAGCCACGACTCGAAGCCACGATTTACCCTGCCAGGCCTATAAATGTTGCCATAGGTACCCCTAGCTTTCCACCAGGCCTTCTAGCTCTCGAATCTTTGCCAATCTCTGGTCTCCTTGCAAACAGTGCACATCCCCAAACCGCAATGGTGCGCCGCCTCAACCGCCGCCGTGCCTCCGACGAGGCTGAGGGGAGCAGCGCTAACGCGCGCAGGCGGTGATGACCGTCAACTTCTCCTCTTCGATCCTTCTCTTGATCTTCTTTTGCCTTGACAATCACCTCCCTTTTGCAGGTTGATTCAGTGGAATCCGCCTCGCGCGCCGACCAATCAACCCCTCCCAGATGACTCTTCGGAGTCCGACGGCCACTCCCCGGTACCGTACGGGGAAGCAGACGCCATCCGCTACAAGGAGGAGTTAGAGGCATCCCGTCGCGAACTGGAGGATGTCTCCAAGAAAGCGGGCGTGGCCGAGTTAGAATGGGAGGACCAGCGCAAACAACTGCTGGAGGCCATTGACGGTATGGCCCTGAGATTGATTCTTGGTCCAGCTCGGCCTTTGATGCTAATCCCTTCTGCTTGTCTTTTGCAGCCCGCGACGCTGAGCTCGACCAGCTAAAGACGCTGGTAGAGCAATTGGCCGAGAAGGTGAATGCCCACGGCGACACGCCGGCGGAGCGCCTGGCCGCAGTGGAGCGTCGCGTCGACGAGGTGGCCGTTCATGGCGTTCGCCTGGGCACCACCTTGGGCCTCGGCCGCGATGGCGACGCATACGGACGTCGACTACTCCACCGGGCCGCGTGGCTTCCGTGGCGGCGCGCCGGGGATATCGACGAGATCGAGCTCATCCCGGAGCGCCTCGACGGCCACGGCGACGCCATTGCCGAAATTACCCATCCCCGGTCCGTGTTGAACAGACTCTTTGACTAGATTGTACTAGGGATGTGTAAATGTCGGCAATATATGATGAACTTTTGAATTCTGCATTTGTTCCGTGATATCTCCCTTCGCATTTGCATCTGTGAATTTTGTCTTCTTTGAATGCATCCGGGAACTGTCTTTAGCCGAACGCTCGCAAACAACTGCCCCTCGGCGCAAGATCCACAAAGGATCCCAATTCGGCAATCCGTAAACACTGTTCAAAAGAAAACCCTTCGCACTTGGTGGAAACCCCCGCCGCTTGGTATTCCAACGGTGTGTCGGCCGCATCATCACTCCCAATGCGCCTCCTTGGTCAATAAAATAGCCCGTGGGGTGCTCGCAAATCCACTCGCACACTCCTCCATCGCTTCTCGTCTCTTCCTTTGCGCCGAAGAAAAAACCCCAACGCCATGGACAAGGGTAAACAACCTCAGGGGAGCGGCTCATCGAGGAAGCGTACGATTCGGAAGTGAGTTCTTTCTTGATCTGCTCCTCGTTCTCCTGCTTGATCTTACGCTTCATGTCTTCTTCTCGTCTTTTCAGCCTTGATTTGCTTCCTGAAGAGGTCATCGGGACCGAAGATGTCCCCGAGTACATCTCCTCCGATTCCTCCCCCCGCGCGAGGATGCCACACCCGAGCAAAGGGCCATTCATCAGCTGCGCCGCCGTGCCCGGCACCTGGAGCGCGGCCTCAGGGACATGTCCGTCCGTTGCCAAGCCGAGCGCGAGCGTCGCATGGCGCTGGAAGCACTAGTAGGGGGTAAACGCTTCTGACCCCTTCATGTTTGCATCTGGATTTCTTGCCCCTAACCTTGATTCTTTTGCTCCAGATGTCTCTGACAGGTACAGAAACCTGAAGGCGGCCTGGGATAGCTTGGTAGAGGCCGCCAATCATGGTCATCCTCGTGCGTTCCAAGTCGCCGTCACGGTGGTCCTGGAACAACTGAAGAGGGAGCGAGGCCGAAGAAGCAAAGAAAAGATTGAATCATACTTTCGCTTCTTTCTCCACGCCTTCTGCTTCCCTCCCTTTAGGGGACCTGACCATCGTGGCGCTAGATGTAATCTTGTAAGAAACGAGTTGTAATGTAGTATTGAGCTAAGGGCAATGCATCGAGCACCGGCCATTTTCTCTTGTTCATGGATTTTTGTTCTAAAGGCGGCCTCATCCTTGAGCGCCTACCGTTTCGTGTCGATGTGTATAATCATCGATCGATTTCAATGCTAGGATAATACTTCTTCGAGATATCTTCCATTTATTGCGGCGGAAAACTCCTCTCCTAGCAAAGTTTTCAATATGTATGCATTACCGGAACGCATCCGACCACACGAAAAGGCCCCCTCCCGCTAGGGGACCATTTGCCGAATTCAACGTATTTAGTTCCAATCGGCAATAGCGCTTTCCACACCAGGTCGCCTTCTGCAAATTGCCTTACTTTTACTTTCTTGTTATAATATTTAGCGACCCGCAGCTTGTTTTTCTCGATGTTCTCCAGGGCCCTGAGACGGATCATATGCAAATCTTCTAACTCATCCATCATCAGGCCACTGTAATCCTTGGAGCTTAACTCGTTTTGCAGCACTACTCTCCTCGAGTCTGATTGCATTTCCCAAGGCAGGACTGCATGATGCCCGTAAACTAACTCGTAAGGAGAAGTTTTTGTAGCTCCATGGGGGGCCATTCGGTAAGCCCACAGCGCTTCACTGAGTACCGAATGCCATCTCCTCGGCTTCTGGTCGATCTTCTTCTGTATAAGCTTGATCATGATTTTGTTAGAAGCCTCTGCTTGACCATTAGCTTGGGCATAGTATGGAGAAGAATTAAACAGTTTGATTCCCATGCTTTCGGCAAAATCTCCCGAACTCCAATGACACGAATTGTGCCCCCCCGGTCGGTGGTAATCGTCTGAGGGATTCCAAATCGATAGATGATGTGTTCCTTAACGAACTCGATCATGTTTTCTGACGTCACTTTCTTCAGCGGGATCGCCTCGACCCATTTGGTGAAGTAGTCTGTAGCCAAAAGCACGAACTTATGCCCCTTGCTAGATGGCGGATTAATTTGGCCAATCAAGTCTATACCCCACCCCCGAATGGCCATGGCTTGATGATGGGATTCAATGCCGATGCGGGGACTCTTTGAATATTCCCGAACCTCCGGCAATCTTGACACCCCTTGTAATACTCAAAGCGATCCTCTAATATCGTCGGCCAAAAGCACCCGGCTTGCCTAATAACCCATTTCATCCGATAGGCCGATTGGTGCGCTCCACATATCCCATCGTGCACCTCGCTCATCATGTTCTTGGCTTCTTCTCGGACCCGGGCATCGTAGCAATACTCCATCTAATGATTTATAGAATAAATTATCATCCGGAAGAACGAACTTGATTGCCTTGTACCGAGCTTCCTAGAGACTTTTCGGGATGGATCTCTCAAATAATCAACGATCTCTTTCCTCCAATCATCTTCTCGTAAGATCCGTCCCTAGTGCACTCACCTCTCGCAGCAAATGCTTCTTGACTCTCTTTATAACCGGAGGCGCTCCGAGCCGGCTGTTTGCTTCCTCGTTATGCTCTCTAGGAATGTGCTTGTAGGGTTACCGGTGGAAAGCCCTTCAAGATTTCTCTCGCATTCCTCGTAGTAACTCCTCGGCGCCTCGCTCCCCGCACTCGTACCGGCCGTTCAATTGCTTGATGACCAACTCGAATCTCCATAAATTTCAACTGAAACGGCCCCGGCTTCTCTCAAATATTGAAGCCCTCGAAGCAATGCCTCGTACTCAGCCTGGTTATTTGTGACAGTGGGTTGTATAGGAATGGCGAATTCAAACATCTCACCTCTGGGAGAAATTAGTAGGATCCCTACTCCCCCACCTTTGCCACATGATGACCCATCAAAAAATAAAGCCCAAGGGGTAATTTCAAGCAGATCAACTGAAGGGTCACGATGCTCAGTAATAAAATCGGCAATGACCTGACCTTTGATGGCTTTTGCCGATTCGAACTTCAACTCGAATTCTGATAAAGCTAAAATCCATTTGCCAATCCGTCCATTCAAAATTGGCATAGATAACATATGTTTTATCACATCAAACTTCGAGTATACAGTGCATTCGGCATTCAACAAGTAGTCTTTGAAACTTTGTACATGAGTAGTATACGCAAAGACACGCTTTTTCCATAGCCGAATACCTCGGTTTCGGGATCAAGTAATTTTCGGCTAAGGTAAGCTACTACCCGCTCCTTTCCTTCGAATTCTTGAATAAGGGCCGATCCAATGTTTGGGTAACGGCCGCCACGTACAACTTGAAAGGCTTGTTTAGCCGAGGAGGAACCAAAGACCGCGGCTCCTTCATGTACTCGCTTGATCTCGTCAAAAGCCTTTTGTTGTTCGTCGCCCCATGTGAATTTCTGATCTTTCTTTAGCTTCAGCAACGGAGAGAATGGCAATACCTTCTGCGACAAATTTGAGATGAATCTTCTCACGAAGTTGATCTTGCCGAGCAGTGATTGCAATTCCTTGAGGTTGTTTGGAGGAGCGACCTCATCAATGGCTTTCATGCTCTTTTTGCCAACTTCGATTCCCCCTTCGTGGACCAAAAACCCCAAGAACTCTCCAGCGACACCCCGAATGCACACTTGTTTGGATTCATCTTTAGGCCATGCTTCCGGGTGCATTCCAAGGTCTTCTTCACATCTTCCAGATGGGTGTCATGACTTAAGGACTTGATCACTACGTCGTCAATGTAGATTTCCACGGTCTTGCCGATCAACTCATGAAAAATGTAATTCATAGCCCGCTGATAGGTTGCACCGGCATTTTTCAACCCAAACGTCATGACTATCCATTCAAATAGGCCTATATGACCAGGACACTTGAAGGCCGTCTTTGATATGTCTTCTATTGCCATAAAGATCTGATTGTATCCCGCGTTGCCATCCATGAAGCTCATCACCTTGTGTCCAGCAGCGGCGTCAATCAACAAATCGGCAATAGGCATCGGGCATCCATCCATGGGAGTAGCTCTGTTTAGGTCCCTGAAGTCTATGCAAACCCTCATTTTTCCATTCTTCTTATACACAGGGACGATGTTGGAAATCCAATCCGCATATCTGCATGGCCGAACGAAGTTTGCGTCAAGTAACCTCTCGATTTCTTTCTTCACATCGGCCAATACTTCATCCTTGTAGATTTTCCGGGGCGGTTGCTTATACGGCTTGAAACCAGGCTTGATTGGCAACCGGTGCTCGACGATGGATCGATCCAATCCAGGCATCTCCGAGTAATCCCAGGCGAAGCAATCTTTAAATTCTCTGAGAAGCTCGATTAAGTTCCCCCTGAAGTCTGGTTGCAAATTTGCACTGATGAACGTCGGCCTTGGTTTATCACCGTTCCCAATGTCAACTTCTTCCAGCTTATCGGCCGACATAAATCCTCGTCCTAACTTGCCATCAGTGCCATCCACGGGGTTCTCCATTAAAAATTACTATAAGAGCCGACTGCTTGAATCGGCTGTTGGTCACTGCTGACAGGTTCAACAGGACCTTCTCCCCAGTCCTTCCCTGAGAAGCAATCGATGCCTTGGTACTCCCAGAAGGCTGGTTCCATGTTAGCCACGCTTACGGAGTCATCCGCCTGGACGACCTCGATTTCATCGTCCACCCACCGGATCGACCGTTGATGCATAGTGGATGGGACGCGGCCAGCTTGGCGTGGATCCGGTCCCGCCCAAGCGGCGGCCGTAGGCTCCCTTCCCTTCGATGATGAAGAAGGTGGTGAGCAGCGTCTTGGACCCGATCATCAAGTCCACGTGAGCGCATCCTTTGGTGTCTGAGGGGTTCCCGGCGAAGTCGTTCAGGATGATGCTTGTTGGTGTCAGATCGCTCGGGGTCATGCCAAGCTTCCTGAAGGTGGTGTACGGCATTACGTTGACTGCCGCGCCACCGTCGACGAACATCTTGGTCAATGGCTTGCCATTGACGTACCCCCTCAAGTACAGCGGCCTCATATGGCGATTCTTGGCCGGCTTGTCGAAGATGGCCCGCTTGGCAAGCACCGAGCTGCGCCATCATCTCCTCGGGCCGCTCGTCGTCAAAGGAAGCTTCCTCCCGCATCACCTCGGTTAGCGGGAGCCATGAACTCGTTTGGCGGGAAGTATACCATGCATGCGGGGGCCGAACGCTTCGATCCTTCCGGGCGGGTCCTTGGGGCGCCACTTCGCCTCGTCCGGATCCCGCTTGCTTCATCTCGCGGTTCCTCAAGCGCCGGACCCGCCTCTTCGGCTCCCCGCGTAGGCCGGGCGGGCACCACCGCCCCTTCTCGCCGGACGTGGACATCCTCGTCCTCTTCCCCGATCGCCCCACCCGAGATCGGCTTGGCGCTTCCCGGGATGATCAATGATTTCAATTTTTTGCCGCCGATCCCCATTCGGGTGGATCCTTCCAAGTCTTTCATGGACGGATCGGCGATTGCGCTTTCTCGCCCGTACTCAACATATCCGTCGCCGCATTCGGGACGGTTCCTTAATGTGGGTAGCTTTAGGCCCTCATTCCGGCGGTGCACCGAAGAAGGCGCACCCCCGGTGGGCGCGCTCGCCGCGCGCGTGTCTTTGTTCTTGATTCCATCTCGCGCGCCTCTTCTTCGGCCCTCCGCGCTACTCCTCCTCGTGACGACGCTTTTGGTAGCGCTCCTTTTCCATCTCGGCGCTGCCATTTGTTGAGGAGAATGCGTGACGTCACCTTGGGTTTAGGCCTGGACGATTCCCCAATCTCGACGTGGCTCTTGAGAACGCGGGGGCGTCGCCCCCGCACTTGTTCTAGGGTCACCCGGCGCTCCGGTCAACTGATCCACCTTGCTTGGACCTGGCTGAGGTCAGGACCTTGACTTTCCCCTTCTCTTCGGCTGTTATCGCATTGATAGAAAAGCCGAGCATGTTCTGAGGGAAGGGGTGGCCATCCAGCTTCATCTTGTTATCGAACTTGAGGTGCCCCTCCTGGATAGCCTTCTGGATCCTCATCCTGAAGACCCTGCAATCGTTGATGGAGTGCGAGTCCCTGTCATGGAAGCCGCAAGAACGTTTCGCTTTGACTCCATCAGGCCGAAGCATAGAGTGCCCTTCGGCGGCTTGATTCGGCCTTCCTTTACCAAGAGCTCAAACAACTTATCGGCCTTTGTGATGTCGAAGTCGTAGGTTCCTTTGGTCCGCACGACCCACCGCCGATTCATTGTCAAGGGCTCTTTACCCCACAAGATCTCTCGCTGCGCCTATCTCCAATTCGTCGTCGAATCTTCGCACAAATCGGCCTTGTCCAAGAATTGGTTGTAGATGTCGGCGATGTCATGCTTGCTTGCCAAACTTGGGGTCCTTCTTGAGGCCATATGCCCGATTGCTCATCAAGGATAACTTCGCGATAGTTGGCCCAAGTTTTCAAACTCCATCCCAAACGGCTTCTCGCGCACGGCCGGCAACATCCCGGCGACGGCCATATCGGCCACCGATCGTCCGGCAAGTTCAATGAGAAGCACATGCCCTTGACTTCTCTCGAATCTTCTAAGAAACTCCGGCGGTGTTTCACCGTGCCTTTACTTCGGGGTGGCGAGATCAATCAACTTCTTCTCAGCACTGCCGCTGAAGTAATGAGCGTGGAATTTACGCTCCAAATCTTTCCACCTGGCCACTGATTCAGGCGGCAAGGACGAGAACCACTGAAAAGCTGGACCCGTCAACGAGGCGGGGAAGTAGCGAACCCTGAACGTCTCTTCGGCCGAACATTCCCCAAGCTGCATGAGGTAACGAGCGATATGCTCGACCGTGCTTGTCTCGTCCTGCCCAGAGAACTTTGTGAATTCCGTCGGCGGTTTCACCCTTGGTGGCGAGGAGCACGTTATAGTACCACTGCGGGAACGGCGGCTCGTAGGTGGGGCCCTGCATCCTTGGCTTGAGGCCGAACTGATTCTGCATCAATTCGGCCATCTTGCGTGCTAGGGCATCTTCCTCCTGAGCGCCTGCAGCCGGCGCGTACCCTGGGTGCGGGAAGGCATCGAACGCTCCGTAATTTCCCACTTCATGATAACCACCGCCGTACAAATTCCTCTGGAGCCAGTTGGTCGACGGAGCTATTCTTCGACTGGGGTCGAGTGGGGCCCCGCATGAACCGAACGCTAGGTCTCCGTATGTAGGCCGGCACGGATTCGGCCGTTGCACGGTGCCGACCCGTGCTTTGCTCCGTGGTGGCGGTAGGATTGGTTGACTTCCCGAAGCTTGCGGCGGAGGGCCGAACTAGCCGCCCCCGGCGCCCGCGGAGGAGGTTGGAATGTCTCGCTCCCGGAGCTTTGAGGGGGAGGCCGCCGCACTCGGCTTCGTAGCGGCGGGCTGAGAGCTTGATTCACCCAGCTCCACGGTGCTCTTTCCGGCGTACGCCTTTCCAAACGCTTGCCCCGCGCCCGGGCCAAAGAGGGCCACCATCATCTGCTGGAGCGACCCGAGGAAAGCTTGGTTGTGCTTGGTGAGCATGTTGTCTACCGACTCCTGGAAGATCCGCGCGCATTCCTCTTTTTCTTGTTGGGTTGTGGCGTCGGTCTCTCCCGGCAACAGCACTCTGGGCAGGCCACTCTTCAGATATGGTACACCACTTCGATTCTTCTTAAATGACATGAGACACTTTTGCTGAAACTGATTCACGGCGTCTAGGAGCTGCTGATGCTGCTCTGGAGAAAGCTCTTCGATGTTGACATCCAGGAGGTCTGTGATCTCAGGCATCCTGAACCAATTCGGCTGTTGGTCCCACTGGGCGTGCCAAAAAGTGTGTTGACGCAAAATGTGCACTCAACGCCAATCACACAGCAAGCCGAAAAGCTAGCTTCGCACGCGCAGAGAGCAAATGACGTGCCAGTCAATTTTTCCTGAAAATTAACAAAAGATAAAGCAGTTAGATACCAAAGCTTGGAACGTGTCGGGTGGTACCAGACAGTTCCATATTTATGGCCAAGAAGCCAAGCAAGAATGACATGTAGCTATGTAGAGCTATCTGTCAAAGAATCACAACCATCCGGACCATTACGAAAGAAAAATGAATACTGCCGAATGGATGACGTAAGCGTGACGACGATCGGTCTTTGTATAGATAAAGATGCAAGCATGAAGTTATGACCGATCCCCGTGAGGTTTGTCATTAAATAAAATGAGGTAAAGCACGGACATGATCATGTATTAAATGAGCACGCATAGATCAAAGCACTAGTCTACCGCATGTCTAGGTACTTTAAGATCCGTCGGGTACGATCACAAACAAATCTATCCACCGCATGATACAACTTGCATGAAAAAACGTACCACTTCCCGCAAATAGATCTATCCACCGCATGATACAATCTAAATACGGAAAGCTAAAAGCATACATCACTTAAGGCACAAACGAGGCACGTGATCTACTCGTGAAAACATAACCGAATACGGCTGAACAGCCGATCCAGGGTCCATGAAGAAGGAACAAACATTACCACGTGAATAAATCTATCAGACTGAATTGGAAATCTAATCCACCGGATGACTAGCTCCAAAGCAACCCAAAAACCTGCATCTACCGCATGATACCCGGTTCTTTCAAGATTTATACGCACAAAGCAAGCTTGAACCCGCAACACGTGACAACCTAGATCGATTCGGTTTCGGCTATCGGAGAGCACAAGATCCACGCGTCAAAAACACGAAACCTGCCCGTGCACGGATCTTAAAAGGAAAAAAGCCGATCCAAACCCATCTAGATTGGGCAAGAGTGTGTTACATGAATTAAAACATAAAGTAAAACTCATGATAACACGGGGTAACTTAATGAATCTATTGGATCTTGCCAAAATCCAATAGAGCCGATAACTAGCTTCGAGCTAGATCTTAGCCTACCGCATGGCTCATGATCTAACAAGAAACCCTCTTGAACCAAGCTTGAATCTACCGCATGACACGAAGCGTGGTAACAAGACTACTTGCATCGAGATCTAAATCCACCGCATGATACTAGACATGATACAAGGTTGCCGGTACTCACGGAGGTCGACGGATCGATTGGCCCTCTCGAAGAACTCGACGACACGACAAGGACTCTAGGGTTTGGCGTAAGGCCGGTGTGTATTGAGGAATGAACGTGTCCGTTACATACATCCAGGGATCGTATTTATACCCTGCGGATTACAACCGCGAATGGATTCATTGCCTAACTAAACTCGATCGCCTATCCATCCATTCGCTTCCTCCGATTGAGCCACGTCACCGTCCAATCCCGCAAAATCAGCTCTCTTGTTCTTTTGCCGAACCGGGAGCGGATAGCCGACCGCGGATCCTTCCGCCGAAAATCTCTCGAAAATATCTTTCCTTCCACCGGACGGACTCTTTTTCGAATCGGACCCACATGTCATAGCGGATCCTTCTCGCCGAAAATCTCTCGAAAATATCTTTCCTTCCACCGGACGGACTCTTTTTCGAATCGGACCCACATGTCATACTCCTTACCAAATTTTGGTGTTAACGAAGGTGTGATGATCTTCCCTGATTTCGGTAATTAAGGTCGGCGGTTCATAAGCAACTACAGCGCCTTGTCTTCACTTCAAGCCCCTGGATCTGCGCCCCAAGAGATTGATGTTTGACTTCGTATGTGCTCAAGTGGATTTTCTTTTTTGGAACCCCGTGCACCCTACGCGACCTCTGTGGCGCCATGTCTTCGCTTCGCTTCGCTTCAAAATGACATCGCCTCAGCCGCTACGCCTACACGTCGATCAGGGGCTTGAGAGACATGGGTACCCATGGGGAGGTCCCTGTCAAGTGGACCTGACCTATCAGAAGCCCCACCGACCTTCAAGTGGTCCCAGAGATCTTATCCATAACCCTGATAACCTTAGAAGACCCAAGGCGACCTTATCCGAATCCCGGAAGACCTGCTAGGCTTGTGGTGCAAGTTTCTCCCCTAGGTCGCGGCACGCCGCCGCCTGAAGGTCCGCGGATCGCGGGATTCACCCTGTAATCACGGAAGATGACCTTCCTAACTTGTAACTGACCCCGATGATGGTCCACTGACCTTGAATGGAAGCCCTAGCCCGTTGACCATATATGGTGGCCTAGAGCTCCATTCGAGGGGACTTGCCCCGATTCACGCATAATTCCACCACATACTGGATGTAGGGTTTTACTCTCCGGAGGCCTGGACCAATCTAAACCCTTGTGCCTCTCGCCATTCTCGCCATGTTCCGAGTTCGCCCTGCGAACTACCACCTACGCTCTTAGGTCCCGATCCATTCCAATCAACCTACAACCGCTTGGGACACCCCCTAGCGGATCTGTCTAGGTCTCACCCCTGACACCGAATCAACACCAAATGGGCCCACAAAAATCTATTTTGGGCTATATGAACAACGCCGGTCTAAATGAACAGTTTTGGGCTCAACATAGCAACAAACGGGCCAAATTCATTTTATGATGCAACATGGCGTCACAATTGGCATGCCACATCGGATGGTACATCAGATTATGCCAGTGTGGCAAAGCGGTAGGGATGACAATTTGCACATGTCATTAAATTCATGAAGTTGTGAAATAAGATCTCGTCATTAATCGCGGTTTGTGATGCTTGATTAATGACGAAGGATTTTCATAACAACGGTGTCATAAATCATGGTTAATGTCAATCGCACTTTTTTGTGTCACTAGTCTGCATTTTCCTTGTAGTGGTAGAGGAAGAAGACGCCGACCCTATGTCACCAAACGCCGGAGCGGAGAGGGCGCCTAGAGCTGGAGCAGACAGGGCACTCGTGGCAGGCACAGACGGGGTGCCCATGGTGGGCGCAAATGGGGCACCCAGGGCCGGTGTGGACGCGGAGAGGGATGCAACAACGGTTCGGACATGGCCGAATCGGCGGTGGAGTCCGGGGACATAGGGCGAGGATGCCGCCGGGCTAGACGGCACGGGGGAGGAAGAGGAGTGGCGCGAGAGGGGCGCCCCGGTGTGTTGGTGGCGGTGGCACGAGGGAATCACACCGATGGGAGAGGCAACAACACGATACGCACGTCGCACGGAACATAAGAGGCAGCAGAAAATGGAAGAGAACCGAGGGATGTAGAAGGATAGAATTAGGGGAACACCACATACCCTAATGAGGGGTGGTGACCTTAATTATATAGCCATGATGGCTCAGCGTATCATCTATACATGGTAAGCTATAAACAGCGAGGATATCTACAATATCTCTAATAGTTGGCACCCACTGGTATTACCACAGATCACACTGAATAAGCATGTTAAAATTTTGGCTCAACAAGATTTGGCACTGCAGAAAATGCTGCCTGCATAATTCTGAATAGACAATGATGACTAATTTTGCACTGTAGAAAATGCAGCCTGCATAATTGTGAACAGCCTTCCAGTCACTATAGCTGCCTTCCAGATCTGTCCAACAGCCTTTTCAATCAATGGTGAGCCCCCTGGCTTTACAGTTTTCTCCACAATGTCCAACACATGGTTGCTTATCAATGTCTTCCTAAAGCTGCACCTTGTGAACAGAGACCACGGGTCATCAGCCAACCAGTCATCCAACCAGACAGATTATTCATCTCAATATTTAGTTTTGTCCATTTCTGGTATTCTTTCACTGAGGTAAGCTTCAATCTCATGGTAATCTAACACTCTTTCGATGTCCCCTTTCAAACCCAATTCTAACATATTACAAAGATTCCTGTGCCATTCCCTTTCAGACTGAATATGAGGTAAATTCAACAAATTTACAAGAATGGCATAATCATCCTCATTTAAAACAGATAGTCCAGGCTTCCCATTCATATCAACACCATAGAGACCTACCCAATTAAGGTCAGGTACGGTAAGCTCAAGGTTGTCAAAAGCTCTTCTTTCCGATCCAAACTTGAAAGTGCATAAAATCCTTACACCAGCTGGATTCCCGTCCACAAAGCCATAAATAGCTACAGAAAATGTGCGTCACAACTTATACACAATAATGCAATAAGTGGAGTGGAAATCTAACTCGGTTAATATAGAGAAAATGGATAGTTTCTCAACAACCAATATGAACCTTGCTTATTGTCCGACTTGCTTTGATCTTATCGATCTGGTGTGCTTCATGGGGAATCTTGCTTCCCCCTGTGCCACTTCTAGAACAGTCAATCTTCACACGCTTGCCAGCATATAGTACTACAGGGCCTATAACTGAACCACCAGATGACGAAACTGTAATATTAAGTGATGTTCTAGTAGACCCAAGAAGGCTACCCACTTCATTCACAGTATCCTCTGCGAGCCACGATTTAAACTCAAACAATACTTTATGAATGTAATATATTGTTCTCTGCTGGATAAATGTGCCTCTTTGAAGGTGCTTTCTAGTCTCCATGAGAACCACTGCAATCCTTTTAGCTTTGTCTTCACTTTTAGTTAAATGTACACCTTTCTTAACCATGCATAGCTGCATAAGAACCTCACTGTATTCAAGAAAATCATTTCCACGTGAAGGTAGTTCAAACTTTCCATACTTCTCATAGAATGTCAACTCTTTCTCGATCTTCTCTAATATTCATTGCTCATATCTGCAGCAACCAGATAATAAGCTTTAATCTTATCCGCCCCCAATTCAGTCATATCCCAATTTTTATGTGACCGCTTTTTAAATAGCCGGTTGATGCTTTTACCAGCAGTGGACCCAATGCACTTTCTTCAACGAAATCAGAGGATCCGTCAATTTTAAGAATTTGTCGTCAAAATTAAAGGGTTTGCCAACAGTAAAGTATGACTCATTAATATTAATGTTCCATATTATGCTTACAGAACACATAAACTACATACAGACAACAGTGAGTTTTTCTTTCTTCTTATTGCCGGTCTTTTCAGATCTCTTATCTGCAGCTGGTCCTCCATCATCTATCACACAAAAAGCTCATTCATTTACTTTGTCATATATGCACATATAAGATTGGACACAAGACTTCACATGCAATGTCCATAATTTATGCACATAAATTGCAGTAGATATCCCTAAAATGGTAGTAGGTAATGAGTATCCCTGTCTCAAATTGACTTGGTGGGCAAAGCCCCCCTTTTGTGCTAAGATATGGCTAGGAGCACCATATACCTTTTTTTGTCCCCATAGTTTGGGTATCCATTGGTGGCTCAACACGAGCAGTTCTCCTACAAAGTCATAAGAACATATTCTGATAAACATCTACAAAGTCGGCATGAGAAAAAAATTGTCAACTATAAATGCTAAGTAATTATTAGCTAATCTTGGATTTGTTTATCAATCAGCCAACAAAAAGCATACTAAAAAGTAGCACGATATGTGTACTTGTTCTTTTTATCCAAAATCATATAATAAAGGCTAATTAAGAGCAATACAACAACTAGATAAGATCTTTTTGTACCTGATATACAAAAGCATATATGCATCTCTCAGTTGTGCCTGTACATGGCCCTCGGTAACAACAGTGACCTGCAAATAGTAAATTACTGTAGAACAACTATTTTATGTGGTCAAATTATGATGATTACAATGGGAAATGTTGCTACCTGTGAATCATTGAGACACAACCATTGGTCTTCATAATCCTTCACATAGCATATATAGTGCCCCATAGACATAGTGGTGCCCAAATGGCAAATAATAGCATATAGATCATACATGATATCCTGACCTGGCCTACTCAAATAATCTGAGATATCAAGTTCCAAGGGATAAAAAATAGCATTGTCTAGTTTCACGTCACGGCCACCCTGCATTCATACACCAACTTTGTTCTATGACCCAATTATAGTCCCATAAAAGTAACTGATGTCCTATTATTTATTTTGAAATACATACCTCAAACCTCTTTAGTGTGACCATGAGTACATTGGGACTTTTAAAAATTGAAAGACTCTTGTATGCTATTGTCGTACGTTTGCACCTGCATAGCCAAAGCAAATTGTTAACAGGGCACGACACTGTGAGCAGTATATAATTTCTAGAGTATGAAGACTTACTTATTACATTTGAATTCCAATTCCTCTGCATCTGTATACATATCAAGGCAATCATGCAAGGTTGTCGTGACATATTGAATTGCAACCGTTATGTCCATTATCTTAGCATAACTAAGAGACAGACCATGACATTCGGAACATATTACCTATACAACAATGAAACAAAGAATTATACTACAATCACAATAGGAGAGGCATTTGACTTGAAAATACAATGAAATTCCTACCACAGATTTCTCCACTCCAGCAAACAAGTGGTGGATTATGTTTTCCATTGGGTTTTCCGCATTTCCAGAATGCATTAGAAAATAATCTGACTCCATTTTATTTATAGCAAACCTATATAAAATGAATACAAACACAGAATTTAGAAAATCTTGAGCCCAGCATATAGAAGTCAAATTAAGTATTTGATTTACTTACATCATGAACTCGTAAGCATCTTGCTGATAACCGAGGTTAAACTGTTTACCAATCAAGTGCATATGAGAAGCAATCTCCGAAGGGTAGAATGGGGATCTAATATGTTTAGTCACACGTATATGTCTCCGCAGGGCACAAAGTAAGCACCAAATTTCATCACTGTTACAACCTGGAAAAGAAAGAGATAATAAAATTCCATAGAATTGACTATATATATGTAGAACTCATTTTCATGTGTGTTATTCTGAATAACTTACATTCTTTTCCATATGAATCTCCAATTAAGTAGGCTAACAATGGTCTTGTGTACACAAGACATTGTAAGATGACATTAAGAAAACATCTGTTTAACAAAAAAAGTTCATGAGTTAAATGTGACATGCACAAATAGTACATCACTGGAAAATATATATTGTTAATCCTTACGTGTTTTTGTTGTTGTGTAGACCAAGATTTCTCCATCGAGTGTCCCTATATTTGTAAATCTTCAAAAATACATCATAAGAGTAGATCTGTCTTTCTTCACCTACAACACACAAAGGAAAGAATACGATGGAGATAATTCATAAATTTGACAAATATCCTAATGTCAAGAAGTTCACCTTCAATATCAGTAGTTTCAAGATGGGCAACCTCAGCACTTAGCTGAGCAATCTTAGGACTTAGCTGGGCCAACTTGGCTTGGAGTGCAGTCTCCTTCTTTGTCAGCTTCAATAATTTACATAGTTTCTTGCACTGTAGCAAACACATATCTTAGTGTTCTTCCACCAAGTACAAAATGAAATAGGCATGAAGATTACCTTCATTCTATTTTGCCCAGAGTAGATCTGTCTTTCTTCACCTACAACACACAAAGAAAAGAATATGACAGATAATTCATAAATTTCACAAATATCCTAGTGTCATGAAGTTCACCTTCAATATCAGTAGTTTCAAGCTGGGCAACCTCAGCACTTCGCTGAGCAATCTTAGCACTTAGCTGGGCCAAGTGGGCTTGGAGTGCAGTCTCCTCTGTCAGCTTCAATAATTTACTTAGTCTCTTGCACTGTAGCAAACACATATCTTAGTGTTCTTCCACCAAGTACAAAATGAAATAGGCATGAAGATTACCTTCATTCTATTCTGCCCAGCGGAGGAAATAGCAGGACTAGCGGACTCTGGGTTCTCTTTACTTCCTTTCCTTTTATTTTTCCCATTGTCCATTTCCACATGCGAGCCAGTCCTTCCTCCCTGTTCTTCTCCGCTTTTCCTCTCCTTGTACTTTAACACCCCTTTTGTTTCCATTTCCTCTCCATCTGGTAGCAATAAGGAAGCATCATTTTTCCCTTCTTCCTCTCCCCCTTTCCCCCCCACTTCAGAATTTGAAGCACATTTAACTCAAACAGCAGGTAATTCTTTCTAGTTTTTTTTAAGTCCATTTAAAGGAATATAACATAATAAGGATGAGTCTAAATGTGAAGAAGTGTGATATCAAATTGTAATCTATTGGAAATAAATTTGAACATATTCAAGTTGTTGCAAAGATAAGACCAAACAACAAGTCCATTGCAACCCTTCTCCCCAGATTTGCTTGCCTAATGTAAATGTTGGTCGTCTGATAGGCTAGCTAAAAGAGGACTGCAGCATCCTGAGCATTCTCCTCTATGTGACCAAGAGGAGGAATCAATTAATCGCCTTCTAATATCCTGTGTCAAGCATGGTTCTATGTTCAGCAACAGCTTGGTTTGCAAGCTTTAACTCCACAACCTGACAACCACTCATTTGTGGATTAGTGGGATCTGGTAAGCAAAAGGTTGCCGACCAAGTAAAAATGGCCCTGAATTCAGTCATAATCTTGGTGGCTTGGTCCCTTTGGAAGTATCAGAATAGGTGTGTTTTTATGGTATAGGTGTGTTTTTTATGGTATGCACCCTAGCTTAGATCCTTTCCTCCATTAGAGATGAACTCACCCACCTTCCTCATAGGGAACCTTATGGGTCTCCTTGGTCATGGGTTGTTTTACCATTAAAAGGTAAGATTGTGCGTGTGTGTGTTGGGGGTGGGGGGGAACCTAGTGTCTAGGGTGCTGTTCACTCCGGAAGGCTGCGAGGAACTGGCACCTAGGGTTTGGGCGCAGTTGAATCTCCCGGCTCCCTAAGGGAAGCTGGAAACAATAGATTGTTTCTTCTTGATCAAAACCAAGAGTTTACACAAGTATTTCAATTAACCCCCTAAGACTTGGTTAAAATAAATGACTGGGCCCGGTGCGCGCCCTAGCCACATCGAGGGCGCCGACCAAAGGTGCAGCCGGTCATAGCACGTTCAGCTTTCCCATTTTGTGGGGAGGTGTAGGGGCAGGAAAGACGGAGGTGGGTGCTGTGAGATGTCAAAAAAGATGTGAGAGTCTTGTTGACGAACTTAGTGGCATTATCAGCCTGAACCCTCTTTACAGGAAGGCTGAACTGGGTGTGGCGTATGCGAAAAAACCCCACAATGTGATCGGCTACTTCAGATTTGTGAACCATGGGAAAAGTGCAGCAAAAGTGAGTGTAATCGTCGAGGATGACTAAGTAGTACCGGCAACTGGAAATACTAGCCACAGGAGATGTCCACACATCACAATGTACTAACTCAAAAGGAACAGTACTGCGAGAGCTAGAAGAGGAAAAAGGTAGGAGCACATGTTTGCCTAGCTGACATGAATGGCACAAGGTGTGAGGTCCTTTATTACAAATGATGGAGGAATTCTTTCTAACAGTATCGATGGTGGTAGGTCCAGGATGACCAAGACCGAGATGCCACAAACTATAAGAGGTGGCAAGCCTAGCGTGAGGGATGGTGCTGCTCAGGCCCGTCCCTGGGCACGTGCCACCGGTGCACCCGAACAGGGCCCCAAAAATTGCAGGGCCACCAACTAGATTAGTTTGTATGTAGATATGAAGTACTAATCAGCATTAGTAATTCTACAAACCGACAAGGTAACTCAGAAAATATACAAAGCTGACAATGTCACTCAAAGTTTCTATGGAGTTTCCCGTAGGAACCCACACAAACTTTTCTTTATTCTATTCCTCACATGCAAATCATGCTCTATCATCCTGTAAAAGCTCTACAGTTGTATGCTTGATTTTCCTACCACCATTTCCACAAGTAAAATCCTATTTGGCCATGAATCACCTCTAAATCATATGCCAAACACATATATTTGCCTCTATTATCGTGTGACCATGTTTCTTCATCTGAATTTAATTTTCTGTCCATGCACATAATCCCATTAGACCATATAGAACAATAAAAACAACCGGTAATCATGTCAGTATTGGAGATAATTGGATCGAGGGCCTCAATTATAATTTGGTACAGGGCCTATATAATTAACGGGACGGCCCTGGTGCTGCTGGCTGCTGGTGGGATGGTGTAAAGGTCGCCGGAACTATTGCAGTGCAGGATCACGCGTGTGGTCTCGATATCCTTAACAGAAATCAGATTAGGAATCAAAGAAGTAACACTAAGAACACCATTGAGTTGGAAGTTAGAATTTTCAGCAGGAAGCAAGGAGTTGCCACGGCACGAGACAGGAAGGGTGTGATCATTTCCTACCGTGATGAATGAGTGAGAGGGAGGTAGGCGAGAGAGTTACCATCATTTGCGGCCATGTGACCAGACGCCACCGAGTCCAAAGATCCATGTGATACAGATTGCGTGGAGACGTAAGGAACATCAATTTTTCTTCTTTTCCTTTTTTTTCCTCGCCTCCCTGCTGGCAGAAGAGATAATCACAAAAGCATCTTGAGATCCAAAATCACACACACACATATATGGCTGTTGTAACGTCTCATCCATATCTAGAGTTGGTGCAGTTCTTCCTACGGAGGCCTTCACGAACCGCAGCAAGGAGGAGACCAGTGGACTTTAGCAACTTACCCTCACTGTTAGCCTTGCCGGGCCGGGAAGCCTCAGCCAGCGCTGCAGCCTTCTCAGCTTTCTTCCCCCTCTCCTTCTCCGCCGCCTTGGACTTTCCGGCTGGGGATCCCTCCGACGAGTGGCCTCCGTCGTCGTCGGCGGCGGCGGGACGAGACATCGTCCGAGAGCGCGACGCTTCGCTCGCCGCTAGGGTTTGTTGCGCGTGGAATGGGGAAGGCGACGGGTCTGGTTGGACTTTATTTTTTTTTCATGAGCTTTGCATCCGGACCAGGGCCGTCCCGTTAATTACATAGGCCCCCTGTACCAAATTATAATTGAGGCCCTCGATCCAATTATCTCCAAATTATAATTGAGGCCCTGTACCAAAGTTGTCCTCAGCAAGAGGCTGGAGCTCTGCGTGGCGCAGGGGGACCTCGCCAGGCTGGTGCCGCCGCTGGTGCTGCGATTCGGCGGCGGTGGGGAAGTCGTGCTGCCGCCGGAGAACTACTGGGCACCCGTCGGCGATGAGACGGCGTGCATGGTGGTGTTCAGCTCAGCGCGCAAGGCCTCGTCGCCGATGAACGAGACGACCATCATCGGCAGCTACATGCAGCAGAACATGCAGCTTCTCTATGACCTTGGCAAAGACGTACTCTCCTTCCAGCCGGCAAACTGCAGCTCCTTCGAGACGCCGGCGGCGGAGACGGGACGGGATGGGACTACGACTGCGAGGAAGGGCTCGTCTCCTTCTTCCTCCTCTAGCCCACATATTTCTCTTCCTCTCCCTGTTTCGTCTCTAATATCTCTCCTTATATATGCTCAATTCAATGGTGCGCCAGCGGTTAGGCCGTTAGGGTGGCCCGCCTCAGCAAATAAATGAGAAAATTTCTTGGATTGTATTGAAGATTTAACTCACCCTTGTATGACATCCTATGGTTTATACAATTCGTGTGCTGATCTCAAGTGCAAAATAGAACCTATTTGACATTAAAATTTGGGAAATGGCATATGAAAAGAGAAGATGGAATCACTACTGGAAAGCTTAGGACTTTGCTAGCAAAGAACCAATTTTGCCAACGGCCATGCCGAAAACTCTCGGCAAAATTTGTATTTGCCGAGAGCCCCATGGTCGGCTCATGGCGAACGTTGAACTTCGCTGTGAGGTTTTGTTTTGGGAAAAGGCCATCTTGCCACTTCAAAATGTTTCCATCTTATATAAAGAAAAACATTACATCACAATTTCACATCTAGAAAACTTCGATAACTTTCAGCAAGGAATTTTATCAAATTTTAATTGTTTTCTTTTTTTATTGAATAGGGAAGGGTCACTTGTGAAGCAATCCATACCTATGTTTATCTTCTACACTCTAAACTTTTCGACTCCTTTCATACAACATGTGAAGCTACATGTTAAAATTTGGTACATTTTTATATTTGTTTTCTATATTTAACTAATTAATTGTATTTCAAGCATTTTTTGAATCAAGTCAAATTCAAACTGCAAGTGATTCAAATAATAGAGTAAAATGAGTGAAAATTAATATTCATGTTATTTAGACCAATTTAAGACCTTATCCATAAAATCAAAAGAAATTTTGAACATCTTGTTGAGGAAACACGATCAAAGACGCACATCCGAATGATTTTAATTTCTAAGAAAACTCAAATGAAGTCTGACAATCATGAAATTTGTCAATATCTCATGATATCATACATGAAGGCGGTGGGAAAACATTGAGTGTGTTTCACATAATTTTGTCATATACGATGTCGATGCTTACAAACTGAAACATCAGCGAAGAAGTTTCAGATAGTTATGAAGTAAGAGTTGGGTTTGTAAGTGAAATGATGTTCAAATTGAAAGTTGAATTCAAAACTTTTTCTACTCTCCACATACAACTTGTGGTACTCCATGTTAAAATTTCTTACATTTTTCTATTTGTTTTCTATATGTAACTAATTAATTGTATTTCAAGCATTTTTTAGTCAAATCAAATTTGAAATGCAAGTGATTAATATAATAGAAGAAATAAGTGGAAAAATGATATTAATTTATTTAGCTAAATTTGAAACCTTATTCATAAAATGAAAAGAAATTTCCAAAATCTTGTCCGGGAAACACGTGCGCCAAATGATTTCAAAATTCTAAAAAAACGCAAATGAAGTCTAAAAAATCGTGAAATTTGTCAATATCTCATGATATCATATAAGGAGTGTCGGGGACAGCCCTAGGGGTCCCCTTAAACAAACGGGGGAATCCCCACTTAAAACCCACGACAAGCCAAAGCTAAGCGCACCTCACTTAAACACACGAGGCAGGGCCCACGCCGCGGTGGCCCCGACGGCCCACCGGGACGGCCCACTCAAAGATCCCCTCGAGCGAGGCGGAGCCTACTCGAGGTAAGCGCATCCCCTCGAACCGGGCTCCGCCCCGGCTCGAGGGGATGCGCTTACCTCCGAGTAGGCTCCGCCCTCGCTCGAGGGGATCTTTGAGTGGGCCGTCTCCGGTCCGCTCCGCCCTCGAGCGGGCTCGCCCGCTCGAGGGCGCTCGCACGCGCACGCCTGTTCCCGTACACGGGAATTAAATGCCCTGACAACAGCGGGGCGGCGCCATCATGCGCCTGGGGCTCGCGCCCCGGTGCCGTCGCACCAACTCCCCAAGAGGGAACCCATCCCCGCCACTGTGGGGGACTGTGCGGCGTGGCCGGTGCCAGTCCCGTGACACCGCGCCGCCTGCTCCGGTACGGCTAACGCGCCGAGCCCTCGAAGGGGGGCCGGCTGCACCCTCGATCTGCTTTCTTGTGACCCTGCAGGGTTAGGTGGAGGCGTTAGGCCGGCGGGGCGCCATCCCTGCCACTGTTAACGGCATGGCAGTCGCCCCCGCGCGTACAAACCCACGCCGGGCGCTGTGGCAACAGCTCCGGCGCTGTGCAGCGTGCAGGGACGGGGCGCCGCCTTACCTGTCACTATGTCCCGTACGGACCGACGTCAGCAACCCCCTCGAATCCGCCTGAAGACATCATGGCCGTCCGCTCCACTCCTACCCTCGAGGCCACCCCTGTACGGGTGCAAGATACGCCATGATGGCCGGATCGCGGCAAGGACTGTCCAGGCGGCCGCCTACTCTACGGCACGACACACCACGCCCCCTACGTAGCTAAATAGCGCGGAATGCATGTGATTCGCTCTCTCCTTGGTCTATAAAAGGAGGACGAACCCCCCTGCCGCGGAGAGAAAGAACACAACAGACAAGTGAGGACACAGCACATCACGCACTTGCTCTCCGATTCTCCCACAACATCTTCAGCCACTTCACCAGGGACTTGGGAGCCACGCTCCCTCTCCCGCCTTGCTTGTAGCCGCCCCACTACAGGCACCCCGGTGCTGAGCAATATAGTGCCTCGAGCACACCACTGCTGGACGTACGGCCCCTCGGCCGGAACCAGGATAAAACTCGTGTCATTAGTTGTTCAGCATCGACCATTGAGGGATAGACCTCGGCGCTCATTACTGGTTAGTGTCGGGACCACTTTCCGCACCGACAGTTGGCGCCCACCGTGGGGCAATCGAGCGCCTAAGGTCAATCCATCATCAACTCCCTCCATGGTGATCCGCACTGAGTATCGCGGTACGCGTTACGCACGGGCGGCTCGGACCCCCCTCCCCGCCGCCTTTTGAAATCCGGTTTGGGGGCCCGAACTTCCGGGCTACGAGGGAACGGCTACTCGATGCGCCTCACCAACCGTGAGGAGCTACGCGCGCGGCGCCGGGCCGGGTCCGCCTCGGTTCCCGCCGTGCGCGCCGCCACGACACAAACGCCCGCCGGCACGGACGCCGCGGGCCCATCAACGCCACGACGTCGCCGCCGCTCCGGCCGGCGTTCACGCCGGGCGCGGTCCGAGTGACGGCAAGCCGAACGCGCCGCCTCCCCAACGCGGCGCGCCCGTCGCCACCGCAACCACCGCCCCGGTAGGGGCGGCGCACGGTCTCCGACCGCGCTTCCCCATCGGTCCGCGCGGTGCCACGACGGCTTACCGCGCCAACGTCAACACGACGATGCGCCGGTTCCCCCCCGGCCATCACGTCTTCGTCGCCGGGGACCCCGGCGCCTCCGCGGGCGATGAGTCATCTCTAGACTCCCTTGACGCGCCGCCACCCGCCGGCCTCCACGGGTACGCGGAGTGGGGACTTCTCCGGCGTACGGATCCGGTCATGTTCGAGCACTTTCTCGACGCCACGGACCTGCGGGTTCGGGTGCTCCGACGATTCCAGCACCGGGAGCTACGACCCCGTGCGCAAATGTTGCGTCGTCATCACCAACGACCCCGCAAACGCCACCGGCGCGGTGGGCGCTGGCGATGGGGAGGTCACGCCCGCCCGGGCATCGCGCCGCGCCGGGCGGCGGGGGCCGAGCACCCCCGCTGGGGCCGACGTTGACGCGCAGTTAGCCCAAGCTCGCGAGCTCGAGGCCAAGCTGGCGGAGGAGTATCGTACGGTGCGGTTGCTCCGCGCCTCAATGGCTGGCGAAGCTTCGCGCGCGGCGAACGCGCGCGCGGAGCCGGGCCACCGGCCCGCGACCGCATCAACGCCGACTTCAACGTCGACAACCCGGACACGCCCCCACGGGCGAGCGCCGGAGCTTGTCACCGCCGCAACGATGTTGCGGGCCATGCCGGCCCCCTCGACCCCCGAGGTGCGGAACTCCGCACCGCGAGGTGCGGCCCTCATCGAGCAAGCGGCCGTTCGGCGGGTCGAGAGCTCGGCGTCACGTATTCGCCAACGGGGGGGACGCGCGAGGCGACGGGGCCGCACGGGGGGGCGAACCCTCGGTCCATGCGGGTGGGGGGCGGGGCAACCCGCCAACCCGGACGCACGCCGGCCAAGGAGCGGCTCCTCGACACGCGCGGGCGCTGGACGGTGACGCCCGCAACGTCATCAACGCCCGGCGTACGAGCAAGGCAGATGCGCGGGTGGCAGCAGGCTACCACCCTCGACGGGGTGGGCGCTACGACAGCGATGAGGACCGCTCCCCGACGCCAGAGCCCCTGGGAACTCGCGTGTTCAGCCGGGAGATCCACGCGGCGGCCTTCCCTCAACGCTTCCGCCAACCCTCGACCATCGTCAAGTACAACGGGGAGACGGATCCCCGCGTGTGGCTCAACGACTACCGCCTGGCGTGCCAGCTGGGTGGGGCCACCAGCGACGAGGTCATCATCCGCAACCTGCCCTTACACCTCGGCGATTCAGCCCGGACGTGGCTCGAGCACCTGCCCGCCGGCCAGATCCACGACTGGGACGATCTGGTCCGCACGTTCGTGGGCAACTTCCAGGGCACATACGTGCGCCCTGGGAACTCTTGGGATCTGCGCTCCTGCACCCAGAAGCCCGGCGAGTCGCTCCGGGATTTCATACGGCGCTTCTCCAAGCGCTGCACAGAGCTCCCAAGCGTGGCGCAATCTGAGATTGTGCACGCCTTCCTCGAGGGCACCACGTGCCGGGACCTCGTGCGAGAGCTGGGGCGCAGCCCGCCCGCGGACTCCAACGAGCTGTTCGACATCGCCACCAGCTTCGCCTCAGGAGAAGAAGCCGTGGGGGCGATCTTTGACGGCAAGAAGGGCAAGCGCTCAAACGACGCACCCGCGGAGGGCAGCAAGTCCAGGGAGCCCCACCGGAAGGACAAGCGGGGCAAGAAAAGGAAGAAGCTGCGCCGCGAGGCGCGCGAGCAAGGGCGAGACGGCGACGATGCCGAGGCCCTTGCTGTTGACCCGGCTCGACGAGGCCCTCGACCGGCCCCTCGAGGTCCGGGGGTGTTTGACGACATGCTGAAGAAGCCATGTCCATACCACAAGACCCCAGTAAACCACACGCTTGAGCAATGCGACATGCTCAAGAAGTTCTACGGTCGCGCCGCCGCGAAGGATGCGGAGGCCAAGAAGGACGGAGGAGATGGCGACGCCGGCGGCTTCCCCGCCGTGGAGAACGTGTTCCTCATCTTCGGGGGGGCCACCGTCGACATGTCAACCCGCCAGCGCAAGCGGGAGCGACACGAGGTCCTTGCCGCAGAGAGGGCGCCTCCCTCCTTCCTCGATTGGTCGGAGGATGCCATCACCTTCAGCCGGGAAGACCACCCGAACCGCATCCCCAACCCGGGCCAGTACCCACTGGTGGTCGACCCGATCATTGGGAACGCGCGGTTCTCAAAAGTCTTGATGGACGGGGGCAGTAGCCTCAACATCCTCTACGCGCACACGCTGCGCCTGTTGGGGATCGGGTTGGACCAGCTTCAGCCCAGCACGACGCCGTTCCATGGCGTCGCGCCCGGCAAGCGCGTCCAGCCCCTCGGGCAGATCGACCTGCCGGTTTGGTTCGGCACTGCGAAGAATTTCCTCAAGGAAACGCTCACCTTCGAGGTGGTGGGGTTCAAGGGCGCCTATCACACCATACTTGGGCGGCTCTGCTACGCCAAGTTCATGGCGGTCCCCAACTACACCTACTTGAAGATGAAGATGCCGGGACCGAACGACATCATCACCGTGGGCTCGTCCATCGAACACGCATTCGACTGCGACGTCGAGTGCGTGGAACATGCAGAAGCACTGGCGCTGGATGAAGCGCTGGTGACCACTTTGGAGAAGATGGTCAACGAGGACCTCGACTCCACCGCCAAGCACGCCGGCAATTTCGAGGCCACGGAGCAGACCAAGGAGATACCCCTCGACCCTGCTACCCCCGAGGGCAAGGCGTTGAGGGTCAGCTCCACCCTCGACCCAAAATAGGAAGTGGTGCTCGTCGACTTCCTCCGCGCCAACGCAGACATCTTCGTGTGGAGCCCCACGGATATGCCAGGCATCCCGAGGGAGGTCGCCGAGCACTCCCTTGATATCCTGCCTCATGCCCGTGCCGTGCAGCAGCGGCTCCGCCGTTTCGACGAGGAGCGGCGGCAGGCGATCGGAGCGGAGCTGCGGAAGCTCCTAGAGGCCGGGTTCATCAAGGAAGTGTTCCACCCTACGTGGCTAGCAAACCCTGTACTTGTAAAGAAAAAGAACGGGAAGTGGCGGATGTGTATGGACTACACTAGTCTTAATAAAGCATGTCCTAAAGTTCGTTTTCCTTTGCCACGCATTGATCAAATCGTTGATTCAACGGCTGGGTGTGAGCTGCTTTGCTTCCTTGATGCCTACTCGGGTATCACCAGATAAAGATGAAGGAGTCCGACCAGCTCGCGACTTCGTTCATCACGCCGTTCGGGATGTTCTGTTACGTCACGATGTCGTTCGATCTCCGAAACGCAGGCGCAAAATATCAGCGCTGCATGCAACACGTTTTCGGAGACCACATCGGGCGAACGATTGAGGCGTATGTAGACGACATCGTCGTGAAGACCAGGAAGGCGGACGACCTGGTCGGCGATCTCAACATCGCGTTTGGCTACCTACGGGCCAACGGGGTCAAGCTAAACCCCGAAAAATGTGTCTTCGGAGTGCCGCGAGGCATGCTCCTGGGATACATCGTCTCCCAACGGGGCATCGAGGCCAATCCCGAGAAGGTTGCGGCCCTCGAGCGAATGGGCCCGATCCGGGATCTCAAAGGGGTGCAAAAGGTGTTGGGGTGCCTTGCCGCCTTGAGCCGCTTTATCTCGCGGCTCGGCGAGAAGGGCCTGCCCCTCTATCGCCTCCTCAAGAAGCACGAACGCTTCACCTGGACTGCCGAGGCACAAAACACGCTCGACAAGCTGAAGGCATCTTTAACTCACGCCCCCATCCTCACGCCGCCGCAGGACGGCGAACCCCTGCAGCTCTACGTGGCCACGACCACCCAGGTGGTCAGCGCCGTAATCGTGGTGGAGCGCACGGAGGAAGGGCACGCCCTGCCAGTCCAGCGGCCGGTCTACTACATCAGCGATGTCTTGTCTGACACCAAGACACGCTACCCTCAAGTCCAAAAGCTGCTGTATGCAGTGGTCCTTGCGAGGCGCAAGCTCTGCCACTACTTCGAGGCCCACCCCGTCACAGTGGTCTCCTCCTTCCCGCTAGGGGAGATCATCCGCAATCCAGACGCGGCGGGCAGGATCGCGAAGTGGTCAGTGGAGCTGATGGGCGAGACGCTAGCCTACGCCCCGCGCAAGGCCATCAAGTCCCAGATCCTGGCGGACTTTGTCGCTGAGTGGACGGATACACAGCTACCACCGCCGCAGATCCAAGCAGAGTGCTGGACTCTGTATTTCGATGGCTCGGTGATGAAAACGGGGGCGGGCGCGGGCCTGCTCTTTGTGTCACCACTCGGGGAACACATGCGGTACGCGGTGCGCCTCCACTTCCCCGCGTCAAACAACATGGCCGAGTACGAGGCCCTCCTCTGCGGCCTCAAGATCGCCATCGAGATAGGCGTCAAGCGCCTAGACGTGCGGGGGGATTCGCAACTCATGATTGATCAAGTCATGAAGAACGCGAGTTGCCACGATGACAAGATGGAAGCATATTGCAAGGCCGTACGAGCCCTCGAGGACAAGTTCTACGGCATCGACCTCAATCACGTGCCCCGCCGGTACAACGAGGAGGCGGATGAGCTGGCTAAGATCGCGTCCGGGCGAATTACCGTCCCTCCAAATGTTTTCGCCCGTGACATCACTCAGCCCTCCGTCGTCTTCGAGCCTTACCCCTCGAGCCACGCGGAAGCCTTGGGGGCTCCCTCGAATCCAACAGGCGCGGAGCCCATGAAAGAGGACCCCTCGAACGAGACGTACGTGCTCTCCCTCCTCGAGGGGTATGGCGCTTACGAGGCTGATGCGATGGAGATCGAGCCAGCCCCTGTCAGGGCTGACTGGCGTGACAAGTATGTTGCATGGATGGCTCGAGGGGAACTCACCTCGAACCGGACCGAGGCTAGGCGCATCGCCAGGATGGCCAAGTCCTTTACCCTCGTCGACGACGAGCTGTACAAACGCGCCGCCTCCGGCATCTTGCAGCGGTGCATCCCCATTCCCGAAGGGCGCGAGCTCCTGCGGGACATCCACGCGGGAATCTGCGGCCATCACGCCGCGCCCCGTACCCTCGTTGGCAACGCTTTCCGCCAAGGCTTTTATTGGCCTACGGCGGTCGCGGATGCCAGCGAGATCGTGCGCACCTGCGAAGGGTGCCAGTTCTACGCCCGCAAGTCCAACCTTCCTGCTCATGTCCTGCAGACCATCCCCATAACATGGTCGTTCGCCGTGTGGGGGCTGGACATCGTCGGGCCCCTGCGGAAGGCGCCCGGGGGCTTCACCCACCTGTTGGTCGCGATCGACAAGTTTTCCAAGTGGGTAAAGGTGCGCCCCATTACGAACCTCAGAGCAGAGCAGGTGGTGACATTCTTCACCGATATCATCCACCGCTTTGGAGTACCCAACTCCATCATCACCGATAACGGGTCCCAGTTCACGGGCAGGAAATTCTTGGAGTTCTGCGACAAATTCCACATCCGTGTGGATTGGGCAGCTATGGCACACCCGCAAACCAACGGCCAAGTAGAGCGTGCCAACAGCATGATCCTACGAGGCCTCAAGCCCAGAATTTTCGACCAGCTAAATAAATCTGGTCGAAAATGGCTCCAAGAGTTATCAGCGGTCGTGTGGAGCCTAAGGACCACCCCGAGCGAGCCACCGGGTTCACCCCGTTTTTTCTAGTCCATGGCGCGGAGGCCGTCCTCCCCACGGACCTAGAGTACGGGTCGCCCAGGGTTCGAGGCTACGACGAGGACGCCAACCAACGAGCCCGCGAGGACTCACTGGATCAACTAGACGAAGCGTTCCTCGTGTCCTTGATGCACTCCGCGAGGTATCAACAGTCCCTCAGGCGCTACCAGGCACGGAAGATACGCCGGCAGGACTTTAGCGAAGGGGATTTGGTCCTGAGTCTACGCCAAGACAACCGAGGACGCCACAAGCTATCACCTCCGTGGGAGGGACCCTACGTCGTGGTGAAAGTGCTCAAGCCAGGCACCTACAAGCTGGCCAACGAGGATGGCGAAGAACTCACCAACGCTTGGAACATCCAACAGCTACGTCGCTTCTACCCCTATCTAGGATTTCCAAGTATTTTGTTGTAAAGTCACGAAACCAGCACCCCAGTTGGTGGCGACCATGTAAACATCATCAGCCTAATAAAAAGGGCAACTCGGTTTTCCCCTGAAACCCAAGTTACCCTCGGGGGCTACTACGGGGGGATCCCCCCCCCAAAATGGTCCCATTTTTCGCGAAAAAACGAAACAACTCATGCGCGCTAAGTATGTTTCTACTTCATCCCCGAGCAAAGGTTCGAACAGGGCGCAGGCAACCTAGCGGAAGGAGCGCGCAAGCCAGAGATAGCCTACGCCTCCGTGAGGATACGGCCCTTCTCTCTTGCCTCCAACCCAGCAGGCCACCCGCGAAAATCGAACTCCCCTAACTAGAATCTACTCAGGAAGAAGGAGAAACAAAAAAGCGTGATAAAGCAAAAGACATCATTTCACTTCGTCAAATATTCGCAGCAAAGTAATTTGTCTATTTACAAGGCCACATGGCCAGCATATTGATACATGAACAAAAAAGGGCCTAGCGCCGGTTGTCTTCAGGCTGGAGGAGCGGTGGCATCAGCAGCTTCTGGGAAGAGGAACTCCTCGAAGGCCTCGGCAAGCGTCCCGGCGGCGTCAGCGGCAAGAGCGTCCACACGCTCCATCGCCACCTCGTCTTCGACACCCTCGGGGACGACGTAGCCTTCCGCCAGCGCCTCAAAGTTAACCTCATAGTGGGATTGCACCACCCCGAGGGCCTTCTGGACGCCGAGATGCAACGCCCGGCGCACACGCCCGGTGACGTGGCCGCCAAGGGCGCGCGGGCGGCCGGCCGGCGAGCTCCCCGGCCGCGCCTCGCCCTCCTCCACGGCCCGGCGGGTCTCGAGGGGCGCGCACGCGGCCTCCGGCAACTCCCCGCTCAGAGGAGTTGTAGGAGGTCTGCAGCGCCTCGGCCCGCTCAGCCGCGTGCCCCAACGCGGTGCGCAAGCCTGAAATCGGTCGGAAATAAAGAAGTCAGAAAAAGGGTGCGAGCCCCCCAAGGGAAAACCAGCAAAACGGGAGCCAAACAGCGACTCACCTTCGACTTGCTTCCTCTCCACCTCGAGGTCGCGGCGCCCGGCCTCGACCGCCTGCTCAAGGCCCCTGATGGTCTCGCCTTGCTCCTGGAGGGCCAGCTCCTGGCTCGCGCTATTGATACCAAGCACCATCAGCTCGCCCTCGAGCTTGGAGAACTCGGTGTTCCGACCCTCCAGCGACTTCTGCGCCGCCTCGCGAGCGACGCGCTCCCGCTCCAGCGCCGACCGGGCATCGGCAAGGGCGGCCTGCTCCTGCTGGAGCCGCCCCTCAGCCCCCGGCGGGCGGTGCGCTCCCGCGAGAAGCTAGTCCCTCGGCGACGGCGAGCGCCGCGACCTTGGCGTCGAGGGCGGCCCTTAAGTCGTCGGCCCCCTTGGCCCTTTGCTAGAGCGCGCGCGCTGCTCCTCGGCCTAGCGTTGCTGCACTGCGCCCCCTCGAGCGACGAGCGGAGCTCCCGGTTCTCGTTACGGATGCGGCCACCTCCGCCTCCCCGCTTGGCCGCCGGCGTGCGCGTCTTCTCCGAGTCCGAGCGCGCCGCCGCAGCGCCTCATCCCGGTCGATGACGGCTGTGCAGACCCGCTCGAGGCTTGAGGGACGCGCCGGGTCCTACCTTGCGCTCTCATGGAGTTGATCGCGCAGGGCCATGGCCCGGTACGACAACCAGCCGTCCGGGGTCCTGAGGGCGTCGGCGAGCGCGTCGAAGGCGTCGCACCGCTCCCGGAACTGGTGGAGCTCAACGTTCACCTGGTCGAAGGCGCCGTACTTGTCAAGGGCGCGGCGCTCGAGCTCCTGTCACCCACAGGTCAAAACCAGTGAGCATCATGATACAAGGATAGCGCGCAGATACGAGGAAAAAGGAGATGCAAGCAACGGCCACCCCACCTGGAAGACGCGCCACGCGGGGTCGCCGTGGATCCTCAGCGCCTCATGCAACGCCCGGTCGAGCGCGGCGTCGTGGTTCCGGAGCTCCCCCCACAGCTCATGCTCTCCCTGGGCGTCGGCGGACGCGGGCGGGTCGCCAGCGAACCCCTCTCCACCGGAGCGGAGTGGCCGGCGCGGGAAGACGAGGCCTCGGGACCATGCCCTCCACCTCCCGCCACCATGTGGCCTTCACGCCGCCTCACGAGGGCCCCATCCCGGGACTGCGGGGAAAGCGTGGGGAAGCTCACCCACCGGTCCCACCCGGCGATGGGGAGTCGTCATCCGGATCTCCACCACCACCGCCGGGAGCCACCGGCGGGTGCCGGCCCCCTGCGTCACCGCCGTCGACGCCTCCGACCGCGCCTCGATGGCCGCGGGCCGCCGCCGCGGTGGCGCGGCCATCGTTTCCGGCCGCGCCCCCCGCAACCATGGGCACCCGACCGCCCTCCTCGGCCGGCGCGGCGAGCCGCGCCTCCGCCACGGCCGCCGCCGCAGCGGGCTGCGTCTCCGCCACGACCGGCGCCCGCCGCTCCTCGGCGGCCGCCGGCCGCGGCGCAGCGGCCGCGATCCGCCGGCCGTGGCCTCGAGGCCTCGCCCGCGCCCCGCGAGCTCTCGCCCGCCGCGGCCGTCGCACTCGCCCCCGCCCGCGGCGCCCTCGACGAGCGTCGCGCCGGGTGGGAACGAACGCGTCCGCCCTCGGCACCTTGGCCGGTGCGAGGGGAGGCACGGTCGGCACCACCCCGCGAAAACACAAACAACTAATCGAATCCTTGGTCGTCAAAAATGCACCCTCGCAAAGGACCAAGCCCCCTTACCTCGAAGAGGAGAAGGCGCGCTTCCTCTTCCTCGAGGCCTCGGCGGACGACGCCGGCGCGGCCGGCCGCGGCCGCCGCCGCGCGCGCCTCGCGGCGCGGCGGCGCCCTCCGCGGCCCGCGCCGCTCCCCGTCGACGATTGCACCGGCGGCGGGTGCCTCCGCACCCGCCCCGTGCGATGTCGCTCTTGCCGCCGGAACCGGCTCGCGACGGCGGCGCGCGGCTCCCACCTATCGTGGGGCGCCCCCCCGGTCTCTTCCTCCTCATCCCCCTCCGAGGACGAGTACTCCTCTCGTCCCCGGAGAGGAGAGACCCCGCCGCTCGCGCGGCCCGTACTCCTCACTCCGCCGCTCGCGGCGCTCACGGTGCCTCCTTGCGCGCTCCTTCTTGCGCGCCGCCCGCTCCCGCTCCCGGCGCCGCGACGCCCGACGGACCGCGCGGGAGTCGGGGGTGGGCGGGACGGACTTCCGCGGCGCTCACGCTCACCGGTCCGTAAGCAAAACACGAAGTGCGTCGGCCGACCCGAGGTGTCGGGCCGAAGCCAAAAGCGAAATTGGGAATCCTACTCACCGGTGGACCGGTGGGGAGCATCTCGAGTTCCCACGGAGACCGGTCGCGCCGCACGCGCAGCCGGTGTCGACGGCGCTCCGTGCCCGGGTGAGCGCGTACTCCCGCTGGAGGGGGCTCGGAAGCATCCGCGACCTCGCCAGCGCGATGGGGTCCGCGGTCTCCGTCATCTCGAAGATGCAGAGCGGCCTCTCCATCAGGGGCACAACCCGCCGGTGATGGAGGAAGGCCAGGACGGTCGCTGCGATCAGCCCGCGCGCCGCCAGGTTCCTCAGCGCGGCCAGGAGCGAGTCCAGCCGCCTCCGATGCTTTGAGGCGTGGACACCCCGTAGCTCCAGGAGTCGGGCCGCTCCCGGAGCACCAGACCGGTGTAGGGGGGGAGGCCGGGCTCGGCGTTGCGAAGGTAGAACCACCCTCGCTCCCAGCCGGCGTTGTTTGTCGTCATGGTACAAGGGATGTAATTGTCCTTGTACTGCGCCCGCAAGGCGAGCGACATGCCGCCGGCGCGCACCGCGCGGCGGGTCCTCTCGCTCCGCCGTCGGCTGCGTGAATAGCTCCGCGCGGAAGAGGTGTACCAAGAGATCCCGGTTCCGCCGGGATCCCTAGATACCCTTCGCGAGACGCCCACGAACGTAGCCTCCTCGTGAAATCGCGTTCGGCGCGAAGTTGTGCAACTCCACGCCGTAACGATGGCGCAGCGCCCGCATGAAGCGGCTCTCCGCGCCGCGAAGCCGCGTTCGTGGAAGCGGATGAAGCTCACCACGTAGCCGTCCGGCGGATTGGGCGCGCGATCTTCTGCCGGCGGCACGATCCACTCCGCCGGTCGGCCCTCTTCGTTCGCCGCCAGCTGGCCGGCGGACACAAGATCGCCAAGGGCCAACCGCGTCACCGACGAGCACTCCCACGCGTAGGGATCAACGATCGTGAGGGGCGGAAGGGGCGCCATGGAAAAAAGCGAAGGAACTGAGGACGAAGGACGGGAAGGAGAAGAAAGGCTCCGACGGTGAAAGAGCACGGTGGTGCGAGCTGGGCACAGGCAGGAGCGCAAGGGGCAAGGATGGCTTAACGCTAAGGTAAAAACCGCTGTCCCCCCCAGATTTATAAGACGGGGGCGTGCTCTCCGGGGCGCGCGTCCCGCGTGCATTAGCTGCAGGGAATCTTTTTCTCGCTGACGGGCAGGTCCCACCACGGCCGCGGCGGCCACGCCACCGCAAAACAGGCCATCATCACGGCGAAGAACTGGGAGGGCCGTGGCAGGCGGTCACGTCCGCCTGCCCACGCCGCCCACTACGCATGCGCGCGGTCGCGACGCCTAAAAAGGCGCTCTCGTGATGCGAAACCGTAGCCTCGACTGTGGAGCATTAAAAGGCCCGGCCCCTTACCAAGTAAGGAGGACCCTCGAATAAATGCAGGTGTCGGACGGTTACCTTGGAGCCCGTTTGAGATAAAACAGACACCGCACCACTTTACTGATCAGCGCCTCGAGGGTCGGCTCGCCCGGACCCCTCGACGGCTCGCAGATGCCAGGCCGGGAGCACTTAGCCGCTGCCCCGCACCACTTTACTGATCAGCGCCTCGAGGGTCAGCTCGCCCGGACCCCTCGACGGCTCGCAGATGCCAGGCCGGGAGCACTTAGCCGCTGCCCCGCACCACTTTACTGATCAGCGCCTCGAGGGTCAGCTCGCCCGGCCCCTCGAGGATTCGCGGATGCAAAGACGGGGCCGCCTAGGCGCCCACCCCCCGCACGGCCCTACCGATCGAGGTTCGAAGCCTGAGCCTCGACGGGTTCGAACAGGCGCCGCAGATCACCAGAGTCAGGGACGACGAAGGGCACGCGCATTCGAGCCGTTCCTCGAGCCCGCCGGCTCGAGGGTGCCCCACATGTCGTGCTCGAGAGCCAGCGAGGGCAGCTAGCCGGGGGATCCCACCGAGGGAGAGCTTCCGCGCCCTCGGTCCCTAGCGAACGGGACCGAGCCCCACCTAGCAAACCCACGCAAGTGCTTTAATGGACGTGTCTCCGGGACCACGCAGCCTACCCTTATCGAACGGGGCATGGGCGTCCACTCGAACCACCCACTAACAGCTCAACGAGGAATCCGCAATCCGCGACCCGCTCTATGGGGGTTGCGGAAACCTCACCATCCGTCCCGTGGAGGGACGGCGAGGGCGCGATAAAAAACAAGTCGTAGAGCTCTACCCAATCGCCTTGAACGGGCCCAGGCTCGGGGGCTCGACGCGTGGCTACACCTCTTGGACTGCACCGGCCGCGGGAAGTGTCAGCAGCGCGTGCGTCACCGAAGCCGGCTGAGACATTGCCGAAGCCGGTTGAAACATGCACCACGCCCTCTGACCAGACCTCACGGTAAAACCCCCACAGGAGTGCCCGCGCTTCTTTGGGGCTTCGGGGGCTAGACCCGCGGGTCCGCTGGCGCGGCCCCACGGAAAACGTTCGCAAGGCCAGGAGGGAAGAACGTCCTATCAGTAGGCTCCAGCATCTGCGGGAGCCTCAATGGCAAACCCGCAGATGCTCGGGGGCTACTGTCGGGGACAGCCCTAGGGGTCCCCTTAAACAAACGGGGAATCCCCACTTAAAACCCACAACAAGCCAAAGCTAAGCGCACCTCACTTAAACACACGAGGCAGGGCCCACGCCGCGGTGGCCCCGACGGCCCACCAGGACGGCCCACTCAAAGATCCCCTTGAGCAGGCTCCGCCTCGCTCGAGGGCGCACTCCTCCCCTCGAGCGGGCTCCGCCCGGTTCGAGGGGATGCGCTTACCTCGAGTAGGCTCCGCCTCGCTCGAGGGCTCGCTCCGCCCCTCGAGCGGGCTCCGCCCTCGCTCGAGGGCGCCCCCACACGCGCACGCCTATTCCCGTACGTGGGCATTAAATGCCCCGACAACGGCGGGGCGGCCGCCATCATGCGCCCGGGGCTCGCGCCCCCGCGTGCCGTCGCACCAACTCCCCAAGAGGGAACCCATCCCCGCCACCGTGGGGGACTGTGCGGCGTGGCCGGTGCCGGTCCCGTGACACCGCGCCGCCCGCTCCGCACGGCTAACGCGCCGAGCCCTCGAAGGGGGGCCGGCCGCACCCCTCGATCGCTTTCTTGTGACCCCGGGGGTTAGGTGGAGGCGTTAGGCCGGCGGGGCGCCATCCCTGCCACCGCAACGGCATGGCGGGGCCGCCCCCGCGCGTACAAACCCACGCCGGGCGCTGTGGCAACAGCTCCGGCGCTGTGCAGCGTGCAGGGACGGGGCGCCGCCTTACCTGTCACTATGTCCCGTACGGACCGACGTCAGCAACCCCCTCGAATCCGCCTGAAGACATCACGGCCGTCCGCTCCACTCCTACCCTCGAGGCCACCCCTGTACGGGTGCAAGATACGCCATGATGGCCGGATCGCGGCAAGGACCGGCCCGTGCGGCCGCCTACTCTACGACACGACACACCACGCCCCCCCCCCCCCCACGTAGCTAAATAGCGCGGCATGCATGTGATTCGCTCTCTCCTTGGTCTATAAAAGGAGGACGAACCCCCCTGCCGCGGAGAGAAAGAACACAACAGACAAGTGAGGACACAGCACATCACGCACTTGCTCTCCGATTCTCCCACAACATCTTCGACCACTTCACCGGGGACTTGGGAGCCACGCTCCCTCTCCCCGCCTTGCTTGTAGCCGCCCCACTACGGTACCCGGTGCTTGAGCAATATAGTGCCTCGAGCACACCACTGCTGGACGTACGGCCCCTCGGCCGGAACCAGGATAAAACCCATGTCATTAGTTGTTCAGCATCGACCATTGAGGGATAGACCTCGGCGCTCATTACTGGTTAGTGTCGGGACCACTTTCCGCACCGACAAGGAGGATGTTGTAAAAATTGTGTGAGTTTCACATATTTTATCATGCATGATGCTTAGAAACCCAAACATCTCTTAAGAAATTTCATAGTGTTATAAAGGGAGTGGCTAGGTTTGTAGCCAAGGTGACATTGAGATTAAAATTTGAATTCAATTTTTTTTTCTACTCTCCGCAAACAACATGTGCTACTCAATGTTAAAATTTGGTAACTTTTTACATTTATTTGCTATATTTAACTAATTAAATGTATTAGATATATATTTTTTAAAATCCCTTTCTCGTGGGCTGCAACTTGGGCTCTGGGCAAAGCCTAATTGGGTAGGTCGGCATAAGAAATCTGCCGGACCGTCTCCCATACAAACCCTAGCATATTTAACCCTCCTCCATCCCTCACTCCTCCCTCTCCCTCTCCCGCAGCCACCTCCCTCCCTCTGATCTGCCGCCGCCCCTCATATCCGGCAGCGCGGTGTAGGGAGCGGCAACGCATGGACCTCGGGCTGGTCTCTCCTCTGTCTGTCCTCCCCCTTCGCTCGCCCCTCATAGGTGGTGAAGAGCGGCGGCGGTGGGGGTGGCGAAGTGAGGTGGCAGCGCATAGAGGACCCAACTGCGAGATCTGGCACATGGTTGTATGGTGGTGGTGACGGCTTCGGGGTCTCCTCCCCACGGCGGCCACGAGCTCATTCCCGGCGTGGCCTCGAGCTCCCTCCCCATCGGTGGACGGTGCGAGGAGATCCAGCGATGTGCTAGAAAATCCACGACGGCGACCTCAAGCTCCTCCTCCCCCTCGGTGGCCGACGTGAGGGAGTGATGCGGCAGCCTCCCGCGGATAGCGCCTCGGCTTCCTCTCGAGAACAAGATCCAGCGGCGCCTCGACTTCCTCCAACGACGACGAGATCCGGCGGCACATCGACTTCCTCCCCCGACGAGAAGCGCAACAACATCCTTCAACAGTGCGGCCTCCTCCCAAGGAACACGGTGAGCTCCTTCCCCACGCGGAGGAGGTCAAGCGGCGGCCCGAGGTGCAACGTGCATGGCGGTGGTGGTGGCCGTGCGCGGTGGCGGTCTGGCAGCGGCGACCGGCGGCCGTCATGGCAATAGGGCCCATGGAGGGCTACAACGGCCGGACAGTGGGTCCACGGTGCCCTATGGATTTGTTTTTTTAATTTGTTTTCAAAATTCTTTGCCGAGAGTCATCCTTGCCTAGGGCACACGTTGCGGTGAGCCATAGGGTTGGCTCTCAGCAAACAACTCCTTTGCCGTGAGGTCTTTGCCGAGTGTATCCGGCACTCAGAAACCGCTAGGTTGCCGTAGTGAATGTTGGTGATTAATGCTCTAGTATTAGTGTATACTTTCATCCCACAGCTAGGGAGTTACCAAGACTCAAAACTTAATTAGTAATTATGTTTGTGTCATATGGATGAAACTCTTCTCTCATAGTATGATTAAAATAGCACTCTTCTATCCTGATAATGAGTTTGCCCAGCAAAATTGATGAAGTGACATGGACTTCAATGTTCATAAAACTTCTATAACACCTTCCATTGAAACTGACCTAAGATACATTCTAGTTGTAGTAGTTGAGCATCATCTGAGCCATGCCTCGGATATACATTGGATTTCTACATTCTAAATTAAAAACCAGGTTGAGTGTCTCTGTTTTTTTTCTTTTTTTGCGAGTGAGTGCTATCCGGTCTATCCAGGACTCGGAATCTAGTGAAAACCACCCATCCCATGAAAAAAGTATAACTTTGTTTATAAAGTGGATGAATACAGACTTTATATCAAAATTGCATATACCTCAATGAGATCACAAATTTGGCAGATGACAAGGTTTTGATTTGAAATTATTTAGATGCCTAAATATTTGATATTCACACCAATCAAATAGCCTCATATGGAAACAAAATCAAGGTCAAACTTGTATAACACGATGAGAGAACAGTACATGGTGAGATCTAGAACTTAATTTGGAGCTGACAAAATTTTCCATTCAAAAATTTTATGTCCAAATGTTACATATAAGGATTCAAAATAGTTAATACAAAAGAATAGCATCTCCATACAAGTCACAATTTAGGCCTGGTAGTTGCGTCTCCCGGCGGGGGTTCGAACCCCCGTCTTGCACCGGGTGCTGAGGCGTGCCGCGTGCATGGTTTGTGTGTGGGCGTTATAGAATTCCAAATGGGCCGGACACGATTTGCAGCACGAGGCACGACCCTAAAAAGCACGGCACGAGCACGATCTGAAGCACGATTAATAGTGCCTAGTGCTGGCACGGCCCGATAGTCCCTTAGTGCCTGGGCCGCCACTCCGGCACGTAGTGCCGGCCCGAGGCACGGCACGATAGGGGCCAGCCCGATAGCGGCCCGACCTCAAGCACGAAGGAGCACGAAAATACTAGCGGCTCAGCCCAACATCCCTCCACCCCGGCCTGTTAACAGCCCAACTCCACCCTCAAACCCTAGCTGGCTACCTCTCCCTCACTCCTCTCTCCAGCCGACACCACCTCCCTCTCTCCCAGCCGCCGCTCCCTCCCTCTCGCGCCGACGCTCCTCTCCCTCTCACGCCGGCGCCCCCTCCCAATCGCGCCGCGCGCCGCCGCCCCCACCCCCCGGCCGACCGCACCCCCTCCCTCACCCCCTCCGGCCCTCCGCCGCCGCACTCGGAAGCCGCCGTCCGCGCGTCCGGGCCGCGCCGGTGTCGCGCCGTCGCCGTCGGGGAGGCCGGCTCCCCTTCCGTAAGCCGCGTCGGGCTCCGCCCGAGCCGCCGTCCCGCGCGCCGGCCGCCGGCGTGACGCGTGCCCGCCCCGAGCCGTCGTCCCCGCGCCGGCCGCCGTCCCTCCCTTCCTCTCCGCCGGATGCCGTGCCGGGCGCCGCTGCCGCTCTTCGGGCCGGCCGGCCCGAAGGCCCGACATCCGGCCCCGTCGGCCCGCGGCCGCCCCATCGGGCTTAGTGCCGGCACGGCCCGAAAAAAAAAGCCCTTAGGGCCGTGCCCGGGCCGCCGGTCGGCACGGCGGCACGTCCGAGCCCGGCACGAAAGTCCATCGGGCCTGTATAGGGTCGTGCTGCGTCGGGCCGGGCCACATCGTGCTAGGGCCGGGCTAGGGCCGGGCCGCCCGTTTGGAATTCTATAGTGGGCGTGTGTTGTGGTGTGTGCCTAAGTATGGCACATTCCGAGACTTGTTTGCGTTGAGTGCGGTCAGCGTGGGTACCCAAACTTCTTACATGAGAGGCTAGTGCTCCTAGCTACTTTAGAAAAAACAATTTATTATGTGGTTTGGTAGTAAGGAAGTTACTGCACGAGCCTTGAAGATGTTAGTTCGAATCCTTATGAAGCACACTTACTTGGTTCGTATGGAAATCTTGTGATGGGTGGTGATGACTGCGCAGTAGTTACTCAAATAAAAAGAACGGTAATGCTTGGCTTCGGGCGTCCGACGCCTCCGGACGGGGGTGACGTGGTAGAAAAATAGGATGGCGGGCCCACACCTTTGACCTTATCTATTTTCCCCGCCGCTGCTTTTTCTTCCGGATTCAGTTTCCCCCGTGACCCACTCCGTCTGGATCTCGCTTGAAGCTCCGCCCATGGCACCCAGAGCTCCGTCCGTCGGCGAGAGCGCGACCGTGCTCCCCCTGCTCCACCCGTCGGTGAGCGCGCGCGGCCGACCCCTCCCTTGCTCCACCCACCACCGACGAGCTACGCGGCCAACCCAACCCTGCTCCTCCCGCGCCGACGAGTGCGCGACCGGGGCCCTCCCCGCTCTCGACCTATGCCGCCCCGAGGTGGAGCTCGGCCGGGCGGAGCTCCCCGCGCCCTAACGCGCGGCCATGCGGGGGCGAAGCTCCCCCGTAGCTTTGCGCGTGGGCGTGCGAGCGGCCCCCCTCCGCGCGGAGCTCGCGGCGTCCACCGCGAGCTCCCTGCGGCCGGGGGCGCGGGAGCTCATGCGGCAGCTGCGGCGAGCTCCAGGTGATGTTGCGTTAAGCACCACACGGTGTTGCAACAGATTTTTTTATGTTCCAGATTTATTATGCATGTGCAATAATTATTTCTATGCATGTTGCAATAATTATTTCTTGATGTTCTGTCTATTGATTTTTCATGTCGCAACCTCACGGTCCTTCCTCTTCCCTAGCAGTGTTCATGGCTGCCAAGGACAGGTCCTCCCTCTCCCCACACGCGTGTTATTTTTGAGTTTTTTTTTGTTGCTGCCATTGTATACGGATGTTTCAATCGCTGTCTACGGATGTCGCAACCGTGCCTACAAATGTTTATTGATGTTGCATAAGTGTCTTTTGCATGTTGCAGAATATTTTTCCATGTGTGGTTTGCATTTTGTTGCAGTAGCGAGGCGAGCCTTACCGGTGGCCGCTCCCCTCGCGGCCGGAGACGGGCGCGACCGGGGCCGGGGGGGCATCCACGGTGGGGCTCATGTGGTGGTGAGGGGGCGGAGTTCCCCGTGGCCAAGGACCTCGTCGCTCGTCGGCGGCCGAAGGAGCTCTGAGTGGCGTCCACGGAAAGCAGCAACAGGTTCAAGTATGTTGCAAGTGCATGTTTGGGGTGTTCCTGAGGTTTCGAGAAAATGTTGCAAGTGTTTCATATTTATGTTGCAAAAGTAGATCTTGATGTTGCAAAAATTGATATCGATGCTGCAATGTTGCAAAGTAGATCTCGATGTTACGGACGTTGTTTTCAAATGTTGTGTATGTTGTTTTTTAATGTTGCGAAATTTTTGTCTATGTTGCGACGGGATGCCTTGATGTTGCGACGGGATGGCTTAATGATGCGATGGGATTGGGACTTTTTCTCAAGTGCTACAGTGTTTGATCTGACGTCTACAGTACCTCGATCTGACGGTTGCGCATGCGTCCGATTTTTTCCTCTCCTCCGGACGTCCGGGCGCTAGCAATCCCCTAAAAAGAAAGAATTTGCTATTGTACAACCATAGGTCTCAAACTACACGTGTGAAAAATCTTATGATGGGTGGCAGTGACTGTGATAGTTACTTCGGGTAAAAGAAAAATCTGTAGTTTAGGGATGATTACTTCATCCCCCGCTCCGAACTCACACGAATTCGGGGATCACTACTAGATCCTACTGCTGATGTTACATTGTCGGCAATTCTCATTGCATACATGATCAATTTTATTACAAGTGCGTGAAATAGATAGGCAGAACATCCCTCCACAATCCTTACAGCTTTATAATAAAAAGTCAATTCTTGGGCACATCTAAAAATGGGCTAACTAATAATTAATAAAAATGACAATTTAAAACCACATGTTTTAGCACCACAAGCAATCCTTCCCCGACGTAAACTTCATCTTGACCGTACGAATTCATATCTTATATCGCGCGCTGAACAATTCAATATTGATTCATACACATTTTTTATTTCTAAACAAGATGCTTTATCTACGTTTACTTTACGTGCTCTGGTATTTGGGCATAGCACGAGATATTGCAAATTAAAGCTAGGCCAGTTGGCATACACCTTGGTCAATTCTAGTTGTGATAAAAGTATAGCAAACTGAGCATTATATTGCTGTCATATGGAGTAGGTACTATATGTTTCCATTGTTGAGTCAGTATCAGTTAGTTGTTGCATGAGCCATCTGAGAAAATACCTGAAGCTCTCGACACAGAGCCTTCCATTGCCGTCCCATGATTTGATTATTGTTGTCCTATATATGCGTTGGAAGTCGATGGCCTCTTCTATCCTCGCGAGAGCTTTTGACACGTCGTTACCTACTCCCCGAATTCAACTCATCAGGATATATTTTGTTTGTAAGAACTTATGTACCTGTGATCCATTTCTTTAATTTGCTTCACCGGCCTCTTGCAATGATCGATTCGTTCGTCATCTTGTACCAGTCCGTACATATGAGGGAGGGAGGGAGGGAGGGAGGGAGGGAGAAGGAGATGGCGCCATTCACTACTGTTATGCAGCTATTAGGTCTCGTTTGGCTGGTGGCCTCGTCAGAGCTTATCACTGCCATCCATGGGCAGCCCGATTCTCCTGGTAATAATTAACATATAAGCTTCTTCGTGAACGAACTTCCCCCTTCGTCGCCGGCCGGCTGGCCGCCGAACGGGCGAAGCCATGCATGCTCTGAACGGCGTTCGTCCTTGACAGATTTCATCACCATCGACTGCGGCCTCGCCGCGGACGGCGCCTACTTCGACAAGAAGTTGGGCCTCCGCCACGTCCCCGACACCGGCTTCACCGACGCAGGGCTGAACGGTGCCGTCCGGCCGCCGTACTACAAGCCGGAGCGGCACGAGCTGTACGGGACCGTCCGGTACTTCCCTGACGGTGGCGCCGGCGCGCGTCGGAGCCGGAGCTGCTACACGCTTGGGCCTGTCTCGCCGGGCCGCCGGTACCTCGTCCGGGCAAGATTCTACTACGGCAACTACGACGGCCGCTGGCCGGAAACAGCGCTCCCCGTGTTTGACATCCACATCGGCGTGAATCGTTGGACCACCGTGAACATCACATCTCCCGGTTCTAGGCATGTCATCGAGGCAGTGACAGTGCCGCCGGCCGATTTCTTGCAGGTTAGTCGTCTTGCTTGGTGCCGTGTCTCACCTTCCAGCTTCTCTTTGTTTGTTAGCGGTATTATTCTCTACCCAGGCCTGTCTTTATTAACTCAATGGGGGTGTTTGAATCCATGAGCTATTTTTTAGCACCCTTTTTAGCGCAAATAAATAGGCTCAAATAAGAACCAAACAAGGTGTCTTATTTTAGGGCTATTCTGCAACTAACTCACCCAAAAAAAATTATCCTCAAAATACATGCTAATTGGGCTATTTTTTCTAAGGGTAAGGGAGAGAGAGGGGTAAGAGAGAGGGGGGGAAGGTCAAATAACTCAAATAGCCCTTGGATCCAAACAACTCAAGGGCTATTTTATTAGAGAGCTATTTTCTTAGGCTAAACTTTAGCCCTCAAAATAGCTCTAGGCTAATTCTCCAAACACGCCCAATAAGCCGAGTATATACCATAGCATTTAGTTTGTTGGGTTAATTGGAACTGTGCCATTATAACTTTCTTTGTTTCTTTTTCCCTCTCTCATCACACGAGATATGTCAGTTTTCTTTTTCCCTCTCTCTCATCTCACCGATGTGGCGCCGCCACCGTCCCCTCGCTCTCCCCGTGCCGCCCCTTCTCCTCGCTCCCCCGCGCCGACGGTGGCGGATCCGGGGCCTGGCCAACACACCACCGCCCGTGCACTCCCGCGTTGGGAGGCCGCGAACCACGCCACGAGCCACCGTGCTGGGGGTCGCACGCCCCCGCGTCGGGGAGGCCGCCGGGCTCACCGCAAGCACGCCGGAGGGAGGCGAGGTGAGCCTCCTTCTTGCTTCGCCGCCTTTGCTCCACCCCGCCGGCGGCCCCGGATCGCCATCTCCATCCGTTGGGAGGCCGCGAACCACGCCACGAGCCACCGTGCCGGGGGTCGCACGCCCCCGCGTCGGGGAGGCCGCCGGGGCTCACCGCAGCACGCCCGGAGGGAGGCGAGGTGAGCCTCCTTCTTGCTTCGCCGCCTTTGCTCCACCCCGCCGGCAGCCCCGGATCGCCATCTCCATCCGTTGGGAGGCCGCGAACCACGCCACGAGCCACCGTGCCGGGGGTCGCACGCCCCCGCGTCGGGAGGCCGCCGGGGCTCACCGCAGCACGCCCGGAGGGAGGCGTGGTGAGCCTCCTTCTTGCTTCGCCGCCTTTGCTCCACCCCGCTGGCAGCTCCATCCGGTGCCCTCCCCTATCTCCCTCGCTTCGTGTAAAAGGGTCAACCCGAGGGTGTTATGGTTGTAGACAAAGGCTTACACATAGCACCCTGCTTACACTTTCGTCCTCGCTTCATGTAAAAGGGTCAACCCGAGGGTGTTATGGCTGGTAGACAAAGGCTTATAAGTGGGCTCCACCCTTGCTCAACTAGCAATGTGGCACTAAACACGCGCACCTGCACTCATGGGCCACTCATGGGCCATCCAAATTGGGCCCGGTGTGACATCCTACTCCCTCTTTCCCCCAGCGTGCACAGGGCAGAGAGCGGCGTGCACGGGGGCAAGCAGAGTGACAGCGCAATGTGAAAGGAGGAACGAGGAAGAAACCAGATGGGAGAGGGATGACAAGTGGACCGAGTGCATCAGGGCGCAGGAGACTAGCGGGGGTAAAAGTGTCCATACGAAAGTACAATAGCTTTAGGATGCCTAAAAGTGGGCCCAAGATGTCTTCAAGCGTACATAATGGTATATTTCAAACATCTGCTAAGTTGCAATGGCAATGACATACTTTCTTAATAGTAATGGTGTGCTTCAAAAACAGCGAAGCTATAATGCCACAGATCCAATTAACCCTAGTTTGTTTGGTTGCTTGTGTCCATTTTGTCAGAGATGTTGTTTGATTCTTTACACTAAATCATGTTGCATGGCATAAATAAAGTAGAAAAATAAGGTTCAACATGATATTTTATTTATTTTCCACAAACGTCAAAAAATTAGGCTGAGAGACAATTTTGCAAAAAATGATCATCGCTTTAGGTAGCATGTGGGTATCCAAACATCTGCTATCTGCATCTTACATACTAGGCCAAACAAGATGCGACATCTCGGACTAATATTCAGTTTTGTCAATTGATCTTATCCATCATGCAACCCTATTTCCAAAGGGGTGACAATATTTCTATGTGCAAACAGAACTCTCTAGTATGAAAAAAATATCAATCAATAATATGTGCTTTTTGAGCCATCTCACTATTACTAATAATTAGATCTTTCATTTTAAATCTCATGAGACGCACTAGAAAAATAAGTAAGTCCTACATATGTATATAAAATTGCCCTACATTATTAAAAAAAGTCTAAAGTAACACTCTAAATATGTATATAAAAATACCCACATATGCTCCCCCATTCTATAAAGAAAGTCATTTAAGACATCATTTAGGATACCAAGAAGTGATGAGTTAGAGTAGAGTTTTCTCTGTCTACCTCTATTAAATAGTGTTGCGGATGTGTTATAAACAACAAATGTGTGCAGCTGGATTGGTTTGTGTAGCATGTCCCAAAGACTTAGAGATCACAAGATCGATTCTTTGGACGCGAGTGCATTGTGACTTTCTTTGCACAAAAGCAGGTTCCAAGATTGATTCCTTTGGACGCTAGCGCATTGCGACTTCCTTTACACAAAAGCGCCAGAACGTCTTCTTTTTGTGATATGGAGGGAGTATGTTATTTAAAAAAAACAAAAGTATCCTCTTAAATTTCATCAAAATTATCCACCTTTGTTATTACTAGTGGAAGGGCTGCCGCATGTGATATAAACAGAATTACATAAAAGGTTTAATTAGTATGTATGTAGAAAAATAAAAGGATACTAAAGTAAATCTAATTGCATCCACGTCATCTCTGCACTGTGTCGCATCACCGCTGCCACCTTCAAGGCAGCTTTGAAGAAGACTGGTCGGGGAGGGCTTCACGTCACCGCCGCCACCTTCAAGGCGGGGATGAGGGTTTGCAAATCCAGCAGGGAGCCCACCCCGAGGCCGGCCGCGTCACCCATGTGCTCAATCCTTGACGGGTGAGCTCGCCACCAGCCGGCAGGGAAGATGAGACCCACGCGTCGAGCATGAGACCGACGGGAGGAGGGTTCGACGCCCGCGGGGAGCCAACGTGAGGAGGCCGGTGGAGGAGGTGCGGGGAGGTGGTGGTGGCGCTAGGGCTCATGGATATGGGAATGAGGGTGGAGAGAATTGAGTTTTATAGGGACATGGGGTGCAAAAAGGAATGAGTATTGATTGGTGTGATTGAAGGCATTGAACTCAAAAGGAAATAGTCAAGGACTCAAAACATCTTTTACATATAAATGGCTTCCATCTAACTGCATTTGAATGTTGTTAATCTAATGACACGTTGAATCTTTCCTTGCTAACTATTTATGAATGGCACAACAATTCTTTTCTTAGTTCATCTAATCACACAATGATTTTTTTCCTTGTTTTCCTTTCCTTTATGTGTCATCAATCACACCAATCAATTTTCCTTTATTTTGTACACCAATATCTCTTTCCTTTTGAGCATCTGAGTGTTTACTTTTGAGTCATGCCATCAATCATGCCAATCAATTTCTCTTTCCTTGAGAAAAGAATGAAGAAAGGAAACAACAACCGTAATTGCCTCTGACGTTTGGAAAAAGAGAATGAAGAAAGGAAACAATAACCGTGATTAACGGGGCCGGGTCAGGTGGGTACACGCGGGTGGGTAAGCATGGGGTGGGTGAAAAAACAAAGGGATTCGGTGGAAACAATTCCTAGCAACTCTTTCTTTTTTGTCCTCGAGCAGTTTGGTGAAGCAAATTTGGGTGGGTCTGGCCTAACAAGTGGGGCTCTTGTGAGAGGTGGGAAGACATAAACTTGGATGAATTTTTTTTCAATTTGCTCAACTCTTATAGTATAGATATAGATAATCTAAACTTGCATCTAAATTACCTGCATCAATATTAAAAAAATAAGATACATATCGCCTAATTTGCATTGAAGTTACCTACATTTATCATTAAAAATCCTAAAATATACCATTATATGATTCTAAATTTCCTAATTGTATATCCACCTATGTCATCATATAGATAATCTAAAATAACCCTCTAAATTTGCATCTAAATTACTCTCATCAATATCAAAAAATTAAGATATGTAAGTTGTAACCCCTAAATTTGCATCAAATTTACCTACATTTATCATTAAAAATCCTAAATTACACCATCATATGATTCGAAATTTCCTATTTCTATCATTGCTAATATAGATGATATTAACTAAAGGCATGCATGCATGATGCATGTACTATTAAATCATGTAAGACATATAAAAGAATTGATGATGATACCAAGTTCCACCAAAATTGACATGTGCATGTATAGGTGTGCTTGGTAAATACAGGACGGGGTACACCATTCATTTCTGGGCTTGAGCTGAGGCCGCTTGGGGTGACCATGTACCCGGAGGCCACAGTCAACCAATCGCTGCTTCTCCTCAGGCTTGACCGGAAATCGGTAGCTGATTTCGCTATCAACCGATTTCATTTCGGGGCCGGTTTCATCAGGTAAGTATGATTGTGGGGATTCCCAGTTACCTGATGTGAACAATATGTTGCTTCTTACTCTCTTGAAAAGAAGCTTTATTTGTAATCAGCATTCATGGTCAATTCTTGAGATTGCCTCACCATTTCTTTCTCTAACCAATAGGTACCCGGATGATCCGCATGACCGCTCCTGGCAAAGATACGAAGATCCTACATGGACCAACATAAATACAACAGACAATGTAGATATCGCAAACACCATCAACTTCGACAAGCCAAACAAGATACTGCAGAGCGCTGCCAACGGAACCCGGATCAACTTCACATGGAGCCCAGATCCCAACCTGAATGATGACAATTCAACTTACCTTCTTCTCCTCTACTTCGCGGAATTGCAGAGATTGCCAAGCAATGCCCTAAGGAAGTTTGATATCCTTGTCGACAAGGCTACATGGAAAGGCAGCCAAAGCTACACCCCAAAGTACCTCTCTGCAGAGGTTGTGAAAACTATGGTGCAGGGATCGCGCCAACATGCTGTCTCACTTGCTGCCACGCCGGATGCCACTCTTCCACCCATCCTGAATGCATTTGAGATATATTCAGTGAAACCAATGACTGAGCTTGCAACAAATGATGCCGACGGTATCTGCTAAACACTTTTGATTTGTCAAATTTCTGTCAGTCAGTTTCATTCATCAGCATTATTATGATGCTTTCATGGCGCTGGATAAATTTTTGTTGCAAGCTAATACTCCCTCCGTCCGAAATTACTTCTCATTTTTTGGTTTTCCTGAGTGCATTCATTTTGTTATTCATCTAGACATAAATATATATCAAGGTGCATAACAAAATGAATGTATCTAGAAAAGCTAAAATAACAAGTAATTTGGGATGGAAGGAGTAGGATGCATGGTTCCTTGCTTCGAACAGTGTACTATATTACTATTACTTAGTCAAAGATTTGAGTGTTTGTTACAATTTGACCAATCAAGTTTGCCTCATAATTGATCTCAATTCCACAGAATGACTTCAGAGTTACCTTCTGTTTTTACCCTATGAACAGCCAAGGCCATGATGACAATTCGCACTGCATACGCATTGGAGAAAAAATGGATGGGCGATCCTTGTGCACCAAAATCATTTGCTTGGGATGGCCTGAACTGTAGTTATCCTTCATCTGGTCCTGCATCAGTAACCGAGCTGTAAGTAGCCCTTTTTATTTTGCGAAAGCTGTAATTACTACCTTGAATGCTTGATCGGAAATAACTAAATATAATGCCTGTTTTCTGTTCCCTGTTATTAATTTACTATTGGATGTGCTACAGGCTCTTATCATCTAGCGGGTTGGCCGGTGAAGTTCATGTTTCTTTTGGCCATCTGAAATCCCTAAAATACCTGTAAGAACCAATCTCATAAATATTTTGAATTTTACATTATCTTCCTGGGATTAGCCCCTAAGAAGTTCTCACTTCGCTGCCTTGAAACATTCAATTCGGTCTTTGGATAACAATTTTGCGTGAAAATTGTGGCCCTTCTTTTTGCTGAAAACACAATTATCTCCCTGGGATTACCAGGTTTCATGGCAGTACTTTCTAAGAAGAATGTTTGACCAACTTCATTATGATATCTTGATTTTAAAGCATCCAAATTGTAATAAAGTTCATTAAGAGCATCCAAATTCTAAAAGTTTTATTACAAGTTACAACATTTATTAAAAGACTAGATTATTCACTACACTTGAAGTAACAACAACAAACGTAACTTCTTTGTAATTGGTTCCCCATGTCAATTTTAGTATCTTAATGTGAACTGAAATTCCAGGGACTTGTCCAACAATAGCCTATATGGTTCGATTCCTGATTTCCTAGCGCAAATGCCATCCCTCACATTCCTGTAAGTATTTCTGCTTAGCTGGAACCGCTTTATGCTAAAATAATTGCATTTGTATATCAAACATGTGTTTCTGCAGTGATCTGTCAAACAACAAACTCAGTGGATCAGTTCCTGCTGCTCTACTAGAAAAGAGCCAAAACAGATCTCTTTTGTTCAGGTTTGCATCATGTAAGCTAGCTTAAGGTTCAAGAGATCATCTTACCCAAAGAAATTCTTTTGAGAAGAATTGTAATGCAAAAAAATCGTTAAGAAAATAATTTAATAACTCCTACCACTTGAATAATAGAAGTGTATTTCCATGTTGTTTCTTTAAGATTTAATTGATCCAGATCATTTTCCTCTAATGATAGGACTGAAAACAACCCAACTCTGTGCAACAATGGTGCTTCTGCATGCAAGTCGGAGAACAAGAAAAGCAACAAGACAATTGTCATTGCAACAGTTGTTCCAATAGCATTAGCAACTCTACTGTTATCGGCAGTGTTTCTTATCATTCGTAATATGAGAAACAAACGACGAGGTAACATTTCACCAAGTAAACCAATAAAGTAATCTGCATTTGCTAAGCTTGATGACACAATATCTGGTTTGATTATAGAAAGATGGATGGCAAACAACTCAAGACCCAATAGCCCTCGAGACCGGTCAAATATATTCAAGAATATGCAATTTTCCTACAAGGAGTTGAAGCTCATAACAGACAATTTCGTAAAAGAAATAGGTAGAGGAGGATTTGGTGGTGTGTTCCTTGGCTACTTGGAGAATGGAGATCCAGTAGCTGTCAAAATGCGTTCAACAACTTCCTCCCAAGGGGATAAAGAGTTTTTAGCTGAGGTAAGCTGAGCAGTTGCTTTTCACCTTCGTGCGGATTTGAGATTGAAACAAATACCTTATTACTTACATATTGCAGGCTCAACACTTGGGTAGAGTTCATCACGAAAACCTTGTTTCCTTGATTGGATATTGCAAGGACAAGAAACATTTGGCCCTTGTATATGAATACATGCATGGAGGAAACCTAGAGGACCGTCTAAGGGGTAAGGTGGCCCTCTTCCTTTTCTCATAAAGGGAAAAAGACTAAACTCACCTTCATGTGTGTGTGGTTAATTGGATATATGCATTCTCTTATTACTGAAATTAAAGGCCAACTTTCAAAAAGCTAACCACGTGACATTTCTTCCTCTCTTTCTGTTCTTCTGCTCTTACCTTATTTATCATCAATATGTATCGCAGGGGAGTCTACTACTGTTACACCCCTCACTTGGCCTCAGCGTCTCAAGATTGCTCTCGACTCTGCCCATGGTTCGTACTCAAACTGCATTATATTATTACATCATCCTAATGCTAAACCAACTAATTTCTTGGCTCCATGATTTGGTCTCAGGATTGGAGTATCTTCATAAAGCATGCTACCCTCCACTGATACATAGGGATGTTAAAACAGGGAATATTCTGCTATCTGCTCACCTTGAGGCGAAGATAGCTGACTTTGGGCTCATGAGGGTGTTTGCTGATCAGTTCAGGACCCACGTTACCACTCAGCCGGTAGGTACCCTGGGGTATCTTGACCCTGAATACTATAACACATACCAGCTCAGTGAGAAGAGCGACGTGTACAGCTTTGGAGTTGTGCTGCTAGAGCTTATCACAGGCCAATCACCGGCTGTCCCCATAAGTGAAACCGAGAGCATCCACATTGCACAGTGGGTGCGCCAGAAACTCTCTGAGGGTGACATCGCAAGCATTGCTGATCCAAGGATGGGAGGGATGTACAATGTCAACTCGGTTTGGAAGGTTGCCGAGTTGGCATTGCGGTGCAAGGAGGAGCCGTTGCGGAAAAGACCAACAATGACTGATCTTGTGTTTGAGCTGAAAGAGTCTTTGGAGCTGGAGGTATCTCACGCAATGACTGGTTACTATAGTTCATCAGTTCAAAGTACTGCAAATATCAGTGCAACAAGTGTTGATATGCATACTGCAGATCAAGGAACTGATCACCCGAGACAGCATGCCCCCATTTATTTGGAACAAACAGACATGGCATCAACAAGTACTGATGGTCCCACCCCACGATGAGACCTGCATGCAGTTCCACTTGGTATATTGTACTCCCTCCGTCCCAAACTAGATACTCCACGTTTTGGCTTTTCTAGATGCATTCCTTTTGTTATGCATCTAGATATATATTATATCTATACACATAACAGAAGGAATGTATCTAGAAAGGTCAAAATGACAGGTAATTTGAAATGGAGGGAGTAAAACGGTCTAAGTTTGCATATGTTCTTGAATTAGCTATTAAATAAGAATTTAATCACGAGATTTATGTACTATATTTAAATGTTCAGTGTTGTGATTTGCGATCTCCAAAAATGTGAGACATGGAACGTGCATTTTCCAATCAGATATAGTAAATTCAACAATCAGCGGCAGTCTTACCATGGGCATTCAGATATATCAGGGAAGTTTCATGTGTGCACTACTATGCCAAGTTGCATTCAAGAACCAAAAAAAAGTTCAGTATCCCAAGTTCATTTATAGTTCTTCACTTGTCCGGTTGTCCCAAATTCAAGTGAGTCAGGGACCTGAAGAAATGCAAACTACCTAGCTACCATGTATTTAGGATGGAACAAAGAGAAATCCATGTCATAATAATATATAGGACCCTTATACAATAATTTGTTTGGCATTAAATCAGTACTGTAAATGGTAGTGCACTATTGGAAAAAGATTGTGAAGTAAATACCTGACGTGGAAATTCTGTTTGCGAGTTAGCAATTTTCCATACATCCATGTGACCGCGTCCCTAGCATGTAGGGCAGTGCAGTTTCATGTTGCATCACAGAAAGTTTTGAGATGTATCCAATCCAATGAAATTAAATTGAAGTCATCAGATCGATTGGAAGAAAATGCCAGGATTGGATCGATTACCTATTCATATTTCCTCTAATATAATATTGGTAAAGACACAACCCAAATAACTCTGTTATCTTTCTTTTGAGCAATAATCCTTGTTTCTCTCGATGCATGAAACTGAACCTTCCCCATTCAAGGGATCAGATTGCAAAAACGGAATTCTGGAGTACAAGCACAAAGGAGCCTGAAAAAATGCGCTACCTTTTAGGACGAACTTCCTGGATGAAAAGCACACATTTTACACAAAAAGGCAGATATAGGCAGCAACAGGGTAGACTGAAAAATAAAAAATTGACTCGGGAAATTTCTCACCCAGCTTCTCATGTTCAAGGAAATCACTTTTTTCCAGCGGGGCCTTTATTTGCTTCAAGCTTCTTAACAAAACAATATAGTATATATAACGCGTAATTAATCAGTGAGGACATCATCCCGTTCTAGTGGCACACGTCGGAGATACAGCTTGCATGGGTTTCCCGGCGAATACGAGCGCACAACATATCTTGACATTTGACAACAATCGCGCGGTGTAGTGACTCACCAGCAGGCAGCAGCGACGGCGGCGGCGGAGGAATCCTGAAACTGGCGGCGCGCATGTGGGCCAAATACACGGTCCTCTTCGTCGACGTCCGCTCGCGGGGTGTCAACTTCGGCCCCAACCAGATGTACCATTCCACCCCCATCTACATCACCATCGGCGACAGGCTCTTCTCTCCGGACTTTGCAGATCTCATGGTGCTCTCGTTCAAGCCGCTCAGGGCACCGATAGTGGGAGATTTCCTCATCACGAACATGGTGCCCAGTTGGGTGTGGCACGACCTGCCGATGCGAAAGCTCCGACATCACCTCCTACGCCCTGCACGGTGATGGACACACCATCCTTGTCAGCACCGCCGGCGAGGCCACCTATGCCTTGGACACTCCAAGCTCAGCACCAAAACCGTGCGTGCCCATGAATTTGGACTCGGTTTCATCCCTGAGAACCAGGACACCTTTGCCTTGGACACCGGAGGTGTTGTCCCCATATCGATGCTGACTCGGACGCCATGGGGCAGGATATGTGCAAACGACTAGGCTGAGTGGTCGCTGCCATTCACCGGCCGCGCCCACTTTGTCCACTGCCTCGACGCCTTTGTGGGGCTCTCCAAAGACCCGGCCACGGTCGGCCACCTCTGCTGCTGCAAGGCGGCGGCAGTCACCGTCACCGGCGTCGACGGCGGCCCTCCTGCGTCGAAGCTGAGCAAGGAGAAGCTCTTCAGCGAGGACCCAGCTGAGACTCATGTTGGCGCTACGCTCCTCTACACGGGAGGAGCCGAGTTTTGCCTTGTGTAGTGCGTCTCCATTGAGAAGGGCAAAACCATAGGTCCTGAGGCTGGTCGCACCGCGGACCTGAAAAAGCCACGGAACCGCATATTTGCCGGTCGACGAGCTGCAGCGCAGAGCTGGAAAGGGATCTCTACGCTCCAGGTGGCTACAATGAATCGGTATGCCCGGCGTTCTTGACCTCCGCCTCTATAATCTCTCTCTCCGCAGGCCCCGCGGGACAGAACACCTACCCCAACCTCTCGCGCCACACCTGGGAAGTCTCCCGACCCCGCCGTTCGGAGGAGCAGCGAGGCCACGCCGGGTGGAGGAGCAGTGAGGCCGTGTCATCGACCTCGCCGCTGCTGTCAGCCGTGCCACACACCGGAGAGGGCGTCGTCGATGAATTTGGAGAGGAAGGAGCAGGAGACGCCGATTCGGGTGTAGGGGAGGCCACTCGCTGTTGATTTGGACGGAAGAGCAACGGTGAGGAAAGAGGCCGCCGGCGGAACCGCGGAGGATGTCGAGGTGGGAGAGGAGGGCACCGCGGGAGGAGGCTGAACCGGCAGGAGGCGGTGGCGACGGCGGATCCGGGGAGGCCTCACCCTCATGTTCGATGCGGTGGCGAGCTCGAGGACAGCATGCGTGGCCTCCTCTGCTCCCCTGACCGTGACAGCGAACTCAAGGATGGTGACCACCGCCGCGCTGGATCTAAGAGATGGAGGCGGCAAGGTCGAGACCGGCGGGAGGAGCATCGGCGCTGGAGCACCGGAGCTCACCACGCCGTCCATGGGTCACGCTCGGGAGGAGGGGCGGCGCTAGGAGGCCACGCCGGTAGGAGGGGCGGCGCCAGGGGCTGCATCGTGCGGGTGGGGTGGGCGACGGGAAGGGGACAAAGGGGCAGTTAGGCCAGTCTCAGTCGGGGTTTCAGCGGGTGTTTATGCGCGTTAAATACTGAACACGCCACATCAACAAAATTTCACTTTTTGCATGTAAACCCTTAGAGAGAGAAGGAAAGAGTTTCACCATGGTGAAACCTTTGGGCACGCCTTGATTTCATGCGTTGGAAAGCGTGTGAAACCCCTATTGAGACACAAATAGAGTTTCACCATGCAACTATGCAATTAAACCATACAATGAGAGAGAGGTTGTGGGACCCTTGAGTCTATGAAACTGTGCAATGAAACTATGCATTGAGGGAGACATCTATTTCATACCAAAGTTTCACATCTTGGAAACCGGGACGGTGAAACTCTCCATTGAGACTGGCCTTAATTTTGCGATGGTTCTACAGGTGGGCCATGTCCATTTGGAGGTGAGTTTAGAGTCCAAGCAGTGCGAATAGCCTGAGGAGGTTGAGGATCTCGAGGAGGAGCAGAAGTCCATCAGAAAGGAAGATGCCAGCACTCTGACCGGGAGCAGCTCATGAAGACACAGGGCTGCAGGAGCTATATTTATCGTTTGACAACCTTCTCTCTATGCTATGATGACAATGGAGATCTGTCCACTGCTGATACATGTAGGGTGCAATGCTATGAGGTGCCCGACGAAACCACCGAGGAATTTCTCCGTGTGGTGTCGCATTCTGGCTGTAAAATGCTAAAATCATGCATGTCGTGGTAGTACTATGTGTAATTTTCAATTTGTGGCAACTCTATTGGCTTTCTATGCGTAAAAAAACGCACGCCAAAAAAATTTGAATGTGGGGGCAAAAATTAAAAATGTTTGCTGTGTGCGGAGGACCTGGCGCATAGGAATGTATGGGTTTGCTGTGCACCGCATGACACACGGCAAAGATGGGCATCCAGAACCCACCCTCCCCATAGATGGCCAGATGGCCCGCAACACGGCGGCCCGCCTGAAAAGCACGGTATTTTGGCCCGGCCAAGCACAGCACGGCACGGCCCGTTTATCTCCGTGCCCGGGCTGGCACGACCCGTATACCATGCCCGAATGTGGGCGGGCCGCGACCCCTGCATGGCAGATCGCCCGGCCTGGCACGAAGTTAGCAGGCCGGCCCGCTAGCGGCCCGCATAACACATGCATCATATATAAACAAGTATCCCAAATCCAATCCCTAACCCCCTCCCCCTCAACCCCGTTGGCGGCTCCCCCAACTCCCTTCTCCATGCGACCACGTCCAAGCGCGGCGGCGGTCGGCGGCTCCCCTGCTCTCCTCTCCAAGCCCGGCACGGCGGCAGATCCTCCTCTCTTCTACTCCACACCCTTCGTGCGGCAGAGGCGCCCAGGATGCCGGCGGGGCTACGTGGCGCCTACCCTGCCCATGGAGGAGGCTGGCGAGCCACTTGCCCTGCCCACGACGAAGGCCGGCGCAACCGCCTCCTCTCCTCCATCAGGCGGGACGGTGTCGCTCCCCCTACCATCTCTTCCCCAGATCTCGACGACGGCGTGGCTCCCCCTCTCCTCTCCTCCACATCCCGACACCATATGGCTGGGTCGCGAAAAGTAGTGGTGATGGGCAGTTCGAGCGGTGGCGCGGGAGCTGGGTAGGAGCGACCGAGTTGCAAGATCTGCCTTGTAGCGACCGAGCTGCAAGCCCGTGTCATGCGTGTAACACCCTAAAATTCCATCACCAAATTAATATAAGCAACAAGGTGTTTTAGTTTTAATTTTCTAAGGATTAATTAAATTATCAAATAAATTTGGCCTTAAAAATATTTAAATATCATTTTAATAATTTAGAAGCAATAAGTGCTTGTGCATCATGATTTGAATGCATGAGTTTTGGCTGTGGAGTGGTTTTAAAAGTCTTAAAATACTTGTGAAAATTCTAAAAAATAATTGTGAAATAGTTTGTGAAAATTTGTGTTAAAATTTGAATTTGAAAAGATGTAAAAGATTTGATTTAAAAGGGTTTGGAAAAGATTTGAAATGGTTGAAAAAAAAAGAAAAAAACTCTCCAAACCCTCTCTCTCCCTCCCTTTCTTTCCGGCCCGCGCGGCCCAGCTCCCTCTTCGGCCTTCTCCGCCGGCCCACCTCCTCTTCCGGCCCACGAAGCCGCCGCCGCCCACTTTCTCCCCCCTCCTCTCTCTCTCCCACTCGGCCCCCGGCCGGCCCCACCGGTCGGGGTCGCCCTCTACCTCCAGCCCCTCCCCTGCTTCGCGGTACAGCGCCGGCGCCGGCCTTTGTCTCGTGCCTCCCGCACCTCCCCTCCTTCAATCGCCGCCATCAAGAGGCAATGAAGCGCCGGCTTCACTCTCCCTCCTTAATCTCCAGTCCGTTACTCCTCAATCAAGCGCCCCTCTTGAATGCTTTGAAGCCGTCGGCCCCCATGGCCATTGATGGCCATTACTTCCGGCCGAAGCCCCCTCTCCCCTCCTCGCCCTATAAAAGCACACACAGAGGCTCTGAGTTACCCCTTCGTCCTCTCCCGTGCTCCCACACCCTCCTCCTCGCCCTCCCCCACACGCGCCGCCACACTGGAGGTCCACCGCCGCCCGAAGCTCGGCCGCCGCCTCGATCTCCGCCACCGCAGCTTCCCCATCGACCAAGTTGTCTCCAACCCGTTCTTTGTGGTGGTGAGCAAGCTCTCCCTCGCCTCCTTCTATTTTTCCTCGGGCCATAGCACCTCCCTGCCGTGAGCCACCCGGCCGCCGCCCGCCCCAAGGATGGGATGCCTCGGCCGTAGCCCAAGCCACCTCCCTGAACCTCCGGATGAGTTTGCCTTGTCCTCAACTGCGCGTAGGAGCAAACCACGCCTGAAATAGTGGCGGGAGCTCGAGATCAAGCGAGCTCCGGCGAGCCGCCGCCGCTCCACCGCCGTTTCTGCCGCGCGCCGCCGGTCTCCCGGCCGCCGCCGCCGCCCGTCGCCCGCGTGCGACCGGGGGCCGTCCGATCGGCGCGGACGGTCTAGATCAAAATGGGGCGTACCCCTTTGATCCGGTCCACGGTGGATCGATGGACCGAGGACCACGGCCGCCGGTCCACGGCTTGCGTCGGCCGGCGGCGCCCGGCGCTTGCGTCATGCTCACGTCGGCCACGGCAAATCGCGGCCCCGCCACGTGGCGCCTCCACGGCTCACCCGCCGGGCCGCCCGGGCAGCTTTTTTGCAAAAAGAACCCCGCACTTTCTAAAATCACATATATGCCCTTCCACCTTAAAGAACCATTGCATATAAGTCCCGATTTTCATGCTTAGGCCCCCGCAATTCCTTGATTTCTCTATTCTAAAGCCCATCCTTGATCTTTTACATGTTAGACCTCCTAGTTTCACACATAATTATGTCTAGGTCCCTGGAATCTTGCATAAAACCGCCTAAACTTCCGGATATTCACAAATTAGTCCCCGAATCTAGTTTTAGCCATATCTTTTCCGTCCTAGCTCCGTTTTAAGCGTTCTCGGTGTCCACGCGACCGTCTTTTCAAGCCCGTCGCGTTTTAGAACCTTGTTTAGTCCATAGATCTAGCGTTTTAGCTCCGTTTAACCCCGTTTTCATTGCGTTAGGCTCATATAAACTCAAAGTACACGTTAGGAGCAATGATGTGCATGTTCTTTGTTTTATATTTTATTTAAATATTAAATATGATTAAATCCTATTACACATGCTTTTCTAATTAAAATCTAATTAGAAGTTTAACACGTGTTTTCATAAGAAAGTTAATATGATTAATACTAATTAAATATTTCTTTTAATTAAAAGTTGATTAGATGTATACCTCGTTTTTTATAATCAAACTTAATTTGATTAATGATTATGCAATTTGCTTTCTACTAAAATGTAACATAAGCTATATCCCGAGTTTTCTTAATTAAATGTTAATTTGATTAAAATGAATATAAATGTGTTTTAAATTATAATTTGATTAGAACAACTCGAAATATAAAGATAAACGCCTAGATGCTTTTACATGTTTCTTTTAAAATTAAATGTTTAATTTGCATAAATTATACCCGAATATTTATAAGTAAAATTGGACTAGGCCTACATCGTATTTTAAATACAAATATAACTTGCTTAATTATAAGTAGGGTATTTCTCTACGAAATAACCTATACACATGATTTTACTTAATTAAAAGATATCAAACGCATAGCTAGCTCTTGTATGTGATCATCCAAATCTCCCGATAGTTCCGAGTGTTCCTTGTGTTCGCTTTCCTAAACCCAAACCTTGTTTTCTCTTTAAGCTTTTCATACTTGGTGTATTGTTTTGTTTATTGAATGTATTCTTGTGTGCTCGTAGACATCGTGCCGCGTTTCAAGCGAGCGACCGGTTGAAGTAGATCAAGAGCAAGTGTTTGAAGAAGAAGAACCTTAGTGTTTAAGCAAGGAAGGCAAATGGTCTTCTCCCCCTCGCATGATTCTATTTTATCCTATGTAATTGCATGACAACTAAGTTTATATTTATTATGTTATTGCATGAAATTGATGGGAACACCCTTTTTAAGGACTTACCTAGACTTTTACCCACAATCCTTGGATCAACCCGATTTAACAAATGTTTTTGGGTAGAATAAGCTAGTTGCTCAACTTGGGTTGGATAAAAATGGTTTTCCAAGATAAATGCTTATATGTTTTATGTCGATGATGCTTTTGGTAATACAAGATCATGTGATTAAATCGGAACATGGAGAACCACCCAAGAAAACATGCGCAACCACAGTGTTACATGGCTCTGACCTTAGCCAATTAATTAGGTGTGCGATTGATCGATGGCCCTTTTCGAAAGGAGCGAGAGGGGGATCCGGGTTGCGGGGGTATAGCCCGGTCCTTTTGGGGTAGCGACCTTTGCTAAGGTGCCGACCACTAGGGAGGGTTATGGTCCCCCCGATCCGTAACTATGCGGGTCGTTAGTCTTTTGTATACCTTTGTAAAGGCTTCGTAGCGTCCCTATGCAATCACACCTCGGAAGTGTGGTATGATGCCCGATCGGCATCTCATGGTTGGGTTCAAAGTTCTTTGGAACTTTTACGCGAACCGTGGGTAAAGTGTGCAAACCTCCGCACGGTGTAAAACCGATCAATCGGCGTGCTCACGGTCATGAGCGGCTTGGACCCTCACATGATTAATAAACTTGAAGATGAGAATAAATCGTGGCTTGGTGAAGCTCAATGAGCTTTGGGTTGTTTTGCTTAAAAGTTTCTTAAGTGGGTTGGTATGTACTTACATCTAGTAATTAGGCGTTCTTTAATTAAAAGTTTGACCAACATTAAAATGCTAACCGCTGCAAAACCATAGCCTATCCTTGATAGCCTTGCATTTTCCCCCACTTGTTGAGTACCAACCATAAGTGTACTCGGCCTTGCTTACCGCCGTTCGAAGAGAACAATGGTGAAGAGTTCTCTTGCGACCTTGAGGAGTTCGAGGCATGCGTCTCCCCCGGTCAAGTGCCCGTGGAAGCGAGAAGACGAAGACTCGTCGTGTAGTTATCGTTTTCCGATGTTAAAGACCTTCGTGTCTTCCGAATGAGTGTAGTAAGTTGATAAACCCCTTGTTACGTTTTTACCGTCTATGATATTACACTCATTTCGTCTATCATATGTGTGGGACTAGATCCCGGCACACATATGAGATGCATCCGGTTTCCCTCCGGAAATCGGGTGTGACAATGCGGCTCGGTTGTGCATGTAGGGCCGGGCTTCCCGGGCTAGCCTTGCACCAAACAGCACAACGGGCCCGGGCTTGGGCTGTCGCCACAGCTCATGGATGGGAACGACACGACATGGTGGATGTTAGTGTCGGGCTGGCCCGACCTGTAGTTGAGCGGTCCACCCCGGGCCTAGGCTAGGACTGGGCCGGGCGGACTGAATGGACATCTATACCCACTCCCCCGTCGTTTCCCAGAGGGCATGTAGGCAACTCATACCTATATTTATCTTTTATACTCTAAACTTTTTCCCTACTCCACACACAACATGTGGTACTTCTTCTAGTTAAAATTTGGTACAATTTTCAGTTTGGTCGTTATATTCAACTAATTAATTGTGTTTTAAATAGTTTTAAGAATCAGGTCAAATTTGACCTGCAAGTGCTTCATATAACAGAATAAAGTGAAATACAAAATGATATTCATGTTATGTGGCCCAATTTAAAGTCTTTCCCAGGAAATCAAAAAAAATTTCAAACATCTTGACCAGGAAACACGACCATGATCGTGTCCAAATGATTTAAAATTCTAAAAAATGTAAATGAAGTTTGAAAATTATGAGATTTGCCAATATCTCATGATATCATATGTAAAGGCTGTAGCAAAAATTTGAATGAGTTTTGAACATTTTGTCATGTACGATGCTTACAAATCAAAACATCTTTCATGAAGTTTCTTAGAGTTAAGATGTCCATATTTAGATTTGTGGTGACGTGACATTTAAAATGAGATTTGACTTCAACACTTTTTTATAGGTAATAGACAACATAACTCGTTTTGTGTTAATTTTCGGAAAACTTTCGAACTAGTTTGATAATTTTTATGAATTAATTATAATTATAAAAATATTTGCCATGTGCGGCGCATGGCAAACAAAAACTTTGTTGTGCTCCTTTCTCTTAGCGCACGACAAAGTTTTTTTCATGGATTTATCCTCCTAAGTCCCAAATTCAATTGCCCCTCAAAAAAATTATCCTCACCTTGAAACTTTTTCTACTCTATACATACAACATGTGATACTTCGTGGTAATATTATTTTTTCTGTTTCATTTTTTCTTTCTTTCGTTTTATTCTTCTTTCCTTTTATTCTATTTCTTTTATTTTTCTTATTCACTTTTTATTCACTTTTCTTTTTATTTATTTATTTATTAGTTTATAATTTTTTTTGTTTCTATTTCCATTTTTTATATTCTTTCCTTTTCAATATTTTTTCCTCCATTAATATTTTTACTTTTTGAGATGAGATGTAAATTTGTTTTGGCTATAATAATAAGCTGTTCTGGCTATAAGTATCTTTTTCGGCTATAATAACAACTTGTTTTGACCCTTGTTCTGATTTGTTCTGACACTACATATATTTTTGTTCGAGATGACACACAAAATTGTTCTGACTATAATAAGATTTTGTTCTAACATTTGTTATCATTTGTTCTGACACTTTTTTTCGAGATGACATACAAACTTGTTCTGACTATAATAATAAGTTGTTCTAGCTATAGTAAAATCTTGTTCTGTCCATATGTTCTGACCCATGTTCTGATTTGTTCTGACACCATATTTGTTGTTCGGTATGACACATAAACTTATTCTGACAGTTGTTCTCGTTTGTTCTGGCACTTCATTCGTTTTGTTCTAGCGATAACAGAATATATATCTTTAATAAACAATAAAAATAACAATGTTTGTCAAAATATATTCAAGTGAAATCTTGTTTCGAAGATTTTATTGTCAGAAATCTAATGGTGTGATCGTAATTTAATTTTGATGTTTGGTTTGTGATCAATAGATTTTAGTTTCAATCAATATTGCATGTAGCTGATGCCATCAATTTTGTTTTCTTTTGCATGCGTGCCTCCAACCTCCTGATGCTACCGCGGCATGCAAGGCCTTCGGCGACAGCATGTCTTTTTGTTGCCGAAGCGATGCCTAGCAGCTTCCGGTCCCATCTCGCCTCTTGCCGCAGGCTTCCAACGACCCCCGCCCTCCCACGCGTCCTCGAAACCGATCCCCACTACCACCGGGATGGGAGCTTGGGCTCCCGCGCGGCATGGCGGTGCGCGAGGCAGTGCAGGACGGCACGCCCACAACGTGGTGGGAGAAGGCAAGCGCGCCCTCAAGACCGCTGTCCCCACGCGCTGCTCGGTCCATTGAGAGCTCCGCCGATTCTGGAGATGACAGGAAACCTGTCGGGGTGGTGCGCTGGATCTCCACCGCCGCGGTAGGGAGTCCCACTCGAGCACGCATCGCGACAAGGTCAGGGAAGCTCACAGTCATGTCACACCCGATTTTCCGTAGAAAACCGAATGCATCTCATATGTGTGCCAGGATCACAATTTCACACATATGATAGACTCATGAGTGTAATATCACAAGACATTGCTCAAAACGTACAAAAAGGTTTATTAACTTTTATTACACTCACGAGGGTAGACACGGAGGTCTTTACATGAACAACGATAACTATGAAGACGCGACTCCATCTTCATCTTCCACGAGCTTCTTCGGTTGATCGCATCCTCGAAACTCCTCGTAGTCGGTGAAGTACTCCACTCCGGGATTCTTCTCTGAACAGCGTAAGCAAGGATGAGTACACTTATGGTTGGTACTCAGCAAGGCCACAGGAATAACCAGAAAGCAATATTAATCCATCTTTAAGTTCATTAATCATGTGAGGGTCCAGGCCGCTCTTGACCGTGAGCATGGCTGATCGATCAATTTTACTCTGCAGAGGTTGCACACTTTCACCACAGTTCGCGTAAAAGTCCCGAAGAACTTTGAACCCAACCACGCATGTGCTGATCAGGCACAATACCACACTTCCGAGGTGTGATTGCATAGGGACGCTACGAAGCCTTTACAAAGATATGCAAAAGCATCAACAACCCACGACGATTCTGACTCGGGCGGACCATAACCCTCCCTAGTGGTCAGCACCTTAGCAAAGGCTGCTACCCCAAAAGAACCGGGCTATACCCCACGCAACCCGGAGCCCCCTGTGTTCCTTTCGGATAAGGTCGTCAATACAATCACACACCTAATTAATTGGCTAAGCCAGAGCCATATGGACTGTGGTTGCACTGTTTTCCTGGGTGGTTCTCCATGTTCCGATTAATTTATAGTATTCTTGATTAAAGCATAGGTAGAAGGGTGGTTAGGGTCACTTGCCTTTCTCCAACGATAAGCTACTTTCCTTTACTGCAAAGCTCTGCACTTGTTCTTCCTCGAACGGCGTGTTGGCTACGCTCATGCAAGAAACATGCAATAAATAAAACAATACATCAATGTTGACGGTTAATAATTGTATCAAAGTTCGTTCGTGACTCGCAAGCGTACAAGTCTCCCGTCGTAGTCAAGGGACCCTTCTTCCCTCGAGTGGTGAACCCAAGGTATCGAATCCGTGGAACAAATGTGTGACGCAAGACTTAATCTATTAAAGCCAAATAACTGCAATCTTCAATAAAGAACCTAATGCATCTAAGTAAAAGACACAAAACGAATCTAATCTACTAAAAACCGGAGAAAACAAAGTAAGATTGGGTAGATAAACCGATCTAGAGGGATCGGGGTAAGCCTTTTGTTGAAGTTCCAAGCAAAAGAAGAAGTAGCAAATCGAATCTTAATAAAAGCCTCTTTAAATCGTGGTTTCCCGTCCAAATCCGAAAACATCCGCCTTTCGAGACCCCCGTTCTGTCACAACGTATCCCTATTCATGCGGGGAGCTTAGGGCGAGTCAAAAGACAAGTCGAGATTCTTTCGGAAGATCCGGCGTGTACCTCTAGCCACCGCGGCTACAAGAACACCCTATGTAATCTATCGTACGAATAGAATTGGAATAAGCAAAGCCGATCGAAAAACGAAATCTTCGAGGAAACACTTGATCGCTAAGAAAAGATTCAACTTGATAATTCAACTATGACAATGATACATACACAAGATCACCACCGGGATCCTTCCTTGATCTTGCTTCTAGCTCGGGAACTCCGACGTGGTCTTCCATGCAAGGTTCCCACGTCGGCTAGGGAAACCCTAGTCAACTAGCTCGACCCTCTCCTCTCCGACATGGTGTCCCTCTCTTCTCTTGCTCCTCGGCGGCCGAAGACGAAATCTTCTCTTTGTGGCTCTCGGTCGGGGGACTATAAATAGCCCGATTGGCGGCTAGGGCAAAGGAGAGCACGTTTGGGCCCAAAATGGGCTCGGGCCGACCGGACCGGGCCGGCCGGCCCGGGCCCATTTGGCCCCGGCCGTGGGCTCCTTTGCCGAGGTCGGTTCCCTCGCTTCTGGATGCTTCCCCCTTCTGCATGTAGGTCCATGTCGTCGGTTTCTCTCCGAATTGGACTCAACTCCTTGTCTTGCAAGATTCAGCACTTTTCTGGTCAGGTCCCTGGAGTCTGTCGTCTTCTCGGATCAAGTCCCCGGCTTCTCGGAGTTAAGTTTGCTTCATTGCATGACTTGTTCAGGGCTTCAAGGTCTTGTCATGAGGTGCTTGATGAACTTATCCCGAAAGTCTTGCATTCAACACTAAAACCCCGCATAAACATTAAACTCCAAAACCGACATGCACACGTGAACTTGTTATACCACGGGGGTTAGTACCAATGGATAAGGTATAAAACTCATGCCAACACCGAAGGTAAACTCATGGCTAGGTTGACGGATTTTCACCGTCAACATCTCCCCCATGCTTAAACCTTGCTCGTCCTCGAGTAAGCCTTCGATGGATATCATCATTGCTAAACAATGTTTAAACTTTGCACTTGATTACACATGAGAAACCATAATGCTCTCAAAATTTTAATTCATTAAAGTTCCATAATGTACTAGCCTTCATCTCTACGGAGGGTAGATTCTTATTAAGCTTATCCCACAAGTATTAACATGCTCACAAAGTTTTAAATAGATCTCAGAATTTTTGAAATAAAGAACGAGATAAAGAAAAGCTAAACCAAATTCACAAATTTAAATCATCTCGTGCATTGCTCATGAACTCTCATCTCGCTTGTCTCTCAAGCCTATATATTCTACTCCTTTCCCTCTCATATATATGTGGTAGGCTTTATATGGAGCTTTGGGAAAGTTTAGTCCTAACAAGATTTTATAAATGAGGTGTTGTCAAAACAAGACAAGCTTCTCATGGTCTTACCGAGACTCGTCAAAAAGGTCATTGGAAAATAATGTTAATCAAGGAGGGGAAAGAGAAAAATACACACACTTTTAGATGAGTGGACATGTGCAAGTGGCAAAGAGTGATCCCAAGGCACAAAGGAAGTCCTCGTTATCGGATTGCACATGGTTGGAAGATGAGAACGGATCTTTTTAACTTGAAGCCTTGAATGCACTTTTAGAGAGCTAGGGAATTTACTTTACGCACATCTTTTTTTTTTCTTTCTCATATTTCTCATTCTTTTCTTTCTTTCATTCATTCATTTTTTTTTCTCGTCATATATTCAGCCCATGACTTCCACAACGAAGTTTTGATTTTTTTTATACCTTGAAAGTCATGAGTATCACTGGATTTTTTTACCCAACCCTATACATCTCTTTCATCATTTTTTTAAAATATTCCCCTTTGAACTCTAAAACTGCACCGTACCTACCTCCTCCCCCATGCTTAGACGTTGCTCGTCCTCGAGCAAAGAGGCGAAAAATAAGGTAGGTACCAGAATAATTTTTCCTTGGAGAGATACTTGAAATCTTCAACGTTGGCACCGTCTTGCGATCTTCCTTGAATTGATGATCCATTCTCAACGATAGGTTGTGGTCAAGGAGGTAATCACAAAAAATGATGTTTGGTTTAAGGGTGGATATCCGGCGAAGTTTGTGAGATCTCCGATGCGGGGATACACAATGCACGGATAAGAGGCTAGCAAAAAGATAGATACGCAAAAATGGAATGACCAGCTTCTTAGTCTCGGGCCAGAGAAATCATGGCCTGCAATAACTCACTCAAAAATAAATCTTGTACACTAAGGTTCATGCACTCAAATATATATAAGGCTTTGGATAGGTTGAGCAACACACAAGTGATATTTGTGGCAAGGTTAGCAATATTTTTGAGCATAAAAGGCATCTTTAATCTATTCATAACTTGAGAGCACATAAAACACTATGGGTCTTTATTTTAATCATAACCTCCGCTGAAAATTAAGCTAGCATTTAAATAAATTCAGATCTGTATTTTTAAGAGAGCACTAGCTTAAACATGCATAAATCAATTACAAAGATGAACAAAGCTGCAATTTTAATCATATATCATCATGGCACGAATTTTGTAACTTTTCCAATGATATAATCAAGGTGGTGTCTTTATTAATGATGACATCAAGTTGAAATACAAACTGAAAATAAACTAACATGCTTGCTGAAATTTAAATAAAAACAGAAAATACTACGCAAACACACATAAGCAAAAGCTGAAAATTACGAGAGAAAAAGAAAAGAAAAGAAAACTAAAGTTCCTAAATCTTCTAGTCCTCCGCCGGTGGTTGATGTTGATGATCTTGATAATAATACCCTTGCTCGTAATATGATTGGACATTCCCTCCGACGAATTGATTTGGCTCCACAAGGTGAAGGCGTCCAAGTTCAAAGGCAATATTTGCGTTGCCTTCACCAAGTTGAGCTGCGTTAGCTTGGATGGCTGCGATGTTTTGAGCGTTACTTGCAGCAAACCCTCCAATAATGGCCATGCTTTGTTGTGGTTGGGGATGATGAGCGTAGGACTCCGCGAAGTTAGCATTGGGCACAACATAATTTGGTGGGGGTACCGGTGCACCACCCCCCCATGCTTGCTCTTGTGGCCCTCCGTAGTAACTTGGCGGAGGAGGGACTCCGCCGAATGGTTGCACATTGGGTTGTGCTCCACTCGCATGTGCGGAGGATGTTCCCTCCTCTACGATTCTTCCTCTCTTGTTCTTCCTTGCGGGGACAAGTAATCCCTCTTCCAACCAATCTTCCCTTCCTTCGGTGAAAAGCCTAAGCCTCTCATTCGGAAGGGGTAGGTTCACTATGGCCAACCGATAACCTCCTCTCTCATCTCCACTAATGTATTTGCCTTGCCGCAAATACTCAAAACCGAGAGAGGTACCTCGCAAAAGGTGGTCGGGGTTTCTTGCGATCCCCGGCCGCAAGGAAAAGGCCAACATGGAGAGATAGCACCCCGAACCAATATTACCCGCCCTCGATGTTGCTTTACAACACCAACGGTTGATCATGAGGTAAGAGGGGTCTATTGGCTGCCTGGCAATTAAAGCCGAGTATAGCCAATTCAACTCCGTGTCGGTCACCTTTGTTTCCTTCATCCTCCCCAATATCCTCTTGCACATCCAAGAGTGAAATATCCGGATAATGGGGTTGCGGATGCAATTGCGTTGTTGATGGGCTTCTCCGGAGATCATATTCCAAAATCCCGCTAACATGCGGGTGGCACGTCAACTTTCTCCAGAGCTCCCTTGTGGAATCCAAGCAGCTCCCTAACGTGCTCGTAGGGAACCTCTTGTTGGACTCCCTCCAAACGGAATGACAAGCTTTGCACCCCATCATCAAGGATAGGTGCAATAGTCATTAAAATTTCCAAGGAGAACCCCAAGTGGGTGTCCACCGATACTCCGTTGGAGAACTGCACCCATCCGAGGTGCCCCAACATATAGTATATGTCGGTGCCAAAACCCAAGGTGTAGAGTGCTTGGTCGTCGAACTCGACATTCGGCACAAGCCTCTTCTCAAGATTGGCGAGCCTTTCCTCCTCCTCCACCGACAAGATGATGAAGCCGTACGAAGAGTGTGTCGGGGTGTAAGGAGGTGGTGCGGTTGAGCGAGTCGATCGTCGTGGTGGCGCGGGCTGCTCCTCCGTGTGCCCACGAGGTTCGGTGAACCTCATGGAAGTGCTTCTTGCAGCCCTCATACCACCAAGGAGGAGAGCATCGTTCCTCCTCGGTGGCGCCGTATCCGTCTCCATGCTCCGGGAGACTCGGAAACCGAGTGCCTTCTCGAAGACGTGGTTGATGACGGCTTGGATGACGACGAACTCTTCTTCTTAGAGAAGAGACCCGTGGTTTTCTTCCACATGGTTGCTGCACTCTTTCTTCAACTAAAACTCCGGGTTGCAACCGGTAACTAGGCACTTAAACTTTTTGCTTCGGATGTGGACTTTGAGTGGATTAAGGATGTGGATTTTTTTCTTGAGCTATCAAGCTTGGGAAGGTTGGCTATGTCTACGGAGGTTTTGAGCACACAAACTTGAACACACAAACAAAGGAAGGAGAGGGAAGCTTGCTGCGAGAAAACGGGAGTCGGGGGGCTCCTTATGTAGGTGAGGCCGGCCTCGGTGCTCTTCCCCGCCTCGTCTTTCTTCCGCACGATCATTTCACCCTCTGCAACTTTCCCGCCCGCGTGCTCCATGAGTTGCACCGCCCAAACGCTCTCGTCCACTATTGGTCCTTCCACTTGATGCTTCATGTTTTGGGTCATGTCCATGCTCCCTTGCTCCACTTGCTTCACATGCCACCATGAAATTCCTACAAAGTTGATGCTCGCTGCCCACCATGCTTGTCCTTAGCATGTGGAATTGGTGAAAGTTGATGAAAGGGAATCCAATGGTGCATGCATTCAAACTAGATTGCCTCCATTAAGGTGTGTTTAAGGTTAAGCACTCCTCTAATTCGAAATTTAAAATATTTTTCAGAGCCATGCAAGAGCTCGAACATAATTTTAGAGAAGTTTTTAAACCATTAAAAACAAATGCAAGTCGAAAATATTTTCTTTTTACGTCGATTTCGGTCTCACCGGTATAGTTTGCCTTCATTGGTTGAGAGCAGACATTTTTCCGGCTTGGTCATGGGGGCATAGGTTTAGGTTCTAATTTTGGCTAAATAAGAAAGATTTTGAATAAAACAAAATTAGAATAGGCTTAGAAAAATTCTAATCCTAGAGAAACCAAGGATATAGATTTTTAAAACCAACCAAAAGCTTTGATTTCTAGGTTCACGCGAGTTCTACCACGTGCTGAATTTTATTAACACTTAAACATAAATCGTGGCTCTACTCGTGTGGTTTTAGCATGAAAAATAAGTCAACCTCAGCACCATAATGAGGGTGAAAGGTTGAGTTAAGGTTCTGAAATTATTTGGTTGAGGTTTCTCGAAAAGAAAAGAATCAAACAAGCACATAGGAGGGCTCATGCAAAGGGTTTATGATAAAGCAATGATTCAATCAAGAACTATGTCTCTAATATTGTTCAACCACTTCTAAGTCTAATGTCTTTGCGTAATAAAACTCAAAAACTAAATTATTAAAAAGACTCGAAAAACCGGGAATCGGGTTGTCCTCCCGTAGCTTATTCTTGACTTGACGAAACGGGTTGCCTCCCGCCTAGCGCTTCGTTTATAGTCCATGGCTAGACTTCTTCACTTGATTACTTCGGATCAACGCTCTTTGTGGGCGTTGCAATCTTGGGTACTCGCTTTGGCTTAGTCAATTTTTTTGGTCTTCACGGGGCCGGCTTTGTCCTTTGGTCTTGACGGATGCAACATCTTCCTTGTGGCTCGGCATCTCGTACTCCGGTCCTTCGGTCGTGATCTTCATGGTCTCTAGTGTGATCCTTCATCTCTCCCGAATGAGCTTGAGTAGCCTTCGCCGTCTTGGGACCTTGGAGTTGTCCCGGATATTCTTCTTCGTTACCCATCGGGCGCCCGGCAAGTTGTCCCACTTGCGTCTAGCATCTTCATTACGATGAACACTTCACGTATAGAGCTTCCGACCTCCGTCACCTTGCCATCTAAACTCTTCAATATTTTCTCCATAGCCTCGAACTTAGTGACGGCGTCCTTGGACATGGTCGTACTCCACACACTCCTTGCATGAGGATCTTGCTTCGGCGGCCTTTAGGTGTTGAGCTTCTTTCTCCATCTCCATCTTCTCCATCCTCCTCTTAAGTAAACCGATATGCCACTCAAGGAATCCGACTCGTATGCATTCAGCTCTCGCAATCGTCATGCGGATAGTTGAGACTTTGATCTTGAACGGCCTCCCGGCGTCTTGAAGGTTTATGATAGGTAGATCAACGATGTCCGGGGTGCGCGGCGCTCCGGCGGTTGAGGTTGATCTTCCTTTGGACTTGGAGGTGGTGATTCCTTTGGAGATTCCGACGGTCCTTCGACTTCAACTTTTGAATCTAGGGTTTCCACCCCTTTAGCTTGTGTTGCATGTCACCTTTGCACCGTAAAGTTTTCTGGATCATCCACAAAAAGGTTTGGGTTTCTTGGAGAGGTAGCCAACCATCTCCGGTTAGGGTTAGCAATAAACAAAGTATGCAAAAAACTAGAGAACAAAACAAATCTATAAAGACTAGAGTTAGACAAACTAGATTAGATGTATTTTGAGGATGATCAAAATTTAGTAGATGCAAAAATAAAACAAAATCAGTACTGAAAATTACAAAAAAAGCAATAAAAAATCAAATCTTGATCACTTGTTCCCCGGCAACGGCGCCAGAAAAAAGGGGCTTGTTGACGGTTAATAATTGTATCAAAGTTCGTTCGTGACTCGCAAGCGTACAAGTCTCCCGTCGTAGTCAAGGGACCCTTCTTCCCTCGAGTGGTGAACCCAAGGTATCGAATCCGTGGAACAAATGTGTGACGCAAGACTTAATCTATTAAAGCCAAATAACTGCAATCTTCAATAAAGAACCTAATGCATCTAAGTAAAAGACACAAAACGAATCTAATCTACTAAAAACCGGAGAAAACAAAGTAAGATTGGGTAGATAAACCGATCTAGAGGGATCGGGGTAAGCCTTTTGTTGAAGTTCCAAGCAAAAGAAGAAGTAGCAAATCGAATCTTAATAAAAGCCTCTTTAAATCGTGGTTTCCCGTCCAAATCCGAAAACATCCGCCTTTCGAGACCCCCGTTCATCACAACGTATCCCTATTCATGCGGGGAGCTTAGGGCGAGTCAAAAGACAAGTCGAGATTCTTTCGGAAGATCCGGCGTGTACCTCTAGCCACCGCGGCTACAAGAACACCCTATGTAATCTATCGTACGAATAGAATTGGAATAAGCAAAGCCGATCGAAAAACGAAATCTTCGAGGAAACACTTGATCGCTAAGAAAAGATTCAACTTGATAATTCAACTATGACAATGATACATACACAAGATCACCACCGGGATCCTTCCTTGATCTTGCTTCTAGCTCGGGAACTCCGACGTGGTCTTCCATGCAAGGTTCCCACGTCGGCTAGGGAAACCCTAGTCAACTAGCTCGACCCTCTCCTCTCCGACATGGTGTCCCTCTCTTCTCTTGCTCCTCGGCGGCCGAAGACGAAATCTTCTCTTTGTGGCTCTCGGTCGGGGGACTATAAATAGCCCGATTGGCGGCTAGGGCAAAGGAGAGCACGTTTGGGCCCAAAATGGGCCGGGGCCGACCGGACCCGGGCCGGCCGCCCGGGCCCATTTGGCCCCGGCCGTGGGCTCCTTTGCCCGAGGTCGGTTCCCTCGCTTCCCGGATGCTTCCCCTTCGCATGTAGGTCCATGTCGTCGGTTTCTCTCCGAATTGGACTCAACTCCTTGTCTTGCAAGATTCGGCACTTTTACCGGTCGGGTCCCCGGAGTACGTCGTCTTCTCGGATCAAGTCCCCGGCTTCTCGGAGTTAAGTTTGCTTCATTGCATGACTTGTTCAGGGCTTCAAGGTCTTGTCATGAGGTGCTTGATGAACTTATCCCGAAAGTCTTGCATTCAACACTAAAACCCTGCATAAACATTAAACTCCAAAACCGACATGCACACGTGAACTTGTTATACCACGGGGGTTAGTACCAATGGATAAGGTATAAAACTCATGCCAACACCGAAGGTAAACTCATGGCTAGGTTGACGGATTTTCACCGTCAACAATCAAACATTTCCAAAAGACTAAAACAATCTTTTAGAAATGACGGGCTCGAGAGACGGTCGCGTGGACACCAAGAACACATAAAACGGAGCTAGGATGGAAAAGATATGGTCAAACAAGATTCGGGGACTAAATTGTGAATATCCGAAAGTTTATGGAGTTTTACGCAAGATTTCGGGGACCTAAACATAATTATGTGTGAAACTAGGAGGTCTAACATGTAAAAGATCAAGGATGGACTATAGAACATAGAAACTAAGGGACTTGCAGGGGCCTAAGCATAAATGAAAGGACCTAGTTGTAAGGCTTTTATATCGGTGGAAGGGTATATTTGTAATCTCGGAAATGGGAGGGGCTTATTTGCAAAATTGCACGGGCGACCTGCGGGTGAGCTGTGGTGGTGCCACATGGCGGGTTGCGGTTGGCCGGCGCCGACGCAAGCATGACGCAAGCGTGACGTGGCTCCGTGGACCGGCGCCGTGGACCGGTCCACCGGTCCACGGTGGACCGATCAAGGGGGTACGCCCCCTTTCGATCCGGGCCATCCGCGCCGATCGGACGGCCCCCGGTCGCACGTGGGCGACGGGCGGCGGCGGACGGCCGAAGACCGGCGGCGCCCGGCGGGAGGCGGCGGCGGAGCTCGCCCGGCGATGGCGGAAGGGAGCTCGGTGCGCCAATTTCGAAGGTGAACGCATGGGGAGGAAGAGGAGGAGGCGGGGGAAATTCACCCGGTGCCTTGAAGAGGAGGGAGGGGCGTCGTAGGAGGAGATCGGGGCGGCGATCCTTGCGGCGGCGCTCCGGTGACGGGCGGCGCTCCGGCTGCGACGCTGTAGAGGAGAGGAAGAGCTCCGAGGAGTGGTGCGGTTTGGAGAGGGAGCTTGGGCGTCTTATATAAGGCCGAGAGGGGAGCGGAGGGGCGCGGTTGTGGCGGTGGCGTTCCGGTGGCCGCCATTGATGGCGGTGCGGCTCGGTGGGCGGCCGTTACAGGGAGAGGAAGAGGTGGAGGCAGCGCGAGTGGGAGTGCGGCGGAGCCTTAATGGGCGAGTGGAAGAGCCGGTGGGGCGCGGGGCGGCCGGGGACGACGCCGGGGTGCGGCGGCCGCGTGGACGTGGGGAGGAAGGGGATGGCCGGAGGTAGGGGACGGCCCCGACAGGTGGGCCCCACCTGTCGGTGGCTGCGTGAGAGAGAGGGAGGGAAGTGGCGCTTATGGGCTGGCGGGTGAGATGGGCCGCAGAGGTTTCGTGGGCCTCGGTGGAAGAAAAGAAAAAAAAGTGGGCCGCGGGAAAAAAAAGGAAAGTGGAGGGAAGGATGGGTCGCGGGTAGATAGGTTTGGTTTGTTTTGTTTTTCTTTTTTTTCTTTTCTTTTTCAAATCCATTTCAAACCAATTTTTCAAACCATTTTTAAATCAAATATTTTACATCTTTTAAAATTCAAATTTTCACACAAATTTCTCCAACTATTTTTTACAGGCTTTTCACAAACCAATTTTAACAACTTTTCAAACATATTCAAACTTTTGCACAAATTTTCACAAACTTTTCACAATTATTTTAAAACTTTTCCATAAATATTTTAAGACTTTTAAAACCACACCACAACCAAAACTCATGCATTTCAACATGATGCACAAACACTTGGGTGATTCTAATTATTAAATGATGTTTAATTTAATTAAAGGCAAATTTATTTATTCAAATTTATTAAATCCTTAGAAAATAAAAACTAAGCCTTGTTTCTAGCAATATTTTATTGTGATGGAATTTTCGGGTGTTACAAGTCATCCACCCACCGGCCGGGACAAGAGAGGGGTAGGGAAGAGTAGCATTGGGGAAGAGTAGCACCACTAAGATCCACCTTCACGCATCGTCCATGCGCCACGCTGCCGCCGTTGCGGCCTCCACAAGCGTCAGACGAGGAGGCCCGCCGGGGGGCCGCACCGCGAGGACGGGGAAGGAGGGGTCAGGCGCGCTAGCTGGAGGGACCTCCACTTGAGCTGCGGCCAGCACGCAGGAGCTCTAGGAGCTCTGTCCGCTGCTAGGAAGTAGGGAGAGCAGTGGCGAGCGGCGCTCAGGCCACTGGGTGGAGGAGCATAGGAGGAAGATGGGGTGCACGGATGGATCTTCAGGTCGAGCGAGGAGGATGTCGTATGGACCTCCCTGGGCCCACTACCTCGGTGGGTACCAGGACCGGCTACTCGGTGGGCCCCTGGGACTACCCGACTTGCGCTGCACGGTACCTGATGGCGTGAAGCACAAGGACTACAGAGGAGAAGTACTCGATTAGCAAGCTATACATGTCCCGCACTGTATGGAAGACTCCTAGACGTACTCGACTAGTACTCTCTCCCTATTCCGACTTGTAACCCTGCCTCCCGGACTATATAAGGCGAGCGGGGACCCTTCTCTCGATCATCTCATCTCACGACATACAATTGCACCATCTTGTAATCGTACCCAATCAATCCAGAGCTACGCAGCATACAGGACGTAGGGTATTACGCACCTCGCGGCCCGAACCTATCTAAATTGTGTGCCACGTGTCTCTTCCTTCGAGTTACCGATCTCGGCGAGGCCACATTCATCTACTTCGGGTACTCCCCTTAGTAGGTTGCCGGTCTAAAACACCGACACCGGTGGCGTGCCAAGCGGGGGCTCTCGCCCGAGATCACATGGCGAACTCGACGGCTCCTGTCTACTTCAAGCCAACCGTCGCCTTCAACCGCGGCGACACATTCGTTTTCGGCGCTTGGGTGCACGCTGGCCGTCGGCGTGGGATCCTTCCAGCGCCGCCTCACCATGCCGCCCAACCCGGAGACCGGCTTCGTGACGCTCCCTGAAGTTGTCACAGGCGAACTCGCCGGCAAGTTTGGCGAAATTTCACTCTTCGACCATCATGATGACTTCGAGCTCGGGTCTGTTTCCAACTCGAACTCGACGTCTCCGTGGGCTATCGCATGCGAGCCGGCTACTCAGCCATCACATGTGGTCCCACCACCCCGCGAGCGCTCCACGCGTGGCCCTCGCAACGTCAGCAGGGCCCGCACGGAGGCTCCCTCTTCGCGCCGGGCCGGCAAGGAGCCCGTACCCGAGCACAACTCGGACTCCGACACCGCCCCCGGCCACGCTTCGGACTCCAACCCCCTCTCCGGTTTCTACTCGGATTCCGCATACAAGTTCGACTTCGGGTCGGACCCAGAGGATCCCGAGTACGAGGACAACACTACTGAGCATCCCTTATCAGGGCCGGCCTCTGAGCTGGTTATAACGTCCACACCTGCCGGAAGATTCGTCTACTGGCTAGACTGCAAGCCCGCGGACCTGATAAGTGGAGACTCACGCTACGTCGCCTACCTCGACTCGCTCCCGTTCCAGGAGGGAACACCACTTGTCCGGGCTGACTCGTATACTCCAACTGAAGTGGCGAGCTCTGAGTATAGCCTTGGCAACCTCGATCGCCAAGTCTTCATGGCTGCCGGCGACACCCCCGAACCTTCAGGGACGGCTCAAGACAAGTACCTTGAGGACATCTCTGCGCGACGAGCCGTCCGCCGATGCACCCGCGACGACACGGCCACCAACGGGGACGCTCGATGTGAGCGTAACAGAAGCGCAACGAACGGCGCCGGCATCTCGCAGACAACCTCCCCATCCGCAACCTTGCGGAAGCTCTCGAGGCGGTAGAGAGCGAGTACACACTACCCCCGAGCAAGTGCCTCATGTCGATCACGGCGATCGCACGCCGGGCTCGGGGAATACGTGCGGAGAAGTCATCACCAAGCTCGGCGAAGACGCCTATTTCATGCGGGTCGACAACGGGGTCAACCGACCTCCTCCCGCGAGAAACGGCGACAACGAAGCTACAAGTCGCGGCGGCCGACCTTGGCCGCAACCGTACTCGAGCCGAGCTCCCGGCTCAGCCCAACTGTACTCGTGCGAACGCCGGCGGACCCTCACAGGGTGGCAACAGCAACCGTGAGGTCGTCCCTCACCGCGCTCCTGACGGCGGCGGCCGTGACCCTGACGGCGGCGGTAGCAACGACGGAAGCTCCAACCACGGAGCCAACAGGAGGGCCAGCGGCGGCGGCAACCACGGCGGTCGAGACCACGCGAACAACCACACGTCCGGTGCCTCACGGGCGGCTACGACGCCCGCCGAAGATTGAGGAGCTCGCGGCGGAAGAAGTCGACCCTTGCGCAGCGACAACGACGGCTTCCCCGCCTTCTCACCTTGACTTCGCAACTTGCTCCTCCCCCGACAAGTTGAAGCCTTCGGGGATCACCAAGTACGATGCGAAGCAGGACCCCATCCGGTGGTTCGGGTGCTATGCCCTCTCCATCGAGAACGGCCGGCGGCAACAACGACACCAAGTGCCTCTACTTCCCCTTCGCCCGGACCAAGCTCCACTCACATGGCTCGAGTCGCCGGACAAGCACTCGATCGACAAGTGGGACCGACCGAAGGAGCGCTTCACCAAGAACTTCGCGGGCGCCATGGGCCGATCGGGTACTCGCATGGACACCGGCCATGGTCAAGCGAGAACAAGGTGAGACCCTCCGCAAGTACATGCGCCGCTTTTCGATAAGCGCGCCACCGTAGTCGACGTCACCGACAAGGAGGTCATCGACCTCTTCCAAGATGGCCTCTACCACCGCCACACCTTTGAAGACTTCGGTCGTCGCCGCCCCAAGTCCATCCCCCACCTCAAGGACATGATCACGTCCCGGGCGGATGAAGAAGACAAGGCCAATGCCAAGTACGACGCCATTCGTGGCAAAAACAAGCGAACGCGGGTGGCGGCAGCGGCAACAACGGGAACCAAGGCGGTCACAAGCAACAACAACAACAACTACTCGGGTCCCAACCGCAAGCGCAAGCCGTACAATACGTCGCGACTATCCGGCGCCTCGCGAAGGAGAACTCGAAGAAGAACTCCGGCGGCTTCAAAGACTTGCCGAAGGAGAAGTGCCCGTGGCATCCGGACGGCAACCACACCACCGAGCAAGTGCTACCAACTCGAGCGTGGCACTCAAGAGTACTCTAGAGCCACCGCACCCTCACGACAAGGCAAGAAGAAGAACGACGGAGACAACGGCGACTTCCAGGAACCCGACAAGACTATCAACGTCCTCTTTGGCGGACTACCCGGCGGCGGGGAGCAAAAGGCTACTCGTCGAGAAGTCATGAGCATTGAACCAGCGGTTCCGACCCCTCTCAGGTGGTCGGAGGTACCCATTACCTTCTCCCGCGTGGATCAATGGACCAGCTTCTCCGAACCAGGGCGGTTCCCTCTCGTCCTGAAGCCGGTGGTCGCGGGCTCCAGGCTCAACAAGGTCCTCATCGACGGTGGAAGCGGGCTCAACGTCCTTTTCACCAAGACCTTGAAGAAGATGAAGCTCAATATCACCCACATGCTCACCAAGAGCAACACGCCTTTCTACGGCATCGTCCCCGGTAACACGGCTATCCCACTGGGCTCTGTGGTCCTGCCAGTTACCTTCGGGGAATCTCGGGACAACTACCATACCGAGTACATCAAATTCGAGGTCGCGTACTTGGAAACATCCTACCATGCCATCCTAGGCAGACCAGCCATCGCCAAGTTCATGGCGGTGCCCCACTACACCTACTTGGTACTCAAGATGCCGAGTCCAGCAGGTGTACTCTCTGTCCAAGGGGACTTGAAGATCTCGCACGACTGCGACACGGAACCTGTGGAGATCGCCTCCACAAATCAAGTACCCAATGCGATGATGGAGGTCTACGCCGCATCGAAGAAGCTTGCAACAAGTGAACTCGACATCCCTGAGAAGTCTGACAAAGGCAACAAGCCTCAGCCAGCTGAGGAAGTTCTGGTCAAGACGATCAACCTCGGGACGGGCGATGCCAGCAAGACCACCACCATCGGGGCCGGCCTCGACCCCAAATAGGAAGACGCACTCATCAACTTCCTCCGGGCTAACCGCGACATCTTCGCGTGGAAGCCAGCGGACATGCCAGGAGTGCCCAGGGAGTTGATTGAGCACTGCCTCAATGTCGATCCTAAGGCCACCCCCAAGCGACAACACCTCCGCCGTTTCGCCGACGACAGACGGGATGCCATCAAGAAGGAACTCGCCAAACTACTCGCGTCCGGCTTCATCGAGAGAAGTCTTCCATCTCGAGTGGCTCGCCAATCCCGTCCTCGTCCGCAAGAAGAACTCGAACGAGTGGAGGATGTGCGTCGATTACACCGATCTCAACAAACACGCCCCCAAGGACCCCTTCGGGTTGCCGCGTATTGATCAAGTCATCAACTCCACGGCGGGGCCGCGACCCGCTCTGCTTCCTCGACTACTACTCCGGTACCACCGGATCGCGATCAAGGAAGAAGACCGAGGAGAAGACCGCGTTCATCACCCCGTTTGGCGCGTCTTGCTACACGACCATGTCCTTCGGGTTGAAGAACGCCGCGCCACCTATCAACGAGCTATCCGGGCTCGCTTCAAGAGGAAACTCAACAAGAAACTCGAAGCCTACGTGGATGACGTGGTCGTCAAGACCGTAAACTCCAAGAGCCCCTCATCGACGATCTTGAAGAGACTTTCGCATCCTTGCGCGAGTAGCGCCGGAAGCTCAACCCCAACAAGTGCGTCTTCGCCGTACCTTCGGGCAAATTACTCGGCTTTATCATCGCCCAACGCGGCATTGAAGCCAACCCCGAGAAGATCTCCGCCATCAACAAGCATTAAAGCTCCTACATGCATCAAAGACGTCCGAAGCCGACCGGTGCATGGCGGCCTTGAACAGATTCATCTCGAAGCTTGGAGAACGGGGGCTCCCCTTCTTCAAACTATCAAGCACCAAGAGAAGTTCGTGTGGACTCCGGAGGCATGACCAAGCCCTTGCTCAGCTCAAGGACATCCTATCAAAGTCACCAGTCCTCACGGCTCCTCGCAAAGGCGAGCATCTACTGCTCTACCTCACTGCGACTACTCACGTGGTCAGTACTGCCATCGTCGTCGAGCGGCAGGAAGACGGCCACGCCTATCCAGTCCAGCGCCCAGTCTACTTCGTCAGCGAGGTCCTGTCAGAGTCCAAGGCACGCTATCAGCCTGTGCAGAAGCTTCTGTATGCAGTACTCATCACCTCGCGGAAGCTACGACACTACTTCCAGGAGTACTCGATCTTCGTCGTCACCGACTACCCGCTCGGTGACATCCTGCGGAACCAAGATGCTACTGGAAGAATCTCCAAGTGGGCAGTCGAACTCGGCGTCCTCACCATCGACTTCAAGCCACGTACGGCCATCAAGTCGCAAGCTCTAGTCGACTTCATGGCGGAGTGGCGGGAGAATCAGCTACCTACTCCAACCGTGCGACCAGAGCATTGGGTGATGTACTTCGACGGCTCCCTCAACCTCGAGGGCACAGGTGCAGGGGTACTCCTGATCTCTCCAACGGGTGAACAACTCAAGTACGTCCTGCAGATCTTCTGGAAGGTCTCAAACAACGAAGCCGAGTACGAAGCTCTCCTACACGGGCTCCGCCTCGCGGCTTCACTAGGCATCAAGCGGCTACTAGTCTACGGCGACTCCGCAGTGGTCACCAACCAAGTTAACAAGTCCTGGGACCGCAACAAGGAGAACATGGACGCCTACTGCCTAGAAGTCCGCAAGCTCGAGAACAAGTTCTACGGTCTCGAGTTCCACCACATCGTCCGCGACAACAACGTTGCAGCGGACGTCTTGTCGAAGCTTGGTTCTACTCGCGCTCAAGTACCAGCGGGTGTCTTCGTCCACGAGCTTCACGCGCCATCCATCCCGGAGCCGGCGCCACCGACCACTGTCCCAGCGCATCCGCCAGCTGGCCAGGAGGTCATGATGATCGACGTGGACTGGAGGCAACCCTTCATCGACTACCTCAACGAGCGAGAAGGTTCCCTCGGACAAAAACTTGGGCCCGAGCGGCTCATCCGCCGCGCCAAGTCCTACGTCATCGTCGAAGACAAGGCGTACAAGCGGGGCGCATCTTCTCGGAGTACTCATGAAGTGCGTCCCCGTGCAAGAAGGCAAGGACATCTTGGAGGAGATCCACAAGGGTGTCCGCGGCAACCACGCGTCTTCTCGTACGGCGGTCGGCAAGGCCTTCCGGCGAGCTTTCTGCCGGCCCATAGGGCCGGGCGACGCCGAAGAACTCGTCGAAGGTGCCAAGGATGTCAATACTTCGCCCAGCGAAGAACACGTCCTAGCCTACAAGCTAGTCACCATACCGCCAACCCGGCCCTTCGCCCTGCCGGGGGCTCGACATGATTGGGCCACCGCCAACCGCGCCGGGCGGATTCAACGAGTATTGGTGGCCATCGACAAGTTCACCAAGTGGATCGAGGTCAAGCCGGTCACATGCCTCAAGGCCGACGAGTACTCGACTTCCCCGGATGAACTTGTCCACCGCTACGGACTACCCAACCGCATCATCACGGACACCGGGCTCCAACTTCAACAATCATCGGTTCGGGGAGTACCGCGAGAACAAGCGGGATCGACGTCCGATATGTCTCAGTCACCCATCCTCGGGCCAACGGACAAGTCGAGCGCGTCAACGGGATGGTGCTCGACGCTCTCAAGAAGCGGCTACACGACGCTGCTAACTCCAAAGGAGGCAAGTGGATCAAGGAACTACCCAATGCACTCGGGGGCTACGTACTCGGCCTTCCAAGCCAACGGGGCAATCCCCTTACTTCCCGGTCTACGGCTGCGAAGCAATCCTCCCCGCCGATGTCATATGGGATTCACCGGTAGTGGAGCACTACGACGAAGGCGTCTCGAAGACGACGGACGAGTTGACATCAATGGACTCGAAGAAGCTCGCCGTGTCGCCCTCGTCCAATCGACAAGGTACCCGGAGGGTATCCGACGCTACCATGACCGCAACGTCAAGGAACACACCTTCAACGCTGGCGACCTCGTCCTCGTCGTATCCAGAACACGGAAGGACTACACAAGCTCAGCTCCCCTTGGGAAGGTCCCTTCACCGTGCCAAAGGTGACCGGGCCGGGCTCCTACCGCCTCCAGACACTTGAAGGCGAAGATGTCAACAACTCGTGGAACATCGGCCAACTCTGTCGATTCTACACTTAGTCTACGCGACTACTCCGGGGCTCAAGTCTACACGACTATATCAAGACCCCTCCGCCGTAAGCGGCCTCCGGGTCCTGGCACTAGTCTCCGGACTACTCCTTTGCTTTGTAAGCGGCCTCCGGTCCGAGCTCCGGTCTCGGGACTACTCCTTCGCCGTAAGCGGCCTCCGGGTCCAAGCTCCAGTCTCCGGACTACTTCTTCGTTGTAAGCGGCCTCCGGTCTAGGCACCAGTCTCCGGACTACTCTTCTCCGTAATCCGGCCCATGCGGCTACCTACGGATCACCGGGCCGCGACGAGCGACAAAGGACTCTAGCGGCGGTCTGCGAGAGACCATGTACTCCTAGATCCAACCTACACGGCTACTTACGGATCTACCGTTGTAAGCGGCTACTCGCCCTAGCACCACTTAGCCGTAGGCGGCCTCCGGTCCCGGCGACTACTCGTAACCACGGCCACCGGCCATCCCGGTGTACTTCTTCGGTAATAAAGTTTGATCGTTCATCAACTTCTTTACTATCTACTTCCCTCAACGGGACTACTGCCGAGTACGACTACTCGCGATAACTCCACGATGGGACTCCGCACTCTGAGATCGCGACCACGAGTACTCATTGATGGAACTTCTCTTCATTAACACTTAAACAATTTCATTACAATTGTTTTTGTACATCTATTGCTACGAGCTAACTATTACAGGACTATTGGAGATTAAGCTTGTCGGCGACTTGTTCTGCAATGGGCGCCATCTCGCTCCCGGCCGGCCTCCGCATACGACTCGTCGGTACGGCTTGGCGGCTAGACCGCCAGCGACTACATCCACGGGTGCCTTCGGGAAGTAGGACTTCATGAAGGCCGGCAGACTGGTTCGGGATCAACTTCGCCGGATGCTTCACATAGGCCGCCGGCCGGCCGGGGGCTTCCTTCAGTCGATCCACCGGTGGTGCTATCTTCGGCCGCCGGGGTGAGGCATCGGCAGCTTCGCGATGGGGAGCGCGGCTTCTTCAAGCTCCTTCGGCTCGGGCCCGCGGCTTCTCGCGCATCCTCGTTCACCTTCCGCAACGATTTGTAGCGGTTGACGAGGTCATGATCGGAGGCAATACGAAGCTCCATGTGCTTGTCGCACTCGTAGGCAAGCTCCTTATAATCTTACTCGAGTACCTGGCGGGCCTCCTGCTCCCGGTAGAAGAGATTCTTCAGATCCGTCTCTGAAGTCTTCAACTGCTCTACTCAGGTTTCAAGCTCTGCAAACAACAAGGAAAAGTGGGTTAGACTACCTCTCGACCTCCAACAAGTACTCAACAAGACAAGTGGTGTACCTTTGTTCTTGTTGCGGAGCGACTTGTTCTTCCGCACCAAGTCGTCGCTCTTCGCCTGCATCTCCTGGATGTCGTTGTGGTATTTGGTGAAGGCGGTATCAAGCTTGGACTGCATGGAGGCCGCGTGCTTCCAGGACTTCACGAGTTGGTCCTCCAGCGCCTCAGCCCGAAGCACCGCGTCGCCGAAGCCTTGAAGCATGCTGGACTTCTCACGGGACCTCTCCACGACATCCTGCACAGACAACATATGTCAGATGGGTACTCAACGCTAGAGGATTGACTACTCCAAGAGTTACGACTACTCACCTTCATCCACTGCTCGGCTTGGCGGACCTCCTCCAGATGCCGAGCCACCGTTGCCGGGTCGACCAAGTCGTCCGCCAACAATTCAACCCCACCGCGACTACTCGTGGCGGCTTCGGTCATGGGTGCAGAGCGGATGGGCTCCGCGTCTTGGATCTCCGGGGAGCGAACGACCACCTCCAGAGCGGGTTCTGGCAGCGTGGTGGACTCCTCTCCCCCGGTCCTCGCGGCGGCCTCTCCGGCGGCCACCTCCATCAGCTCGGGGGCTCCTCCAGTAGCCTCCTGAGTTTCTGGTGTCAAGTTCTCCACGGGCACCGCCGATGGGATGTCGTTCCCCTCGGCCTCAGTGCCTGTCAATGAGAAGACAAGCGCATCAGCGTTATCTGATGACTACGACTACTCTTCGGGGATACTGCAGCCTCAGCAGAGTACTCACCTTCGACTACGTTGGCTTCAGGCAACGTAGCCTCAGCAGTCGGCGCTTCGGGCTCCGCCTGAGGGGCGGGAGCGGACTCGTCAGCGGGCGGCACGGCTTCTTCTTTCTCCACCGCTGCAGAGGGTTCATCCCCCTCCCAGGACAGATCCGTTGACTTCTGCCCGCAGTACACAAGCCGGTTGTCGGTCAAGCGCGACTACCACATCAAGTACTACTCGGGGAAGATTCAACACTTACAAGCTTGATCGGACCACCGTCACGGCCGGGCGCCGAGGATGCCTGGTGATGTCCACCGGTCCCGCCCCGGCGGACGCCTCCTCTTGCGCCTCTACGGCCGCCGCCTCTTCGCGCAAACGCGGCGGGTGCGGTGCTCTCCCGCGCTTCTCGCGGCCACCACTTCTTCCGTAGTAGCAGTACCCCGGGCTCCGTGCTCTCCTGAGGAGCAGGGGGCTGGCGCTCCATCTGCGCCAGGAGTTCTTCGACAGTGGGGGCTGGGCTGCGACTCCCAGTGGCTTCCCCCACCGTGTCCCACTCGCCTTCGTCGCCCTGATCAACGGGCTCCGTAGGCGGCAATTCCTGCAAGCAAGGAAACTTCTTCATCAACAAGTGAACTCGAGACACTAGTACTGGACTACACTACTCAGCGCCTACCTCCGGGGACGTGGTCTCGGTGACCTTCAACTTCTTCGTCACGCGCTTGCGGGACGCATTGCGCGGCTTCCGCGGCGGCGCCGCCGTACTAGCCTCTAGGCTAGCCGGTGGATCCTGAACAAGAGGAACGTGAGGCAAGCCAGGACGGCTGAACCTCGACCGCAGCTGGAAGCGGTCCTGCAGCGTCTCCTCGTCGTCGTCCTCGTCAGACATGTCCTCCACGACTACGGTGTCGTCTCCTTCGCCGACCTCCCGCCGCTCTTTGTCCTTCGTCTTCCCCTCCTCTGGGATCTCGACTTCCTGAGGGGGCGGCGGCGGCTCGGAGACAAACTTCTTCAAGTCATCCTGCAAGACACAACTCATCAGCGCGACTACTCACACGGAATGGGTACTCGACTATGGGTGCGGCTACTTACCTCCTTTGGTGGGCGCACGGCGGAGTACTCCGGTCCGGTGCACGCCGTGTACGGCGGCATGTCTTTGAAGATCCGCGCCAGCCTATTGACAATGTCGTCGTCGTCGACTTCGTCTCCAGGCATCCGTGACGTGTCGTTGTCGCCGGTGTACTCGAACCCCAGGGTGTCACGAGCCGGCGGTGGCCGCACCCCCGCGCTTCATGAAGCCGAAGTCCACGTGCTCGGCCCTCGGCCCGGCTTCCCTCGGCCCTTGATCCGCGCGAACAACTCGGGAGCCGGATTCCTTCTTGCATCGTCGGCTCCGTGTTCCACCACAGGCGATGCTTGGGCTGCTTCCCGCTCGGCTTCGGCAACCCCGGATGGTGGTTCGTGATGTAGAACCACTTGGCCTTCCAGTCTTGGTTAGAGTCGATGAGCTTGCACGAGAGGTACTGCTCGGCGGCGTCCTCCCGCATCTGGATCCCCGCCCCTCCGACTACTCGCGGGTTGCTGGCGCTTGGTTGCGGCTTCACCCGGAAGAACTTCCGGAACAAGATCCAATGGGGCTTGATCCCCGTAAAAGCTTCACGTAAATGTACGAAGACAAGCGGTGTGGAATATACCGTTAGGGTTGAGGTTGAGGTACTTGATGCCATAGTACCCCATGAGCCCCTTGAAGAAGTTGCTCGCCGGGGAGCGAGAGCCCGCGCTCCGCGAATCGCGCGAACAACGAGATCTCGTCTTCATTCTTCTCCATCGGTACGGATCCCCGGCGGCGGCCCTCCACATGTCCACCTCCTTCTCCCGGATGAATCCACTGTTGAGGAGGGCTAGCAGGTCTTCGGTCTTCGCCTTCGACTTCTTCCATTTGCGATTCTGATCTGGCCGCGGTGGAGACATCGGCAGTGATGTCCCTGCGGCAGATCCGACAGCTTCATCACGACTCCTCTTCTTCCCGCCGGCGGCCTTCGCGGTCTTGGACGGAGATGGCTTCATCCTCCAAGTGCACGGGGTCTTCACGCGCATTCGCTCAGGGGCTACCGCGGTGGCTCTCTCTAGCGGCGCGCTCGGATCTACACTTCACTCAGCGGAGGCGGCGCGCACTAGTGGTGATTTCTGGCCAAGATGTGTTTGGAATGGCTACAGATGCGTAAGGTGAAAAACCCTAAAGGATTTGGCTTCTATTTATAAGTCAACGCGGCCCTCCAACGGCCGGATGGATAAGTTTGTGCTCGGCTGACTCAGCAGCCGCGCGTGACTCTTCAACTTCAACTACTCGACGCGCCTCACCTCGGGGGCTCGACTACTTCTACTCGATTACCTGGGAAGCGACAAGACTCAGGAGCATCTCAGGACACATTCTACAAGATGACCCTTCAATTCGAGAGGAAGTACTCGACTCAAGGCTTGGGGGCTCCGTGCCACGTGTCCTTCGGTTTTTTCTCCGGATTTTTCGGATATTCTTGCCAAAACATCGATGGACCCTCGGCCGCAGTCTACAACTCAACCTAAGGCTCGGGGCTACTCCATATGGAGTGCGATTTTGCAATCGCACTTCCATATCGACCTTCGGCTTCAAGACAACATAGGCATTTTTGAAGACCTTCGAGGGCGTACTCGAGGACGCTTGGGACTACTCGAGAAGACTTCGTGATTGCTCAAACATCGCTCGGAGTACATTCCGGCCTCGGGATGCTTCGACTACTCTTGAGGACTTCTGACTTGTAGTACTCGGGGACGTTGAGGACTACTCATTAAGGCCGTCAAGACTACTTGAAGCTATCCTTCTCGACTACAAAGTACTCGGGGGCTTGTCGTATGGACCTCCCTGGGCCCACTACCTCGGTGGGTACCAGGACCGGCTACTCGTTGGGCCCCTGGGACTACCCGACTTGCGCTGCACGGTACCTGATGGCGTGAAGCACAAGGACTACAGAGGAGAAGTACTCGATTAGGAAGCTGTACATGTCCCGCACTGTATGGAAGACTCCTAGACGTACTCGACTAGTACTCTCTCCCTATTCCGACTTGTAACCCCGCTCTCCCGACTATATAAGGCGAGGCGGGGACCCTTCTCTCGATCATCTCATCTCACGGCGTACAATTGCACCATCTTGTAACCGTACCCAATCAATCCCGTAGCTACGCAAAGCATACAGGACGTAGGGTATTACGCACCTCGCGGCCCGAACCTGTCTAAATTGTGTGCCACGTGTCTCTTCCTTCAAGTTACCGATCTCGGCGAGGCCACATTCATCTACTTCGGGTACTCCCCTTAGTAGGTTGCCGGTCTAAAACACCGACAGAGGAGGTGCGATTGGGGTGGAGGATGGTCGCGTGAGGAAGGAGGTGAGGGCCGACCGGCGACGCCGCCGATGCGAGGGAGAGAAGAGTGGGGAGAAGAGGGGAAGAGAGGCCGGCGGAGATGGGGTGGGTGGTGGGGGTGGAGGCCGGAGGGGAGGTAAAAAGGATAAAAACTCGTGTGTGAGCCCTGCACCTAGGGGTTGGCATGCAGTATGACATATAGGAATTAGTACTAGACTGTAAAAGTTAGATAACCAAGTAGAAATATTTTTTTAGTGGATGAATATGGAGTATGACGAGTGAGGAATATTCCTGTCTGGTCATCCAGATATCAATTTATCCGTACTCATACTTCATACCAACTACCTCGTTGATGAATTTGGTCATCCAGCAGTTTTCAGCATGTTCGTTTGGCTGGTGGCTGATGACTGGTGCTGATTGTTCTGAGAGAAAAGTACTGCTAGCTGATGGTTGATAAGCCGAACGAACAGGCTGTTTGATGGGAGGTTTTTAATTTTTTATTTACAATTTCGTTCTTATAAATCTTAAAACAATAATGCTATGGAACTTTTTTTTTGTAAAGGTTGCCCATCGCGCCCGTCGCACGATTAATGCTATGGAACTTACGTCCGTTGCGCGGTGGAAAAATCGGACGCGGGTCCCGCAGACTGTCAGACTTATCCCCATCAAACCCATCGCCTCCGATGTCCACCAGAGTACCAGACCACCACTCATTTTTTCATCTCTCTTTCGTACTCCCTCCATCCCAAAATAAGTGCACATCTCGCATTTCGAGAAGTCAAACACTTTAAACTTTGACCAAATATATATTAAAAATATTAATAATTATGATACTAAATGAACATTATTAAATTAATGATGTCATATATTTTCATGACAAACTTGTTTAGAGACACAAATGTTAATATTATTTTCTATATATCTAGTCAAATTTACAACTTGTTGACTTCTCGAAATGTGAGATAAGCATTTATTTTGGGACAGAGGGAGTATCTCTGGACGGAGCTCCTCCTGGACCAGCTGCCACTCGCCTCCACGACCAGGCGCGCAGGGCGGGGGCGCCATTCCCTAGAAGTGTGGTTGTGCGGAGCTTCCCCTTGGCCTACCCTTCGCGAGTCGGGAGCCGGACAACGTCCATGGGCGGAGCTCCCCAACGGCGAGGGGCGTAGCCCCCCAGCGGCCAGGGAGGAGCTCCACTCGGTTGGGCTCGCCTCTCCGCGTGCCGCCGGATATCTCTGAAGCGACGAGCCCCGTGCAAGAGGCCGTAGGAGCTTTAGGACGGAGGCACACAAATCCGGTAGTGAGCTCCGAACTGGCAGCGACGCATCGCGCGGGCGGAGGCGAACTTCAAGCCGGTGACGAGCCGACAAGTCGGAGATCCGGGAGCGGCGCGCCCCGAGCGGGAAGCGCCGATGGCGGCCGCAGAGCTCCAGGCGGTGGGCGCTCGAAGCCGACGGCGAGCTCCAGGGTGATGTTTCATTAAGCACCCTACAGTGTTGCAACATATTTGTTTGATGTTGCATAACTATATACATGTTGCAACAATTGTTTTTTATGTTTCATATGTTGATTTTCCATGTTGCAACAATTGTTTTTTGATGTTCCATTTGATTTTCCATGTTGCAACCTTCATGTCTCAATGTTTCAATAGTTGTTTTTCGTGTTTCATTTGCTACTTTTTCATGTTGCCATACATGTGTCTCAATATTTCACTGTGATGGAGCAAATGTTGCACGAAATATGGGTCGTTTGGGTGCTCCCTCGAGAGGGAGGGGAGGGAGGAGGGAAAATATTGTGCATCGCTTAAGAAAAAAAAGGTAAAGCTATCTGTTACCTGTGTGAATTGGAGCAACTCCTCACACAAATTTTTTCTTTCCCAATCTCACCTTCTTCTCCGGTTGCTAACTGTAAGGGTCCTTTCGAAAGGACCCCGGCCAGGCACCCTCCCGGTAGTGCCAGGGGCAACCACTTCCCACGGGTCTTGGTTTTACGCCAATTGTTGGCCTCTACCCAAGTGGCTCTCCCATGAGTTGTAGCCAGTGACCGCCTTCTTGTCGCCCATCTCTTAAACTCGTGTAGTAAACTTTAGGCAATATGGCCTTTCAATCCCTCTACTAAGTAGGAGGACCCTGTCCGTTTCTTTAGTAGTTGAACCTTGCCCTATACGTTTGATCCACGAGCTGATCCCAGTATTTCTTTCGTTTGCCTTACCCTTCGACCGTCCGCGGAGAATTTTTTCTTTCCCAATCTCACCTTCTTCTCCAACTCCGGCGAGCTACTCCGGCGAGTTTAGGGTTCGGATTAGTGTTCCGGGGTTTCCGGGGGGGGGGCCGTCCCCGCCGGACCTAGAGGGAGGGCCGGCGGCGGCGGGGCCGGCCCGGCGGAGGCCGGCGGTGGGAGGGGCGGCGAGGCCGGGCGGCGGGGGCGCCGCCGGCCGGGCGGAGGAGGCCGGCGGTTGGGGCCGGGATCGGGCGGGGGAGCACGGCGGCGGCGCCGACGGTGGGAGGAGGCGGCGGTGGTGGTTGGAGGCGGGGGCGGCCGGCGCCGGCGGACCCTAGTCCGCCGGCGCCGGCCGGGATGGCGGCGGGGCCGGGCGGCGGGGAGGCGGGGAGGCGGAGGGGGGCTGCGGCGCAAGGAAGAAGACGACGGGTCGGGGTGGCGTCTGGCGCGTGGGAGAGGATAGGGAGGAGAGAGAGATGGATGGGTAAGGGATAAATTTGGGGGAGGGTAGGAGGAAAAATAATAGATCCGGGGTGTAAAAATTGCAAAAATTCGTGTGAGAAGAGCCTCAGAATCGCGTGAGTGAGCTATTATAGACAGTAAAAAAACACGCGTCGCCGCAGGAATCGCGCCTCGCGCCACCGCTCATTTTTCCTTCGTGGCTGCCGCTAGGGCCGCTCGAGATGTTTTTTTCTTCGTGCTGCCGCCTGTCTTCTTTCCGCTATGTTTTTTCATCTTTTTCCTTCGTGCCTGCCGCCGGTCTTCTTTTTTTCGTTTTTTTTCTTTTTTGTTTTTCTTCTTTTGTCTTATTGTTTCCTCCCTTCATTTCTTCTCACATTCGTTTTTTCTTTGTTTACTGACTGTTTCCTTTTCCTTCTTTTTTCACAACAATAAAATGAAAAAAATCTACCAATCACAAGTTTTGAACCTTAGACCTTCAACTAAACATGATAGTTGGCAATCATTGCAGCACACAACACTTGGTGACTACATAGAGTTACAAATTATTTTATTTAGCTATTTTTACTTTCTACTTTATTTTTTGTTTCTATTTCCATTTTTATATTCTTTATTTTTTAATATTTTCCCATTGTTCGAGATGAGATGTAAATTTGTTCTCGCTATAATAACAAGTTGTTTTGGCTATAAGTATCTTGTTCGTTCTATAATAGCAACTTGTTCTGACTCTTGTTCTGATCTGTTTTTTTACGAAACAGTAGGGGCGGCCCGTGCGGCCCCTACCTTTCTTTTTTCATATATATAGAAAAAATAATATGTACAGATTACAAGGCCTCAGTCCCAAAAAACAAAAACCAAGATTGTAAGAGGCTACTCATAAAACTGTCAAGTTTCAACTTTAGCTGTGGTTTAACTCTCAAAGTAACCGCCTTTAAGTCCCGAAGAAAAGCACGTCGCCAAGTAGAAAAAGAAAGTGAAGCACCATCAAATATGATGTCATTACGATGACATCATAAATTCTAGGAAGCAATGATAACCACCTCTCCGAAAATAACTGAGTTGAAGTCCTCTCTTGCCTTGAGAAACATCAATTGATGATCTGGGGTGATGTCCCAAACAATTCCCAAGAAGGTCCAACAGGCTTGGCTGAAAAGACAGCTGAAGAAAAGGTGGATAATGTCCTCCTCTACATGCTCAACACATAACACACAGTGAAAAGAATCCAGATGCATATTTTTTTGCGCAGCATAAATCTGGTATTTAATCTATCCTTGAGCAGTAGCCAAAAGAAGAAAAGATGCTTCGGTTGAGCCCTGGACTGCCACATCCACTTGAAAAGGATGGAAGCTGGATGAGAACCAGACAGGCTGTTGTAGGCCTATTTACAAGAATAAACTGACGATCTCCAAATGTAGGTCCAAACATTCTTGGCTGAAGAAGACTAGGCTAGAAGCTGAATATCCAACCGAACTACCTCAAGTTGCTCATGAGCTTGCTGAGATAAGGGCACAAAGAATGATCTATTGGCGTCCCAAAGTTGAAATTGTTGTACTGAAAGAGTTTTCCTTTTGGAGAAGGAAAAAAGTTGTGGGTATTTCCATTTTCAGAACACTAAGATCCCAAGAGTCCTTCCAAAAAGCTTTTGTATCTCCTTTTTGCACTAGGCATGAAGCAATCATGAAATAGTTTGTGAAAAGAGACATGATGTCTCTCCACCAAAAAGAACCCACCCCTGATCTCCCGTGAGGGGGAGAACCATTTCTATATAGGCAGGACCAAGTAAGGGACACCAAGGGGAAATCCAGCTTATTATAAAATTTGTGCAAAAATTTGAGCAGCAAAGCAGTGTTTTGGGTTCTCAAATTAATGATCCCCAAACCACCATCCTCCTTACTTCTGCAGGCCTGTTTCCAAGACACAAGATGACCCCCTTTCTTAGTCAGATCACCTCCATGCCAAAGGACATGTTTTCTGTATTTATCAATTTGAGATAAGATTTCTGAAGGCAGCTTCAAAATGTAGAGATAGAAGGTTGGCACAGCTGAGTAGACTGAATTTACTAGAATGAGTCTTCCAGCATAAGACAACAATCTAGAAATACCCATGAGGTGTCTTTCCAGTCTTGTTAAGATTGGTATGAATTCCTGCACATCAGGTCTAGTGGTACAAGGGGGAGACCCAGATAGCTGAAAGGCATAGAGCCCAGTTGACAACCCAGGGCGGTAGTGAGTGAAGACCATCTGGACTCATCCGCAATGATAGACACTAGAAAGGATTTGGCAAAGTTTACCTTCAGCCCAGTGGAGATGGCAAAAGTATTGAGTACTTCTTTTAGATGAGTTAACTGGACAGGATCTGCTGGCATGATAATAAGTGTGTCATCTGCATATTGCACAATGGGAAAATCACCCCCAAAATCATCCCCCAATGGGTGGAAATATTACCAAGCAGAGCTTCAGCATTAATTACTGACTGGAGTAGGTCAGCCCCTAAAACAAAGAGCAAAGGAGAAAGGGTGTCTTCTTGTCTGACACCTCTTTTACACTTGAAGGGTTTACCAGGGATTCCATTTAGGAGGACAGAAGAGGAGCCTGACGACAAAATGGCTCTGATCCAATTTATCCACTTTGCTGAAAACCCTTTGTGATGCAAAACCTGTAGGATGACTTCATGCTCTATCTTGTCAAAGACCTTCTCAAAATCTAGCTTAAGAAGCACAATCTCCTTCTTAGACTTGTGACAGATATGAAGGAATTGGACAGCCCAAGCCAAACAATCTTGAATGGTCCTCCCCTTAATGAAACCATACTGATTCTCATGATCCACTTTCAGGATTATAAGTTGCAGTCTATTGGCAAGTAGTTTTGTGAGGAATTTCAAAGAATAATTAAGTAGGGAAATGGGCGTGAAGTCATTCATTGTTTCAGGATTATCCTTCTTTGGTATAAGAGTGATCAAACAATTGTTGATACTGTCTAGGCTGAGATTACCCTGAGCAAAGTCAGCACAAAGTCTGAGAATGTCCACCTTTATAATATCCCAGCATTTTTTTGAAAAAAGCCCCATTGAAGCCATCAAGACCTGGGGCATGAGCAGAGGGCATATCTTTCAAGACAACATTAATTTCTTCCAGGGAGAAAGGATCATCCAACACAGGAAGATCCACAACCTGAATGAGTTCAGAAAGGTCATAAAGTATGTCTGAAAATTCAGAAACGCGCAATCTATCCTTGTAAGAGAGCCAAAGAGCAGCAGCTTTTTGATCATGATCAAAAATAGTAGTTCCATTCCAGAGTAAGGGAAGTGATGTACTTCTTCCTGAAAGAATAGGTGGCCATAGTTTGAAACAACCTGGAATTTTCATCTCCAAAGACAACCCACATGGAAGTGCTCCTTTGTTTCCAATATATTCTCTTAGCTTCAAGTGAGAAAAGCTAAGTGAAGCTTAAAAATACGTATGAAGGCACTTTCAAGCCTACCGAGAGTCCTCTCGATCTTCAAGCCTGTCAAGAAGAGCAATCATAAAATTACAATTATTAATTAATTTACTAATCTTGGATAAATCCTTACTCCAGGCTCTCAAACCAGACCTCACTTGTTTGAACTTTGCATTGACAGTCTGAGTAGCATTAGCAAAATAAGGCGAGGTGTTCCAGTGAAGATCCACCACAGAAAGGAAATCACTAAACTGCAACCAATAATTGTGAAACCGAAAAACAGTAGACTTTGGGATGTGGGTGCCAATCTTAATTAAAAAGGGACAATGATCTGAAATGGGCCTCCCCAAAACTTGAACCGAGGTGTCTGGGTATGACAGAGCCCAAGAACAGGAGGTGAAGACCCAGTCTAATTTCTCTAGCAGTGGATCATGTTGGATGTTGCTCCAGGAAAACCTTCTACCATGGAAGTTAATTTCTGCCAAGTCCAAATGCTGGATGAGATCATTAAACAAAAGCATATCATCAACATTTCCCCCTCCTCTGTTTCTATCATTAGGAGATCTAATCAAGTTGAAAGTCACCAGCAACGATCCAATTAGAAAAACTAGCAATGTCAAAATTATAAAACCAATTAATAAAAGCTACCTTTCCATCAGAAGTGTTAGGACCATAAATATTAGTTAAGCAGAAGGAAGACCCAAAAAGCTGGCTAGTTAGCTTGACAGAGATGGCAAAACTGTTGAATTGCAAGACATCACCATCAAAAAGAGCACCATTCCAGATAAAAAGAAGACCCCTAGAAGCACCCACCGAGGGTTAGAAAGCAAATTTATCAAGTTGTCTTGGGCAAAACTTACGAAGGTAAGAAGAATCAAAGTGTTCTTGCTTAGTTTCCTGCAAGCAGACCACTGAGAGAGCACTTTCAGTGATCTTGTCCCGAAGAGCATCCCATTTGCCTTGGGAATTAACCCCACAAACATTCCAACCCAGAATATTAAAGGATCTCTGTCGACTCATTATGCAACAAATGGGAGCAACACAGGAGCTTGAGAGCGCAACTCAGAAGCAACAAAAACTAGGAGTAGACACACCAAACTTTCATTAATATTAAAAGGTTCAGCACCAGCATCTAGCCAAAGGTAACAAGAAGACCAAGATAGTTTGAACGAAAGACACGTGAAAGATAGGTGGATGCAACAAAAGAGGCCAACATAGTGGCACCAACTACTACTAGAACTAAACTGAACCTATTACATGGAAGTGGCATCATCATCAAGATCAAGGTCCAGAAGAGCAGCTACAGAGACAACACTAGGCTGAATCTGAAGGAAGCCAGTCACTATCCCCTAAATGCTAGCAACAGGATGATAGGGAGCAGCAATAGAAGCATCCTGGGCTTCATCAGAGTAGAAGAGTGGGTTCGCAGCCGCAGCAAGGGCATCTTCTTTGGTACGGAAGCCGGCTTTGTCCTAGTTCAGCCTGGAACTGCGATGGAGGAACTTGGAATGGAGGGGTTCCTTGAGCTTGCGAGCACGATGCTTCTTTGGGTAGCAGAGGTAATGGGGCCTTCAATGACCACCACATCATCATCATCAGTCGCTGTCAGAGTATGGCACCCCGAGAAGACCACCAGTAGGAAGCTGAGGACCAAACACTGATGGTGCATCATCCTGATCAAAAAGAATGGATGCCAAGTGAGAAAGAAGACCATTATGCACAATATAAGAAGGAATGAGAATGTCTGGATCACAGGCTAGAAGGTTCAGATGACGATAAAAGAAATGCTGAATCAGAGAGGGGATATTGGGCGTTAACGAGAGTGTGATCACTTTAGTACTTACTGAGCTGGGGAGGATTATAGCAAGAGGGGGCGGTGGTGGAGGGCTCCCCTGAGGCACAGGAGCAGAAGCAACAACAAGGGCAGCTTCAGAGAGGACATCCAAACCCTCTTGAGATTCATGAACAACATCAACATGAGCAGATTCCACCACAGGGTCGATAGACAACTAAACAGGCTCCAACACCGGGTCAACAACCAACTAGATAGGCTCCACCACAAGCTCCACCATAGGGTCAACAACCAGCTGATCCGGCAGAGGGTTCTGAACATCAAAGAGATTTGCAGCCATGTCAGCATCCTGAGCTCCATCGGCTGAGTGCTCATCAGCAGCTTGCAGATCACCAACCATATGTTCGGCTTGTTGTTCTGGAGGGACTTGCATCACCGATGAAGGTTCCACCAGATTGGGCCCCATCCAACACAGAGGCCCTACTAGCAGAGGACCTATCTCAGGGAGTTCATCCTCATCTTGCAGCAAAGTGGCATTCTTCCTCTTAAGAGCAAACACAGGGGAGGTCCAGGATCTCATAGTTGTTAGTAAACCAATAGTGATTGTGACGTCATGGGGGATCCGTGCATCTTCCTTCAGCAGAACTTTCACCACTATGCGAGCTTTGTAGTCTATGTCATGCTAGTACCTGAGCAGACCAAACCCCGCTACTGCCTTTGCCACACAGGGGTTGTTCTTGGCGTCAAGAGGATAGTTAAGGAGCATAACCCAAGCCTCCCTGGAAGCATCATGGGCGCGAGCATTGACAGCTTCGTCATGTTTAACAAAATGCATCTGATACTTAGGCGTAATCTGATAGATCCCATCCAAACAACGCTCACGCTCCACAGCACTACTGAACCGAATGTAAAGCAACGCCCATAGCACAGGGTTGTACCTCCATCAGGCGAACACGATGGGTGTGGATGAAGTAGTCCTTGATCATAACTGCCATCAGGTTGAAGTCCTCCTTATCCACCACTGGTACAATAAGGGTGATGGCGACGTCCTCGTTGAAGGCCTCCATGTACCTGCCGAGGTACACGACGAGACGGAGAGGCGGCTCTGCGGGATCATGCGGGATGACCTCAAAGCCCCTAGGAGCATGAGGATGAGGATCAACAGTGTAGTTCGCCATTGGGGGGAAGCCTTCGGGTGGCGGCGGGAGAGGCGAATCCTCCGAGGAGGATGGTTGGGTTTTCTTGGCTCGCTCGTGTAGATTAGGGGAAGAAGCTGAATTGGCATACTGTGGCGAGGTAAAGGGGGGGTTAAGAATTTAAGGAATCGATCCTGGCCCAGACGGATTTTCTGGTCCCTGCTGATTCGGCTGAAAAGCGAAAGGGGGAGGTTTCCTAGAGAGACACGTGCGCGATACATGCCCATACTTGAAGCACGTTTTGCACTAGACCAGCTGAGTACAAGCCTTGACCAAGTGACCCGGTGCTAAACAACGGAAACTACAACGATTACACCCCAAACTCTGTGGGGACGGTATAAAATTTGAAGTATGTTTTGCAGGCAGGTTAGGAGGGGACCTAAAACCTCTCCGGTGATTAAGGGCCAAAGATTGCGCCGCACCCCTCGCACGAACCGGAGCAAGATTAGGATCAGGAACTTTGGAGAAATCCAACCTTGAGAAAACCGAAGGCTTGCTACGATTAGGCAAGCGTTGCTTAACAACATCAGCGTAAGAAGGGTTAGATTTGTAACCAACGTAGGTCCAGGAGGCTTCTGATTCCTCCAGCCAACGATGATGCTCACCGATACAATTGGGGCCACCATCTCCCTAAAGATCAAAGAAAGCCACAAACTTAAACACTTGTAAAACTTCAGATTATACACCAGGAAACCAACAGATTTGGAGAAAACCAAAAACCGGAAACACATTCCAGAGAGATGAGCAACTTTGAAATCCTTGGCCACACCCAAGCACGATTGCAGGATCAAAGAAACTGAATATTCATTAAGGCGTATGGCCGAGCGACCAAAGGTGACCACCAGGAAGAATTCCCAAGAAGAAGAGGTGTGGAAACTAACCGGAGAGGAGAAACGTTCCTCCACCACGTGCTGGATTTGCAGGCCAGGCGCAAAGTCCAGGTCAGAGAGACCCGCCATGGAAGCCAACGAGGAGGCGAGGGCTTACTCCGAGTCGCCATGGCTACGCCACCACACGGGAGAGAGGAGAGTCGCCATTATGTGTAGTTGTTGTCTCTTTTGTTCCGATTTGTTCTAACACTGCATTTGTTTTTGTTCGAGATGACACACAAAATTGTTCCGACGATAACAAAATTTTGTTCTGATAGTTGATCTCATTTGTTCTGACATTTTTTTGTTTTGTCGAGATGACATACAAACTTGTTCTGATTATAGTAATATCTTGTTCTAGCTATAATAATAACATGTGTCTGACCCTTATTTTCATTTGTTTTGACACCACATTTGTTGTTCGGGATGATATATATACTTGTTCTGACAGTTGTTCTCGTTTGTTTTGGCACTTCATTCGTTTTGTTCTAACGATAACAAAATATATATCCTTAATTAAAAAATACGAATAAAAAAGTTTGTCAAAATATAGGCAAGTGGGAGTCTTTTTTGCATGCATGCATGCAGGGAAGCACACGCGCAAGTAGTTTAATGTCCGCGGTCCTTCAGCGACGGGTTGTTTTTTTATCTTAAGCGACGTGTAAGAGCACCCAGGGAGGAGAGCCTCTGATGTTAGATGTTGCACACGACATGGGTCGCAACATGCTCGCAACATGGTCTTAACATTTTTTATGTTGTAAAAGTTTAGTTTGAATGTTGCGAAAACTCATTTCTATATTGTGAATATATTTTTAAATGTTGTGAAATGTTGTGAAGGGTTCGATGAAAACATTCCTATCCGAGGTCCGAGCGGTAGTCCGATCTTAAAAACCCGTAGCTCCAATTTACTTTTTCTCGGCGCGAGGAAACTAGCGACACGAGCATAGGAGTTTATCGAGCTCGTTACAAATCGAGGTACGTACGGTTTTGGGTCACATGGCCTTTGCGGCTCGCGCTTTGCTCACCAGATGAGCCCATCGATCACACGCGGAATTAATTTTCAAAAAAAAACACGCGCGGATTTGGATGCCTCGATTCCGAGTCGGTATGTATGCAACTCCGTATAAGACTCGAACTACCCAGCCGCGAGGTAGATCTCCAATTCGACGTACTCACCCCTATTTCTTGTTCCGTGTCATGATCGAGGAAGCAGCTACGGAGGACCGGCAGCATCCTTGCGAGATGGCCATGGTGTTGGATCAGCAGAAGCCGGCCGAAGCGGCGGCCATGGTGGTGGATCAGCAGAAGCCGGTCGAGGCGGCGGCGTCCATGCCGATGTACCCGGAGAAGTTGGTCCACGAGATCATCACCTTCGTGAACGAAATCTTGGCGAGCCTCGAGGCGGACACGGTCGTCCGGGACGGGGTAGTCGACCTCATCGGCGGACTCGGAAAGGACGGCGGCGACGCGCTCGCCGTCGAGTCCCGCGTCACGGAGCTCCTCCGCGGACACCCCGACGTGCTCGGCAAGTTCACCGCCTTCATCAACAGGACCAACGTCCCCGCCGTCGTGCCTCTCGCAGTGACGAGGCCGCGCCGGAGCAGCACCCGCGGGAACGGACGGGGGTTCAAGCCCCTGCCGGCGGTGAAGGAGGAGCCAGAAGACGGTCAAGACTGCTACGGGTCGTCGCCACGCAGGACCGACCCCCGGGTCGTCGAGGCCGAAGCGTTCCTGACCCAAGTGCTCACAGTCGCGGGCCGCGAGGTTCGGGACAAGCTCGTCGCCGTGCTTCTGGAGCTGGACCTTCACGCCCGGGACCAGTTCGTTGACGTGATCTACGACGACGTGAAGGACGCGCTCGGCCCGACGCACGCCCCGCTGCTCGGCGAGTTCGCCAGCACGTTCCTCCCGGGGCAGAAGGAATGGGAGGAGCAGGTGCGTCGCGAGGCGCGTTGCGAGGCGCAGCGGAACCGCAGGCGCGTGGTAGCGGCCGCCCGTCGCGCCGTCGTCGCCGGGAACCAGCGGCCGCCTCGCGCCGTCGACGACGACTACGACGACAGCAACCACCGGCAACACGGCCTCACTGTCGGTGGTGAAAGCTCAGGCGGCCGCGGCACCGCGGCGCGGAGCGACTTCGACCACGTGTATGCCACGTTGGAAGTCGTCAAGAAGCGTCGGGCCGCCGACGGGGACCACCGGGGACGTGACGACGACAACGACGCGCCACGGTTCAGGAGCAAGAATCCCCGCAATAATGGCGAGCCCTCGTTCGGTGTGGAGGCAGCGCGGGTCCCCAATGGCGACGTCGTCCACGGGTACGGCGACAAGAAGCCACGCCGGCGCGCGCCCAACGGCGGTAAAGGCTCCAGTGCCGCCACGGCAGCGCCGCCGCCTAGGGCGGAGGCTAGCGTCGAGGATCCCATGTTCCGTCTCCATCGGGGACTGTGGGTGTTCTACACCCGCTACTCGACCCTGGTGGAGACAATGGCACGTGTGGAGGAACTACTGGAGCTGCACGGCGACGGCGGCATCGCCACCTCGATGGAGGAGTTGTTCCCTCGCCGGGAGCACCGGGAGCTCCTCCGCAGCTACTACGGCGATCATTGGGGTGAGATGAGGGCGGCGCTGGAGGACGGCGACAGCATCGGCCCGGCGCTCAAGACGGTGCTGCGCAGGCTGAAGGTGAGGGAGGAGGAGGCCGTCGCCGCGGAGGCGAGGGAGCGGCGGAAGGACCCGAACCGCGCCGCCAAGAGGCTCGCCGAGCTCGTCGCGAGCAGCAGGGCGCGCCCCAAGGAGCGGCGCCGGCGGCGGGACGCCGGCGATGGCTGCCCGTCGTCACGGCCGCACGGTAACAGTCGATCATCGGCACGAGTAGTCGAGTACTGATCGGACACGACGTGATGATTGGTGTAACGTACGGAGTACGGACCGCACAATGCCAAAATTCTTTGACCAATGGTAGCGATTGGATAGTTTGTTGTATAAATTCATTTTAGTATGCTCTTTCTTTCACTTTTTTTTATGCAACTGAGCGATGCTTCATTATAATGAAGAACCAAATTAACTGACAAGAAGAATATCACATTTTTTCATTTCATTCTTTCGGGCAACCCATTATTCGTGTAGTAAAGTGTACGTGCGGCTATCTAAAAAATCATAATAAAATTATCTTTACAGTGTCGCACGTGTCTAAAAAAACCAAGACTGCAACCATTGTGTGAGGGTGAGGAGAAATCAGCAGCTACTTCTCGCCGTTGGGGAGAAAACGGTATCAGAGAATCACTGACCGACCTAGTTGTAAGTGCAATGGACGCCCTCGCCGATAGCAGCGCCTTGGCTCGAAGTCGGACGCTCGTAAAAAATGCAAGTGAGAAAGCCCCGTCCTCAGTAGGAAATGTGGTGCATGCATGAAATGTGATTGACGTATGGGAGCAACGTGATTGACAGATAGGATAAACGTGATTCACGGCAACATGCAATCTTCTTTCACGATAGCATCCATTGACGCATGATGGAAATCAATGAAACGTAGTGATGCGTGATTTGCAAACCCATATTCTCACGTGATTTATAGATCATAGTCATCGATATTGACATGTGATAATGCGACTCGTAATGCCGTAAACGCAGCTGATCTTACCCAGTATCGATAAAATTATGCCTACCCTCGATGTTTAAAGAACACTCCTCTACTCGCATCAATCTAATGTTCACCCCCGCCCCACCCTCTTTTATGCGTCTTCGGCACCCGAATTTGCCCCGGCCCCTCCAAACACCCCACGTCTGATGCCACGCTGATCTTACCGATTATCGACAAAATTATGTTTACCCTCTATGTTTAAAGAACAGTCTTTTACTAACATCAATCTCAAGTCCGCCCTCACCCCACCATCTTTTATACGTCTTCGACGGCTATCACCGCTGAATCCGCCCCTCCCCTCGAACCCACCCCTCTAAACACCCCACGTCTAATGCCACGCTGATCTTACCCATTATCGACAAAATTATGTTTACCCTTGATGTTTAAAGAACAGTCTTTTACTCGCATCAAGCTCAAGTTCGCCCCCACCCCACCATCTTTCATACGTCTTCGGCGGCTATCACCGCTGAATCAACCCTACCCCCCCCCCCCCCCACACACACACCCCACCAAACATGAAGCCTCCATTGTACTTACAAAACGTTCCATTTTCATAAGATATCAATGCATAAGGAACCCAGTAGAGGCCATTAAGAGCCATTCAATTTTTCTATAGGATTAAAGAAATGCTTATATGGAATAAACTGTGTCACCTGATAATGATATACTCCCTCTGTTCCACTTTAGTTGTCGTTCTAGCACTTTATTTATATGTCTAGATTCATTCAATAAACCATGCACTTGGTCACAATTGATGTACAGACCCATCTAATAAATATTGCACCTCGTCATCATCCAAAACGTCAAATATATAGCTACAGAGGGAGTATATAGTTTAAGCCTAAATAATCTTGTCCTTTTATTATAGCATGATGTATAAACCAAATATACTATTAAGCAAAGTGCTATAAAATAAGTATCATTCTAGAGAGAAAATATGTCGCGGGACGGCTATCATTCCAGGGTGCAGGATCACCGAGCGCTTGTGGGGCGCCCTTCGGCTCGGTGTCCAGAAGACCTTGGGGTTGACATCGACCCACTACATCCTCGACTTCAGCCTGCTGCGGGACGACTATGATGTTCCCGAAGGCGTAGTGGGCAAGGAAGCTGAGCTTGAGGCCGTCAGGGTGGTTGACGCATCCATGGCGGACCCTGCTGCGACCCTCGCCAACATGTTTGAGGTGGATCTGTTCCCAGATGCGGCCGATGGTGAAGTTGCCGCTGCTCCGAGCCCCCGCGCTCCTGAGGATCTCGGTGCTCGAGGCCCGTTAATATTTTGTTACAAATTTGGAAGAATGTTAGTCGTTGTGTGTGACGCCCCGGGTTTTCGGCGGATTAATTAACCCAAATGATCCGGTCAACGGTGTTGACTTTGGTCAAACGACGGTCAACCCGAGCCCTCACCTCGAAAACATCACCAATGACCCCTAATGGCACCCCTTGGTCAACCCATGGTCAAGGTTGGGTCAAAACCCTAGTCAAACCCCTTGAACCCCTTTTGAACCACCGGTGTCGGTAGGAACTTTTGCCGCGTTCTCCAAATTTTCCCTAAACACTTCGAATTCTCCCAATACAAAAGTTTTGTATTTTGTCGAGGGACACAACTTTCATGTTGAGTGGCATTGCTGGTTTGAAGTGCAAATTAGTGAAAAACTCAAGTCAACGCTCCCGGTCACTATTCATCGGCGCCCGGAAAACAGCCATCTTGGCATCCAAATTGTGCACAATTGGTTGAGAAAAGCCCATACGCCCTTTGTGAAAGTTGTAGAGGGTCGGGAGATCTACAACTTTGGTATTCAACTGTTTGTCCACTACGGTTCAAAATTTTGGAGAAAAACCCGTTCGAACGGGGCCAAGTGAAATTCAAAAGTGGCCAAGCGCGCCGCGCGCGCGGCGTCGGCGCGCGACGTCGGCGCCGCGCACCGCGCCCGCGCGCGCGGCCGTGTCGGGCCCGCACGCCGAGGCCGGCCTCGGTCTGCCGGTCCGCGCACCGTGGACCCGGCCCCTCTGCGTCGCACCGCCATCCACGCCCGTCTCCTCGCCCCACGTGTCGCGCGCGCGCGTGGCCACGCCGCGCCGACCATGCCGCCGGCCGCCCACTCGCGTCGCCTCCATGCCCGGTCGTGCACGCCGCCGTACCCCGCGCTCGTGCCGTAAACTTGTCTCACGCACTGCCTCGACCAAAGCCGGCCGCCTATAAGAGGCAGCATCCCCTCCCTCGCGCACGGGTCCAGAGCGCTGTCGTCCGCCATTAGAGCCGCACAGCGAGCTCCCTTTCCCCAAGCCCCCAGCCGGCAGTGTAAGCACGCATTGCCTTCGTGATCTCCCACCACGGCTTAATTAGCAGTTGGATGCCCTGTCCGACCCACAGGCTCGCCGGAATCGCTGCTCCTGTGGCATCCGCCGCCGGCCTCCGCCGTGCACCCCTCACCGGCGCCGCCTACCCCGTTTCCGGCCACCAATCAGCCACGGTTGGGTCACACATCGTCCCTCGCCCCTCCGTCGACCCTCTTCCGCCGCGGCCTCGCCGAGCCCCATTGCAAGGTCCCAAAAACTCCCGGGGGGTCTTGGCGCGGGCGAGGGTATGGTTGTGGACTTTTACATCTTTCGGGGGCCCAGGTTGCAAAAAGGTTTCTTACTCCCTTTTGTTTTTCGACCGAACCTTGTAAAATCCATAACAAATCATAGAAAAAATCCAAAAATTGCAAACCCAATTTTGTTGTGCTCAGTGTAACAAGAACTACAACTTTCTCCAAAGATGTATGTACTTTTGGGCTACAGTTTTTGCTTGAAAAATAGAAATGTAAAATCCCTAGATCTATGTTTCTGCAAAATCTACACAAGTTCTTGAGCTATATTTTGGATATGTTGTACTCCATGTCATGACTGGTCGCCACACCAAACATTGCACAAAGTTACTAAATAAATCTTTTTATAAAAATCATTTTGTGAAATTGACAAATCTGCCTAGATGATTTTTGTAGCCTCAAATATAATTATTTTTTAGCCCAACTTCTGGTTATGGACATGTTGTGATAAAAAGCATCTTTAGTGAATTTACCATGATTTTATCTCTGTTAGAAATATTATTCCCTTATTTATGCTTGTTTTTAATTATAAATATGTGTAGCATTTTTCATAAAGGCTATAGGTGTATTTCTTGGTTCTTTGGGCTTGTTTTGTACCAAAGCATGTGTAGGACAAAGTTGGGATTCAATTATGTTGTATTTATTTTAATATGTATTATTCCCTTTATGCTAACTAGTAATGCCTTTAAATTTTGTACATTAAATTCAGTTGTGCAAAATCAATTCCTTGCTGTCCAAGGGAGTGTTCCTGGTCCTTAAGGCCAGTGGGCACTATTGGATAAGTTTGTTATGTGTTTAGTTGTTAAAAGGTTGCTAACTAGATTAATTTAGTAAAAGGGAAATAGGAAAACTGCCTCCTTTTGTGCATAAGTGAAATAAATGAGTTAGAAAAGTAAAATGGTGGTACAAAAGTAAATTCCTTGCTGTTTGTATTTAAATGAGATATTCCTTAATAGATGTGCACACAATCACATTAAAGAAAAGGCTAAACATGCTTTTAATGATCTTTAAAAGGGAGAAATGTTTAAATGCATTTCTTAAGGTGAATACCACCAACCCTATCCAACTTGTAGCTGTTGCTACTGTTTTGTTGTGTGAATTACATTAATCCATTTAAATATATATATATATATATATGTACACAATCACTATTAAAAGTCTAGATAATCAAGCATTGCATATTGTTCCCTTATATGAAGGGTATGCTGAACGTATTATTATCTAGGTGAATGTGTTCAATCATGCACCCCATGTTGTCATAAGATATTTGGAAAGTAGTGATGAAATGGTCACTTAAGTCTTGCATTGCATCCTCCGTGTAGAAGTTTCCGACGGTAGCTACACACCCGTGCCAGCGGACGTGAACGAGGGAGCTGGAGGAGATGTGCACTACGTCGCATAGAGCAAGACCCGGGCCAAAGTCCGGAAGTGTGTCTAACTACTTGTGCCAACGAAGGCAAGCCCCGGTTTATTCATTAACCATTGTGTTTCTTTAAAACTTCTGAATTTACTTCTTGTCATTGTATGTGCATTTACTAGCATGTTAGGTCGCTAGTTGCTATGCTTAAGGATCCGGTACAAGTCGAGTGATATTCGTCACTCGCGAGAGTAGGATCCCCTTTATGGAATCACCATATGTTAAATGGATTGCTCATGTGGTAAGAGCATGGGATGCGGGCTCCGGTCCAATGGCTTCGTTGGTTAAGTGTTTGAAAGTACTAAACACTTGTCGGAAATGGGCACGGTAAGCCTAGTACCTAAATGAGGCGGTACGGGGTTTTACTATCACTACTCTTAGGGTTGCGGCCCGGGCTTGCTCCCCGAGTGCATGCGTGAGGGCCGGGTGACCCTAGTGGCGTAGCCCGGATAAACCTTGTACTTAAGACCGTAAGCTATTATCCCCAAACCGAAGAATGACGGGAACCGCCCGGTTGGTGAACTTTTAGTGAGGGCACCTCTCGTGTGTTTAGGTCCACCTTGCAAGGTTTTGAATCAATCGATTGTCGGCCTCTCACCGTTATCCGAGACTACTTACCCGACCGGCCATGATATCCCTTTATGATGGAACTTTGTGAAGATTATTACCTTGATTAATTGTTTGTACAACTTTGGGTGCAATAGTTGCTTACCTAATACGATTACTTCTACTAGAACTCGAGCTAAAATGTGAAAGTAAGGATTCACAATTTAGTAGCTTTTTGGCAAACAAACCCACAAGCCAAAAGCCTTGCATGACTAGAGGTAAAGTCTTTTTTTTAGACGGGTAAGTCTTGCTTGAGTATTAGTATACTCGGCCTTGCTTTATAAATGTTGTTCCGGGTAATGCCTCGATGAGTGGCCGGAGAACTTCCACCGGTTGGGAGCCGGAATGGGTGGATGACGAGGAGTGATTGCATCATGGACGGGACACCTATGATGTGATCGTATCATTTAGTTAAATTCCGCTGTTTTCAATAAAGTCCGAATCATTTACTTTCATGTCAAAGAACTATGTTTGCAATAATGACCCCTATGGGGATGTGATGGATAATTTGTAAGGCACTCTGGACTCTCCTTCGTGGGAGTTTTAATGCATTCATTCGATCCTCTCTATGTTTCCAAGTGATTTACGGGTGTAAACCCGGCAATACTCAACGGGATGCTTCTTTATTATCACTTAATGACCAAATGGAGTGGTTTAGGCGATAGTACGGAATTATCTCGAGTGGGCTTGTCACATTGTGTTAACACCAAAAATTGGTATAGGAGAGAGTCGATTTGTGGGCCTAACTTGGTAAAAAGTACCATCCGACGGAGGAAGATTTCTTCGGAAGATTCGGCGAGATGCTTGCGGTCGGCGGTTGCTTCCGTTCGGCAAAGGGACTATTTGCGCTGATTTCGCGGGATCGCATGGTGACGTGGCCCGAGAGGAAGGGACAAATGGATGGATAAGCATTCGCATTTGTGCGTTAAATTAGGTATCAAATATTGTGCTCGTAGTCCACCAAGAGTCATGCCACGACAAGGTAAAAATATGAACCCTGGATGTATGAAATTGAAATCGCACATTTTTTCATAACAAACCGGCTTTACGCCAAACCTTCGAGTCCTCTAGTTGTGTCGTCGAGTTCTTCGAGAGGATTCATCGACTCCGTCGACCTCCGTAAGTACCGCAACCTTGTATCATGTCTAGTATCATGGGGTGGATTTCGATCGTGATGCAAGTAGTCTTGTTACCATGCTTAGTATCATGCAGTGGATTTAAGCTTGGTTCAAGAGGGTTTCTTGTTAGATCATGAGCCATGCGGTAGGCTAAGATCTAGCTTGGAGCTAGTTATCGGCTCTATTAGATTTGGCAAGATCTAATAGATTCATTAAGTTACCATATTTTGCTTTGAGTTTTACTTTATGTTCAAATTCATGTAACACTCTTTTGCCCAATTTAGATTAGTTTGAATCGGCTTTATCTTGTTTGGTGATCTTTACATTACACGCTCACATCTTTGCCTCAATAAGGCACGTGGATCACGTGATCTCAAACAGCCGAAACCGAATCAATCTAAGTTGCCACGTGTTGCGGGTTCAAGCTTGTTAATATTGTGTAAACCTTGACAGAACCGGGTACCATGCGGTAGATACAGGTTTTTGGGTTGTTTTAGAGCTAATCATCTGGTGGATTAGATTTCGATTCAATCTGATAGGTTTATCATCTTTGGCAATGTTTGTTCCTTCTCCATGGACCCCGATTCGGCTGTACAGCCGTATTCGGTTATGCTTTCATGAGTAAAACGTGCTTGTAGATTATGTTTTAAATAATTCATGCTTTTAGCTTCCCATATCTAGATTGTATCATGCGGTGGATAGATCTTTTTGTGGTTAGTGGTGTGATTTCAAACAAGTTGTATCATGCGGTGGATTAACTTGTTTGGTTTCATGCTCGACGGGTTTTAAAGTACCTAGACATGCGGTAGACTGGTGCTTTGGGCCTATGCGTGCTTGTTCATTACATGTTTGTAATCATGCTTTACTTCATTTATTGTTTACTGTTAGTTATTTTTGAGGATCGGTCATGGTTTTGTGCACGAGCAATGTTATTCAAATAAAGACCGATCTATCGTCATGCATACGTCATCCGTTCGGCTATGTTCTGTTTTACGCTGTAAAGCTCCCGAATGGTTTCTAATTTGTTGGCAGATAGCTTCTCATAGCTATATGTCATCTTACATGGCTTTCTAGCCGCAAATATGGGATTGTCTGGTACCACCCGACAAGTTCCAAGCTTTCGCATTTAACTACTTTGTCTTTTGTTAATTTTCGAAAAAAAATTGAGTGGCACGCTTTGGAATGCGTTAGCGTGTTAAGCTAGCTTGTTCGGCTTGCCGTGTGCTTGGCGTAGGGTGCGGATTTTGCATCAACACACTTTTTGGCACGCCCGGTGGGACCATTCGATTGAAATCAAGATGCCCGAGATCGGCGATGTTATGGACGTCACCATCGACGACCTATCTCCCGAGCAACTACAACGGTCGAAAGACGCTGCGACCAATTCCGGATGAAGTGCTTGATGTCGTTCGGCAAGAACGAAGCGGCGTCCCATACCTTAAAAATGAGATGCCCGGGGGTTCCGTTGTCGGGGGGAGTCCGATATCACGGTTTGTTCAAGAGAAGGAAGAGGCTCTACGGGCTTTTCGGGATCTTGCGAAGCCGTGTTGGGTAGGCATCATACAACTTTCTTGGGCATGTTTAAGCGGATGACGATTGGCCCGTTTGGCCCGGGCATTGAAAAGGTGTTTAGTCGAGTGTCCCCTCACGCATATTCGCGAGAGGTCGGAGAAACCGAGTTCTTCTCAACCAACATGAGCTCAACCGCCACTGCGGAGACAACCAATCCGGCCTCCTCCACGGAGCGTGGGGAGCCGGCGGATCCGGCCTCCTCCACACGGCGCGGGAGCCGGCTAATGCAACCTCCTCTACGAGTCGCGGGAGGCCGGCCCGGTCCGGCCACCTCGCAAGGCAATAAAGGTCAACCGAGTTCAACGGCCGAACCCCCGGTTCGTCCGGAGTGCAGCCAAGTCTACCTACAAGATAGCTCCGGCCCGATGAAGTTGCGAGAAAAACATATACGGCGAGAGGCTACCATGAGGGTATGGATTACGGCGCTATTGACGCTCTCCCAAATCCCGGGTATGGTACGAGCATTGGGGAATGCAAGACGATGACATTCGAGTGCGAGAAAATGGCCGATCCGATGCAAAATCAATTCGGCCTTAAACCTAAAATGCAAGGACCGGCTTATACGCCTCCCTTCCCGTAATGGTACTACGAGTGATCTTGCGCTAAGGGTGAAGCCTCCTATGGAGTTTACGAAGTTCTCGGGCGAGGACGACACAAGCACGGTGGAGCATATTGCTCGGTATTTGATGCGGCTTGGAGAAGCCTCGGTGATGAGGCGTTCGGGGTTAGATATTTCCCTCTGTCATTGACGAGCTCGGCGTTCCCAATGGTTTACTTCTTTACCTCCCCGGTCGGTTGGCACATGGAGGGAGCTAGAGCAAAAGTTCCACGCCCATTACTTCGGTGGTAGCACGAGAGAAGAAGCCGATCGACCCGACCACCTTAAAACAAAGGCACAATGAGACGCCTCCGGAATTCCTCGAAGATTCGGGGAAGTCAAGGGCATGTGCTTCTCTTTGACTCTACCGGATGATCGGTGGCGATATGGCCGTTGCGGGGAATGTTGCCTGGCCGTACGGGAGAAGTTGTTTGGCATGGAATTTGACAACCTAGGTCAATTGTCTCGGAAAGGCGTCAGCGATGAGCAACCGGGCCTATGGGTTCAAGAAGGACACCGATTTAACAAGCACCACGACATAGGCGACATCTACAATCGGTTCCTCGAGAAGGTCGACCGGATGGAAGATTTTGATGATGATGAGGAAGTGGCCGCCGCCGTGATTATGTGGGGCAAGGAGCCTTTGATCGTGAACCGGCGGTGGATCAAGCAAACCAAGGGCACGTATGACTTCGACGTCACCAAAGCCGACAAGCTTTTTGAGTTCTTGGTAAAAGAAGGGTCGAATCAAGCTGCACGAAGGGCATTCTATGCTTCGGCCCGATGGGGTTAAAGAGAAACGTTACTTTGCGACTTCCATGATAGAAACTCTCACTCCATCAATGAATGCGGGGTCTTCAAGATGAGGATCCAAAAGGCTATCCGGGAGGGACACCTAAAATTTGATAATAAGATGAAACCTGGATGGCTATCCTTTCCCTCAAAATATGGTTGGCTTTTCTCGTCAATATGGTGACTATTGAGGAGAAGGGGAAGATGAAAGTCCCGACCTCGGCTAGAGCGAAACGGGGTGGATCGGTGGATCCCACACGGCGGTGACGCCGGGAGCGAGTCCACGGGGAGGCCCCTCGCGTCCTCAAGAGCCATATCGCGGTTGGGGAATCATCCGGGACCAAACCCCGGAGGTACCACGCACATTCTCCTCAACAAGTGGCGGCGCCGACGGAAAATGAGCACTACCAAAAGCTAAGATACGAAGAGGAGAGGCGCGAGGTTTGAAGAGGAAGCGCGCGAGGAAGAACTAAAAGAGTACACACGGGAACAAGAGCGTGCACACCGGGGGTACGCATTCTTCGGTTTCTTGCTAGAATGAGGGCTTGAAGCTTCCCACATTGAGAAACGCCCTGAGTGCAGTGATCGATATTCTGAATATAGGCAGGAGACTGTCAATCGCCGATCCGTCCATGAGAGAATTGGAAGGATGCATCCTAGTGACGATCGGCATCTAAAAATAATTGAGGTTATTGATCACCCCGGAAAAGACAAGCCGACCGGAGATGGGGTGATGAAGAAGAAGAGGAACACGAGTACATGCGGCAAGAAGGATAGTGGTGCCCGCCTGGCTTGAGGAAAAGCCAAAAGAGAAGGGTTCGGCGCTTGAGGAACCGGGAATTGAAGCGAGCGGGGATCCGGAGAAAGCAAGTGTGGCGCCCAAAAGACAAGCACGAAGGATCGGGTCTTTCGGCTCCGGCATGCATGGTATACTTTTTGCCGAATGAGTTCATGGCTCCCTCTAACCTAGTTGTGCGGAGGAAACATCCCTAGATATCAATGATGATGAACGGCTTTGGGGATTGATGGCGCAACCGGTATTAGCCAAGCGAGGCCACCTTCGACAAAGCGGCCGGAAGCGACACATGAGGCCGTTGTATTTGAAGGGATACGTCAATGGCAAGCCATTGACCAAGATGTTTGTTGATGGCGGAGCTGCGGTCAACGTGATGCCGTACACTACCTTCAGGAAGCTTGGCATGGGCCCCGGGGACTTGACGCCAACGAGCATAATTCTGAATGATTTTGCTGGAAATCCTTCAGATACCAAGGGCTGCGTGCACGTGGACTTGATGATTGGGTCCAAAACATTGCTCACGACCTTCTTTGTCATCGAAGGCAAAGGAGCCTATGGCTTGCTTTGCTTGGGCGGGGCCCGGATCCATGCCAACTGCCTGCATCCCATCTACCATGCATTAACAACTCGTTCGGTGGGTAGATGACGATATTGAAGTGGTCCAAGCGAGATGATTCGGTGAGCGTTGCAAACGTTGAACCATCTTTACGGGAATATCAAGTCATCGATTGTTTCTCAAGTAAAGACGGGGTGAAGGTCTGTTGAACTGTCGGCGGTGATCAACAACCGATTCAAGCGATCGACTCTTATAGTAATTTTTAATGGACAATCCGATTGATGGAACTGATGGAAAGTTAGGGCGAGGATTCATGTTGGGTGACAAATTAGAGGAAGTTGATATTGGAAACGGTGACAAGCCAAGGCCGATATTTATCGGTGCTAACTTGGAGACAAACTTTCGGGGAGGAATTAATCCAAATTGTTAAAAGAATATAAAGATTGCTTCGCTTGGGATTATTCGGAGATTCCTGGTTTGGATCGTTCTATTGTTGAGCATCGGTTGCCAATCAAGCCTGGTTTTAGACCTTATAAGCAACCTCCCCGAAAAATCTACAAGGACGAAGTATTGGCCGATGTGAAAAAAGAAGTTGAGAGATTACTTGGACGCAAACTTCATTCGGCCATGCAGGTATGCGGAGTGGATCTCTAACATCGTCCCTGTTTACAAGAAAAATGGGAAGATGAGGGTTTGCATAGATTTCAGAGATTTGAACAGAGCTACTCCCATGGATGGATACCCAATGCCTGTTGTTGATTTATTGGTTGATGTTGCTTTGGACATAAGGTTATCGAGTTTTATGGATGGTAATGAAGGGTACAACCAAATCATAATGCCAATAGAAGATATATCGAAGACAACCTTCGGATGTCCTGGTCACATAGGCTCGTTTGAGTGGATAGTCATGACATTTGGGTTAAAAAATGCCGGTGCAACTTATCAACGAGCCATGAATTATATCTTTCATGATTTGATCGGAAAAGTTGTTGAAATTTACATTGATGATGTCGTGATCAAATCTTGTGAATCATGGCTCACACTTGGAGGATGTAAAGAGAACTGCGGAGTGCACCCGAAAACATGGGTTGAAGATGAATCCAAACAAGTGTGCCTTTGGAGTATCAATGGAGAATTCTTGGGATTTCGGTACATGAAGGGGGGATTGAAGTTGGCAAGAAAAGCATGAAAGCTATCGATGAAGTTGTCCCTCCAACCAATCTCAAGGAATTGCAATCACTTTGCTTGGCAAGATCAATTTTGTGAGAAGGTTCATTTCAAATCATCGCAAAAGGTTTTGCCCTTTTCTCCGTTGTTGAAGCTCAAGAACGACCGAAGTTCATATAGGGTGACGAACAACAAAAGGTTTTTGATGAAATCAAGAAATATATGAAGGAACCACCGGTGCTTGTGCCTCACGATTGAACAAGCATTTCAAGTTGTACGTGGCGGCCGATACCCAAACCATTAGATTGGCCCTCTTGAGAAAAAGTTTGAAAAAGTTTGATTTGAATTTGAAAAGAAAAATGGGTTTAAAAAGAAGTTTGAAAAAGGAAAAGAAAAAAAGAAGAAACCTTACCTGCTCCCCTTTCGGCCCGGCCAGTCTCGCCGCCCATCTAATCTCCCCGCGCCGGCCCACTTGTTGATGGTGAAAATCCGTCAACCTAGCCATGAGTTTACCTTCGGTGTTGGCATGAGTTTTATACCTTATCCATTGGTACTAACCCCCGTGGTATAACAAGTTCACGTGTGCATGTCGGTTTTGGAGTTTAATGTTTATGCAGGGTTTTAGTGTTGAATGCAAGACTTTCGGGATAAGTTCATTAAGCACCTCATGACAAGACCTTGAAGCCCGATACAAGTCAAGCAATGAAGTGAACATGACTCCAAGAGCCCAAGGACCAAGCCCGAGAAGATGATAAACTCCGAGGACCGAACCGTAAAAGTGCTTGAATCTTGCAAGACAAAGAGTTGAGTCCAATTTGGAGAGAAACCGACGTCAAGGGCCCACATGCAAAAGGGGAGAACATCTAAAAGACGTGGGAAGCAACACCGGGCGAAGCGAGCCGCGGGATGGGCCGGGTGGGCCCGGGCCGGCCGGCCCAGCCCTTTCGGGGCCCAATCGGCCTCTCCTTTGACCTAATTGCTTCTCGGGCTATAAATAGCCCCCCGACCGAGAGCCACGCGAGAAAAGAAGTCGTAATCCGCCGCCGAGGAGTAGAGAAGCTTGAGGGACACCACCTCGGAGATGAGGGTCGTGCTAGTTGTCTAGGGTTTCCCTAGCCGACGTGGGAACCTTGCATGGAAGACCACGTCGGAGCTCCGGAGCGAGGATCAAGATCGAGGTAGGATCCCGGTGGTGATCTTGTTCATGTAATCATTCATGGTGAAGTTTGTAAGTGAATCCGATTTCTAGCGATCAAGTGCCTTCTCGATGATTTTGATTTCTTCTTGGTTTTGCTTCTTCTACGATCTAGTCTATAGCTAGATTACTTAGGGTGCTCTTGTAGCCGCGGTGGCTAGAGGTGCATACCGGACCGGCCAAGTGATTTCAACTTGTTCTATCGAACTCGCCCTAGACTACCCGCATGAATAGGGATACGTTGTGACGAACGGGGGTTCCGAAAGGCGGGCGTTTTCGGAGTCGGATGGGAAGGCCACGATTTAAAGATGCTTTTAATGAGATTCGCTTTTCTATCTTCATCTATCATGTTTGGAGCTATAACATAAGCATGATCTAGATTCTCTAGATTGGTTATCTCTTGCTTTCTCTTGCTACCTCTTTAGTAGATTAGATTAGATTCGTTTTCTTTATGATATCTTAGATTAGATGCAAATTGTCTTCATTAGATAGCTTTACCTTGCTTTAGTAGATTGAATCCTTGCGTTGCACATTGTTCCACGGATTCGATACCTTGGGTTCACCACTCGAGGGAAGAAGGGTCCCTTGACTACGACGGGAGACTTGTCCGCTTGCAAGTCACAAACGAACTTTGATACAACTATTAACCGTCAACAAGCCCCTTTTTCTCGGCGCCGTTGCCGGGAACAAGCAATCAAGATCCGATCTAGTATCGCTTATCTTTTAGTTTTTCTTTTGATTTTCTTTTGCATCTCTTATTTTTGATCATCCCCGAAGAAAAAAAAAAGAGTCAATCTAATCTAGTTTTTATTAACCCTAATTTTTCTCTTTTCGGATTTTTGTTTTATTGCTAACCCTAACCATAGATGGTTGGCTACCTCTCCAAGAAACCCAAAACCTTTTTTGTGGATGATCCAGGAAAACTTTACAGGCAAAGGAGACGTGGAACACAAGCTAAAGGGTTGGAAACCCTAGATTCAAAAGTCAAACTCGAAGGACCATCAAAATCTCCAAGGGAATCACCACCTCCAAGTCAAGACACCGGAAGGCCGTTCAAGATTAAGAGGAAGATGGAGAAGATGGAGATAGAGAAAGAAGCTCAACACCTAAAGGCTGCCGAAGCAAGATCCACATGCGGGGTGTTCGTCGTGATGAAGATGTTAGAGACGCAAGTGGGACAACTTGCCGGACAACCGATTGGTAACAAAGAAGAATATCTGAGGCAACTCCAAGGTCCCAAGACGGCGAAGGCTACTCAAACTCATTCGGGAGAGATGGAGGATCACACTAGGAGACCATGAAGACCACGACCGAAGGACCGGAGTTCGAGATGCCGAGCCACAAGGAAGTTGTTGCATCCGTCAAGACCAAAGGACAAAACTAAACTGTGAAGACCAAAAAAAATGACTAAGCCAAAGTGGGTACCCAAGATTGCAATACCCGCAAAGAGTGTTGATCCAGAGTAATCAAGTGAAGAAGTCTAGCCATGGACTATAAACGAAGCGCTAGGCGGGAGGCAACCCGTTTCGTCGAGTCAAGAATAAGCTACCGGGAGGACAACCGGTTTCCAGGTTTTTCAAGTCTTTTTAAATATAATTCAGTTTTGAATTTTACTATGCAAAACCTTAGACTTAGAATGGTTGAACAATATTAGAGACATAATTCTTGGTTGAATATTTTGCTTGATCATAAACCCTTTACATGAACCATCCTAAGTGATTGTTTGCTTCTTTTTTGAGAAACCACAACCAAAAAAAATTCAGAACCTAACTCAACCCTTCACCCTCATTATGGTGCTGTGGTTGACTTGTTTTTCATGCTAAAAACACACGAGTAGAGCCACGACTTGTATCTAGATGTTATTTAAATTTCAGCATGTGGTAGGACTCGCGTGAACCTAGAAACTTGATTTTTGGTTGGTTTAAAAATCCATATCCTTGGTTTCTCTAAGATTAGAATTTTTCTAAGCCTCACTTAATTTTATTCCATTCAAAATATCTCTCATCTAATCAAAATTAGGACCTAAACCTATGCCCCCATGATCAAGCCGGGAAAAGCTTGCTCTCAACTAATGAAGGCAAACTATACCGGTGAGACCGAAATCGACGTAGTCGAAAAATATTTTCGACTTACATTTGTTTTTAATGGTTTAAAAACTTCTCTAAATTTATGCTTGAGCTCTTGCATGGCTCTGAAAAATATTTTTAAATTTCGAAATTAGAGGAGTGCTTAGCCTTAAACACACTTAAAGGGAGGCAATCTAGTTTGAATTAATCATGCATGCACCATGATACATCACGGGATGCCCCTCCAACATCTTTTATCAAACCACATGCAAAGTACAAGCATGGGGGGCAGCCAAGGCCTTGTTTTGTAGGAATATCATGGAGGCATGTGAGGCAAGGGAGTATGGAAGTGAATCAAGCGAAAACATCAAGTGGAAGGAGCAATAATGCAAGCGAAGGAGTGGACGGGAACGTTTGGAAGGTGTACACGATCACGAAGCAACATGAATGCACTAGAGAAGAACCGAGCCAAGAGGAGGAGAGAAGTAGTCTTTCATCCAACTCTTTGTTCGTGTGCTCTAGTTTGTAGGCCGGAATCACCTTAGACTTAGCCATCCACCACGTTTGTTTCGTGCAACAAATCACATCCTTAATCCACTCAAAGTCCGGACTCCAAAATAATATTTGTGTACCTTGTTACCGGGTGAAAACCCCGGATATATATTTGTGAGGGAGAGTGCTGCATGGAAGAAAACTATAAGCCTTTTCACCAAAGAAGAAGGGATCATCGTCGTCTAAGCCATCATCGACAACCTCTTCGAGGAGGCGCTCGGTTTCCGAGTATCCCCGCAGTGTGGAGGAGGACACGACACCGCCGAGGAGGAATCGCACTCTTCTCCTTGGTGGCATGGGGCCACACAAAACTCGTTTATTAGGTTTACCAAACTTCAATAACATATGGAGGAACCGCCCGTCCAACCTCGCCACTTGACACGATCATCCGCTCCACCTCCATACGCTCCACGGTATTCCGAGGGGTATGTCATCATGACGGAGGAGGAGGAGAAGAAGCTCGCTCACCTTAAGTAGAGGCTTGTAGCGAACGTCGACATCGACGACCAAGCTCTCCACATATTGGGTTTCGCACGGGACACCGGTGCAATTCTCTAACGGAGTGTCGGCAAACACCCACAAGGAATTCGCCTAGGAAATTTTCATGACCATGGCGCATACCCTTGATGAAGGAGTGCCGATTCTCTCATTTCGTTGGAGGGAGCCCACAAGAGGAGAAGAAGGAAGACACCGTCGGAAGGGTAACCTTGATCAATGATGCTATTTCTAGCACCTTGATGGGGTAATCTCCTTTCATCCATGGGTTGCAATCGATCTTGAGATGTAATCACACTTTGTTGGATTATCTATCTATCATCTTGTGTTGGAAATACTTTAATGCTTAAGGTTAGCTACCATGCCGTAAAGGGAGTAAGGGCTCTATCCTTCCTTGGATCCATTCAACACAATCCCCGATAGATTAGATTGGCTTTCATGTTCGAAATGATTGCATGTTCTAGTATCATAGACCCATGGGCGAGTGTCCCCTATTTTCAAAAGGGAGCTCGGAACAAGTATGTGCATGAAGGCACATGGGAAGGATTTTGGAGTATGATCACGGGAAGAGACCATCAACGAAAAAAAATACTATCCGAACCCATTATCCAAGTGTGTCACTTTTGTGCAAGTGGATTTTTGGGAGAACAAGAGAGACAAAGATAACCAACACGAGTTGAATTGGCTTTACTCGGCTTTGATTGCCAAGTGGCCAATAGACCCCACTCTCCTATGATCAACCGGTGGTGTTGTTGCAACATCGAGTTCGGAAGATATTGGTTCGGGGTGTTACCTCTCCATGTTGACTATCTCTTTAAAACCGGGTATTACAAGGAACCCAAATCATCTCCTACCCGGGACTTCCCCAGGAATATATGAAGAAAGGAAAATATAAGAGTGAAGATGAGAGAGGAGGCTTCCAAGTGGCCTAGGTGAATTTGCCCCTTCCGGATTGAAGATTAAGACTTTTCTTGAGGGGAAGAAGATCGGTTAGAGGAAGGACTTCTTGTGCCGGCGAAGAAAAAAAGAATAATAGAGAAGGATTAGGAGAAGGTTTTTCCACGACCCAAGAAGGAGGTGCACAACAAAAATTATGTCCCACCATTGGGAGGAACCCGGCGCCGCCGAGTTACTACGGTGGTGTACCAATGCAAGCATGGGGGAGTGGTGCAGCCATACCCCCACCATTTTTGCGGTGCCCAACGTAGCCTTTGCGGAGCCATTTGCACACCTTCCTCAACCACAACAAAATGGAGCCACCATTGGAGGATACGCTGCAAGGAACATGCAATTTATTGCAGCCATCCAAACCAATGCAAACCAAATGGGTGAAGGAAATGCAAACGTCGCTTATGTGCTTGGACACCTTCACCTAGCACCGTCGGACAATTCATAGGAGGAGTGGTGCATTCTATTACAAGTAAGGGAGCAACAACCAAGACTATCAATATCAACCACCGGCGGAAGATTAGAGAGAGGAGGAGCTTTAGTTATCTTTCCTTTACCCTCTTCTTTAATTTTCAGCTTGTTTGCGCCTATGTATGCGTAGTATTTTCAGTTTTACTTTAATTTTTAGTGTTAGTTTAATTTTTCAGCGTGTGTCTTAGTGTTTATTTTCATCATGAATAATGTCGCCACCAAGTTTTTACCTTTGGTAAAGTTACAAGGTTTGTGCCATGATGATATATGATTATAATTGCCGCTTTGTTTATCTTTGTAATTGATTTATGCATGTTTAACCTAGTGCTCTCTTAAAAATACAAATCTGAAATTATTTAAATGCTAGCTTAATCTTCAGCGGAGGTTATGATTAAAATAAAGACCCATAGTGTTTTATGTGCTCTCAAGTTATGAATAGATTAAAGATGTCTTTTATGCTCAAAAATATTGCTAACCTTGTCACAAATATCACTTGTGTGTTGCTCAACCTATCCAAAGCCTAATATATATTTGAGTGCATAAACCTTAGTGTACAAGATTTATTTTTGAGTGAGTTATTGCAGGCCATGATTTCTCTGGCCCGAGACTAAGAAGCTGGTCATTCCATTTTTGCGTATCTATCTTTTTGCTAGCCTTTTATCCGTGCATTGTGTATCCCCGCATCGGAGATCTCACAAACCTCGCCGGATATCCACCCTTAAACCAAATATCATCTTTTGTGATTACCTCCTTGACCACAACCTATCGTTGAGAATGGATCATCAATTCAAGGAAGATCGCAAGACGGTGCCAACATTGAAGATTTCAAGTATCTCTCCAAGGAAAAATACCCCCGGTACCTACCTTATTTTTCGCCTCTTTGCTCGAGGACGAGCAACGTCTAAGCATGGGGGAGGAGGTAGGTACGGTGCAGTTTTAGAGTTAAAAGGGGAATATTTAAAAAAAATGATGAAAGAAAAAAAATTCGGCGACGATCGTGACTTTCAAAGAAAGAAAAAAATATATATATATAATGAATGAAAGAAAGAAAAAAAGAAAGAAAGAAAAGAATGAGAAATATGAGAAAGTGAAAAAAATATATGTGTAAAGTAAACTCCCCGGTTCTCTAAGAGTGCATTCAAGGCTTCAAGTTAAAAAGATCCATTCTCATTTTCCAACCATGTGCAATCCGATAACGAGGACTTCATTTGTGCCTCGGGATCACTCTTTGCCATTTGCACATGTCCACTCATCTAAAAGTGTGTGTAGTTTTCTCTTTCCCCTCCTTGATTTAACATTATTTTCCAATGACCTTTTTGACGAGTCTCGGTAAGACCATGAGAAGCTTGTCTTGTTTTGACAACACCTCATTTATAAAATCTTGTTAGGACTAAACTTTCCCAAAGCTCCATATAAAGCCTACCACACATATATGTTATGAGAGGGAAAGGAGTAGAATATATAGGCTTGAGAGACAAGCGAGATGAGAGTTCATGAGCAATATGCAAGGTGATTTAAATTTGTGAACTTGGTTTAGCTCTTTTCTTTATCTCGTTCTTTATTTCAAAAAATTCTGAGGTCTATTTAAACTTTGTGAGCATGTTAATATTTGTGGGATAAGCTTAATAAGAATCTACACTCCGTAGAGGTGAAGGCTAGTACATTATGGAACTTTAACGAATTAAACTTTTGAGAGCATTATGTTTTTTTTCATGTATGATCGAGTGCAAGGTTTAAATAATGAAGGGCAACAATGATATCCATCGAAGGCTTACTCGAGGACGAGCAAGGTTTAAGCATGGGGGAGATGTTGACGGTGAAAATCCGTCAACCTAGCCATGAGTTTACCTTCGGTGTTGGCATGAGTTTTATACCTTATCCATTGGTACTAACCCCCGTGGTATAACAAGTTCACGTGTGCATGTCGAGCTTTGGAGTTTAATGTTTATGCGGGGTTTTAGTGTTGAATGCAAGACTTTCGGGATAAGTTCATTAAGCACCTCATGACAAGACCTTGAAGCCCGATACAAGTCAAGCAATGAAGTGAACATGACTCCAAGAGCCCAAGGACCAAGCCCGAGAAGATGATAAACTCCGAGGACCGAACCGAAAAAGTCTTGAATCTTGCAAGACAAGGAGTTGAGTCCAATTCGGAGAGAAACCGACGTCAAGGGCCCACATGCAAAAGGGGAGAACATCTAGAAGACGTGGGAAGCAACACCGGGCGAAGCAAGCCGCGGGATGGGCCGAATGGGCCCAGGCCGGCCGGCCCGGCCCTTTTCGGGGCCCAATCGGCCTCCCCTTTGACCTAATTGCTTCTCAGGCTATAAATAGCCCCCTGACCGAGAGCCACGCAGAGAAGAAGTCGTAATCCGCCGCCGAGGAGCAGAGAAGCTTGAGGGACACCATCTCGGAGATGAGGGTCGTGCTAGTTGTCTAGGGTTTCCCTAGCCGACGTGGGAACCTTGCATGGAAGACCACGTCGGAGCTCCGGAGTGAGGATCAAGATCGAGGTAGGATCCCGGTGGTGATCTTGTTCATGTAATCATTCATGGTGAAGTTTGTAAGTGAATCCGATTTCTAGCGATCAAGTGCCTTCTCGATGATTTTGATTTCTTCTTGGTTTTGCTTCTTCTACGATCTAGTCTATAGCTAGATTACTTAGGGTGCTCTTGTAGCCGCGGTGGCTAGAGGTGCATACCGACCGGCCAAGTGATTTCAACTTGTTCTATCGAACTCGCCCTAGACTACCCGCATGAATAGGGATACGTTGTGACAAAACGGGGGTTCCGAAAGGCGGGCGTTTTCGGAGTCGGATGGGAAGGCCCTGATTTAAAGATGCTTTTAATGAGATTCGCTTTTCTATCTTCATCTATCTTGTTTGGAGCTACAACATAAGCATGATCTAGATTCTCTAGATTGGTTATATCTTGCTTTCTCTTGCTACCTCTTTAGTAGATTAGATTAGATTCGTTTTCTTTATGATATCTTAGATTAGATGCAAATTGTCTTCATTAGATAGCTTTACCTTGCTTTACTAGATTGAATCCTTGTGTTGCACATTGTTCCACGGATTCGATACCTTGGGTTCACCACTCGAGGGAAGAAGGGTCCCTTGACTACGACGGGAGACTTGTCCGCTTGCAAGTCACAAACGAACTTTGATACAACTATTAACCGTCAACACCCACCTCTCCCTCTCTCTTTTCTTTTTATTTTTTCCGTCGCCGACGCCCGGCCCCACCCGTCGGCCTCTCCCTTTCCCCCCTTCCTTTTCTTCTTCCCCCTCGCTCGCCGGCCGCCGCCGCGCCCGCGCGGATTCCGCCGCGCCCCCGCCTTCTCCCCTTCCTTTTTCTCCCCGGCCGAGCTCGCCAATTAAGGCAATTAATCCCCCACTCCAATCCCCGGCCGTTTTTCCTTTTCCCCTTGCCCTCTTGACGCCCGGACGGTCCGCCGCCATCAATGGCAAGCTCGCCGGCCGCCCCATCCCTTCCCCGCTTCACCTTCCTCCCCGCGCCCCTATTTAAGCTCGCACTCGATCGCCCGTGCATCCCTTTGCCCTCCCAACACACCTACTCGCTTGCTCGAGCTCAATTCCCCGGCCGCCGCCGCCTCGGGTCCCCGCCGCCGCCGTGCAAGCGTCGCCATCGGTGAAGGACCACCTCCGCCGCCTCCCTTCACTTCTCTTTGGGTTTACCGGAGGCTTAACAAGCGCGTGCCGCTGCGGGTTCACGTCCTTGGCGCCTCCCGGAGCCCCTTCACCGTCCACCGAGCGCCGCCGGGATCGCCGTCGACACGGGCCCGCTCATTCTCTTCTCTTTCCGCTCCCACCGTTGCTGCTCGTTCTACACGCCACGGTGAGCATTAACACCCGCCCAATTTCCCTTCCTTTCACGCACAACGGCGCCTCCACGAGCTCGCCGGAGCAGCCGCACCGCCCCTTCCGGTGCCGCCGCCGGTGAGGCACGATCGCCCCCCTTGACCCCTCGGTCACATGCGCATGCGCCCCCACTACGTTTTGCGCTAGCTTGTGGTCGTGTTGATGGCCGGGAGCGCCGTCCGGGGCCAACGCCGGCGAGCTCCCGCCGCGTGCCGCCGCTCTCCGGCGACGTCTCCACCGCCCATCACTTGCACGCGTCCCGGGCCGTTCGATCTCGCGCGGATGGCCCGGATCGCGTACCCCTTCGTTTTAAACGGGGCGGTCCACCGTGGACTCCGTGCACCGGCGCACGGTGCGGTCCACCGCGCCCTCTCGAGTCCGTGGCCGTTGGATCCGAGATCCACGGTGCCGGGCTGGCCATTTTGATTAAGAGCCCCCGAGCTTTTACGGTTTGCAAGCCGGTCCTTCCACCTTTGAGAACTTTTACGGTTAGGTCCCGATTTTTATGTCTTAGCCCCCGGCCGGCCTAGATTTCTTTAATGAAGGTCCTTTCCATCACTTTTAGCATTTAAACCCCTCTATTTTATTTTATAATTATGTTTTAGCCCTGATTTTATTTATAAAAGCCCTATAAACTTAGTTTTCTTGCAGATAGGTCCCTGTAACTTGTTTTAATCATATCTTTCTCATTTTAACTCCGTTTTTAGCGTTCTATATACCGAAATGATCGTCTCGACGAGTAGAATCTTTTAAACAGCAAATTTACCAGTTTTATTACTGTTTAGTGTACTGTTTATTTATTGTTTCTTGTTCACGTTTGACTCGTAGATATCGTGCCTATTTCGTTTGAGCTCCCTGTCGGAGGTGATCAGGAAGAGCCTGTGTTCGAGGAAGATTTCACTCAGCTTGTAGAGGAAGGCAAATGGCTTTCCCCCTCTGCATTATCTTTTTGAACCCATGTCACTGCATGCTAAACAATGTTTACTATTTCTGTTGCTATGCATAAACCTGATGGGCAAACACCTAGTTAATGACTTGACTAGACATTTTACCTCATTACCTTGATCAACCCTGTTTAACAAATGCTTGCTGTAGATAAATGCTTAGTTTGCTTTACATGAGTTTGGTTATGCTTTGGTCATGTTACACATCTCGGTTTCGTTTATGTAATGTGCTTGTGCTTAAAACAAGATGACTTGATTTATAATCGGAACATGGAGAACCACCCAAGACAATAGTACAACCACAATCCACATGGCTCGGCTTAGCCAAGTAATTAGGAGAGTGAGTTAGCTGATAGCTCGTTCCGAGAGGGGCACGGGGGCTCGGGGTTGCGGGGGTATAGCCCGGTTCTTTTGGGGTAGCGACCTTGGCTAAGGTGCCGACCACTAGGGAGGGTTATGGTCCGCCCGGGCCGTAATCGTTGCGAGTCGTTGGTTTCTCTCCTTTCCTTTGTAAAGGCTTCGTAGTGGACCCCTAGCCACTCACCTTGGAAGTGTTTAAGGGTCTAGCTAACCCGGCAAGATGGGGAACACGAACTGTGGGTAAAGTGTACAACCTCTGCTGAGTGTAAAACTGATTGATCAGCCGTGCTCACGGTCAAGAGCGGCTTGGACCCTCACATGATTAATAAACTTGAAGATTAATGCAAATCATGGGTTTGTGGGTTTGGTTTGAGGTTTCTTTTAAGGATAAGTGGGTTGGTATACACTTACACCTAGTAAATAGGTGCTTGCTAATAAAACTTGACCAACTTATAAAATTCTTCTGGATGGAAGTCTATTTTACAAAACATTGGATGGGGTGTTGTTGCAATGCCCGGGTCCGGAAGAAGCAAAGAAAATGATGAGTGAGGTGCATGACGGGCTATGTGGAGCACATCAATCGGCCTATCGCATGAAATGGGTTATTAGGCAAGCCTGGATGTTTTTGGCCGACAATGTTGGAAGACTGCTTTGAGTATTACAAGGATGTCAAGACCGTCGAAGTTTGGAAATATTCAAAGGGTTCCGGCGTCGCAAGATCGAATCCAATAATCAAGCCATGGCCATTCGCAGGCCGGGGTATAGATTTGATTGGCCGTATTAACCCACCATCTAGCAAGGGGCATAAGTTTGTGCTTTTAGCAACCGATTACTTCACCAAATGGGTTGAGGCAATTCCACCGAACAAAGTAACATCGAGAGAACATCGAGAGAACATGGTTGAGTTTGTTAAGGAACACATCATTTATAGGTTTGGAATTCCTCAAATAATCACAACCGATCAAGGAGCCCGGTTCGTATCCTTGGAGTTCGGGGAGTTTGCCGAAAGCATGGGGATCAAATTGTTTAATTCTTCTCCTTATTATGCCCAAGCTAATGTACGAGCGAGAGGCTTCTAACAAAATCATGATCAAGCATATACAAAAGAAGATCGACCGAAGCCAAAGAGGTGGCATTCGGTACTCGGCGAGGCTTTGTGGGCTTACCGAATGGCTCCTCATGGAGCTACAAAGACTTTTCCTTATGAGTTGGTTTACCGACATCATGCTGTTTTGCCTTGGGAAATGCAATCGCATTCTAGGAGAGTGGTTTTACAAAAGGACTTAAGCTCCAAAGATTATATTGGCTTAATGATGGATGAGTTAAAAGATTTGCATATGATTCGTCTTAGAGCCCCGGAAAACATTGAAAAGAACAAGCTGCGAGTTGCTAAATATTACAACAAGAAAGTAAAGGTCGGGCAATTTGCGAAGGAGATTTGGTTTGGAAAGCATTACCGCCGATTGGAACCAAATACGGTGCATTCAGCAAATGGTCCCCGAATCGGGGAAGGACCCTTTCGGGTGGTCGGATGTGTGCCTGGTAATGCTTACATGTTAAAAACTTTACTAGGAGAGGAATTTTCTCGCTGCAATAAATGGAAGATATTTGAAGAAATACTATCCTAGTATTGAAGTTGATCGTTGATCATAAGCACCGAGGATTACAAGCATTTGACACGAGAGAGCCGGCGTTCAAGAAAGAAGCCGCCTTTAGAACAAAAAATCTGAACAAGGAAATGGCCAATACTAAGATGTATTGCCCTTAGCACAAAACTACGTGACATTACGGATACTTCTTGCGGGTTTTTATTTGGTAGTCCAAATGCTCGGGATTACAAAGGGGTGGGAAGCGAGAAGGCCCGGCGAAAGAAGCGAAAGTATGCTTCAATCCTTTTTGCTTTGCCTCTTCAGCTCCTCCCTCTTCAACCTGTTCCAGGACCACCGTGACGGCAACTTGGAAGCTTCGGGGGTGACCGTTGCTCGCAGCCTCCATCGAGCTATCCCAAGCGGCTTTCGGGTTACTCTACACTCGTCGAAACATCTAAGACGGAAGAACGGTTGTTAGAAACGAGAGATCCGAGCTCAAGCATGGAGTCAAAATAAAGATGGAAGTTTTTACCCCCTACTAATGCTTCCAAGGTCATGCGGCGTTCGCGTTCGGCGTGGCGGCGAGCGGTGATGTCTCGCGATCATGCTCCGGATGTCGAACGCGGCGGCTCGGTGGTGATTGATCCTCCGTTCGGCATAGCGTCCTCTCGCTTCAAGGGAGGAGTCGGAGGAGATGTACTCGGGCGTTTCTTCGGTCCCAAGGATTTCTTCGGAAGCGGATCAAGGTCGGAGAAAAACAAGAAGGGGTAAACATAAGATTGCATACGAGAGCAAGAAGCGAGTTAAAAAAAGCCGACTCTCGAATGGTGCGCTTCTTTGGTGGGGTGTTGTCCTCCTTGATGGTTTGCTTGCCTTTGTCCATGGCTTTGGGGTTTTCTCTTCTGGAGCAGGGGGGAAGATGTGAAGTGATAGATGAGTGTGCGAGTGGATTTGCAGGGCATCCCAGAGGGCTATTTTATTGACTGAGAGAGCGCATTGGGAGTGATGACTGGTTGGCGTACGTTATTGGAATACCAAGCAACAGGGTTTTTCTCCCGAGTGCGAGGGGTTTTCATTGAATAGTGCTTATGGATTCCCGAATTGAGGATTTTCTGCGGATTTTTGCGCCAAGGGGCACTTATTTTCGCGTGTTCGGCTCGAGAAGAGCTCCCGAATACGTTTGAGAAAGTAAAGTTCGCGAGCTCCAAACGGGAGGGGATCATCACGACACAAGCATCGAAATTGAAATTCTTTATTTATTGCCGAAGATCAAACATCCCTAGTACAATCTAATCGAAAAGCCTGTTTAGCACAGACTGGGGATGAGTGAGTTCGGCAATGGCATCGCCGTGGCCATCGAGGCGCTCCAAGATGACTTCGATCTCGTCGAGGTCTTCGGCGCGCCGCCCGGAAGCCGCGCGGGCCGGATGGAGTAGTCGACGCCGGTATGCGTCGCCATGGCGGCCAAGCCCGGGGGTGGTGCCAAGGCGGATGCCGTGGACGGCCACCTCGTCTACGCGGTCTTCCACCGCGGCGAGGCACTCCACCGGCGTGTCGCCGGGAGCGTTCACCTTGTCGCCCAATTGCTTCACCGGCATTTCAGGTCGGTCAAGTTCGAGGTAGCGGGCTGCAAAGTGCAAGGCGGTGATGATTAGTATCAAAAGCCAATATGGATTGGGGAGTAATCTAAGGGATGTACCGTCGATGGTTGCCGAGCAATCGTTTGCGCCGGTCCTCCCACTCGAGTTCGGCGATGCCGCCTTTCTTGGAGACATATTCCGGCTCGCGGCCGGGCCACCTCGAGCTCCACCTTGAAGCGGAGGGCGTCGAGCTCCCCGTAGGGCACGGGGGGAGTAGTAGTTCGACTCCGAGGAGTCGTCCGGCAGAGGCTGATTCATGGCCGGCGCGGGGCCGGGTTCCAGTGGATGAGCCTGGAACAGAGAAGATCGTCGAAGCGAGAGGAAAAAATCGGAAGGAATCATAAGAGAAGATGATGATCACGCCTCCGACACGTGCGGCGCGGCTTCCTTCCGCCTCGTCGGCGGCGCGGCGCCCGTTGTCGCTAGCCGCCATGGGTTCTTGGGGCCGCACCGGTGATTGGAAAAGCAAGCTTGAGTTGGCAAACATTTGAAGGCTAAAGGCTTGGTGAAAAAGGCTCCGGGGGCACCTACGGTTTTATTTATAGGACCGGTGAGAAGATCGTGGCCTTGGATCGTGGTGCATATCCCGAGAAACTTGGAAGGTGGAGAGGTTTCCTTAACCAATTCGCCATCGGGTCGTTTGGAATTCAAAGCCGAGTCATATTCGGTTGGTAGCTCGGGCGAGTTGCGGTCGGAGTCTTTGTTCGGGTGTAGCACCGTTTGACCGTTAGTTACCGAATGGATCGTTCGAGTTGCAATCAAAGTCATGCGAGAGAGAAGGAAAGTGAAGTTTATAAAAGGCAAATGTTACAAGGACGGTTAATTCGGTTACACATTGCTCAGTACAACTAAATGTTCAAGTACTTTGCAATTACATTAGAGGCATTTGATATTGTCTGAGTAATGCTCTTCATCCATTCCTGATAATCTCTCTGAGTGTTGGACAGGACGGTGAGCTCGCCTCGAACTGATTTGCTTCGGTTATGGCCGATGATGCTTCCTTTTGGGTCTTCTCTATCGATCCGTGGAGCTCGGCTATCTTCTTTTCGCCGACTTCTATTTCGATCGACAAATTCTTCGGCTACTGTTTCCGGTCTGCGGTCTTTTCGGCAATTTTCAACTCGAGAGCGAATTTCGATTGGTCAACATTTCCTTGTGGTTCTCGGTTTGGGTTTGTGCTCCCTTCGCAGCCTTGTTCGGCTTTGGCTTTCTTTTGCTCAATGGCTGGTCGGGAGGATTGACTTTTCAAGGCTCGCCTTATTGCCAAATAATGGATATCCGGGCTCGAGATAGGCTCCAAGGAAGCTTTGATGTCTTCAGGGAGCTCTTGATTGATGGGTTCAAGCATTTCTTCGAAGTGATCAACATCTCTGATTCGATCTCGGGCATCCTTTTGCAGCCAGGCAAAGATTTCTTTGAGCCTTGCCTGAATTTCCTCTGGTAGAGCCTGGTTTGGAGTTCCTCCATCTCCTGTTTCAGCAGCTGGATCATTCACCATAAATGAGCTCGATGGTGATGAAGTTTGATCCTGAAATAGAAAGATTGCCGAGTTAGGAACGGTTTATTAAAAGGAAATAACGAGAGTTGGGTGCATGCGCTTACCTCATGCCCGATTCCCTGAACTGGGGCAGGGACTTGTTCCGGTTCAGGGGGGACTTCTTGGGCAATTGATGGAAGAGGAGTCTGAGGAGCTCTTGGTAAAGCTAAAGCTTCTACTTGAGGGGAGGCTGGTGCAGTCTCTGGCAAATTTGAGGCTTCTGGCTGAGGTGAAGGTGGATTTATCTCTATTAAGACTGGGATTTCTGCTTGGCCAAGGGGAGATTGAACCCTTAGAGGGCTTGAAGCTTCTGGTTGAACCAATGGATTCATCTCTGGTGAAGCTGGCACTTTTGCTTGAGAAGGGGGTGACTGGGTCCCTGATGAAGATAAGGTCTCTACTTGAGCAGAAGATGGTTCAGCCCTTAGTGAACTTGTATGCTGAGGGGAAGAGGTTTCCACAGGATGATTCACTAATATTTCTTCTGCAAATGCCAGATGAAGGGTAAATGCCAGTGTGAATAATGATCTTTGAAGAAAAAGGAAAATAATAAAGGTCATACCAACAGATGAAGCATTGGCAGATTCTGAAGCTGATGGTTGCTGGGCTCTGGTCTGAAAATGCACAAGATGAAATTTGTCAGAAAAAGGAGGGTCTTGTGTTCAAGAAAGAAGAAATGTTACCTCAATAAGGACCTTTTTAGTGGTTCTTTTCTTCTTGGCAGCTGGAGGTGCAACCAAGGGTAGAACTTTTCTCTTGTCAGAGGTTGAGCTGATGAGAGTAGGGTCCATTGTAGCATATCTGGCCATCAGCTGGGCCAGAGTTGTAGATTTAAATCCCAAGGCAGAAATTGGGCCTACTACATTATAAGCAATTGCCCTGGCTCGAGGGGCAGGTACTGTGTTCTGCAAGAGGTAGCCAAAATCATGGTTAGTAGTGAACGATATGCCCGGTTAAAGAAAAGATTGGTGTGTTACCTCCGAGGTTGGTTGAAAGTCGGCATCGGCTCAAGACGGAATGTGTGAACGGCTCATTGAAGATGTGGTCATGGAATTCTTGCCACCAGGAAATAAAGAGAGGATGAGCTATGGTTGTTGGTGTGAAAAGCCTTGCTTAAAGAGTTGGGCTGCAGTTGTATTCAAAGACCCTTCTGGCCTGAATGTTTTCTGTGATTTCCTCTCTGGGTTTGAGGAATTCATGAAGGCATAGCCTTGGAGGCATTTGGCCACATCCTAACTGTCAGGCCATCATGTTTGGCTGATAATATTCATAGGTGCCGTGATTTAACCTTCTCCCACAAAATTCTGCTGGCAAGGCACATGGATGGATAAAGATGTTGAAGATCTCTGTAGATCTTGCATCATGGCATCCAGTTTCAAAGGAGAATTCAAAGGGGGGGGGTTAAATTGTCATTGTTCAGATAAGGGAGCCAAAGGGGATCAGGAAAACCTCTGAAGAAGAGCTCAAAGAACTGACTAACATTCTGGTCAATAAAAATGGTTGAAGCAGCTTCTCCGTAGGTTTGGCATCCTCTGGTAGTCTGGGCTTCTCCTTCTTTGTAGCTGGATAAAGGGAATAGCCAATTGTTGAGATTAATACCAACAATCTGGTGCATGTACAGTTGCAGCCACATTTGCACAAACCACCAGGGGCCGTTGACACATAATATCTTCTGGCCGGTGTGCATTTGGGAAATCGTCTGATGAAGCATGTGGTACACACTCCCTAGGAGATATTTTCCAAGAGGGATGCGATGGACAGTAGCCAAATCTGTGGCCATGGCAATATGATTCAAAGTTGGCTCATTGGCTTTGCCACAGAAGATGAATCGCACGCCCACATGTTTAGGAATGCTCGTATTCAACTTCACCCGGGGGGCCATCTTTCATATGATTCTCGGATATATGACTTATATCTCGCTTCCCCGTCTTCACTCCTTTCTCGCCTAGTGCGGCCTTTGTATTCATAAGGATACATGGGTCCTAAAATGTCAAGGCCGGTCATCATGTCTACATCGGCCGGAGTAGGAGACATTGGGCCGTGACCAAAGAGGAAAGCGTTGACGCCATTTGACCGAAGTGGCAGTCGCTATCGAAGATCTTCGTTCTTTGGAGTTTCGGCAAAAGACAATTCCAAGCACCGAGCAATACGGAGGTCTGTCCCAATTTCCGGTTTTGGCGCCGTTATCCACAAGTACCCTCTTGTACCGCTTTCTCCGACTCGCGATTGGGGGGGGAAGGCCGCTTCTTGAAAGCATCTTGCCACGGAGGAGGCCTTGATAAAGCCGCTTTGAAGGGGATTCTCTTGGATTCGGCCGCAATGAACTCGCGGGGATCGGAAGTTCCCACGGTCCGAAAAAATATGATGTTGAGTTGGCCTCGGTGTGAATCAAAAGCTCGGTGGAAAGCTCCTATCAAGAAAAGGCGGAGGGAGATATCTGAGGTAAAAATCGAAAAGGGTAATGCCGAATGAAACTTACAGGGATGAAATTTACCTGAGCAGCTTGATTTTGACCCGCCATTGAAGATTTGAGCTTGGGGGAAAGATGACCTAGGGTTTGGATCTGGACGGAGACTCCGATGGATTGCGGGGAGAGAGAATAGGTGTTGAACAGATTTGACTTGAAGACATTGGCAATTGGAGTCAATTTCGGAATAAAATCACTTTTATCCCGTAATTGAAAGGGCATATGTTAACACCAAAAATTGGTACGGGAGAGAGTCGATTTGTGGGCCTAACTTGGTAAAAAATCCCGTCCGACGGAGGAAGATTTCTTCGAAGATTCGGCGAGAGATGCTTGCGGTCGGCAGCTTGCTTCCGTTCGGCAAAGGGACCGATTGCGCCGATTTCACGGGATCGCATGGTGACGTGGCCCGGCGGAAGGGACGAATGGATGGATAAGTATTCGCATTTGGGCGTTAAATTAGGTATCAAATATTGTGCTCGTAGTCCACCGGGAGTCATGCCACGACGGGGTATAAATATGAACCCCGGATGTATGTAATTGTATTTGCACATTTTCATAACAAACCGGCTCTACGCCAAACCTTCGAGTCCTCTAGTCGTGTCGTCGAGTTCTTCGAGAGGATTCATCGATCCGTCGACCTCCGTAAGTACCGGCAACCTTGTATCATGTCTAGTATCATGCGGTGGATTTAGATCGTGATGCAAGTAGTCTTGTTACCATGCTTAGTATCATGCGGTGGATTTAAGCTTGGTTCAAGAGGGTTTCTTGTTAGGTCATGAGCCATGCGGTGGGCTAAGATCTAGCTTGGAGCTAGTTATCGGCTCTATTAGATTTTGGCAAGATCTAATAGATTCATTAAGTTACCATGTGTTGCTTTGAGTTTTACTTTATGTTTAAATTCATGTAACACTCTTCTGTCCAATTTAGATTGGTCTGGTTTGGCTTTATCCTGTTTAGCGATCTTTACATCGCACGATCACATCTTGGTTCAATAAGGCACGTGGATCATGTGTTTTTTCCAAATAGCCGAAACCGAATCAATCTAGGTTGTTACGTGTTGCGGGTTCAAGCTTGTTAATCGTGTGTAAATCTTGACAGAACCGGGTATCATGCGGTAGATGCAGGTTTTTGGGTTGTTTTAGAGCTAATCATCCGGTGGATTAGATTTCGGTTCAATCGATAGGTTTATCATCTTTGGCAATGTTTGTTCCTTCTCCATGGACCCCAATTCGACCGTACGTACCGTATTCGGTTATGCTTTCATGAGTAAAACGTGCTTGTAGATTATGTTTTAAATAATGCATGCTTTTAGCTTCCCATATCTAGATTGTATCATGCGGTGGATAGATCTTTTTGTGGTTAGCGGTGTGATTTCAAAACAAGTTGTATCATGCGGTGATTAACTTGTTTGGTTTCATGCTCGACGGGTTTTAAAGTACCTAGACATGCGGTAGACTAGTGCTTTGGGTCTATGCATGCTTCTTCATTACATGTTTGCAATCATGCTTTACCTCATTTATTGTTTATTGTTATTTATTCTCGAGGATCGATCATGGTTTTGTGCACGGGCAATGTTATTAAAATAAAGACCGATCTATCGTCATGCATACGTCATCCGTTCGGCTATGTTTTGTTTTATGCTTTAAAGCTCCCGAATGGTTTCTAATCTGTTGGCAGATAGCTTCTTATAGCTATATGTCATCTTACATGGCTTTTTAGCCGCAAATATGGAACTGTCTGGTACCACCCGGCAAGTTCCAAGCTTTGGTATTTAACTACTTTGTCTTTTGTTAATTTTCGAAAAAAATTGACGGCACGCTTTGGAATCGTTCGCGTGTTAAGCTAGCTTGTTCGGCTTGCTTGTGTGCTTGGCGCGGGGTGCGGATTTTGCGTCAACACGTTGTACAAACAATATATATTATGTTATGAACTAGTTTTATTTGCGAGTTTTATTTTCATATGTTTGTTTTTTTCCTCGCGCCTTTCGGGTTGAGGGAGAGCCTCAAGCGAGGCGGAGACCCACTGGGGCGGCCCTCGAGCGAGGCGGAAAGCTACTCGAGGGGTGCCAGGCCCTCTAGCGAGGCAGAAGTTCGCCCACGTGGCGACCGACCCTCGAGCTTTTGAGAAGTTTTTGTTTGTGGCAGGATATTAGACCTATTTAGGAATTTGTGAACAAACGATGGTGTGGAGCTAGGTGCTTACTCAAATACGTGTACACACACATTAATTTGAAAGAAAACATGCATATTGATTGGATTGTGCTTTATTTGTTGAATGAATGATTTGATGAATTGATGTGTGTGCCCTTCATCATCAATATTTGTTTTGAACGTGTGATTCTGCCAGGATGATTTTTTTCCCAAAAACTATGCTCCATTTCCTTGTATCCACTGACTATACTCCCTTTAACCATTCCATTAAATACACCATCTCGTATTTGCATTTCCATAGAAGACGTACCTTTATTCTTCTTTCTATTTTGTGCATTTTTGTGTATTTGCATTTCTCGTATTTGTATATTTTCCTTGTATCCACTGACCATATTTCCTTGTATCCACTGCCAGGATGATACCTTTATGTTAGATAACAAAATATGGACCTGTTCCCCGACGCAGCCGAGGGTGAAGCTGCCGCCGCTCAAGCCACCGCGTCCCGTGAGGACTTGGGTCTTGACGCCTGTTATTGTTAGAGTTTTGGACGAGTGTTGGTCGTTGTACAAACAATATATTATGTTATTCACAAGTTTTATTTGATATGTTATCGTGTTTTCCTCGCGCCTTTGGGGTTGAGGGGGGAGCCTCGAGCGAGGCGGTGACCCGCTGGGGGGAGGGCGCTGGCCCCTTGAGCGAGGCGGAAAGTTACTCGAGGGGTGCCAGACCCTCGAGAGAGGCGGACGTCTGCCCACGTGGCGTCCGACCCTCGAGCAAGGCGGAGGTTCGCTCGAGGGTGGCTGGTGCGGTTGTTTGATGGGCCGAGGAGGCCGTTGGGCCGCAGCAGGTCATGGACTTTGGAAGCTTACAAATGTTTTGCACTTGTCGTGAGGTGGCCAAATATTAAATGTGCAATATTGTAATATATATAGTTGCATCAAATAATTCTCTATCTTAACATTGAATGGAATATCTATGTTTGATGAGCATTTTCGACACTTTCAGACATGTGTGTGCCGCACATACACTTTACCTAGTAAAATGCACGTGTGGCACGAACGTGTATAAAACCACAATAATTAATTTTTTATTTCTAAAGTAAAGTGTTTTTAAGACACAATAGATCAATACAATATATTTTAATGGAGGTACATTGGTATATCTGCTTTATTATATGATTTATCATCCACCAGTCAATATTATTTTGCTTTCATAATAAATCAACACAAGCCAATCGAACAAGATGAATAACAAAGAAATCTAATCTCATATTATTACAATTTTATTACCATATGCAAAAATCTCATTGTCAGGAGAACACGAAGTCCTAGCAACAATCTCGTGCTGGCGCAGTCCACGAACGAGACAACTCAAATGACCCTCCTCTTCTACTCACAGTTAACCTGTTGTGTCCTCCCACGCCCCGCCCATCCCATGCCTTCGGCGGCTATCGCCACCGAATCCACCACCACTTCAACCCCCTCCCGAGCACGTTGATCTTCCCCAATATGGTTGTTTCTAACCTTGTGCTACCCAATTGACAACTTATCTTCTACCTTGACCAATGGTACCATCGTCATTTTCTCTCCTCACTCGTATGTTCTATTGATATCCTCTCTAAGTTCAGCATATTTCTACGAAACTCCACTCTCACTCATGTAACCTTGCTCACTTGAGGAGTCAATTTGGTATCAACCCTAAAAAGATATTAAACTCCTTTATATTAAAAATGCAATACTATCAGATAAATTGTAGTTAGCATATGTCGAGTTACTTACACACATAGTAAAATGCACGTGCTGCATGCACGTGTCTAAAAAATCATAATAATTAAAAATTTTATTTCTATAGTAATGTGTTTTTAAAACATAGAGTAGATAAATTAGATATATTTTTAAATGAAGGTTGATGATATATATGAATTATGCTATGGCTTATCATCCACCAAACCACGAGTCAGCAGTATGTAGTATTTTCTCTCACAACAAATCATCACCAGCCACCTGGCACCAACCAATCAATAGTATTTTTCTTTCACAATAAATCAACATCAGCCAATCGAATAAGATGAATAACAAAGAAATCTAATCTCATACAATAATGATTTTATTACCATAGGCAACAATCCTATCGTCACGAGAACGCGAAGTCCCAACAACAATCTCGTTGTGGCGCAACCCACGAATGAGACAACTCAAATGATCCTCCTCTTCCACTCATAATCAAGTTGTTGTGTCTTCCCCCGGCCCGCTCTCCACACGTCTTCGGCGGCTATCGCCGCCAAATCCACAACCACTCCATCCCCTCCCAAGCACGCTTATCTTCTCCAATATGGTGGTCCTAATCCTATGCTAGCCAACTGACGACCTATCTCACCAGCGGTACCACCATCATCTTGTCTCCCCGCTCGTATGTCCATCACCGAAGACTAACCTACTATTGACATTTCTCTCTAAGTTTAGCATATTTCTAGAAAAACTCGACCCTCACTGATGCAACCTTACTCACTTAATGAGTCAAGTGGGTATCCACCCTAAAAGATATCAAACTCCTATAGACTAAAAATGCAATGCTACAAAATTAATTGTAGTTAGCATCCGCCTAGTAATAACCGAGCTACTTACGCGAGTCTAAAACACCACAATAATTAAAAAACATCTTTAAATACATATAGTAAATTGCATGTGCGGCACACGCGTGGATAAAAATACAATAATTCAATTTTTTATTTATATAGTAAAGTGCTTCAAAAACACAAAATAAATAAAAAGATACATTTTTAAATGAAGGTACACGAGTATATCTATCTTGTTCGCATGATTTATCAGCAACCAGCCAACAACATTTTCTCTCGCAATAAATGAACATCACTAACCTAGCACCAACCAACTAGTGGTATTTTTTAAACAATAAATTAGCATCAACCATTCGAAAAGGGTTGATAATCAAGAAATTTAATCTCATACCACAATAATTCTATTACTATAAGCAATAATCCCATCGTCAGGAGCACGCGAAGTCTCAACAACAATCTCGCGGTGGTGCAGTTCACGAACGAGACAACCCTGTTGTGTTCGCCTCTACCTAGCCCTCCTCCATGCGTCTTCGGTGGCTATCCAACCCTATCGCCACCGAATCTGCCACCACTCCACCCCCTCCCAAACTCGCTAATCTTCTCCAATAATGTTTCTCTATCCCCACGCTACCCAAACAACGACCTCTTCTGTCTTGACCAGCGATACAATCATCACCTTGTCTCCTGCTCGTATGCCCACTATAGGACCAATCTACTGTTGACATATCTCTCTAAGTCCAGCATATTCCTAAGAAAACACCACCCTCATGGATGTAAACTTTCTTGTTTGAGGAGCTAATTGGATATCAACGCTAAAAACATATCAATCTCCTCTTGATTAAAAATGCAATGCTACCAGATTAAGTGTAGTTAGTATCTGCCAAACAAAATTTGAGCTACTTACAACCATAGTAAAATGCACGTGGTTGCAGCACTCATGTGTCTAAAAACACATAAATAAGAATTTATATTTATAAAATAAAGAAATATAGATATATTCAATAACAAAAGTATGTCTACTTTTAATGCTTAAAGAACAACCTTTCACTCGTATCAATCTCATGTTCGCCCCCGCCCCACCCTCTTCCCTTTGTCGAATCCACCACATCCCCCACCATGTCACATAGATATTACCTAGTATCAAAGACAAATGATAAATCTATACCAAAGAAAGTTAAATAAAAAACATGACATTGGTGTATCAAAGGAAAAAAAGCTCAAGACTAAACTTCCGGTTAAATCTCAAAGACAAAGCAATGTAAAGCATGCAGCACACACGTATCCAACGACACATGAATAAGAATTTATATTTATAAAATAAAGAAATATGGATACATTCAATAACAAAATTATGCCTACCCTCATTATTTAAAGAACAGGCTCCCACTCATATCAATCTCATGTTCGCCTCCATCCCACCCTCTTCCCCGTGTCTTCGGCGGCTAGCAGCCGAATCCACCCCTTCGCCCACCCGCCACCCCCCCACCGCAACCACACACCCACCCCCGATGTTGCGCTGATCTTACCTAATATCAAAGACAAATGCTAAATCTAATCTAAAGATGGTTAAATCAAAAATAAATTTATATTTATAAAATAAAGAAATATGGATATATTCAGTAACAAAATTATGTCTAGTTTCAATGTTTAAAGAAGATTCTTCCACTCATATCAATCTCATGTTCGCCCCCGCCCTGCCCTCTTCCCTGCGTCTTCGGCGGCTATCGCCACTGAATCCGCCCCCTCCCCACCACCACCACCACACATCACCCCCTGATGCCATACTGATCTTACCTGGTATCAAAATTATGTCTACTCTTAATGTTTAACAACAGTCTTCCACTCGTATTAATCTCATGCTCGCCCCCGCCTCACCGTCTTCCATGAATCCGCCCCCTCCCCCACCATCCTCCACCACACACTCACCCTGATGTCATTATGATCTTATTTTGTATCAAAAACAATTGCTAAATCTAAATTAAAGATGGTTAAATAAAAATGAATTATGGATACATTCAATAACTAATTTATGCCTACTCTCAATGTTTAAAGAATAATCTTCCACTCATATCAATCGCGTGTTCGCCCTCGCTTCACCCTTTTCTCCGCATCATCAACAACTATCATCGTCGAATCCACCCCCTCCCCCGCCACCCCCACCAACCCCCTCCCTCCCCCCCCACACCCCGATGGTATGCTGATCTTACCTGGTATTAAAGGCAAATGCTAAATCTAAACTAACAACGATTAAATAAAAAAATTATATTTATGAAATTAAAAATATGGATATATTCAATAACAAAATTATGCCTAATCTCAATGTTTAAATAATAGTCTTCCACTCGTATCAATCTCATGTTCGCCCCCGCCACACCGTCTTCCCTACGTCTTCGACGGCTATCAAAAAATTCCTGAATCCGCCCCCTCCCCCGCTACCCACCACTACCACCCCACACACCGACCCCCTAATGCCATGCTGATTTTACCTGGTAAAAGACAAATGTTAAATTAAATTAAAGATGGTTAAATCAAAAAAATTATAAGATAAAGAAATATGGATATATTCAATAACAGAATTATGCATACTCTCAATGTTTAAAGAATAGTCTTCTACTCGTATTAATCTCATGTTCGCCCCCGTCGTAACCTCTTCCAACCATCTTCAGCGTCTATCGCCGCCGAATCCAATGGTCAAGAGTACGCGGAGTCCCAACAACAATCTTACAATGGAGTCCTAACAACAATCTCGCGGTGGCGTAACCCATGAACAAGACTACACAAATGACCATCGTTTTTCATCATAGTCAAGCTGATGTATTCACCCCCGCCCCACCTTCACTCTAGTCTTCCCTTGCAGTCAAGCTGTTGTATTCGGCCCCGCCCCGCCTTCCTCCCCACATTTTAGGCGGTGTCCGCCATCACTCCACTCCCTCCCAAGCATGTTATTCTTCTCTGACATAGTTGCCTTAACCTTATTCTACCCAACCGATGATCTTCTATCTTGGCCAGTGGTACCACCATCACCTTGTCTCACAGCTAGGGGTAGTAATAGACATAGCTCTAATGCATACTTGTTAGCTTAAAATTGTATATTACTATGATCTGGTCCTTGAATGGCTGAAGAGTATCTTGGCCCCCTAAGTGGGTTTTGGTGGTTTAATGACACACACTTAAGTAGCTAATGATTTATCTAGTCCATGAGCAGGTGTTAAAATTATGTGTGGCATCAAGCGCAGTTCTTTCACTATACGAAAAGGAAGTGATGCTAAAAAGGGTTCCTAAGAAGGTTTATTTATTTTACACTTTTGAATTTGAGCCCTAGGAACGCCATACTATCAAGAGGGACAAGAATTGTGTCTTCCAAGAGTCCAACAGGTGCTCTAGTTGCTAAAACAAAACCTATGAGAGACACCTTTGCACCAACACATTCACGGGGATCTTTTCTTGGGTGCTGACCTTGGAAGGCCGGAGTATCCGGGTTTACCCCGGAATCTCCGGACTTCCCGGAGTTTCCGGGTCTACCCGGATACTCCGGGTCTTAAAGCCTTAACGGCTATATTCTGGGTGAGGGGCTATAAAAGCCCCCTCCACCCCTTCCTTTAACCCTCTCTCTTGCCATTTCGACCTGCAAACATTCAGACCTCATTTACTCCCTCCTTAACTCCCCTTGGCTCAAGTTTGGTGAGATTGGTGTGGGGATTTAAGAGGGATTGAGAGCAAGAGCTTGGAGAGTGCTAGTGATCTGATTTCCCATCTCTAGAGCACCTCGTTCTTCGCTTGGTTGGCACACTTCGTGTTTGTTACTCTTAGAGCCTTGAGCTCCTAGCCGGCTAGGCGTTGCCTTGGAGCATCCAAAGGTTGTGGCTGCCCAAGGAAGTTTGTATCACCCTGAATTCGAGTAAGTAACTCTAGCTTGATCTTTGTGGTCTCTAGAGGGAGGAAAGTGACCTAGGTGTAAAGGTCCACCCTTTATGGGTACCTCAACGGAGACGTAGACCTCAAGGTATGAGGATGAACTCCGGTAACAAATCCGTGTGTCTCTTGTGCTTGTTCATCTTGTTGCATGATTGTTTCTCTCTTGAGCACATATCTAGGGATTGGTCCCGATCTACTTTGTGGTGAGGTTTCTACTAGATTGAAGTGCATAAACTGGCTTGTCTCATCTCAGTGCATAACCTATTTTCACAGATTTACATTTGAGCAAATTTAATTTCTGTCGAATTTGATTCCCCCTGACAGGTCGGAATATCTGGACATTTTCCCGGATTCTCCGGATTTCCCGGAGTATCCGGAAAAATATCCGGAAACTCCGGACCTGATTTAATAGCTGCGAAAAAGTTGTGATTTTTCAGGTTCGACTATTCACCCCCCCCCCCCCTCTAGTCGACATCTTGATCGTTTCAATTGGTATCAGAGCCAAGTGCTCCACATTTGAAGCTTAACCGCTTGGAGTTAAGAAGATGTTGAATCCAAATGATCAAGCCCCACCTCTCACCGAAGGTGATCCCGTCAACAATGTCGTTGGCACACCTCCCGTCCTACCTCAAGGAGGCAACACCCATGACGCAAGCACAAGCCATCAAGCGCATGGACATGGTGATGAGTCCTCTGATAGTGAGGATGAAGAGTTTGATGATGCAAGGTCCAACCGCTCCGCTCGACGACCATCAAGGACTATACTCGAACCTCTTTCGATTACTCTCGCTTATCCTTTAACCATCCATCGGATTCTAGCCACATTGGGAAGATACCCCAATTTGATGGAACCGGCTATTCCAAATGGAAGAACTCAATGGAGGAGTATTTGATGGCGGTGAATCCCACACTTTGGACTATTGTGAATAGGGGTATTACTTTTCCTAGTGGTGATGCAACGCTAACCCAAGATCAAGATAATGAGATACAAAGAAACTATCAAGACATACGCATCATCAAGAGTTCACTTACGTCCGAAGAATATGACAAGGTGGATGGGTTGAAGTCCTCTAAGGAAGTGTGGGACACATTGTTCATCAACCATGAAGGGACAAAGCAAGTAAGAGAAGGAAGGATTAGAGCCTTGGAAAGTGAGCTCAATCGGTTTGTCATCAAAGAAGATGAGTCCCCTCAAGACATGTACAACCGTTTGAACAAGATCATCAACAAAATCAAGTCTCAAGGAAGTACAAGATGGGGAAGAAGAGAAGTGGTTGACAAGATTCTCTTCACATACATGGCAAGGGATGTTCAACTCCCAACCCTCATAAGGGAGAAGAGAGGCTTCAACAAGTTCACTCCGGCGGAGTGATTGGAAGAATGGAAGAACACCTCATCACCGTCAAGGAGTCAAAGTTTTCACAAGAAGTGTCAAAGATGCATGAACAACTTGAGAAGAATAAGGGAGTGGTCCTCAAGGCATCTAGCAAGGAGAAGAAGTCAAGCTCATCAACTTCAAAGACCATGGTCGAGGAAGATAGTGATGAAGATAGTGACATGAACATGACTCCCGAGTAAATGGCTCTCTTTGTGAGGAAGTTCGACAAAATGTTCAAAAAGAGTGGCTTCTTCAACAAGAACAAAGACTAAGACAAGATCAAGACGAAGAGGACTTCCAAGAGACCGTGTTTTGGGTGTGGCAAGGAGGGTCATTTCATTGTGGAATGCCCCAATGTAAGAGTGAGGAGAGGAGACACCAACAAGAATGACAAGAACAAGAAGAAGGAAGTTGGTGAAGCTCACTTGGGTGAAAATGGGATTCAAATGATGATAGCTCTGACTCCGACGTTGAAGCGGGTCTTGCTACCATATCCATCGGGGAACCAATCAATAAGTCATCACTCTTTGAAGATCTCACCGATGATGAAGATGACTTCACCCACACTTGCCTCATGGCTAGGGGCTCCAAGGTAGACAGTCCCACTCCGCCCCTAGATGATGATAGTGAAAGTGATTTTGATTTTGAAAAAATGATCACTAGCTTTGGTAAAAAGGCAACTAAGAAAATCATATTTCTAATAAAAGAAATAGAGAATAGAGAAGGGACTCTAGAGGTGCAAGAAGAACTCTTTAGACTTGAGCGGGAGAAAACCATTGCTCTTGAGAATGCCCTTGTAATTGAAAAGAAGGGTTTCAATGTGCAAGAGGACTTGCTCAAAGAAAAGGAGATAGAAATTCTTAGCCTCAAGAAATCCCTAGCTAAAGATGAGTTGATAGTAGATGAATTAACTAGGGAATCTTTCCTAGCTAAGGATGCTTGCAAGAAACTTGAGGGTGAAAAGCTTGAACTTCAAAAGAGCTTTGATAGCTTAAAGACTAGTCACATAGCATTAGAAGTTCAACTTGACAACCTCAAGAATAATGCTACAACTCCATCTAATGATGCTTCCTCTAACTCTCAAATATCAACAAGCAATGGTTGTTCTAGATGTTATAAAATTGATATAAATGCTTGTGCTACTAATGTTGCCGAGATGAATGCCATGAAGAAAGAAATTGCTAGGTTGTCAAATTCCCTCATTGATGAAAAGAAGAAAGAACCTAAGAGAGGTGAGTTTGAGAACCACACAAAAGGCTTTGGGTCAAGCTACATGAAGAAGTTTAGCTTTGCGGATGGGAAGGTGCTTGGTAAGCAAGAACAAGGTACAAAAGACCCCATCCCATTCATCAAGAACTACCATACCAAAGGTATGGGAACAAGAAATGTGGTGCACGGTGTGAAGCAATTGGGTGTCAAGAACTATGACAACCAAGTTACCTATCAAGTTCAAAAGCACCCAAGCTATAACATATGCACCACAATCAAAGGCAAACACCAAGCCAAACAAGTTGAGCAAGAAGCCCAAATCACATGCATCACAAGATAGCTTCTATGCCGATTATGTGTTGACTTGGAACCACAAGGGTAAGGTGGTTGCCAAGTATGTGGGACCCCGCACAAAAGGGACATTGATCAAAAGGAATGTGTGGGTGCCCAAGATTCTTGTGACTAACACTCTAGGACCCAAATCCACTTGGGTACCTAAAACACAAGCATAACTTGTTTTGTAGGCATACTCCTCCGGTGGAACAAAATGGGTGATTGATAGTGGATGTAAAAATCATATGACCCGAGAGAAGAAAATGTTTACATCTTGTGATATGATTGAAAATCCTACGGAAACAATTGCCTTTGGAGGCAATGGTGGAGGAATGGTTGTTGGTCCTAGTAAAATTGCTATCTCAATCAATCATTCAATTTCCGATGTTTATTTGGTTGAATCTTTGGACTACAACTTGTTTTCCATTTCACAACTTTGTTAGATGGGCTACAATTGTTTGTTCACCAATGAGGGTGTGACCGTCTTTAGAAGGGGTGATGACTCCGTTGCCTTTAAGGGTGAACTCAAGGGAAGGCTTTACTTAGTGGATTTTTCATCGGATAAAGCCCAACTTGATACATGCTTATTGGCAAAGTCTAGCTTGAGTTGGCTTTGGCATCGCCGACTAGCTCACGTTGGGATGAATAATCTCAATAAGCTTCTAAAGGGGGAACACATTCTAGGACTAACAAATGTTCATTTTGAGAAAAATAGAATTTGTAGTGCTTGTCAAGCCGGAAAGCAAGTTGGTGTCCCTCGTCCCGCCAAGAATGTGGTCACCACCACAAGGCCATTGGAACTACTTCACATGGATATCTTTGGTCCGGTAGCTTATGTTAGCATTGGAGGGAATAAATATGGATTTGTCATTGTTGATGATTTCTCTCGGTACACTTGGTTATTCTTCATGAAGGACAAGAGCAAAGTTCATGAAATATTCAAGAAGTTTGCCACAAGATCCCAAAATGAATTTGATGTGAAGATCAAGAGAGTGAGAAGTGACAATGGCACCGGGTTCAAGAACACCAACATTGAAGAGTATCTTGATGAATAAGGCATTGGTCATGAACTCTCCGTCCCATATACTCCACAACAAAATGGGATAATGGAGAGGAAGAATAGAACTCTCATTGAAGCTGCAAGAACCATGCTTGATGAGTACAAGACTTCGGATAGTTTTTGGGCGGAAGCAATCAACATGGCTTGTCATGCTATCAACCGTTTGTATCTTCACATGCTTCGCCACAAAACCGCTTATGAGCTCCTAACCGGTAAAAAGCCTAACATGTCTTAATTTAGAGTTTTTGGTTGTAAGTGCTTCATTCTTAACAAGAAGCCCAAGAGCTCTAAGTTTGCATCTAAAGTTGATGAACGTATCTTTCTTGGTTACGCCTCAAACGCTCATGGCTATCGTGTCCTCAACAAAACCAATGGTTGTGTTGAAGTCACGTGTGACTTGACGTTTGATGAATCTAATGGCTGTCAAGAGGAGCGAGTTGATGAATTGTGTGTAGGAAAGGATGTACCTGCTAAAAAGGCTATTAGAAAGATGGCTATCGGAGAAATCAAGCCTCCAAAAGAAGATGATGAGGATTGCGAAATAGAAGAAGCAGCAATTCTACCTCCCGCTGCGAACCTCGGAATATCCGGAGAAAAACCCAGAGATTCCGGGTTTTCCGGAAACTCCGTACCTGCTGCTGGCACCTCATAGGACAGTCAAGAAACTGAGGATTTGATACAACAAGAAGTCTCTGACCCACATCCAAGAGTTCGACAAAGTGTTCAACGAGATCATCCCGTTGACAACATTCTTGGAAGCATCCGTAGAGGGGTAACAACTCGTTCAAGATTAGCAAATTTTTGTGAACATTACTCGTTTGTTTCCATGTTGGAACCTATTAGGGTTGAGGATGCTCTTGGAGATGCCGATTGGGTGATGGCCATGCAAGAAGAGCTCAACAACTTCACTAGGAATGAAGTCTGGTCCTTGATGGAACGTCCCAAACAAAATGTGATTGGTACCAAGTGGGTGTTTCGCAACAAGCAAGATGAAGATGGCATGGTGACCAAGAACAAAGCTAGATTGGTGGCAAAAGGATACACTCAAGTAGAAGGCTTAGACTTTGGAGAAACTTATGCACCGGTGGCAAGACTTGAAGCAATTCGTATACTCTTAGCTTTCGCCACCCATCACAACTTCAAGCTACATCAAATGGATGTCAAGAGTGCTTTCTTGAATGGTCCAATCTCCGAAGAAGTCTACGTTGAGCAACCACCGAACTTTGAAGATCCTCAATTTCCTAACCACGTCTACAAGCTTCATAAGGCGCTCTATGGGCTCCAGTAAGCCCCTAGATCATAGTATGAGTGCCTTAAGGAATTTCTCTTAAAGAAAGGCTTTGAAATAGGCAAAGCCGATCCTACTCTCTTCACCCGTAAACAAGGCAATGATTTGTTTGTATGTCAAATATATGTTGATGACATCATATTTGGGTCTACTAATCAATCTTGGGTTGATGAGTTTAGTAGGATCATGACCAAAAGATTTGAGATGTCTATGATGGGCGAGTTGAAGTTCTTTCTTGGGTTTCAAATCAAGCAACTCAAGGATGGCACATTCATAAGTCAAACCAAGTACACTAATGATATGCTCAAGAAGTTTGACATGAACAATGCCAAGCCCATCAAAACCCCCATGCCATCCAATGGACATCTTGATCTAAATGAGGAAGGCAAAAGCATCAACCAAAAGGTATATCGCTCCATGATAGGTTCTTTGCTTTACCTTTGTGCATCTAGGCCCGATATTATGCTTAGTGTGTGCATGTGTGCAATATTTCAAGCTAATCCCAAGGAGTGTCATCTAATGGCCGTTAAGAGAATTTTTAGATACTTGGTTCATACTCCTAACCTTGGTTTATGGTATCCTAAGGGCTCCACTTTCGATCTACTTGGCTACTCCGATTCGGACTATGCTGGTTGCAAAGTAGATAGAAAGAGTATATCCGAGACTTGCCAATTTCTTGGGAGGTCCTGGGTGTCTTGGAGTTCCAAGAAACAAAACTTTGTTGCCCTTTCCACCGCCGAGGCCGAGTACGTTGCAGCCGGCGCTTGTTGTGCGCAACTACTTTGGATGAGGCTCACTTTGAGAGACTTTGGTTGCAAGTTTAGTAAGGTGCCACTCTTGTGTGACAACGAGAGTGCCATTAAGCTAGCTAACAACCCCCGTAAACCACTCAAGAACAAAGCACATAGACATAAGACACCATTTCTTGAGAGACCACGAAGCCAAAGGAGATATCGCTTTAAGCCATGTGAGCACCGATAAGCAACTAGCCGATATATTCACAAAGCCTCTTGATGAACTAAGGTTTTGTGTTTTGAGGAGTGAGCTAAATATCTTGGATTCTTGTAACTTGGCTTGAAATCATGAACATGTTTGAATGACCTAGTATAGAATTTTGAAAGCAAAAGATTTGTGAAAACTTGTGTTGAATTTGTTTTGAAAAATTTGGATCTTTAGAGTACAACACTTGGACTACTGTTCCTATTGCTTATTTGTGGCTAGTCCAAAGTGTTGATACTGCTCAGGCTCACATATATTACATATACAATCTTCCAAATCTATCCAAAATCAAATTCCTTGCAAATCTGCTCGCTGGACTCAGGGGGAGCGGAGACTCCGGGATTTTTCCCGGAGAATCCGGGTTTCCCGGAATCTCTGGACCTGGCCCGGAGAGTCCGGGTTGTAAAGGTATAAATACCTTTTACCGCGGTCAAAGGACCCCATTCACCCTCTTTCACAGTTTGACCGCACCCCCCTCCTCTCCCGTCGCCTCCCTCTCTCCCCCACTAGCCCTTGGGCGATTTTCGTTTTCCACAATCAAAATCAAGTGTGAGTGAGGGATTGAGGGCTCCAAGGTGAGGAGATCGAAGATCTACTCAAGATTTGAAGGATTGAAGTCTCGCCCTCTCTCTCCCCAAGAAGGTGCGAGTGAAGATTCGTCGCGAGACCGAGGAGCCCTCCACCCAAAGGAGGACCAAGGCTAGGCATGACCCTGCCGCTTTACAGGCCGTGCAAGAGGCCTTGGGACAAGAGGAATCTTAGCGCAGCTCAAGGCCAAGAAGAGGTGACCCTCCTCCTTCCTATGCCGAAGGGAGTGAAGAAGAGATAGAGGAAGAGGAGGAGAGGACCGAGAGTGATGGTGGTGAAGAGGAAGATGAAACCTATGAGCAATCTCCTGAGCCTCCTCGTCGCCATGGGAAGGGATCGGCAAAAGAGAAAACCCGCTACAAGCCTCACCCCAAAAAGAGCCGCCAAGCCCCCTATGTCCATCAAAGTCGTGCCGCTACTCGCATTCCTCCCAAACACAAGCAAGGAGTAGCAGCCCACATTTGCCCAAAGACACCTCCTAGACTCATCCCTACCCTTCCACCAAACGTCCGGGTGGTTGACACTCCTATCAAGCTTAGGGATCCCGGATCCGTACTTGGCTTTGCAGAGCACATGATAAGGGACTATTCCAAGAATGCTCTAGCTGTGAGGGAGCAAAGGGAGAAGGATGTCTATCGGTATCTCAAAGGAGAAGGGCTAGAAGCAAGATTTTGGTGTGACTTCCATAGAGATTTCTATCAATCCATCATCCGGAATCCTAAGATAGCTTCAAAGAACATGGCTCCAATTGTGCAAATGAGGTACATCGATTGGAAGTACTATGAGGACCTCAACAACACCGTGTTCAACTCTGTGATTGAGAAGTGCAAGGAGGTTGGCCTTTATGATCTCATGGGGTTTAGGTATAATTGGAACAAAGAAATTCTCGCCCAATTCCATTGCTCTTATTATTACAACCCCTATGACAATACCATCACATGGACAACCCAAGGGAACAAGTGCACCATAGACTATATGACCTTCTCTAGGCTTGGGACTTGGTTCTAAGGATGAAAAGCGCACCCCCGTTAACAATGAGGACAAGTACAAGCCGAAGGAGCTCACTTTCATGTTTCCTATCCGTGATTTGGCTATAGAGGGCAAGGCGGATCAACTCAATCCATACTACTACTACCTCAACCAATTCTTTCGTGCCACCATTGATCCCAAGCAAGGAGATGCCACCGCTTTGAGGTACTATGCTCCCAATCTCCTAAATAGGATGGCACCGGATGAGGAAGGTTTTTTCATTTTTGACTTCATTTGGAATGAGTTGAGAAGGGCCATTAATGATCCCATGAAGTATCTTCCCTATGCCCCCTACATAATGTACATGATTGAGAGAGTCACCAATGTTCTCTATCCCAAGGATGTTGTGCATGAGCCATTCCGTCACCTCCGTGATCGAGCCAAGAAGCCACCAAAGGGTCGCAAGTGTGTTGGCTCCTCCAGTGCAGCTCCTCGCCATGATGACATGCCCGTTGCACGCTCTCCTCCTAGACCTCCCCGTAGGCACCGTGGCTCCATGATCAAGAGGGTTCTTAAAAGCATCTTTAGTATGTGCAAGACCATAGCCATGGAGACTAATGAGAACCGCTGGGATATCATTGAGATCAAGTCTCATCTTGGCCTTCCCACCGATCCCTACCGTGAGCTTCCTGAGTTTGATGATCCATTTGCGGAGTGGGACGCCCAAGATGCGGAAGAAAGACAAGAGGAAGGAGCGGAGGAGGACAATGAAGAAGAAGAAGAGGAGGACGCCGACGACTCCGAGTGATCCAGCTGCTCCACACTTCCTTTTTGGTGCTTGATGCCAAAGGGGGAGTGAATTTATATATCTATGTGTGGAACAATGAACTTTGAACTTCATGTATTTGGATTTGAAACCTTGGTTTGTAATAGCGCCAATTTCGTATGTGTGTAAGACTATATGAGCTTGAGACATTTGGTTGTGTGCTTGTGATGTTTTACTCTGTTTTTACTCTCTAAGGATGTTTTATGCTAGATTGAAAATCTATGTGAATTCTGTTTTTTCACTGGTGTGCTGAAAGCCTGGAGAGTCCGGAGATTTTCCCGGAGTATCCGGATTTCCCGGACATTCCGGATTTTCCCCGGACAGTCCGGATTTTCGAGCCTCAGATTTCTTTTTCTTCCTTGTTGAGTGCATAATCTGTCATGAGCATCTCACTATTTTCTATTGCACGTCACGAGCACCCCACTAGGTGTAATACTCTCATGTTTTTCTTTTTGTGCAAAATTTGGCCCTAAAGGGACCATTGATATTCAAAATCAAAATGCACATATTAAGGGGGAGTATTACAAAAGTTTTTGACATTCACTGTTTATCTATTGTAAGACTTAAATGTGTTGTCATCAATCACCAAAAAGGGGGAGATTGAAGAGTATCTTGGCCCCCTAAGTGGGTTTTGGTGGTTTAATGACACACACTTAAGTAGCTAATGCTTTATCTAGTCCATGAGCAGGGATTAAAATTATGTGTGGCATCAAGCGCAGTTCTTTGACTATACAAAAAGGAAGTGATGCTAAAAAAGGTTACTAAGAAGGTTTATTTATTTTACACTTTTGAATTTGAGTCCTAGGAACGTCGTACTATCAAGAGGGACAAGAATTGTGTCTTCCAAGAGTCGAACAGTGTGCTCTAGTTGCTAAAACAAAACCTATGAGAGACACCTTTGCACCAACACATTCACGGGGATCTTTTCTTGGGTGCTGACCTTGGAAGGCCGGAGTATCCGGGTTTACCCTGGAATCTCCGGACTTCCCGGAGTTTCCGGGTCTTAAAGCCTTAACGGCTATATTCTGGGTGAGGGGGTATAAAAGCCCCATCCACCCCTTCCTTCAACCCTCTCTCTTGCTATTTCGACCTGCAAACATTCAGACCTCATTTACTCCCTCCTTAACTCCCCTTGGCTCAAGTTTGGTGAGATTGGTGTGGGGATTTAAGAGGGATTGAGAGCAAGAGCTTGGAGAGTGCTAGTGAGCTGATTTCCCATCTCTAGAGCACCTCGTTCTTCGCATGGTTGGCACACTTCGTGTTTGTTACTCTTGGAGGTTTGAGCTCCTAGCCGGCTAGGCGTTGCCTTGGAGCATCCAAAGGTTGTGGCTGCCCAAGGTAGTTTGTATCACCCCAAATTCGAGTAAGTAACTCTAGATTGATCTTTGTGGTCGCTAGAGAGAGGAAAGTGACCTAGGTGTAAAGGTCCACCCTTTGTGGGTACCTCAACGGAGACGTAGACCTCAAGGTGTCAGGTTGAACTTCGGTAACAAATTCGTGTGTCTCTTGTGCTTGTTCATCCCGTTGCATGCTTGTTTCTCTCTTGAGCACATTGTTGACACAAAATCCGCACCCCGTGCCAAGCACACAGCAAGCCGAACGAGCTAGCTTAACACGTGGAAAGATTCCAAGGCGTGCCAGTCAATTTTCCCTGAAAATAAACAAAAGACAAAGTAGTTAAATACCAAAGCTTGAAACTTGCCGGGTGGTACCAGACAGTTCCATATTTACGGCTAGAAAGCCATGTAAGATGACATATAGCTATGAGAAGCTATCTGCCAGCAGATTAGAAACCGTTCGGGAGCTTTAAAAATGCAAAATAGAACATAGCCGAACGGATGATGCAAACATGACGATAGATCGGTCTTTATTTATACAAAAATGCACGTGCACAAGACCATGACCGATCCTCGAGGATAAGTAACAATAAAGATAAATGAAGTAAAGCATGATCATAAATATGTAATAAACAAGCATGCATAGGCCCAAAGCACTAGTCTACCGCATGTCTAGGTACTTCAAAACCCGTCAAGCATGGGGTCAAACAAGTTAATCCACCGCATGATACAACTTGTTTGAAATCATAACACTAACCACAAAAAGATCTATCCACCGCATGATACAATCTAAATATGGAAAGCTAAAAGCACACGTTGTTTAAAACATAATTTATAAACACGTTTTACTCGTGAAATCATAACCGAATACGGCCGAATAGCCGAATCGGGTCCATGGAGAAGGAACAAACATTGCCAAAGATGGCAAACCTATCGGATTGAATTAAAAATCTAATCCACCGATGATTAGCTTTAAGACAACCCAAAAACCTCGCATCTATTGCATGATACCCGATTCGTCAAGGTTTACGCAAAATTAACAAGATTGAACCCGCAACGTGTAACAACCTAGATTGGTTCGGTTTCGGCTGTTTGGGAAACACGTGATCCACGTGCCTTATTGAGCCAAGATGTGAACATGCAATGTAAAGATCACCGAACAAAATAAAGCCGATCCAAATCAATCTAAATTGGGCAAAAGAGTGTTACATGATTTAAACATAAAGTAAAACTCAAAGCAACACATGGTAACTTAATGAATCTATTAGATCTTGCCAAAATCTAATAGAGCCGATAACTAGCTCCAAGCTAGATCTTAGCCCACCGCATGGCTCATGACCTAACAAGAAACCCTCTTGAACCAAGCTTAAATCCACCGCATGATACTAAGCATGGTAACAAGACTACTTGCATCACGATCTAAATCCACCGCATGATACTAGACATGATACAAGGTTGCTGGTACTTACGGAGGTCGACGGATCGATGAACTCTCTCGAAGAACTCGATGACACGACTGAAGGACTCGAGACTTTGGCGTAAAGCCAGTTTGTTATGAGAATGTTTTTCGATTACAATTACATACATCCAGGGTTCATATTTATACCCTGTCGTGGTATGACTTCTGGTGGACTACACGCACAATATTTGATACCTAATTTATCGCCCAAGCGGGAATGCTTATCCATCCATTCGTCCCTTCCGCTCGGGCCACGTCACCACGCAATCCTGCGAAATCAGCGCAAACAGTCCCATTGCCGAACGGAAGCAAACTGCCGACCGCAAGTTTCTCTCGTCGAATCCTTTTGAAGAAACCTTCCTTCTCCGGACGGGATTTTTTACCAAGCCGGGCCCACAAATCGACTCCTTCCCGTACCAAATTTTGGTGTTAACATATGCCCCTCCAATTACGGGATAAAAGTGATTTTATTCCGAAATTGACTACAATTGCCAACGTCTTCAAGTTAGACCTGATCAACACCTATTCTCTCTCCTCGCAATCCATCGGAGTCTTCGTCCAGATCCAAACCTAGGTCATCTTTTCCCCAAGCTCAAATCTTCAATGGCGGGTCAAAATCAAGCTGCTCAGGTAAATTTCATCTCCGTAAGCTTCATTCGGCATTACCCTTTTCGATTTTTACTTCAGATTTCTCCCTCCGCCTTTTCGTGACAGGAGCTCTCCACCGAGCTTTTGATTCGCACTGAGACCAATTTGACATCTTATTTCCTCGGTCCCGTGGGAACTTCCGATCCCCGCGAGTTCATTGCAGCCGAATCCCAAAGAATCCCTTTCAATGCGGCTTTATCAGGACCTCCCCTGTGGCAAGATGCTTTCAAGAACTGGCCGTTGCCCCCAATTGCCGGCTGGAGAAATTGGTACAAAAGAATACTTGCGGATAACGAGCGCCAAGACCAAAGAATCGGGACGACCTCCGCATCGCTCAATGCTTGGAGTTATCCTTAGCCAAGACCCCAAAGAATGAAAATCTTTTGATAGCGGCTTGCCATTTTTGGTCAAACGGCGTCAATGCCTTTCTCTTTGGTCATGGCCCAATGTCCCCAACTCGGTCGATGTGTACATGATCACCGGCCTCGATATTTCGGATCCGTGTACCCCCGGGAATTCAAAGGCTCCACAAGGCGGACGGGAGTGAAATCGGGAAGTGGATATAAATCATATATCCGGAATCACATGAAAGATGGCCCTCCGAGTGAAGTCAAATACGGGCGTTCTCGAACATGTGGTTGTGCGGGTTCATTTTCTCGTGGTAAAGTCAATGAGCCAACTTTGAATCATATTGCAATGGCTACACGTTTGGCCGCCGGTAGTCATGTTCCTCTTGGAAAATACCTCCCGGGGAGTGTGTATCATATGCTCCATCGACTATCTCTCAAATGCATACGGCCGAAGATACTATGTGTCAACGGCCCTTGATGGTTTGTGCAGATGTGGCTGCAACTGTATATGCACCAGATTGTCAACATTGACCTCAACAACCGGCTTTTCCCTTCATCCAGCTATAACGAAGGGGAAGCTCAAATCACCGGAGGATGCCAAACCCATGGGGAAGCTCGCTTCTAACCGTTTCCATTGATCGGAATGTCGACGCCTTTTCGAGCTCTTCTTCGCAGGCTTCCCCGATCCTCTTTGGCTCCCTTACCCGGACAATGACAATTTAACTCTCCCCCGTGAATTCTCCTTTGAAACCGGACGCTATGATGCAAGGTCCGTAGAAATCTTTAATATCTTCATCCATCCATGTTCTTTGCCGGCCGAATTTTGTGGAGGGAGGCTAAATCACAAAGACTTATGAATATTATCACCAAATATGATGGCCCGACAGCTTGGATGTGGCCAAATGCCCCCAAAATTATTCCTTCATGAATTCCTCAAACCCGGAGAGGAAATCAAGGACAATACAAGCGAGAAGGGTTTTTGAGTATGAATGCGGCCCAACTCTTTACACCCGGCCTTTCACACCCATAACAATAGCCCATCCTACCTTCATCCCCCGGTGACAAGAATTTCATGACCATATCTTCGGTGAGCCAGTGCACTCATTCTGCTTGGAGTTGATGCCTGATTTCCAGCCAACCTCAGAGGCAACACACTTGTCTTTTTCCCTTTAATCAGACGTACCTTTCACCGCTAACCATGACCTTGATCATTCCCTGCAGAATACAGTGCCTGCCCCTCGAGCCAGGTCAATTGCTTATAATGTGGTATATCCAGTTTCAGCTCTGGGATTTAAATCCCCAACTCTAGCCCAGCTGATGGCCAGGTATGCTACAATGGACCCAATTCTCTTCAGCTCTACTGCTGATAAGAGAAAAGGCCTATCCCTAATTGCACCTCCAGTTGCCAAGAGGAAAAGAACCACCAAAATGTCCCCGTTGAGGTAAGATTTCCCCTTTCTTTAACACAAGATTACTCTTACTCGACAAATTTCATCTTGTGCAATTTCGGACTAGAACCTAGCAGCCATCGCCTTCGGATGCCGCCAATGCTTCATCCATTGGTATGACTTTTATTACTTTTCTTTTTCTCCAAAGATCACTACCCACACCGGCATTTACCCTTAATCCGGCATTTGCGAAGAAATATTGGTGAATCGCCTTGTGGAAACCTCTCCTCCTCGGCATGCAAGTTCACCAAGGGCCGAACCATCTTCTCGCTCAAGTGGAGATTCTATCTTCATCGGGGACCCGCTCACCCCCTTCTCAAACGAAGTGCCGCCTTCACCGGAGATGAACCCATTAATTCAACCGAAGCTTCAAGCCCTTTAAGGGTTCAACCTCCTCCCGGCCAAGCGAAATCCCAGTCCTAACAGAGGTAAATCCACCTTCACCTCAGCTAGAAGCCTCAAATTTGCCAGAGACTGCACCAGCCTCCCCTCAAGCAGAAGCTTCAGCTTTACCGAGAGCTCCTCAAACTTCTCTTCCACCAGTGGTCCAAGAAATTCCCCCTGAACCTGAACAAGTCCTTCCCCCAGCTCAGGGAATCAAGCATGAGGTAAGCGCATGCACCCAATTCTGTTACCTTCTTTTAACAAACCATTCCTAACCCGATAATATTTCTTTTTCACGATCAAACTCCATCATCATCGAGCTCATTTGTGGTGAATGATCCGATTCTTTGCCGAAACAGGAGATGGAGGGACTCAAAATCGGGCCTTACCGGAGGAAATTCGGGCAAGGCTCAAAGAAATCTTTGCCTCGGCTTCAAAAGGATGCTCGAGATCAAATTAGAGATGTTGACCATTTCGAGGTAATGCTCAAGCCCATCACCAAAAGCTTCCCGAAGACATCAAATCTTCCTTGGAGCCCATCTCGGACTCGGATATCCATTATGTGGCAATAAGGCGAGCCTTGAAGAGTCAATCTACCCGACCAGCCGTTGAGCAAAAGAAAACCAAAGCCGAACAAGCCGCGAAGGGAGCACAAACCCAAACCGAGAGCCACAAGGAAATGTTGACCAATCCGCAATCGCTCGCGAATTGAAAATTGCCGTAAAGACCGCACCGGAGACAGAGCCGAAGAATTTGTCACTGAAATAGAAGCCGACGCAAGAAAATAGCCGAACTTCCCGGACCGATAGAGAAAACCCAAGAGGAACCATCATCGGTCATAACCGAAGTAAATCGGTGCGAGGCGAGCTCACCGTCCCGTCCAACACTCGAAAGATTATCGGAACGGATGAAGAACATTAATCGACAATATCAAATGCCTCTAATGTAATTGCAAAGTACTTGAACATTTAGTTGTACCGAGCAATGTGTAACCAAATTAACCGTCATTGTAATATTTGCCTTCTATAAATCTTGTTTTCCTTCTATCCGCATGATCTCGATTGCAACTCGAACGATCCATTCGGTAACTAACGGTCAAACAGTACTTCACTCGAACAGCATTCCGACCGCAACTCAGCCGAGCCAGTTAACTGAATATAACTCACCTTTAAATTCTAAACGACCCGACGGCGAATCGGTTAAGGAAACCTCTCCACCTTCCAAGTTTATCGGGATATGCACCACGATCTAAGGCCACGATCCTTTCACCAGTCCTATAAATAAAACCGTAGGTGCCCCCAGCTCTTTACCAAGCCTTTAGCCTTAAACCTTTGCCAACTCAAGCTTTCTTTTCCAAATCACCAGCGCAGCCTCAAGAACCATGGCGGGTAGCAATAACAGGCGCCACGCCGCCGACGAGGCGGAAGGGAGCCGCACCAGCGCACGTCGGAGGCAATGATCACCAACTTTCTCCATGATCTGTCTTAGATTTTTTCCTCTGTTTCTAACGATCCTCTCCGTTTCAGGCTCATTCAATGGAACCCGTCCTCTGCGCCGGCCATGAACCCGGCCCTCGCCGGCGACTCCTTGGAGTCGAACGGCCTACTCCCCGGTGCCCTACGGGGAAGAAGACGCCCTTCACTTCAAGGCGGAGCGCGACGAGTCCCGCGTGAGTTGGGAGAAGTCTCCAAGAAGGCATGCATCGCCGAAATCGAGTGGGAGGACCAGTGCAAACAGTTGCTGGCAACCATCGACGGTATATCCCTTAGATCAATCTTCAAATCCAATTCTCTTCTTGATACTAACCGCCATTATTTTTGCAACTTTGCAGCCCGTGACGTCGAGCTTAACCAGCTGAAAATGCTGGTGGAGCAATTGGCTGACAAGGTGAACGCCCGTGGAGACACACCGGCGGAGCGCCTTGCCGCGGTGGAAAACCGCGTGGACGAGGTGGCTACTCACGGCATCCGCCTGGGCACCACTTTGGGCTTGGCCGCCATGGCGATGCATACCGGCGTCAACTACTCCATCCGGCCGCGCGGCTTCCGTGGCGGCGCACCGTAAGACATCGACGAGATCAAGGTCATCCTAGAGCGCCTCGATGGTCACGGCGATGCCATTGCCAAACTCACTCATCCCCGGTCCGTGCTAAACAGGCTTTTTGATTAGATTGTACTAGGGATGCTTCATCTTCGGCAATAAATAAAGAATTTCAATTTCCATGCTTGTATTGTGATGATTCCTTCGTGTTTGCAACCGCAAGCCTTATTCTTCTTAAACACATTTGGGAACTTTGCTTGAGCCGAACACGCGAAAATAAATACCCCTTAGCGCAAAACCCGCAGAAAATCCTCAATTCGGGAATCCATAAGCACTGTTCATTGAAAACCGTTCGCATTCGGGAGGAAAACCCTGCCGCTTGGTATTCCAATAACACATGCCAACCAGTCATCACTCCCAATACACCCTCTCAGTCAATAAAATAGCCCGCTGGGATGCCCTGCAAATCCACTCGCACACTCATCCATCACTTCACATCTTCTCCCCTGCTCCAGAGAAAACCCCAAGGCCATGGACAAAGGCAAGCAACCCATCAAGGAGGACAGCACCCCAAAGAAGAGCACCATTCAAGAGTGAGTTTTCTTTTAATTTGCTTCTTGCTCTCGTATGCAACTTCATGTTCACCCCTACTTGTTTTCTTCCAGCCTTGATCTGCTTCCTGAAGAAATCTTTGGGACCGAAGAAATGCTTGAGTACATCTGTTCTGACTCCTCCCTTGAAGCAGAGGACGTCACACCAGAACAGAGGATCAACCACCAGTTGCGCCGCCGCGTTCGGCATCTGGAGCATGATCTTTGAGACATCACCGCTCGCTGCCAAGCCGAACGCGAACGTCGCATGGCCTTGGAGGCATTGGTAGGAGGTAAAACTTCCATTTTGAATCCATGCTCAGGTCTCTGCTTCTAACAACTGTTCCTCTGTCTCAGATGTTTCCGACAGTACGGTAACCCGAAAGCCGCCCGGGATAGCCTCGATGGAGGCCGTGAGCCATGGTCATCCCCAAAGCTTCCAAGTTGCCGTCACGGTGGTCCCGGAATAATTGAAGAGGGAGGAGCCGAAGAAGCAAAGAAAAAAGGATTGAAGCATACTTTCGCTTCTTACACCGGAGCCTTCGCTTCCCACCCCCTTGTAATCCCGAGCAACTGGGTTGTTAAATAAAAACCTACAAGAAGCTTCTGTAATGTCTTGTAGTTTTGTGCTAAGGGCAATACATCCTAGTATTGGCCATTTCCCCTGTTTAGGATTTTTTGCTCTAAAGGCGGCTTCTTCCTTGAATGCCGGCTATTTCTGTGTCAAATGCCTGTAATCTCGATGCTTGTGATCAACGATCAATTTCAGTACTAGGATAATATTTCTTTAAATATCTTCTGTTTATTGCAGCAGAAAATTCCTCTCCTAGTAAAGTTTTCAACATGTAAGCATTACCAGGCACGCATCTGACCACCCGAAAAGGTCCTTCCCAGTTTGGGGACCATTTGCCGAATGCACTGTATCTGGTTCCAATCGGCAGTAATGCTTTCCAAACCAAATCTCTTTCTGCAAATTGCTTGACCTTTACTTTCTTGTTGTAATATTTAGCAACTCGTAGCTTGTTCTTATCGATGTTTTCCAAGGCTCTAAGACGGATCATATGCAAGTCTTCTAACTCATCCATCATTAGGCCACTATAATCTTTGGAGCTTAAGTCTTTTTGTAAAACCACTCTCCTAGAATCTGATTGCATCTCCCAAGGCAAAACAAAGCATGATGCCCATAAACCAATTCATAAGGAGAAGTCTTTGTAGCCCCATGAGGAGCCATTCGGTAAGCCCACAAGGCTTCATTGAGTACCGAATGCCACCTCTTTGGCTTCTGGTCGATCTTATTCTGTATAAGTTTGATCATGATCTTATTAGAAGCCTCTTCCTGACCATTAGCCTGGGCATAATAGGGAGAAGAATTAAACAATTTGATCCCCATGCTTTCGGCAAACTCCCTGAACTCCAAGGACAAAACTGGCCCCCTTGATAAGTTGTGATTGTTTGAGGAATTCCAAACCTATAGATGATGTGCTCCTTAACAAACTCAACCATGTTCTCTGATGTTACCTTCATCGGTGGAATTGCCTCAACCCATTTGGTAAAATAATCCGTTGCCAAAAGCACAAACTTATGCCCCTTGCTAGATGGTGGGTTAATCCGGCTAATCGAGTCTATACCCCACCTCTCAATGGCCATGCCTTGATAATGGGATTCGAGATCGATGCCGGAACCTTTTGAATATTTCCAAACCTCTAACAATCTTGACATCCCTTGTATCAAAGCAATCCTCCAACATCGTCGGCCAAAAACATCCAGCTTGCCTAATAACCCATTTCATACGATAGGCCGATTGATGTGCTCCACATATCCCATCATGCACCTCACTCATCATTTTCTTTGCTCCTTCGGACCCGTGCATCGCAGCAACACCCCATCCAATGACTTGTAGAATAGACTTCCATCCGGAAGAACAAATTTTATGGCTTTGTACCTTAGATTCCTAGAAACTTTTCGGGATGGATCTTCCAAATAATCAATGATTTCCTTTCTCCAATCATCTTCCGCGAGATCCCCTCCGAAAGCACACACCTCCATGGCAAATGCTTCTTGATTCTCTCTATAACCCGAAGCACTTTGAGCCAACCCGTTTGCCTCTTCATTGTGTTCTCTAGGAATATCTTGTAGAATCACTAACGAAAACTCTTCAAGATTTTTCTCGCATTCCTCGTAGTAATTCCTCAAGGCATCACTTTTACATTCATATTGGTCGTTCAACCGCTTTATAACCAACTCGAATCTCCATACACCTCAACCGAAACGACTCGGCCTCTTTCGGATATTGAAGCCCTCTAAGCAATGCCTCGTACTCGGCTTGATTGTTTGTAACGATGGGCCTGAATAGGGATAGCAAATTCAAACATTTCGCCCCCGGGTGAAATTAATATAATCCCTACTCCCCCACCTTTACCACATGATGATCCATCAAAGAACAAAGCCCAAGGAGTAATTTCAAGCAAATCAATCGATGGATCACAATGCTCGGTTATAAAATCGGTAATAATCCGACCTTTTATAGCTTTTGCCGATTCGAACTTCAACTCAAACTCGGATAAATCTAAGATCCACTTGCCAATCCTCGCCATTCAAAATTGGCATAGATAACATATGTTATATTACATCAAACTTGGAGTATACAACGCATTCGGCATTCAACAAGTAGTGTCGAAACTTTGTACACGAGTAGTACACACACAAGCACAGCTTTTCTCGTACCGAATACCTGGTCTCGGGATCAAGTAATTTTCGACTAAGGTACGCTACTACCCGCTCCTTTCCTTCAAATTCTTGTATAAGGGCCGATCCAATGGTTTGGGTATCGGCCGCCACGTGCAACTTGAAAGGCTTGTTCAACTGCGTGAGGCACCAAAGACCGGTGGTTCCTTCATATATTGCTTGATTTCATCAAAAGCCTTCGTTGTTCGTCACCCCATACGAATTTCTCGGTCCTTCTTGAGCTTCGTAACGGAGAAAAGGGCAAAACCTTTTGTGACAGATTTGAAATGAACCTCCTCACAAAATTGATCTTGCCAAGCAATGATTGCAACTCCTTGAGATTGGTTGGAGGGACAACTTCATCGATAGCTTTCATGCTTTTCTTGCCAACCTCAATCCCTCCTTCGTGTACCAGAAATCCCAAGAATTCTCCAGCTGATACTCCAAAAGCACACTTGTTTGGATTCATCTTCAACCCATGCTTTCGGGTGCATTCCAGGGTTCTCTTTACATCCTCCAAGTGTGAGTCATGATTCAAAGATTTGATCACGACATCATCAATGTAAATTTCAACAATTTTGCCGATCAACTCATGAAAGATATAATTCATGGCTCGTTGATAAGTTGCACCGGCATTTTTCAACCCAAATGTCATGACTATCCACTCAAACGAGCCTATGTGACCGGGACATCCGAAGGCTTTGTCTTCGATATGTCCTCTATTGCCATGAAGATTTGGTTGTACCTCGCATTACCATCCATGAAACCGATAACCTTATGTCCAGCAGCAGCGTCAACCAAAAATCAGCAACAGGCATCGGGTATCCATCCATAGGAGTAGCTCTGTTCAGATCTCTGAAATCTATGCAAACTCTCATCTTCCCATTTTTCTTGTAGACAGGGACGATGTTAGAGATCCACTCCGCATACCTGCATGGCCGAATGAAGTTTGCATCAAGTAATCTCTCAACTTCCTTCTTCACATCGGCCAATACTTCGTCTTTGTAGATTTTCCGGGGAGGTTGCTTATAAGGTTTAAAACCAGGCTTGATTGGCAACCGATGCTCAACAATGGAACGATCCAAACCGGGAATCTCCGAATAATCCCAAGCGAAGCAATCTTTATAATCTTTTAACAGCTTGATTAACTCCTCTCCGAAACCCGACTCCAAGTTAGTACCGATAAATGTCGGCCTTGGCTTGTCACCGTTTCCAATATCAACTTCCTCCGGCTTGTCGGCCGACATGAATCCTCGCCCCAACTTGCCATCAGTTCCATCAACAGGATTGTCCATTAAAAATTACTATAAGAGCCGACTGCTTGAATCGGTCCGTTGATCACCGCTGACAGGTTCAACAGGACCTTCACCCCAGTCTTTTCCTGAGAAACAATCGATGCCTTGATATTCCCAGAAAGCCGGTTCAACATTTGCAACGCTCACTGAATCATCTGCTTGGACCACTTCAATATCGTCATCTACCCACTGAACAAGCTGTTGATGCATGGTAGATGGGATGCAGCAGTTGGTGTGGATCCAGTCCCGCCCAAGCAGCAAGCTATAGGCTCCTTTGCCTTCGATGACAAAGAAGGTCGTGAGCAATGTTTTGGACCCAATCATCAAGTCCACGTGCACGCAGCCCTTGGTATCTGAAGGATTTCCAGCAAAATCATTCAGAATTATGCTCGTTGGCGTCAAATCCCCGGGGCCCATGCCAAGCTTCCTGAAGGTAGTGTACGGCATCACGTTGACCGCAGCCCCGCCATCAACAAACATCTTGGTCAATGGCTTGCCATTGACGTATCCCTTCAAGTATAATAGCCTCATGTGTCAATTCTTGGCCTGTTTGTCGAAGGTGGCCCCGCTTGGCCAATACCAGTTGCGCCATCAATCCCCCAAGTTGTTCATCATCATTGATATCCAGGGTCGTTTCCTCCTGCACAACTTGGTTAGCGGGAGCCATGAATTCATTCAGCAAAAAATATACCATGCACGCTGGAGCCGAACAACCCGATCCTTCAGGCTTGTCCTTTGGGCGCCACACTTGTTTTCTCTGGATCCCCGCCTGCTTCAATTCCCGGTTCCTCAAGTGTTGAACCCTTCTCTTTTGGCTTTTCCTCAAGCCAGGCGGGCACCACCTGTCCCTCTTGCCGGATGTACTCGTGTTCTTCTTCTTCTTGATCGGCCCATCTCTCGGTCGGCTTGCCATTTCCCGGGGTGATCAATGACCTCAATTATTTTTCGACGCCGATCGTCATTAGGATGCATCCTTCCAATTCTCTCATGGACGGATCGACGATTGACGATCTCCCGCCTATATTCGAAGTACTTGTCACCGCACTCGTGCGGTTTCTCAATGTGGGAAGCTTTAAGCCCTCATTCCGGCGGTGTACGAAGAATGCGCACCCCCAATGCGCACGCTCTTGTTCCCGCGTGTATTGCTCCGGTTCTTTCCTCGCGCGCCTCTTCCTCAAACCCCGCACCTCTCCTCCTCATGTCTTCGCCTTTGGTAGCGCTCTTTCTCTTGCCGACACCGCCATTTGTTGAGGAGGATGCGCGTGGTGACCCCGGGCTTGGTCCCGGATGATTCCCCAACTTCAACATGGCTTTTGAGGACACGAGGGGCTTCTCCGTGGACCTGTTCCAACGTCACTTGCTGTGCTGGATCCACTGCTCCACCTTGTTTTTCTCTAGCTGACGTCAGGACCTTGACCTTCCCCTTCTGCTCAGCAGTCACCATGTTTACAGAAAAGCCAATCATATTTTGAGGGAAAGGATGGCCATCCAGCTTCATCTTATTGTCAAATTTTAGGTGTCCCTCCCGGATAGCCTTTTGGATCCTCATCCCGAAGACCCCGCATTCATTGATGGACCGAGAATTTCCGTCATGGAAGCCACGGTAACGTTTCTCTTTAACCCCATCGGGCCGAAGCATAGAATGCCCTTCGGGCGACTTGATTCGGCCTTCTTTCACCAAGAATTCAAAAAGCTTGTCGGCCTTGGTGACGTCGAAGTCATATGTGCCCTTGGTTTGCTTGATCCACCGCCGGTTCATAGTCAAAGGTTCCTTGCCCCCACATGATCTCGGCGGCGGCCACTTCCTCATCATCATCGGAATCTCCCATCCGGTCGGCTCTCTCGAGGAACCGATTGTATATGTCGCCTATGTCATTGTGCTTGGCAAACCTTGTGTCCTTCTTGAACCCATAGGCCCGGTTGCTCATCGGTGACAACTTTTGCGACAATTGACCTAGGTTGTCAAATTCCATACCAAACAACTTCTCTCGTACAGCCGGCAACATTCCTGCAACGGCCATATCAGCCCCGATCATCCGGCGAGTCAAAGAGAAGCATATGCCCTTGACTTCCCTGAATCTCCTGAGGAACTCCAGAGGCGTCTCATTGCGCCTCTGTTTTAAGGTGGTCAGGTCAATCAGCTTCTTCTCTGTGCTGCCACTGAAGTAATGGGCGTGGAACTTTTGTTCCAGCTCCCTCAATGTGCCAACTGACTGGGGAGGCAAAGAAGTAAACCACTGGAACGCCGGGCCCATCAATGATAGAGGGAAATATCTAACCCCGAATGCCTCATTGAAAGGATCTTGATGTCGCCTAGAGGGGGGGGTGAATAGGCGAATCCGCACACTTAAAAATATTCAACCCACTGTCAGTACTGAAACCGGTCAGACCGGTTTCCAAAACCGGTCGACCGGTTTTACACGTACGTAACCAACAATAAGTAAAACCCCTCTTCAAGTTCTAGCATAAACCAAACTTGGTGTGGACTTCCACAGGGACTTCCAAGAGTACCAACAAGCTCCCTGCACACAGTACAAGCACACCAAAGTAGATCGAAGCGGAAGCACAAGATATATGCTAGAAAGAAAGATAAAACAACAAACAAGATATATATGAAGTAAAAGCGCAATTGACACAAGGATTTATCCCGTGGTTCAGCTCGCCACAAAGGCTTGCTTACGTCCACGTTGTTGAGGTATCCACACAAGGATAGACTCGCCACACAAGGCTTGCCCTTTCCCTCGATCTCAAGTCAAGAGAACAATCTCTTGAGATGAGAGGTTTTCCACTAGATTCACAGGGGTAATACAAACTTCTTGGAGCTTCCACAATCTCGGATTGGAGCTTCCAAGCGACCTCTAGCCGTCTAGGAGCAAATGCTCCAAGAGTAAAAGATGCTTCAAAGATCTTCAACGAAATCAGCAGGTGCTCAAGTGCGGGATGCTCACTAGGCTTCTCAAAGCTCTCTAAAGCTCTCACACTAGTCACTCTCTTAACCCAACTCAAGGATATGGCACTAGAGGCTTAAATCTCACTTAGAGAGGTTGGGAAGAGCTTTGCTATGGTTCAGGAATGTGTTAGGAGTGAAGAGAACCAGCAGCCCCTCAAAGAGGAGCTCATGGGTATAAATACCCACCTCACTCAAAACTAGCCGTTAGTCTGTCAGACAAAACCGGTCAGACCGGTTTGCCAAACCGGTCAGACCGGTCTTCAAACCAACTAGCCGTTGGACGGTGTCAGTGCCCAAACCGGTCAGACCGGTTTCCAAAACCGGTCAGACCGGTTTTGGCCAGAGAGCTCAACTAAGGTTTTGATCTCACGGGTTAGTCTCTCTAGGTTCCACTTGAGCACTTTTTGATGTTTGTTGTCCAACCAATGATTCATCCCTCTTGATAGTACGGCATACCTAAACTCAAGATAAAAGATAAATCCTAATTAATCCACTTGAGCTTGAACCTCCAAGCTATGCCGATAAATGATCTTCAATGATTCGAGGGCTTCCAATGACGTGTACCAACTAAGCACATGTTGTAGATGAGCAAACATATGTATGTGCTTGAGCATGTCCACCTTGAGCTAGCGACCTAGAATTCTTCCATAGAGTAGAGATCAATAACTTTGAATTCTTAAGCCACTTGAATTTATCAATCATGACGTTAGATGCAATTTATCACTTTCCTCGGTAGGCTTGGATATGATACTTTGAAATCCTTGATGCTCTTAACTTCACCCTAGCTACTTTGCTTATGGTCGCTATCCATAGCCTTAGCTTAGTTCCTCGTTTTAGCCATCTTGATCTCTTCATCACTTATCCTTGCCACAAATGAGTCAAGCCTTGCACCATAGAGATAAAACCATTCGAGATGCTACTCTATTTGTTTGTCCTTTGATTGATATCAATTATTCTTGCTTTTGCAATCCTTCAAACGTAGGTCCAAAGTAATATAGATAGCCAAATGACTTTAGCTAAAATCCAACTCGAAGTCTTGCAAATCTCTTCTTTGAACAAGTCGATAATCTTTATGAAGTATAAGAGTGAAAACCATTTGATATTGAACTTGGTAAACTTATTGTCTAGATCATCAAGTTCCATCTTGTAGCAATAGTGAAATCACTTGATGTTTTCCTTGACAAAGCTCACAACATTGGTTATCAATCTCTATCATGTGTTAATGGTGAAATCCCTTGATGCCATATTCATTTTTAATTTAATTCTCCCATTACAATACCACAAGCTTCTCCTTTCTTCAAAATGTGCTTTGCCCAACATAGAAAAGCCAACCAATTATCATATATCATCATGCCTTTATATTTGCTTTTCTTTAGCTTAGGATCACTTGTTGTATGCTTTATGTAAAGATCAATGGGAAGAACATCCTTTCTTTATCATGACATTCACTCTTAGTATGCTTATAATCATTACATATACATTGTCATGATCCATTCTTGTCTTTATTGCAATGTGAGCCAAAAGCATGAATTTACTCATAAATATCATTTATCAATAATCATTAACCTGCTCAAATGCTCCACAAGAGTGTTAGGGATTTAATCAAGTTGTCACTTAATTCACCAAAACCCACTTAAGGCTTGATTGCACTTACAATCTCCCCCTTTTTGGTGATTGATGACAACCTTGATTAAAGCTTACAAAAGATATAAAAATAAAGCTCATAAGAACCAAGATTTAGGTACAGCTCCCCCTCAATTCGTGCAAAGAATGGAATTCCAAAATTTTGGCCTAAAAATGCCAATATACACGTATTTCAAGAAAGACATGGAGCTCCCCCTAAATCTTAGCAAAGTGGGGTGCAACAAGTGTGTGAGACAGGATAAAATAAGTGTGTGATGCATATGACAAGAGTTAGCACAACCGAGAGACAAAACACAAAGAAGTGTGTGCTGTCTGGGGCACAACCGGTCAGACCGGTTTCACCCAGTCAACCCACAACATAGGGAAAACTAAGAAACAAAACTCATTCACCATACAATCATGCATCACAAACTACCATTAAGTCGCTTAGAAACATTTAAGGTACATTACACACATTGTAGCACACAATACAAGAGTTCTCAAGTCCAACACATAGATAAGGTTCCACAGATAAATATTACAGATCCAAATCTCTCAACAAGTCTCTAAGATAAAAGATAACTGGATACATAGGAGCTTGGGACTGCTCAGCACAAAACCGGTCAGACCGGTTTGCGAAACCGGTCCGACCGGTTTCACCCCTACAGCACAAGACAGATAAGCTTTAATCGTCTATTCTTCTCCCCCTTTGTCATCCATCACTAAAAACTTGGGGAAGAGGTGCTGCTGAGCATCACTGACCACCGTACTCCGGAGGAGCACCGCCATACGCCGGAGGAACACCACCATGTGGAGGAGGGTAGTCTAAGAGAGAATTTGAATTTTAGAACTTGAGAAAGAATGGTAGATGCTAATGAAAAAGAAATTGAACCACATCTTACCATCAATGTTGCCGAAGAGAGATTGATAAGCTTGAGATACAATACTTTCTCCGCTAGTAGGAGGTCCCATAGGAGGAGGTGGAGGATTAGGGACTTGATAACCAAAGTGATGAGCATATTGTTGAAAATAACCCTCGGAGCCTAGCTGCGCCACCATGCTGTCCACTGAAGGAATCTCGGGCTCCTCCGTCTCGGGAGAGGGTGGAGATCTAGGAGGCTCAAACCCGTGGTGATTGTGCAAAAGCTTGAGAGTGTCCTTCATTTGCTTCCTTTCTCTCCTAGATCTTTGCTGCTCAACTAACACATCCCTCTGGCTCTTACACATAGAAGTGAAAAAGTTCAAGAGCTTACGAATGGGAGAGGGTGGCTTGTCCCTTGGGCGGCTCTGCCGTTGCCCGCCCAAACCGGTCGGGCCGGTTTCCCAAACCGGTCGACCGGTTTGGTCCCCGACCGAGGCGGGCAAGCTGGCCGATCCTGCTGCTGACCTTCTCCTTCCTCCATCAACTCGTCGTACCTTACGGTGAAGGTAACCTCATCCTCTTGGGTACGGGGACCTTGAAAGGCTCATGCTTTGAATCCTTTAGATATTTTCTATGAGACGCTTTCTCGATGATAAGCATGATATATGGTGCATATCCACACAACCTCTGGGGGCTCTCGCTAATAGACTTGATTTCCTCCCAAATAAAGTCACTCACGAGAGAATGGAAGTCCGGGAGGCCTCATGTGAACGAGCAAGTCCTTAGCATAGTTAGAAATATCTGCCGGGTTTCCTCCCCTAGGTGTGAGGGTCAAGCGAAACATACGGTTCAAGACACTATAATAGGAGTAAAGTCCCGCTGCAAAACCCGCATTTGCTTGCTTGTCCCTAGGATACATGAACTTTATTGCGACGGCTCCATAGGACGAATGCCTCGGTGAATACAAGGAAGAGATAAATCTGCTTTGGACCGAGTCCAAGGAACCTAGCAAAGTTAGTGAAAGTGACACCGTATCTAGTCCCCTCGTTCATCCAATGCATTTTCCTAGCACTCTCATGTTCCTCAAAAGCAACAGTGGCATAGAACTGAGCAATTACCTCTCGTGTTCCAACTGTGCCTAAAACCCATCAGAGGCTTGATCCTTAGAGTAGTGCAAACACTTATGATATCTCTGAAAACAAAGCAATGTCCGCCCTCTCCATGTATGCCCAATCTATCCACCGAGCCTCTGCAATAATGCCCTTCTTCTTAGCAATAATGGCGGTGGAATAGAAGTCCCGCCGAAAGAAGGTGTGAAATCGATAATCTATCCCACCGGCCATGTCCTTAGACTCACCATAGGGCCATTCTCTTCTCTTCCTCCTAGCTGCCTCTGTCTTTCCCATACCAAGATAGTTCACAATCCGATGAGAGCTGGGATTGACGGGCCTACGGATCTCAAGCAACACCTCCTCTTCTTCTTCTTCTTCAACACCTCTTTCTCTTCCTCCTAAATCTTCTTCCTCATCATCATCATCGTCGTCATCATCTGCGGGTCCTTTCCCATGCCTAAACTGCATTCTGTAGTTCTCATCACTCTCATTATCATCACTAGACGTTTCATGCCCCTCTTCTTCTTCTTCTTCAACGATCTCGTCCACGGCGGGTTGAGATGCCCCGGACGTCCTAGGTCTCAAGATAGGCCCACCTTGGAGGCACCGGATGCCTCGATCGGACCGGAAACGCCTTCGGGCTCATCAACCCTCTTTTGCTTCTTCGACCGAGTGTAGGTCTTAGAGAAGTCCGACATGTTGTTCCTGACCAAGAAAATGTTGCAAAGAATGTATAAGGAACATAGGAATTGATTTGGGACTTGACGAGAAACGAATTTGAAGAGACTAAAGAAAATCAGGGTTTCTGTCCGAGCAAAACCGGTCGACCGGTTTCGAAAACCGATCGAGACCGGTTTCGTCGGCTGAAACCCTAGATTAAGGAATTTGAAATGTAGCCATCCAAACTGATTCAAAACTTAAAGATAGCTTCCTGGGCATACTAGTTGATGATTGCTCAAAGGAATCCAAGAGATATTCAAGGAGCTAAGAGATCGGGCAAAGAGAACTTTTGAATACCTTGAGAGGATTGGAGAAGATGATTCAACTTCCAAAAACGGTCTCCAATCCGGTTAGGCCGAAGATTAGCACCTCTAGCCCTTAATCCCCAAAGGGAAAAGCTTTTCCTTGGTCCATTCTCAAGATTTCATGGTGGGAGAGTGAGAGAGGAGAGGTAGCACGGGAAAAGGGGAGTGTGGCTCGAGCTTGGTCTGGTGAGGATGAAGTGGGGATGGATAGAGAATATTCCAACTGAGATACCCCTTAAAGGGGTGGCCCCGGGGTAAAACCGGTCAGACCGGTTTCAGAAACCGGTCAGACCGGTTTCCCTCAGGAAACCAAAAGATGGTAGAATTTGAGTTGTTGAAGCTTGAATTGAGAACCAATAAGAGTGATATGTTCAAGATGAGTCCAGTTACTAGTTCTTTTTGAAGTAACACCTGAAGCTTCAAATCTTTATCCAAAGACCCCCTTTTTCTCCGAGAGAGAGGTGATTAAGAGAAAGATAAGATATTGAACGAATTTTGTTCTCTTTTTCTTTTAAGACGAATCTAGTGAGCTGGGAAGATTAAGCAATAAACTAGGGTCACTAGATAAATCCCTTAGATAGATGTTTCCATTTAGGTTCAAAAGCTCCTTGATACTTCCAAGAAACTTAGAGAGAAAAGGATATGAGGAAAATGTTGGACTTAAGAAAATCTCACCACTTGTGACTAGCCATCAATCGAGCACGTTTAACCATAGTCACATGTGGGTCGATCGGGTCATGAGGACCAAACTCCAAATATTTTCAAAGTTCAAACATGTCCTATCATGCTAGTTAGGTTTTTCAAAGAACTAACCCTATGTCACTCAAACATGTGGCTAAACATGATATAGGACCTCATTAGTATATTTAATTCATGCCTCTCACATTACAAGAAGCAATTGACATAAAGTCAATATAAAGGTAGGCATCAATTAAATATCCAATTGAAATCCACAAGAGACCGCGAATAACCACATGCTAAGAAAATGCACACCCTAGCATGAATGAAACCTAGATGATAAAGGTAGAAAAAGAAATGAGTGTGAGTCATACCTTTGCCTCTAGCTTATCACATCTTCACATTGGTGAATTGTGATTTCCCTTTACTTGTACATTATCAAGTTAGATCAAAGTTATAGCTCTCATTTGATAGACCTTTATACACAACGTGAGAGAGAGACACTTAAGTAGCACAAGTACTAGTCTCAATCCTTGGTGACCTTTTGGGTTAAAGAGACAAAGAGTTCACCAAAAATTGAAACCTCACAATATAGATCAAATTCCCTTTGTTTATGGGGCACATGAATTGATGTAAACAACTAGGGTCACATGCACCATGTTGACAATTAAGTCCAACTTGAGGAATTTAAACTATATTGTGGTGAGTATCTATGCTTTAAGGTTAGTTCCATAATCCAAAGAAAAAGATTTGCTCAAAAATACCCTTTTGGATTCAAGAATCATAGCATACTCCATGGAGAGAGAAATGAGCTCTCAATTTGAGACTACAAGAGATCACTTAGATGAAGGCATTAGTCTCAAAGCCACAAATTGTAGAGTGATCTCCCCCTAGATAGGTGCATCATGAATTTGAATTGCATGAGACGAGCACTTGGTCAAATTAATGAACTAGGAGAGGTCACTTTACAAATTGTTCTAGGCACAAAAGAAAAGTAATTCACAAAAATTGAAATTGTGCCAAGAGTACTTACTATCACCAAGATAGTGTGTGTATGATGCTTAATCAGAGGCTGAGGATATATGTTTGAAATTCTTGGGCTAATCTTGAAGTTTAATACAAAGTCAAACTGTCCTGGGCCGAAACCGGTCAGACCGGTTTGGCAAACCGGTCAGACCGGTTTTGCCAGTCAGTTCAACCACCATTTCTTCAAGACTCCATCAGCTCCTAATGCAGGCATATCTTCATGAGTGTATGATTTTTGATAATCACCTTGATTCTGCAGACTTTATAGGTCTGAACTTCCAAAAACTCGGATGCTCCGAAGATTTTCCCGCAGGTTGAGTTCTCGCAAAGAAACTTCGGAACCTCTCGAGGAAATTCTCGGAACCTCCGAGGTCCGTACCACCGAAACACGGGCAAGTGTGTGGCCTTTGGAGTTTGTGTTAAAGCTTGGGATTTCTCTTCATCTTCTCATATGCTTCAACTTGTTCTAACATCACATACGGCCAAACACTTGATTGACTTACAATTTGCTTCTCATTTGAATCGCACAAATTAAATCGAAATGCTCTACTAGAGAGCGATTACAAGCATCACATGGAAAGAGGAGCATATTTGTATAACAAAGTACTTAGACAAGCCAAGTGCACAAAACCAAGGCCTTGAGCACAAGAAACCACTTAGGATCAATTGACTAAGATAAAAGATGAAGCTTATGTTACCAAGATGTCATTGGAGTAGAAAAAGAGAGTTTATACTTTATGCTCGGCATTACTCTAGTTCATTGATCTTCTCTTGAAATTTGCCAAGCCTCCAATGCATCTCCATGCTCCTGCAACTCTAGCAAGCTCTTTTTGGTACCCAAACCATGTTGGGTCCTTTAAGGTTAGTCACAATGGATTTTGGGATCCAAATGGTTCTTATGCTAGGTTGAGGTGAACTAATCACTCTAGTAGCATAAGTATCATTCGTGTTATCCCTAAGCCTTGATAATGCATAATTGACAAGTTTTGACTTAGGAATGTCACCATTTGGACACTTATTACTTTCATGTCCCTTTGACCGACAAGTGTAGCAAAGACGGCCCTTGATCTTTCTTGATGAGGCCTTGCACTTGTTATTGCTCACTTGCCCCTTCTTGATGCGAAGGCTTGCTTGTAGAGGCTTGATTGTGCTTGATATGCACTCGAGGCGCCATCTTGTTCCCAAAACCGGTCTAATTAGGTTTCCCAAACCGATCGACCGGTTTGGTACAGACAGCACCCCGGTTACTTGTGGACAATCACCAATGAAGTGTCCGTGTTGCTTGCATTTGTAGCATATCCTTCTCCTTAGCTTCCCTTGCCTTTTCTTGTTGTTTTTGAGCTGAGGAGAGCACATCGATGCATAATGCCCCTTATTTGAGTGCTTGAATGATTGTATGTCATCAAACTCCTTTTTCTTCATTTCTTGATCCTTGTGATTTTTGCCTCGCTTCTTCGGTCGAAAGGTTGAGCTAGTGCGGTTTGAACACTTCTCAAGCTTCTTCACCATGTTGTCACGGTTATCTTGACAAGGTTGCACTTGACTCTTTCCCTTCAACTTACTCAAGTCAACTTTAAGCCTTTCGACCTCTTGCATGAGTTGATCATTTTCTTTCACAATGAGGTCATCACAAGTCTCTACAAATACATGCTCAATACTAGATTGGCTTGCTTGAGAACAACAAGGTTTAGTACAAGGCAATTCAATATTGACACGTGAGCAAGTGCATGTGTGTGAGAGAGGTTGAGTGGATTTTACCGACGAGAGGACAACCTCATGAGCCACTTCTAGACAAGAATATGATTCTACAAGCATTTCATGAGAGCATTCAAGCTCTTTGTGACGTGCTTGCAATGCCATATGCTCGCTAGTGAGTTTTTCAAGCCTTTCATTGAGCACCTTCCTTTCTTGCTCCAAAGACGCTACACATGTAGACGTGTTAGTAGCACAAGCAACTTTGTCAAGCAAGATATCACATTTATTATCTAAGGTAGAGTAAGAGAGCTTGAAGGCTTCAAGTTTTTGAGTCAAAGTCTTTATGATGCCAACTTGATCTTCAACTCTCTTTGACATTTGATTGTCCTTGGTTTCCTTGCTTTTCTTGGCCATCAAGCACTTGTGATCATCAACACCGAGATTTGAGGATCTAGAAACCGTCGGTGTTTTGATCGCCTTCTTGAACGCTTGCTGCTTCTAGTTGCACTCATCCTCGTGAAAACCGGTCGACCGGTTTTGAAAACCGGTTGGACCGATTTCCCCACGGGGTCACCCGACTTGCCTTTCTTGTCTTGCTTGATCCTCGGGTGTGATAAGCGTAGCATCGGTGTGTACTCCGGAGGCGAGCACCCTTCGAAGATACATTTGCACCTTGATCCTCACTAGTTGACGGCTTATCATGCTCAAACCTCAAATCTTCATTTTGGCCTATGATTTCTCTTTTCTCATCACACTTGGCCGAGATGTCATCATGAGTGCATGAAGATGATTGGTTTGACGCTGTGGCTTTACTTTGCATGCTTACTCTTTGATTTTGATATTTACATTTGGGCATACCGTAGACCTCTTGAATAATTTCCCAAATGTCATGTGCATCAACTATGTCGTCATAAATCAATTCCCGCATGTCACAACTCAAGGTACTACGAATGTAATCGGTAACTTGAGCGTTGAGTTGCCAACATTCTAACTCCTCTCTAGATAAATTTGACAAGTCAAAGTTGTCTATTCTAGTGCAAGGAGGAAGAATTCTAGCGACTACAACCTTGCTCGGCATATGGACCAAAGGTCCTAATTTTATTGAGTACATGAGCGAGACCAAGACTCAAAGTTTGAACCACCTAGTGTCAATGGCTCAAGAGATACCTCAGACGTTATCGACATCTTTTCTCCAAGCGGTTAAGCTCGATTTCGGAGAACCTTGCTCTGATACCAATTGAAAGGATCTTGATGTCGCCTAGAGGGGGGTGAATAGGCGAATCTGCACACTTAAAAATATTCAACCCACTGTTAGTACTGAAACCGGTCAGACCGGTTTCCAAAACCGGTCAGACCGGTTTTACACAGACAGAACCAACAATAAGTAAAACCCCTCTTCAAGTTCTAGCATAAACCAAACTTGGTGTGGACTTCCACAGGGACTTCCAAGAGTACCAACAAGCTCCCTCGCACACGGTACAAGCACACCAAAGTAGATCGAAGCGGAAGCATAAGATATATGCTAGAAAGAGAGATAAAACAACAAGCAAGATATATATGAAGTAAAAGCGCAATTGACACAAGGATTTATCCCGTGGTTCGGCTCGCCACAAAGGCTTGCTTATGTCCACGTTGTTGAGGTATCCACACAAGGATAGACTCGCCACACAAGGCTTGCCCTTTCCCTCGATCTCAAGTCAAGAGAACAATCTCTTGAGATGAGAGGTTTTCCACTAGATTCACGGGGGTAATACAAACTTCTTGGAGCTTCCACAATCTCGGATTGGAGCTTCCAAGCGACCTCTAGCCGTCTAGGAGCAAATGCTCCAAGAGTAAAAGATGCTTCAAAGATCTTCAACGAAATCGGCGGGTGCTCAAGTGCGGGATGCTCACTAGGCTTCTCAAAGCTCTCTAAAGCTCTCACACTAGTCACTCTCTTAACCCAACTCAAGGATATGGCACTAGAGGCTTAAATCTCACTTAGAGAGGTTGGGAAGAGCTTTGCTATGGTTCGGGAATGTGTTAGGAGTGAAGAGAACCAGCGGCCCCTCAAAGAGGAGCTCATGGGTATAAATACCCACCTCACTCAAAACTAGCCGTTAGTCTGTCAGACAAAACCGGTCGGACGGTTTGCCAAACCGGTCGACCGGTCTTCAAACCAACTAGCCGTTGGACGGTGTCAGTGCCCAAACCGGTCAGACCGGTTTCCAAAACCGGTCAGACCGGTTTTGGCCAGAGAGCTCAACTAAGGTTTTGATCTCACGGGTTAGTCTCTCTAGGTTCCACTTGAGCACTTTTTGATGTTTGTTGTCCAACCAATGATTCATCCCTCTTGATAGTACGGCATACCTAAACTCAAGATAAAAGATAAATCCTAATTAATCCACTTGAGCTTGAACCTCCAAGCTATGCCGATAAATGATCTTCAATGATTCGAGGGCTTCCAATGACGTGTACCAACTAAGCACATGTTGTAGATGAGCAAACATATGTATGTGCTTGAGCATGTCCACCTTGAGCTAGCGACCTAGAATTCTTCCATAGAGTAGAGATCAATAACTTTGAATTCTTAAGCCACTTGAATTTATCAATCATGACGTTAGATGCAATTTATCACTTTCCTCGGTAGGCTTGGATATGATACTTTGAAATCCTTGATGCTCTTAACTTCACCCTAGCTACTTTGCTTATGGTCGCTATCCATAGCCTTAGCTTAGTTCCTCGTTTTAGCCATCTTGATCTCTTCATCACTTATCCTTGCCATAATTGAGTCAAGCCTTGCACCATAGAGATAAAATCAAACGAGATGCCACTCAATTTGTTTGTCCTTTGATTGATATCAATTATCCTTGCTTTTGCAATCTTTCAAATGTAGGTCCAAAGTAATATAGATAGCCAAATGACCTTAGCTAAAATCCAACTCGAAGTCTTGCAAATCTCTTCTTTGAACAAGTCAATAATCTTCATGAAGTGTAAGAGTGAAAACCACTTGATATTGAACTCGGTAAACTTATTGTCTAGATCATCAAGTTCCATCTTGTAGCAATCGTGAAATCACTTGATGTTTTTCTTGACAAAGCTCACAACATTGGTTATCAATCTCTATCATGTGTTAATGGTGAAATCCCTTGATGCCATATTCATTTTTAATTTAATTCTCCCATTACAATACCACAAGCTTCTCCTTTCTTCAAAATGTGCTTTGCCCAACATAGAAAAGCCAACCAATTATCATATATCATCATGCCTTTATATTTGCTTTTCTTTAGCTTAGGATCACTTGTTGTATGCTTTATGTAAAGATCAATGGGAAGAACATCCTTTCTTTATCATGACATTCACTCTTAGTATGCTTATAATCATTACATATACATTGTCATGATCCATTCTTGTCTTTATTGCAATGTGAGCCAAAAGCATGAATTTACTCATAAATATCATTTATCAATAATCATTAACCTGCTCAAATGCTCCACAAGAGTGTTAGGGATTTAATCAAGTTGTCACTTAATTCACCAAAACCCACTTAAGGCTTGATTGCACTTACACTCATCGGTCGAGGCCTCTCCAAGCTGCATCAAATAATGAGCAATGTGCTCCACCGTGCTTGTATCATCCTCGCCCGCAGAACTTCGTAAACTCCGTAGGAGGCTTCACCCTTGGCGGCAAGATCACTCTATAATACCATTCCGGGAAGGGAGGTGTGTAAGCTGGTCCTTGCATTTTAGGCTTGAGGCCGAATTGATTTTGCATCAGATCGGCCATCTTTTGAACCAGAATGTCATCTTCCTGCACTCCTGCAGCTGTGCCGTACCCAGGATTCGGGAGAGCATCAATGGCGCCATAATCCATAACCTCGTGGTAACCCCCACCGTACAAGTTTCTCTGCAACCTGTTACTAGCTGGAGCTATCTTGTAAGTGGAATTGGGCGGTACTCCAGATGAGCCGAACGTCATTTCCCCATATGTAGGCTGATATGGGTTTGGGTCGTTGAACTCGGTTGACTCGTATTGCCTTGCGAGAGGTGGCCGGACCGGTTGTCCCCCCGCGCCTCGTAGAGGGGGTTGCATTGGCTGACTTCCAGCGCTTTGTGGAGGAGGCCGGATTGGCTGGCTCCCAACGCTTTGTGGAGGAGGCCGGATCGGCTGGCTTTGCAATGGTGGTTGAGCTCCTGTTGGTTGAGCAGAACTGGTTTCCCCGACTTCTGTTGAATATGCGTGAGGGGATACTCGACTAAAAACCTGTTCCATGCCTGGGCCAAACACACCCACCATCATTTGCTTGAACATGCTCAGGAAAGCCCTATGATGCCTACCCGGCCACGGCTTACGTAGAATCCCGAAATACCTGTAGAGCCTCCTCCTTCTCTTGAAGAGTCGTGGCGTCAGTCTCTCCTGACAACAGAACCCTGGGCATTTCATTTTTAAGATATGGAACGCCACTCCTTGTTCTTCTTGAACGACATCAAGCACTTCAACTGGAATTGATCTGTAGCGTCTTTCGACCGTTGTAGTTGCTCTGGAGAAAGGTCATCAACGGTGACGTCCATAACGTCGCCGATCTCGGGCATCTTGTTTTCGGCTATAGATGTCCCATCGGGCGTGCCAAAAAGTGTGTTGACACGAAATCCGCCCCCTGTGCCAAGCACACAACAAGTTGAACGAGCTAGCTTAACACGTGAAAAGATTCCAAGGCGTGCCAGTCAATTTTCCCTGAAAATTAACAAAAGACAAAGTAGTTAAATACCAAAGCTTGGAACTTGCCGGGTGGTACCAGACTGTTCCATATTTACGGCTAGAAAGCCATGTGAGATGACATATAGCTATGAGAAGCTATCTGCCAGCAAACTAGAAACCATTCGGGAGCTTTAAAGCGCGAAACAGAAAATAGCTGAACGGATGACGCAAGCATGACGATAAATCGGTCTTTATTTGGATAAAATTACACGTGCACAAGACCATGACCGATCCTCGAGAATAAATAACAATAAATAATAAATGAAGCAAAAGCATGATTACAAACATGTAATGAACAAGCATGCATAGGTCCAAAGCACTAGTCTACCGCATGTCTAGATGCTTTGAAACCCGTCAAGCATGAGGCCAAACAAGTTTATCCACCGCATGATACAACTTGTTTGAAATCACACCACCAACCACAAATAGATCTATCCACCACATGATACAATCTAGATATGGTAAGCTAAAAGCACTCGTTGTTTAAGACATAACTTATAAACACGGTTTTACTCGTGAAAGCATAACCGAATACGGCTGAACAGTCGAATCGGGGTCCATGAAGAAGGAACAAACATTGCCAATGATGGCAGACCTATCAGATTGAATTAAAAATCTAATCCACCGGATGATTAGCTTTAAGACAACCCAAAAACCTGCATCTACTTCGGACTACTTAACAAGATCTCGAACTCTTCTTAGAACTTGAATATTCGGACCTGTAAAGTAAGATAAACCATCCACCAGACTACTTAGTCTTGCGATATTTTTGGTTTGTGGAATAAACATCATAGATAGTGATGCTGCTTAGTATTTAGAATAAAACCAACTACTTCTGGAAACTTCAGCAGTATACTAAATACTAAAGAAACAAAGGAAACAACAAACTCCGAAAATATCCAATGAAACTCATGAATAACCATGACAAAAGGAAACAATAAAGAGAGAAGGAAGCCAATCGGTATAACACTGGGTATTTCTGCGGGATGCACAGTACATGCTTACCCTTAAGCCATGGCTCGGAACTGTGTAGTTGTTTTCAGTCACTGCAGGGAGATAAAATGTAGCATAAATCTTCTTAGAAATACTATTAACCTTGTACATGCCTTGGTTCTCCCCGACCTACCACAGAAGTAACTATAAATTCACCAAAAGAAGTGATGGGAGAACAAAACAGACAAATTCAGTTATGTGGGGCACTTTTTCTCCCATCAAGAAAACTGAAGGATCTGCAGACATTTTTCATCCAATATAGAATTTTATACCACCCTCACAAGAGCATGCTTCTTAACTGGCAGTTTCACCCAAATGGACATTTGGAGACTTCTTTATGTTCTGCAACCATGGGTGATCTGGAGGAGAATACAAGCTTATTAGAGAAATGTAAAGGAGAGAGCACTATTAAAACCATAGAGCCATTTGAGATGGAAATATTATCTAGTTGCTTTAGTGTTGATCAAAATGAACAAAACACAATGTAGTCATTTAGTGCAAGAATCATCATTATCGAGCAAAACTTCATGAGCTGTTAATTGTCTTTTTAGATCTGAATTGAGCAATCCTCCAACAAGATCTTTCATCTTAAAAAGGACAGAAAAAAATATCAAGCAGTTCAAGATATTCAGGGAAAAACTCACATTCTCATCCGCTGTAAGGTATATTTTGCCATCTTCATCTGCAGCAGCTGCACTTTAAAAGAGATCCAAATAATTTATATGTGCAAGGTCAACTGTTTTTCAGATAACATTGAGAACTAAATAAATGATCAGTCCTTACCTTAGCAACTACCCCAGCTTGGACCTACTTGATCTCAAATTTGTGAAATTAATCTCTGTTTTACAACTTCAAACCTACATTGCCACATCAGCATCTGAGTGGAATTAGATAGTAGACAACATATAATTATCATATTAAGAGCTATTAAACTATGCAAACTCAAATATTTAAAATCTGAAACCTTGACCATCACAAAACACTGACATCTTCCTTTCAAAATGCTAAGCTACTCAAGCATGGAAAGGAGGCTGCAAAAATTTAGGATTGAAACTTATTCTAGAAAACTACAAGCACAGAAAGAATGCAGGTTGTAGGTTGCTACCATGTTCCTACTGGAGCCAATAAATCTATGGAGCAGCTCATGCTGAATCTACCCAACAAACAGTAGACAGACAAACCTGCAGTCTTGCACGACACTGCAAGAGTGGAAAAAGGTAAAAGTACAGAAAGAATTTAGGGTGACTTACAGTGTGGCTACTTGAAGGTATCCTATGTTGTAAGGTATTTCTCCAGAGAGTTGGTTGTATGAAATATCCCTACAGGCCAAATAGGGGGGGGGGGGGGGTTAGGATCCTAACGTAAGGAGAACCAAAAGATCAATAAAATCACCAGGGCCAACATACAGAATCTCAAAGCTAGTACAGTTCCCTATGCCGTCTGGAATGGTTCCTGTGAGATTGTTTCCCTTACATCACTGCATATATGCAAGAGAACTATGTCAACAAGGATCAAACTGTGGATGTCATGTGTAGGACACAATGGAGCAGGACTGTTGAACTTACAAGTATAGAGTTAGGCCATCAGCGTCTGGAGCAGGGTGGACGCATGATTAAAACAACAAAAGATCATTGTTCTTTTCTGCAGGTTGCAGGGACTACTTGTTTAGAAGAAATTACTTAACAAGAACTAAAAATTATGCCTCTTACATGCTTATTTGGCAAAGTTTAGTTAACTCTCCAATCGAAGGAGATGTACACGCACCTCTCCAATCGAAGGAGATGTACACGCACGTCGCTTTCTCTTGCTGGGATTCCAAGGCTCACAAAGTGGAAGTTTGGTTGACGGCGTCACCCGAATTTTCGTTATCACCCATTGTGAGTGACCTCAATCGGAGAAGCCGTACACGATCGGCTGCAGGCGAGAGGATCGCGGTGCGGACTCGGCCGTAGATGAAGTAGTTGTTCGCTCGTAGTCGACGCGAGAGGAAGTAGTCGTTCGTAGTCGACGTAGAGGAAGTAGTCGTACGGGAGCGAGCAGTCGCGTGAAGACGCTGCCCAAAAACCTTATCGCTCGCCTATCCCGAACAGGATCTCAGCAGCAAGGCGAGGTTCCGGAGGCTCTGCTCTTGCCGGTACCGTGCGCGTGGTGCAAGCGATGGAGATGCAAAAGAAAGCAGCAAATAGAAGAAGAAGAGGGATTTCTCCTGAATAGGAGTACCTGATTTGTGAATTGGCAACCTGAGGGAGAGGAGGAGGGCGCCTTATATAGGCGAGCAGAAGGCACAGGGGGATGAACCTAGACGTCACGATTAATGTGCCTCGGGTAGTAACGGTCGCGGTTAAGGCTCTGAGTAACTGTCGCAGTTTAAGGGCTCCTGGTAACTGTCATGATTAAGAGGCTATTGACAGCCAACAGTAACGTTCACCATTAAGGGGTCATCAACAGCAAAAAGATTCTCCTGCCCCGCAACACGTCACGTTCGTCCGACCGACCGCACAGCCCGCTCGTCACGCCCACGCCCTCGAGGCTCTGAGTAACTGTTGCGGTTTAAGGGCTCTTGGTAATTGTCACGATTAAGAGGCCATTGACAGCCAACAGTAACATTCACCATTAAGGGGTCATCAACAGCAAAAAGATGCTCCCGCCCCGCAACACGTCACGGACGGACCGTCCGTCCGTCCGTCCGTCCATCTGACCGCACCGCACCGCTCGTCACATCACGTCACGCCCACGGCCTTAGCTCGGCGAGGCGAGCGAGCGAGCGCGTGGCACGCCTATCTCCTTTATTCAACTTCACAAGAGGTGTACCAAAAGGTTACCTAATAAGTTGGATGGGAGACTCCTCCAATACCATACAGTATTTCTCTCTTTACTTTAGCATTAAACACATGGACTTTTAATTCTTTCATTATTACAATAAATGGCCCTATAAGCCCATTTATTTTAACAGCCGGAGCCCAATAGGTTCTCGGCGCTTCTTGCGTATATGTACCATGCGTTGCGTACGTCCCGGGCGGCGAGGGCGAGGACGTCAGCGCAGGAGACGACACCTGGGCACTAGCTCTCCATGGCAGCCTTGGCCAGCTTCACCGTGTCGAACGCCTCCTGCGACAGGTTCTTGTTCTGCTCCATGTCGCGCTCCACCGCGGGCGCCGCCGCCGTCGTCGGCGCGATCAGGACGGACGCGTCGCATCCCTGCACGAAATTCACATCATCAGAATCAATCTACAATAATAATACGACAATTATCGTTACGCAATGCGAGACTGCATATATTATTCTGAAATTATTGTCTGCTCCACCGTGACGTACTTCAATGAAGCAGTCGTGGTGGAAGAGACAGAGCACGGTGGGCCCGGCGGCGGGGAAGTCCCTGTACCGGGCAGCAGTGACACCGGCAACGATCTGGTCGATCGCGGGGCACATCTTGGCGTAGAAGTCCAGCGACATCCTGTGCCGCTCCGGCAGCCGCCTGCTCCCGCCGCCGCCGTCGGCAGCGACTGCGCCTCCCTGGCGCGCGACGTCCCGATGAGGGACGACGACGCGACGACGAGCAGGAGGAACAAGGTGACGGCGCGGTGGATGATGGGGGGGAGGAAGGAGAGGGCGGTGGCGGCGGCGCGAGTGGGGTAGGGCAAGCAGTGCCCGGAGCGAGGAGGTGGAGGAGGGGATCTCGGGAGACGGAGGCGGGATGGAGGGAGGTTACAGGCAAGTTGGGCGCGGCGGGGAAGGAAAGGGATCGGGATCGGGATTGACGCTGGTGGGTCGGGGGCGAGTACGGTGGGTGGGTAGACTGCGGGTGAGAAAAAACGGAGGAAATCGCCAAAAGTATTTTCTAACGTCAAGAAAATGGTTACCCCCTCCCTTTTGGTTGTCCGGAATTGCTATTTTTTGATCTTTATAACAGGTGGGTCCTACTGTGAGGGATAAGAGTAAAACTTTTTGGTAAAACGTGTTTTCAAAAGAACTCGATCTTTATAGTATAGATTTACATTCCTCTAAATCAAAGGACGCGCAATAAATGATTTTGAAACTTTTAGTATGTGTTGGTGGACTATGGACACTTGAAGCATTTCACTTTTATTAGGAATTTTCCATTATAAGATGTGGTTTGATGCCATTCTTCATTTTCTACCGTTTTTCTCCGGAAGTAAGAGAGTGATAAGTCAAATGGACTTCAACCCAAATTGACTGACATATAGCCAACGCAACATTTGTAGTGCTTTCGAAGCATAGATGATAGGAAATGGTGACCGAACGTTTTCAGAAATTGGTTAAGTTTCTATCCGTATACAAGATTTTCAAAGAAAAATGTTCATTTTACTACCCCGAACAAATTAATTGTTTTATCCATTAGTCTATCTCAACAAATTTTGATTTAATTTTCCTAACTAACTTCCTTTTGTTTCCTCACATACAAATTTAGTTTGAAGTTTAAATTTGACAATTGGCATTATATGCTATATATGATATGAAAACATTTTAAAAATCTTTCAAGCAAGTTATGATGTTCTATACCTTATGAAATTTGAACTTACACCTTAACTTTATAGGTGGGCAATGCAAAATTGAAATGGACTAAAATCATTAGGGGTTTTGGATTGGGTTGATTGGAATAGTTCCGCGGATCGGAGTAAACTGTTCAGCGAGCTTAATTTATTTCAAGTAGAATAGGCCTGTTTCATCTCTTAAGATTCAAGCTCTGTCTTCACAATTTACTATTCCCTCTGTGCTTATATATATAACGTTTAGGACAAGAAAAATAGTTTTTGTTCTAAACAACATATATTTAAGGACAGAGGTAGTATAATTTTTAGTCCATGAGGATCGTAATTTGGTTTTGCCATCGGGTTGTCGATTTTTGTGGGGAGTGTGTCGGTGATATAATAATGTGCATGCACCACGTATTTACATTACATTGAATGGCAATATCTGAAAGTTGGAGATTGAGATCGAGAAGGCAGTGGCGGATAGGGCCTCTTCAACTTCTCTAAGCAGGCTACATGTGATTTTGTGGCAACTTTCTCTCCCCACTTAATGAAAAATGTGTTTTGTACATCTTAAAAAGAACTGTTGAGCTCGACTTGTTTGGTGTACTAGCACTGATGTACGTGCGGCACGCACGTGTTTGCTAACCGCTACTATAAGTTAGTTTATGATGCCGTAGTTCAACAAATTCAATAGACAATAAAATTTCAGAATTTAATTACTTTTAAGATAATATTCATGCTAACAAAGAATTGTTTTCATTTTACCGTGAGCTCTAGATTCTCCCGTTGCGAGGCTATATATTTACCGGAAAGTGGAACAGGAAGAAGGATAGCGGGAGTTCTCTTTTTTGTCATTCCTTTAAAATCAATATTCCATTATTTTCTTCCATCTCTCGTTACTTTTCAGGCACTCATCTTCCTTTATATATCTACCCTATAAAACCACAACAAATTTAAAGGTCTTCACCATCTAGTCTAATGGACTCAAGTGTCAGATGAGTCAGATTTGGCAGTTTGTTGAGCCCATCAACAGAAAGCCATGCATTTTAAGGCCCAACTTGATGAGATTGAGACCTGTTTGGAAATAGATCATCACCACATCCAGTATTAACCAGTAAGACATCTGGGGGCTAAATAGAGTATGATGGATTGGCTTCTTCAACATGTACATAATAAATCTGAGAATATTTACGAAAAGGCTGAAACAAGCTTATTTGCTACTATCAAGTAATAACATCAAGTCGTGAGCTCAACATTGACTTAGGCCATGAACGAAACATGCTATCTAATCTTTCTTTCAGAAAATTTAGGATTCGGCATATTTCGACACTCATGGTTTATATTTCAGAATGTAATGTACATTATCTAAGTGACATGTGACTCCTGCACAACATGCATGTCAATGAGGCATTGAGCAGAAAATCCTGATTTTGCTCGTTATTTTGAAGTTCAGATTACACAACTAAGCAAGCTAGAGAGAGGAACAGAAGGTACATAAAAAAAGGTAGCAATATTAGGCTATGTAACAGCACATAAAAAGAACAGCCACTCTATGAATCCACAGACCGAGGTAAACATTTTTGCAAGGCAAGAGCATTAGGTCAATATATCCTCCTTTCCGTAACATCTGTCAGACGTGTGTACAGAGCTAGACTGCACTTTAGCTCAAGTTTAGCTCCTTCAAAGTTCAACATTAATTCTTCCATTAAAATAATGTAAACTACAAAAAAGAAACAGTTCATGAGACCACTACAACCTTTTTTGTGTGTGTCAAACCTTTGTTATGACTATGAAAAACTGATCAAACGCATACATAGAAACACAAGTACTACTCGTTCATGTTATACCTGTACTGTGCCTTAGATTAGTGTTAAAAAATAGCGGTGTTTAAGCTATGACTCGTCCTTACACCAAACGTAGCATGACAGGCCGCAGAAACAACAAACTAATGAATCAAACCTCAATCTCAGACAGGAAAAAGGGGAGCTCAGAGCAGTGGAAGATGAGAGGGAGCGCCTCCGCCTTCCTCCAGCACGCCTGCGGCCAGTAATTGGTGATCTCCCCACCGTCCCGGAGGACGGGCCCGCGGCGGTGGCTGCCCACGATGCCATGGCCTCCCCGCTGGTGAGGTGCAGGTCGTCGTACGCTCTCTAAATTGTGATTCTACATGTCTTCCACTCCACCACATCCACTCCCTAATTAATTGACATGTGGGTCTGGCGTGAGGGGTACGGTAGGTCTGAATTAGGCGAGAAAAGTTTTTTAAAAAACTCATTCTTTTTAGCATAGATGAATTAACCCACTCTAGCCCGGGCCATGGAAAGAAAAGGTCGGCTCGTTTCAAGACCCAACAGAATAGAACATGAATTACGGGTGTAGTAGCCCGGTGGACCTGGTGGGCCACATTCCTTCCCTCGTGGGTTCTGACCGAGAGAAATCCAGCCTATACACACACTTGATCACCTGACAAGAATGTACAACACGCGACGCACCTCACGTCGATCTATGCAACTCGATCGACATGTTCCTCTGCATCCAAGCAATCCGGCAGTTTAGTTGCGGCGGCATACTGTAGCTAGAAAAAGATGAGATGCATGTTCAACATCACTTTTTTCTTTAAATTAAGGAGTACAACAAAGACACTCACAATACACACGCACTTACATTATGAATACACGTACGCAAATCTTACCCATGGAAACATCTTCGAATCGTCACGTTCTCAAGATTAACGAAGTCACCGGTAACACATCATCATTAGGGGCCGGCCGGTGGCAGATGTTCAGCGCCACACTGACGTCACTGAACCCCCGGGTGTGTCTTGTATGGATAGCATCAGGCCATCGGTTCTGTTTTATGTACATGCCGTGACTTAACTTTGTCGATCCGGCCGTGTACGTAGATGGCGTACGTCACGTCTACCTGGTCGGGATCGACGTCGACCTCTGAAAGCGACGCCGTGGCCAGTGGCCCCCATTGGCTGCTTCGTTCCTTGACGCCGAAGAACCGCGGCGGCGTCGGCGTCGTCGTCGTCGTGCTTGTCTGCTTCATCAGGTGCATTTTTTTATAGCCATTCGTGACGGTGATTTGATCGAGCTCATCAAATTGATTACGTACTGCTTGTTCTTCCTTCGTATAAAACTTTAACTCGAAGCAAAAACACAAAACTAGCTAGAATGCTAGATGCATGTTTGAATTTTTGGTTGGTCGATCGATCGTTTAGCTAGATTGAAGACTAAAAAACACACGTTCACTGTTTCAGATCGAACTTGCCTTCACTTCAGCAAAAACATGTGCATCAGCTGAACCTGGTGGCTGGTGCTACTACAAAATGATGAAGATGCAATCAACAGTAGCCGATCGACTGAACTGAAGAAGCCGGCCGGCACTCACATTCCTTAACGCGCACTTTGGTAGTTTGGTTGAACAAGAACAGTGGACGCATGCAGTGCAGTATTCAACTCAAAGCAATTTTCTATCGATGGACACCCTTATCACTGAAGCCCTTGTCACCTGGTGACGTACACGGCACACTTGAGTATATAGACCTGGCCAAATGAATGGTCCACCGTCTTTGTCGTCATGTATACTCACTTTGTTCCAAATTATAGATGATTTGATTTTTTTCAAATTTGACCACTCGTCTTATTTAAAGAATTGTGCAACATGTCATAATTTTTGTTGTGACTTATTTTATTAAAGAAAGTTCTTCAATAATGACTTAAATTTAACTAAGTTTACACAAATTTTTTCTAATAAGAGGAGCATCAAACTTGGGGTTTAAAAATTTAAACGCCCCATGATTTGGAACGGAGGGAACGCAAGGAGTAGATGGATGTTGGGGGTCCGAAAAATCGGAAGGGGCACTAAGACGGTCATTGCCGTGCGCCATTTCCTTTGTCGGACGCTTTCTATCGGGCACACGGCAAAGGCCTCTCTTTGTCGTGTGCCTAGGACCAGCCGCACGGCCCAGATAAACGTGTCGGTGCGGAATGTGGTCCCGACACTAACCAGTAATAAGCGCCAAGGTCTATCCCTCAATGGTCGATGCTAAGCAATAAAAGACACGAGTTTATCCCGGTTCCGGCACGGGGGCGTACGTCCGGCCGGTGGTGTGCTCAAGGCACTATATTGCTCGGCACGGGGGTGCTCGTAGTGAGGCTGCTACAAGCAAGGCGGGAGAGGAAGCGTGGCTTCCAAGTCCCTGGTGTAGTGGCTGAAGATGTTGTGGGAGAATTGGAGAGCAAGTGCGTGGCGCGGCCTGTCTCGTGTTGTGTTGCGTCGTGTGTTCGTCGCCGTGTCCTCTGTCCGTCCCCTGCGGCAGGGGGGTTCGTCCTCCTTTTATAGACCAAGGAGAGAGCGAATCACATGCATGCCGCGCTATTTAGCTACGTGAGGGAGCGTGATGTGCTATGCTATAGAGTAGGCAGCCGCCGGACGATCCTTGCAGCGATCCGGCCATCATGGCGTATCCTGTACCCGAACAGTGGCGGCTTCGAGGGTAAAAGGGCAGCGGACAGGGCGCGGATGTCTTCGGACGGGCTCGAGGGAGCTGGCCGACGTCGGTCCGTACGGGGAACGGTGGCGGGTAAGGCGGCGTCCCGTTCCCGCACGCTCCACGGCGGCCGGGGGCATTGCGCGCGGCGCCCGGCCGTGGGTTCGTACGCGCGGGGGCGGCGGCCATGCCGTTAACGGTGGCGGGGATGGCGTCCCACCGGCCTAGCCTTCACCCTAACCCCGCAAGGTCACAAGAAAGCAAGTCGAGGGTGCGGCCGGCCCCCCTTCGAGGGTTCGGCGTGTTAGCCGTGCGGAGCGAGCGCGCGCGGCGTCACGGGACGGCACCGGCCACGCCGCACGGTCCCCCCCCCCCCCGGTGGCGGGGATGGGCTCCCTCCCGGGGAGTTGGTGCGGCGGCACCGGGCGCGAGCCCCGGGCGCATGATGGCGCCGCCCCGCCGATGTCAGGGCATTAAATGCCCGCGTACGGGAGCGGGCGCGCGCGTGCGGAGTGCCCTCGAGCGAGGCGGACCCCGTTCGAGGGCGGAGCGGACCCTCGAGCGAGGGCGGAGCTCCGCTCGAGGTAAGCGCACCCCCCTCGAACGGGCGGAGCCCGCCCGAGGGAGGCGCGCGCCCTCGAGCGAGGCGAAGCCTGCTCGAGGGGATCTTCGAGTGGGCCGCCTTGGTGGGCCGTTGGGGGCCTCCCGCGGCGCGGCCGTGTCCCGCATGGTTAAGCGAGGCGTGTTTGGCTTTGTTGCGGGTTTTAAGTGGGGATTTCCCAGTTGTTTAAGGGGACCCCTAGGGGCTGTCCCCGACGATGAGCCCCCGAGCATCTGTGGGTTTTCCATTGAGGCTCCCGCAGATGCTGGAACCTACTGATAGGACGTTCTTCCCTCCTGGTCTTGCGAACGCTTTCCGTGGGGCCGCGTCAGCGGACCCGCAGGTCTAGCCCCCGAAGCCCTGCAGGAGCGTGGGTGCTCCTGCAGGGGTTGACCGCGAGACTTGGTCAGAGGGCGTGGTTCATGTTTCAACCGGCATCGGCAATGTCTCAGCCGGCTTCGGTGACGCACGCACTGCTGGCGCCATCTCCGGCGGGTGCAATTCAGGAGGTGTAGCCGTGCGTCAAGCCCCCGAGCCTGGGCCCGTTCAAGGCGATCGGTAGAGCTTTACGACTTGTTTTTTAACGCGCCCTCGCCGTCCCTCCGCGGGACGGAGGGTGAGGTTTCCGCAACTCCCATTGGTCGGGTCGCGAATTGCGGATTCCTCGTTGAGCTGTTAGTGGGTGGTTCGAGTGGACGCCCATGCCCCGTTTGATAAGAGTAGGCTGCGTGGTCCAGAGACACGTCCATTGAAGCGCTTGTGTGGGTTTGCTAGGTGGGGCTCGGCCCCGTTCGCTAGGGACCGAGGGCGCGGAAGCTCTCCCTCGGTGGGATCCCCCTACTAGCTGCCCTCGCTGGCTCTCGAACACGACATGTGGGGCACCCTCGAGCTGGAGGGCTCGATGAACGGCTCGAATGCGCGTGCCCTCGTTGTCCCCGACTGCGGTGATGCGGGGCGCCTCGTTCGAACCCATCGAGGGTCGGGCTTCGAACCTCGATCGGCGGGGCCGTGCGGGGGCGGCGGCTAAGCGCTCTCGGCACGGCATCTGCGACCGTCGAGGGGCCCGGGCGAGCCGGCCCTCGAGGCGCCGATCGAATACGGCGTGGCATGGGTGCTTGCGGCGCCCGTTTTGTTTCAAACGGGCCCCGAGGCGACCTTCTCACATCTGTACCCTTTCGAGGGTTGAAATTTTCCCCGAGCCGGGAGCTCGTGCCGCTCGAGGGTTCTCCTTACTTTGTAAGGAACCGGGCCTTTTAATGCTCCACAGTCGAGGCTACGGTTTCGCATCGCGGCGCGCCTTTTTAGGCGCCGCGGCCGCGCGCGTAGTGGGCGGCGTGGGCGGGCGGACGTGACCACCTGCCTCGGCCCTTGCTATTCTTCGCCGTGATGATGGCCTGTTCGCGGTGGCGTGGCCGCCGCGGTCGTGGAGGGGCCCGCCCGTCGGCGAGAAGGAAGATTCCCCTGCAGCTTAATGCGCGCGGGACATCCACCCGGAGAGCACGCCCACGGCTTATAAATGCGAGGGGAGGGAAAACGGCGATTTTTTACCTTAGAGTTCCGCCATTCTTGCCCCCCCGTGCTCTCGCCTTCGTTCTGCTCCCCGCCACCGCGCGCCTTCGCCATTAGAGCTCTTCTTCTTCTTTTTCTCCTCCGCTCCCGCATCCCTTGTCTTTTCTCATGGCGCCGCTTCCGCCCCTCACGATCCTCGACCCGTACGCCGGGGGAGCGGTCAACGGTGACCGGCGGCCCTCGGCGAGCCGGTCTCCGCCGGTCGGTTGGCGGCGAACGAGGAGGGCCGGCCGGCGGAGTGGATCGTGCCGCCGGCGGGGGACCACGCGCCCAACCCGCCGGAAGGCTACGTGGTGAGCTTCATCTCGCTTCCATGAGCGCGGCTTCGCCGCGCCGGCGAGCCGCTTCATGCGGGCACTTTGCCACCGCTACGGCGTGGAGTTACACAACTTCGTGCCGAACGCGATTTCGCGGTGGCCACGTTCGTGGGCGTCCGTGAGGGGTATCTAGGGATCCCGGTCAATTGGGAGCTCGTATACATCTCTTCCGCGCGGAGCTCTTCACGCAACCGACGACGGAGCGAGAGGACCCGCCGCGCGGTGCGCGCCGGCGGCATGTCGCTCGCCTCGCGGACGCGGTTCAAGGACGACTACATCCCGTGTACCATGACGACGAACAACGCCGGTGCGGAGCGGGGGTGGTTCTACCGCGCAACGCCGAGCCCGGCCTCCCCCCTACACCGGTCCGGTGCTCCCGGAGAAGCCAAACTCCCGGGGCCACGGGGTGTCCACGGTCCGGCATCGGAGGCGGCCGGACTCACTCCCCGGCCGCCCTAAAGAACCCGGCGACGCGCGGGGCGACCGAGGCGGGCGTCCTCGCCTTCCTCCACCACCGGCGGATCGTGCCTCGATGGAGAGGCCGCTCGCATCTTCGAGATGACGGAGGTGGCGGACCCCGTCGCGCCGGCGAGGTCGCGGATGCTCCCGACCCCCCTCGAGCGGGGGTATGCGCTCACCGGGCGCGGAACGCCGTCGACACCCGGATCTTTGCGCCGGGATCGGTCCCCGTGGGACCGCGAGATGCTCCCTACCGCCCGCCGGTAAATATGAATCTTGGCCCCGTTTTTGTTCTTGATGTTGCTCCCGGCCCCCGACACGCCTTTGACGTTCTCGCCCTGCAGTGGTGAGCTTCGGCGCCGCGAGAGTCCGTTCCGCCCACCCCCCGACTCCCGTGCGCTCGGCGGGCGGCGCAACAACGGGAGCGGGAGCGGGCGGCGCGCAAGAGGGAGCGCGCGCGGCGGCACCGCGAGCGCCGCGACCGGTGGGAGTGAGGAGTGCACCGCGGCGCGAGCAGCGGGGGCTCTCCTCCCCGGGGACCGAGGGAGTACTCGTCCTCGGAGGAGGACGAAGAGGAAGAAGGCGGGGGCGGGGCCCCTCCGATAGGTGGGAGCCCGCGCCCCGTCGCCGGAGCCGGCCCGGCGGCAAGGGCGGCATCGCCGGGGCGGGCGCGGCGGCGCCCGCCGCCGTGCAATCGACAACGGGAGCGGCGCGAGCCGCGGAGGTGCCGATGCGCGCTGCGGGCGCGCGCGCGGCAAGCGCGCCGCGCGCGGGGCGGGGGCCGCGCGCACGTCGGAGACGTCGGGGAGGCGCGGCGACGAGCGCATCGGCCGCGCCGGCCCTCATCCACCGAGGCCTCGAGGAAGAGGAAGCACGCCTTCTCCTCTTCGAGGTAAGGGGCTTGCTCTTCTACGGTCTTTGGTTTCTTGGCGACCGGCGTTCGATTTTTGCCGGTACTTGCGCGGGTGGTGCCGACCGTGCCTCCCCTCGCACCGGCCAAGGTGTTGAGGGCGGACGCGTCCGTACCCACCCGGCGGCGTTCATCGAGGATGCCGCGGGCGGGGGCGAGCACGGCGGCGGCGGGCGAGAGCTCGCGGGCGCAGCCGAGGCCTCGAGGCCTCGGCGGGCGGATCGGCTCGCCGCGGCGCAACCGGTGGTCGTCGAGGAGCGGCGGGCGGCGGTCGTGGTGGAGGCGCGGCCCGCGGCGGCGGTCGTGGTGGAGGCGCGGCCGGCGGTGGCGGCCGCGACGGAGGCGCGGTCCGCGGCGGCGGCCGCGGCGGAGGCGCGGTCCGCGGCGGCGGCCGCGGCGGAGAGCGCAGCGGGCGGCGGTGGGCGAGGAGGGCGGTCGGGCGCCCGTGGTCGCGGAGGTGCGGCGGAAGCGGTGGCCGCGGCGCGCGCGTCGGCGCCCGCGGCTATGGAGGCGCAAGCGGAGGTGCGGCGGAAGCGACGCGGGGGCGGCGCCGCCGGCGGCTCCCGGCGGCGGTGGTGGAGATCCGGACGACGACTCCCCGCCGCCGGGTGGGATCGGTGGGTGAGCTTCCCCACGCTCTCCCCCGAGTCCCGGGGGGGGGCCCTCGTGAGGCGACGCGATGGCCACATGGTGGCGGGGGCCGAGGGCATGGCGTCGAGGCCTCGTCTTCCCGCGCCGCCGGTCCGCCCGAGGTGGAGGGGATCGGCGGCGACCCGCCCGCATTTGCCGACGCCCCGTGGGGAGCGAGGAGCCGTGGGGGGAGCTCCGCAGCCATGGCGCCATGCTTGACCGTGCGTTGAACGAGGCGCTGAGGGTCTACGGCGGCCCCGCGTGGCGCGTCTTCCAGGTGGGGCATCGTTGCTCGTTTTTCCTCTTTTTCTCACTTCTGCGCGCCGTCTTTGTATCATGATGCTTACGGGTTTTGACTTGTGGGTGACAGGAGCTCGAGCGCCCGCCCGCGACAAGTATGGCGCCTTCGACCAGGTAAACGCCGAGCTCCACCAGCTCCGGGAGCGATGCGGCGCCTTCGACGCGCTCGCCGACGCCCTCAGGACCCCGGACGGTGGTTGTCGTACGGGCCATGGCCTCGCGCGATCAACTCCATGAGAGTGCAAGGCGAGACCCGGCGCGTCCCTCTAGCCTCGAGCGGGTCCGCACGACCCTCATTGATCGGGATGAGGCGGCCGCGGCGCGCGCTCGGATGCGGAGAAGATGCGTACGGCGGCGGCCAACCGGGAGGCGGAGGTGGCCGGCGTCCGCAACGAGAACCGAGGGCTTCGCTCGTCGCTCGAGGGGCGCGAGCACGGCGGCGTCCAGGGCGAGGAGCGGGCGCGCGCGCTCGAGCAAAGGGCCAAGGAGGCCGATGACTTGAAGGCCGCCCTCGATGCCAAGCTCGCGGCGCTCGCCGTTCGCCGAGGACCGCCTCTGCGCAGATCGCACCGCCCGTCAAGGAGCTGAGGGACGGCTCCAGCAGGAGCAGGCCGCCCTTGTCAACGCTCGGTCGGCCCTGGAGCGGGAGCGCGCTGCTCGCGAGGTGGCGCAGATGTCGCTGGAGGACCGGAACATCGAGTTCTCCAAGGTCGAGGGCGAGCTAATAGTGCTCAGTATCACAAGCGCGAACCAGGAGCTGGCCCTCCAGGAGCAAGGCGAGACCGTCAGGGGCCTCGAGCAGGCGGTCGAGGCCGGGCGCCACGCCTTCGAGATGGAGCGGAAGAAAGTTGAAGGTAAGTCGCTGTTTGACTCTTGTTTTGCTGGTTTTCTCTTAAGGGGTTCGCACCTGTTTTTCTGATTTCTTTCTTGTCTGACAACTCCAGGCTTGCGCACCGCGCTGGGGCACGCGGCCGAGCGGGCCGAGGCGCTGCAGACCTCCTACAACTCCTCCGAGCCGGGGGCTGCGGGGAGTTGCGCAATGCGGCCCTCGAGACCTGCCGGGCCGTGGAGGAGGGCGAGGCACGGGCGGTAGCTCGGCCGGACGGCCGCCCGCGCGCCCTTAGCGGCCACGTCGCCGGCGCATGCGCCGGGCGCTTCATCCGGGCGTCCGAGAGGCCCTCGGGGGTGGTGCGATCCCACTACGAGGTCGACTTCGAGGCGCTGGCGGAGGGCTACGTCGTTCCCGAGGGTGTCGAGGACGAGGTGGCGATGGAGCGCGTGGACGCGCCGGCCGCCGACGCCACCGGGACACTTGCCGAAGCCTTCGAGGAATTCCTCTTCCGGACGCTGCTGACGCCGCCGCTCCTCCCGCCTGAAGGCAGCCGGGCGCTAGGCCCGTTTTTGTTTATGTATCAGTATGCTGGCCGTGTGGCCTTGTAAGTAAACAGATTACTTTGCCACAAACATTTGCCAATGCGAAGTGAAGTCTTTTGTTTATTACGCTTTTTTTGTTTCTCCTTCTTCCTGAGTGGATTCTAGTTAGGGGAGTTCGATTTTCGCGGGTAGCCTGCTGGGTTGGAGGCGAGAGAGAAGGGTCATATCCTCGCGGAGGCGTAGGCTATCTCTGGCTCGCGCGCTCCTTCCGCTAGGCTGCCTGCGCCCTGTTCGAATCTTTGCTCGAAGCCGAAGTAAAAAGCAAACTCAGCGTGCGTGAGTTGTTTCGTTTTTGCGCCAAAATGGGACCATTTTGGGGGGGATGCCCCCCGTAGTAGCCCCCAAGGGTAACTTGGGTTTCAGGGGAAAGCCGAGTTGCCTTTTCATTAGACTTATGACGTTTACATAGTTTTCACCAACTGGGGCGTTGGTCATGTGATTTTTACCACAAAATACTTGGAAACCCTAGCTAGGGGTAGAAGCGACGGAGGCGTTGGATGTTCCAAGCATTGGTGAGTTTTTCACCGTCCTCGTTGGCCGCCTTGTGCGTGCGGGCTTGAGTACCTTCACCACGACGTAGGGTCCCTCCCACGGAGGCGATAGCTTGTGGCGTCCTCGGTTGTCTTGGCGTAGCCGTAGGACCAAATCCCCTTTCTTCGAAGTCCCACCGCGTATCTTGCGTGCTTGGTAGCGCCCGAGGGACTCGTGATACCTCGCGGAATGCATCAAGGCCACGAGGCGTGCCTCGTCCGGTCGGTCCAGCGAGTCCTCGCGGGCTCGGCCGGTTGGCATCCTCATTGTAGCCTCGAACCCCCGGGCGACCCGTGTTCTAAGTCCGTGGGGAGAACGGCCTCCGCGCCATGGACTAGAAAAAACGGGGTGAACCCGGTGGCTGCGCTCCGGTGGTCCTTAGGCTCCACACGACCGCCGGTAACTCTTGGAGCCATTTCCGACCGCATTTGTTTAGGCGGTCGAAAATTCTAGGCTTAAGGCCTTGCGGGATCATGTCGTTGGCACGCTCTACTTGGTCGTTGGTCCGCGGGTGTGCCACGGCTGCCCAATCCACACGGATGTGGAATTTGTCGCAGAACTTCAAGAATTTCCCGCCCGTGAACCGGGACCCGTTGTCGGTGATAATGGAGTTTGGCACTTCGAAGCGATGGATGATGTCGGTGAAGAACGTCACCGCTTGCTCGCCCGAGATTCGTAATGGGGCGCACCTCCACCCACTTGGAGAACTTGTCGATCGCGACCAACAAGTGGGTGAAGCCCCCCGGCGCCTTCCGCGGGGGCCCGACGATGTCCGGCCCCCCACACGGCGAACGGCCATGTTATGGGGATGGTCTGCAGGACATGAGCGGGAAGGTTGGACTTGCGGGCGTAGAACTGGCACCCTTCGCGGTGCGTACGATCTCGCTGGCGTCCGCGACCGCGGTAGGCCGCGAAAAGCCTTGGCGGAAAGCATTGCCAACGAGGGTACGAGGCGCGGCGTGATGGCCGCGGTCCCGTGTGGATGTCCCGCAAGAGCTCGCGCCCTTCGGGGATGGGCACGCACCGCCGCAAGATGCGGAGGCGGCGCGCTTGTACAGCTCGCCGTCGACAAGGGCGAAGGACTTGGCCATCCTGGCGATGCGCCTGGCCGTGGCCCAGTCCGAGGGGAGCTCTCCTCGAGCCATCCAGGCGATATACTTGTCGTGCCAGTCAGCCTTGACAGGAGCTGGCTCAATGTCCATCACGTCGGCCTCGTAGGAGCCATACCCCTCGAGGAGGGAGAGCACGTACGCCTCGTTCGAGGGGTCCTCATCCATGGGTTCCGCACCCGCTGGATTCGAGGGAGCTCCCGAGGGTTCTCGCGTGGCTCGAGGGGTGAGGCTCGAGGACGACCGAGGGCTGGGCGATATCGCGGGCAAAAACGTTCGGGGGGACGGTGATCCGCCCGAACGCGATCTTGACCGGCTCGTCCGCTTCCTCGTTGTACCGCGGGGCACGTGATTGAGCTCGATGCCGTAAAATTTGTCTTCGAGAGCTCGTACGGCCTTGCGGTAGGCCTCCATCTTATCGTCATGGCGGCTCGTGTTCTGTAAGGAATCGGATGCCCGTTAGCCTAAGAGGGGGAGGGGGTGAATTAGGCAACTAAAAACCTTAACCTATGGCTTCACTAATTTTGCGCAAAGGTAAACTAGAACATACTATCTATATGTGCAACTACGGTTGTTCTAGTGTGAAACTCCCATCCCAAAAGAAGGTTTGCAACCTATAGCCAATCCTAGCATGATACTACTCTAGGAATGTAGAGGCAAGCAAAGATTGCAAGAGAGTAAATGCGGAAACGTAAAGGGTATGAGAGGAAGCAAACTCTTGACACGCGATTTATCCCGTGGTATCGGTAGGCACTAAGCCACCCCTAGTCCACGTTGTTGAAGCACTCACACAAGAGTATTGCTTCCCGGTCACCAAGTCTCTCCCAAGAGCACCAACTTGACTTGCCACAAAGGCTAGCCACTTAGGCACTTGTCAAGCTCCCTTGGTCACCTTGATGCCGCCTCCACTAAGGAGCTTCTCCACCAAGGAAGGGGGTCTCCACGTCCCCCGCACAAAGTGTCCTCGCCGCTCCACACCAAGCCGAGGGTCGATGACGATTGCCGGTGAGCCACTTAGGCCCCAAGGCTTCCGGCGGACCTTGTACAACTGGATTCACTCAAGAATCACCTCACAAGGTTGGCACAACCTTGCACTCACTCAGCTCTAAGCTAAGCCTAGCACTAAGCACACACACAAAGCATGCACTAGTCTAAGGATGAGCAATTAAGCACTTGGATGGATTGGATATGATCTTGAATGTGTCTTGAACTCCTCTCGCACTTCCACACAATCCAAAGAACCTCAAATGAGTGAGTGGAGGGGGTATAAATAGCCCAAGGCATCAAACTAGCCGTTGGCTAACGTCCACGAAAAAGGTACCGTCGGATGATCCGACGCTATGCTTTTCCAGGGCGTCGGTTCATCCGGTGCCCCTCCCATGTCACGTAGCCGTTGAGGTTCTCTGACACAACTGCTCCGACGCTATGCTCCGACGCTACGTCGGATCATCCGGTGCTGAAGGCCTTGCGTCCAGGTCGGTACTGTTAGCTTCCAACAGACCGTCGGATAGACCGACGCTGTGCCTTAACCAAGGCGTCGGATCATCCGGTGCTGAAGGCTTCGTCTTGGCGCGTCTCTGTCTTGATTCAAACTGGGCGTCGGATAGACCGACGGGGTCCTCACTCAGACCGTCGGAGCATCCGTGCTACATCGCCTTCCTTGCTCTTCCTCTCGCAACTCGTCCGACGCATGTAGAAAATGGACCGTCGGTTCATCCGACGGTACCTAGGGTTTCACCCTGTGTACCAACTCGTCCGACGATTGCACCGACGCTTGTATTTGAGGGACCGTCGGTTCATCCGACGTGTCTTGTCTTTTCCTTTTCTTGCTCGGTTTTGACCCTAGAAAAATAGACTATCTTCTCAATTTGGCATATGGTTTTCTTGCATCCTTGGGACCTAGAAGTGTCTACAAAGACATGCTAAAGCAATAGGGTTAGTCCCAATGATCATGTTGTCATGAATCACCAAAATCAAACTCCGAACAAATGGCATATGAGGCCATGTTCGCTACAATCTCCCCCTTTTTGGTGATTTATGACAACACAACCAAAGCAAGCATAAATTTGCTAGAATTGACAGAGTTAGAACCACTTACACTTGCTTGGATGCTTACCATCATCCAAACTCCCCCTAGATCAAACTTCCCCCTTTTTGCTCTTATGTTCACATTCTCCCCTTTTGGTCTCAAATCCTTGAAATCACTTGTAAGCATCCTTGAGCCCACTTGTAAGCTTACGCCACACGCTTGCTTTGGTCTCACATTCTCCCCCTTTGGAATAAAATCTCCAAAAAGTCCAAAGCAAACGGGTCCAAGGAAACTAGCAAGATCTAGCAACCATAGCTCAAAGGAGAGATGTTAAATGCAAGGGAGAAAGCCACATGAACCATGATCCATAAGTATGATATCAATGAAGATACCACATGTGTGAATAACTAAGATGGACCACAAGCTCATGAGACTAACATGATACAGACTAAGCTCCCCCTAAGTGAGTGCATAAAAAGAATACCACTTGCAAGACAAGGGTAGTGAGAAACAAGTGCACAACTACAAACTTGAAAGATAAGGAAGCTTAGAGCATATCATGCAAGGAGGTAGCTTAAGGGACAAGAGATAAGACAAATGGGTTCTTGTTACATTACCACTTGTAGATATCACTTGTGGTCTTTTGATTATTGCATACCTCCGGGGGATTGATCCTCTCTACCTTGTTGGCACCACATTGAGATGAGCCAATTGGAAATGATATCACTAGGTGACACCACTTGAAAGAAGCTTGTATAGAAGACACTTGGGGTACCACAAGGATTATGAATGTATGAGTACATTGCCTTTGAACTTATATAGAGACATAAGCTCGCAAGGACATGTCCCAATAGCATGAAGCTCATATTGCTATATTCACTCTTTTAGAGATGTTAGATCACATTGAGAGTGAAATAGCATTCTCTTAGAATGAAACACCGCACCGGAACGCGTCGCTAAGGGACTACCTAAGAAAAGCTTGAAACAATGTTAGTCCCATAACCAAACCATAGGATGAGCTCCCCCTAAATGTGTGCATTTAGTGTTTGAATCACCAACCAAATGTATGCACATTGTTTATGAAAACAAAAGGGAAGCTAACCCTATAGCTTGCTCATGATGCAAAGAGATATATATATGAAAACATGCACCATGAAAGAACAAGTGTAGCTTTCCTACACACTAATCAAACCATGTAGATTGCTTATGGGTTAGCACATGACACAAGCAACCTACCATATGTAAACATTGCAACAAATGCAACCTAAACAAGGCAATGGAGCTACAATGATACAAGAGATGGGTTCTAGTTTCCATTACCTCAATCGGGGAACTTGGGCAACACATTTCCAATTCGCAAGCTTGGCTTATAGGCTTGAATCTTCTCATCTTGATTGTGCCAAGCCTCCCAAGTCCCCGCGCTTAAGGCCTTCAAGTGGCCTTTGGAACCCAAACCATTTGAGGCCCCTTCATGTTGGTGATGACTTCCTTGGGCACCCAAATAGGTTGGTTCCAACCCCGCTCTTCCTTCATCTTCCCAACCTTGTGTGCAACCACCTTGCCATTTGCCTTCTTCTTGATGACGTAGGTGTTGCTCTTGGTCTTGTTCTTGCGGTTGGGCTTGGTGTAGATGAGGGAGCTCTTGATGGTGGGCTTCAATTTCTTCTTTGCGCCCTTGTCCATCTTCTTGACAAATTGGGGGCATTTGTAGAACTTGTGCCCTTCCTCATGACACTTGTAGCAAGTCACGGTTGCACCCTTCTCAAGCTTCTTCACCATGTGATCACGGTTATCTTGAGAAGGTTGGACTTGGCTCTTCATGTCTTGAGAGATGTCCACTTGTTCTTCATCATTCTTGCCCTTGCCCATCAAGTTTGCCAACCTTTCTCGGAGCCATTTCACTTCTTGCTTGAGCTCATCATTTTCCTTGCCTATGAGATAATCACATGATTCTACAACAACATTCTCATGGCAAGATGGTGAGCAAGATTCATCAATTAAATCAATGCAAGAAGTTGAAGCATCTACCTTGGAGATAGGAATTGCACAAGGGATAGATGTTTCATCAAGCTCAAAGGAATTACTTGTTTTAGTCTCATTGCTCTCAAGCTTAGATTTTAGCTCCTCATACTCCTTGCTAAGCAATTTGAATTTGCACAACAAATGTTCATAATTTGTAGCAAGGGTGTCACTAAGATCATTGAGAGCATTGAGTTCTTTAATTTCATTAGCTTGTTGTTCAAGCATTCCTTTTTGCTCATGGATTAGCTCAACAAGATCATTGAGAGAGGTGGTGTCGGATTCGTCATCACTTACATTGCTTTCCATACCTTTGGCCATAAGGCACATGTGTGATGATGAAGGACCTTGCATGAAGCGGGTGGTGAAGTTCTTTCTTGATTCATCGCTTGAGCTAGAAGAACTTGATCCACCACTTGTCCACTCGCGGACGGCGAAAGTTGCTTCTTGCCTTGGTCTTCTCTCCTTGACCACCTTCCTTTTGGGCTTGTGCTCAATCTTGGTGAATTTGATGTGTTGATGATGGCGCCCTTCTCTCAAGTGGATGTTGTAGCCGTACATGTTGACTTTCTTCACATACTTGAAGATCTTCTTCACGTACTCGGCCACCATAGATTCAACCTCTTCATCACTTGAGGAATCTTCATTATCACCATCATCACAATCATCTTCGCTTGAGCTTCCACGAGTAGCCATCCTACTCAACATTTTCTCTTGTCGGCTTGAGAGAGCATGGCTTGTGGTTGGAGAAGATGGTTCTTGGGGCTTTTCTTGGGGCGCCTTCTTTGACTTGGGCATTAGTTGAAGCTCATGTGCCATGATCTTGCTCAAGATATGCGATGGCTTCAAATCTTCGAGCTTCTTCTCGTAGATGATTGCTTTCACCAAGTCATAGTCGGGCTTTCGAAGACTTTGAAGGATCTTGCGGTTGATGTTCAAGTCCGTGATGTCCTTCACACCTAAGGCATTAATCTCATTGACAAGCACATTTAGGCGTGAGTACATAGATTCGGCATTTTCATTAGCAAGTTGCTTGAAGCTATTGAATTCCTCAAGGAGACAACCGTAGCGTTCATTAGCAACTTCTTTTGAACCCTCATTTTGCTCCTTGATGGTTTTCCATAGCTCATGAGCATTTTCACAAGTAAAAACTCTATTGAAAACGCCTACATCTAGTGAGGACAAAATGATACTCTTAGCAATCACATCAAATTGCTTTTCCTTTCTAGTACCATTTTTCATGCCCTCATCGGTGACTCTCCAAACATCAAGGTCCCTTGCTTGGAGATAGGCCTCCATGAGAACCTTCCACCGAGGATAGCCCGTGCCATCGAAATGTGGAGCCAAACCTAAGGTATCCACCCCTTTCATTCCTCTATAGGGCAACTCACTAGGCGGTGAAGCCTAACCGTTCCAATGAGCCGGTTTTCACAATTTACCAATCGAATTGGCGTTTCCTTGTGAATGAAGTGAGTCCCTGCTCCGATACCACTTGTAAGGAATCAGATGCCCGTTAGCCTAAAAGGGGAAGGGGTTAAATTAGGCAACTAAAACCTTAACCTATGGCTTCACTAATTTTGCGCAAAGGTAAACTAGAACATACTATCTATATGTGCAACTACGGTTGTTCTAGTGTGAAACTCCCATCCCAAAAGAAGGTTTGCAACCTATAGCCAATCCTAGCATGATACTACTCTAGGAATGTAGAGGCAAGCAAAGATTGCAAGAGAGTAAATGCGGAAACGTAAAGGGTATGAGAGGAAGCAAACTCTTGACACGCGATTTATCCCGTGGTATCGGTAGGCACTAAGCCACCCCTAGTCCACGTTGTTGAAGCACTCACACAAGAGTATTGCTTCCCGGTCACCAAGTCTCTCCCAAGAGCACCAACTTGACTTGCCACAAAGGCTAGCCACTTAGGCACTTGTCAAGCTCCCTTGGTCACCTTGATGCCGCCTCCACTAAGGAGCTTCTCCACCAAGGAAGGGGGTCTCCACGTCCCCCGCACAAAGTGTCCTCGCCGCTCCACACCAAGCCGGAGGGTCGATGACGATTGCCGGTGAGCCACTTAGGCCCCAAGGCTTCCGGCGGACCTTGTACAACTGGATTCACTCAAGAATCACCTCACAAGGTTGGCACAACCTTGCACTCACTCAGCTCTAAGCTAAGCCTAGCACTAAGCACACACACAAAGCATGCACTAGTCTAAGGATGAGCAATTAAGCACTTGGATGGATTGGATATGATCTTGAATGTGTCTTGAACTCCTCTCGCACTTCCACACAATCCAGCAACCTCAAATGAGTGAGTGGAGGGGGTATAAATAGCCCAAGGCATCAAACTAGCCGTTGGCTAACGTCCACCGAAAAAGGTACCGTCGGATGATCCGACGCTATGCTTTTCCGGGCGTCGGTTCATCCGGTGCCCCTCCCACGTCACGTAGCCGTTGAGGTTCTCTGACACAACTGCTCCGACGCTATGCTCCGACGCTACGTCGGATCATCCGGTGCTGAAGGCCTTGCGTCCAGGTCGGTACTGTTAGCTTCCAACAGACCGTCGGATAGACCGACGCTGTGCCTTAACCAAGGCGTCGGATCATCCGGTGCTGAAGGCTTCGTCTTGGCGCGTCTCTGTCTTGATTCAAACTGGGCGTCGGATAGACCGACGGGGTCCTCACTCAGACCGTCGGATCATCCGGTGCTACTGCCTTCCTTGCTCTTCCTCTGCAACTCGTCCGACGCATGTAGAAAATGGACCGTCGGTTCATCCGACGGTACCTAGGGTTTCACCCTGTGTACCAACTCGTCCGACGATTGCACCGACGCTTGTATTTGAGGGACCGTCGGTTCATCCGACGGTGTCTTGTCTTTTCCTTTTCTTGCTCGGTTTTGACCCTAGAAAAATAGACTATCTTCTCAATTTGGCATATGGTTTTCTTGCATCCTTGGGACCTAGAAGTGTCTACAAAGACATGCTAAAGCAATAGGGTTAGTCCCAATGATCATGTTGTCATGAATCACCAAAATCAAACTCCGAACAAATGGCATATGAGGCCATGTTCGCTACATGTTCTTCATGACTTGGTCGATCACGAGCTGCGAGTCCCCCCGCACGTCGAGGTGCTTGACGCCTAACTCAATGGCGATCTTGAGGCCGCAAAGGAGGGCCTCGTATTCAGCCATGTTGTTCGACGCGGGGAAGTGGAGGCGCACCGCGTCATCGCATGTGCTCCCCGAGGGGTGACACGAAGAGCACGCCCGCGCCCGCCCTCGTTTTCATTACCGAGCCGTCAAAATACGCAGTCCGGCACTCGCTTGGATCCGTGGCGGTGGCGGTGCGTATCCGTCCATTCGGCCGACGAAATCCGCCGGGATGCGGGACTTGATGGCCTTGCGCGGGGCGTAGGCGAGCGTCTCGCCCATCAGCTCCACGGACCACTTGGCGATCCTGCCCACAGCGTCGGGATTGCGGATGATCTCCCCCAGCGGGAAGGAGGAGACCACCGTGACGGGGTGAGCCTCGAAGTAGTGGCGGAGCTTGCGCCGTGCGAGGACCACCACATACAGCGCCTTTCCGGACCTGGGGGTAACGCGTCTTGGTGTCAGACAAGACCTCGCTGATGTAGTAAACTGGCCGCTGGACTGGTAGGGCGTGCCCTTCCTCCGCGCGCTCTACCTTGATTACGGCGCCGACCACCCCGGGTGGTTGCGGCTACGTAGAGCCGCAGGGGCTCACCGTCCGCGGCGGCGTGAGGATCGGGGCGTGCGTTAAGGACGCCTTCAGCTTGTCGAGCGCATCCCCGGGCCTCGGCGGTCCAGGAGAAGCGCTCATGCTTCTTGAGTAGGCGGTAGAGGGCGAGGCCCTTCTCGCCGAGCCGCGAGATGAAGCGGCTCAAGGCGGCAAGGCACCCCAGCACCTTTTGCACCCCTTTGAGGTCCCGGATCGGGCCCATTCGTTCGAGGGCCACAACCTTCTCAGGGTTGGCCTCGATTCCCCGTTGGGAGACGATGTACCCCAGGAGCATGCCTCGCGGCACTCCAAAGACACATTTTTTAGGGTTTAATTTGACCCCATTGGCCCGTAGGCAGCCGAACGCGATGCCAAGGTCGTCAACCAGGTCGTCCGCCTTCCTGGTTTTCACGACGATGTCATCCACATACGCCTCGACCGTTCGCCCGATGTGATCTCCGAAAACGTGTTGCATGCGGTGTTGATACGTCGCACCCGCGTTTCGGAGGCCAAACGGCATCGTGACGTAACGAGAACATCCCGAACGGCGTGATGAACGAAGTCGCGAGCCGGTCGGACTCCTTCATCTTTATTTGGTGATACCCGGAGTAGGCATCAAGGAAGCAAAGCAACTCACACCCAGCCGTTGAATCAACGATTTGATCAATGCGTGGCAAAGGAAAGGGAACTTTAGGACATGCTTTATTGAGACTAGTGTAGTCTATACACATCCGCCATTTCCCGTTCTTTTTCTTTACAAGTACAGGGTTTGCTAGCCACGTAGGGTGGAACACCTCCTTGATGAACCCGGCCTCGAGAAGCTTCCGCAGCTCCGTTCCGATAGCCCGTCGCCGCTCCTTGTCGAAGCGACGGAGCCGTTGTTGCACGGCGCGGGCGTGAGGCAGGATGTCAAGGGAGTGCTCGGCGACCTCCCTCGGGATGCCTGGCATATCCGAGGGGCTCCACGCGAAGATGTCGGCGCCCGGCGCGGAGGAAGTCGACGAGCACCACTTCCTATTTTGGATCGAGGGTGGAGCCGACCCTCAACGCCTTGCCCTCGGGGGCGAGCGGGGGTCGAGGGGCACCTCCTTGGTCTGCTCCGCGGCCTCGAAGTTGCCGGTGTGCTTGGAGGCGGAGTCGAGGTCCTCGTTGACCATCTTCTCCCGGGGTGGTCACCGGCGCTTCGTCCGGCGCCGGTGCTTCCGCATGCTCCACGCACTCGACGTCGCGGTCGAATGCGTGCTCGATGGACGAGCCTACGGTGATGATGCCGTTCGGTCCTGGCATCTTCATCTTCAAGTAGGTGTAGTTGGGGACCGCCATGAATTTGGCGTAGCAGGGCCGCCCAAGTATGGCGTGGTAGGCGCCCTTGAACCCCACCACCTCGAAGGTGAGCGTTTCCTTGCGGAAATTCTTCGCGGTGCCAAACCAAACCGGCAGGTCGATCTGCCCGAGGGGCTGGACTCGCTTGCCGGGCGCGACGCCATGGAACAGCGTCGTGCTGGGCTGCAGCTGGTCCAACCCGATCCCCAGCAAGCGCAGCGTATGCGCGTAGAGGATGTTGAGGCTGCTGCCTCCGTCCATCAAGACTTTTGAGAACCGCGCGTTCCCAATGATTGGGTCGACCACCAGCGGGTACTGGCCCGGGTTGGGGATGCGGTTCGGATGGTCTTCCCGCCGAAGGTGATGGCGTCCTCTGACCAGTCGAGGAAGGAGGGAGGCGCCTTCTCCACGGCGAGGACCTCGTGCCGCTCCCGCTTGCGCTGGCGGGTTGACATGTCGACGATGGGTCCCCCGAAAATGAGGAACACGTTTTCCACGGCGGGGAAGGCGCCGGCGTCGCCATCTCCTCCGTCTTTCTTGGCCTCCGCGTCCTTTGCGGCGGCGCGGCCATAGAACTTCTTGAGCATGTCGCATTGCTCAAGGGTGTGGTTTACTGGGGTCTTGTGGTAAGGACATGGTTTTTCAGCATGTCATCGAACACCCCCGGACCTCGAGGGGCCGGTCGAGGGCCCCGTCGAGCCGGGTCAACAGCAAGAGCCTCGGCCTCATCGCCGTCGCGCCCTCGCTCGCGCGCCTCGCGCGCGCGACTTCTTTCCTTTCTTGCCCCGCTTGTCCTTCCGATAGGGCTCCCCGGATTTGCTCGCCCTCCGCGGGTGCATCGTCCGAGCGCTTGCCCTTCTTGCCGTCGAAGATCGTCCCCACGGCCTCTTCTCCCCGAGGCGAAGCCGGTGGCGATGTCGAACAACTCGTTAGAGTCCGCGGGCGGGCCGCGTCCCGGCTCCCGCACGAGGTCCCGCACGTGGTGCCCTCGAGGAAGGCGTGCACAATCTCGGATTGCGCCACGCCGTGGAGCTCGTACGGCCGCTTGGAGAAGCGCCGTATGAAGTCTCTCGCCGACTCGCCGGCTTCGGGTGCGGGAGCGTAGGTCCCGGGAATTTCCGGGCGCACGTACGTGCCCCGGAAGTTGCCCACGAACGTGCGGACCGCATCGTCCCGCTTGTGGATCCGGCTGGCGGGTAGGTGCTCGAGCCACGTCCGAGCCGAATCACCGAGGTGTAGGGGCAAGTTGCGGATGATGACCTCGTCGCTGGTGGCCCCGCCCAGCTGGCACGCCAAGCGGTAGTCGTTGAGCCACACGCGGGATCCGTCTCCCCGTTGTACTTGACGATGGTCGAGGGTTGGCGGAAGCGTTGGGGGAAGGCCGCCGCACGGATCTCCCGGCTGAACACACGGGTCCCCGGGGGCTCCGGCGTCGGGGGAGTGTACCTCGTCGCCGCCGTAGCGTCCACCCCGTCGAGGGTGGTAGCCTACCGCCGCTCGCGCATCCGCCTTGCTCGTGCGCCGGCGTTGATGACGTTGCGAGCGTCACCGTCCGGCGCCCGCGCGTGTCAAGGAGCCGCTCCTTGGCCGGCACGCGTCCCGAGTTGGCGGGACGCCCCGCAACTTCACCCGCGCGGACTAAGGGTTCGCCCCCCCGTGCGGCCCCGCCTCCTCACGCATCCCCCCCGTTGGCGGACGTGTGAGGCCGAGCTTTCGCCCGCCGGACGGCCGCTTGCTCGATGAGGGTCCGCACCTCGCGTTGCGGGGTCCGCGCCCTCGGGGGTTGAGGGCGCCGGCATAGCCCGCCGGCGGCGTCGCGGCGGCAATGAGCTTCGACTTGCCCGCGGAGGCGCGTCCGGTTGTCGACGTTAAAGTCGGCGTTGATGCGGTCGCGGGCCCGTCCGCCCCGCCTCCCGCGCGCATTCGCCGCGCGCGGAGGCTTCCCCGCCCATCGAGGCGCGGAGCAACCGCACCGTTCGGTACTCCTCCGCCGCCCTAGCCTCGAGCTCACGAGCTTGGGCTAGGCCGCGCGTCGGCGTTGGCCTCGGCGGGTGTAACATACCGTAAATTTGATTGTTTTCCCATGTGTGAATTTTCGCAAAAATTTAAAACTTTTTGTTTGAACTTGTGTGCTACCAAATTTGAGCCCAATTTGCTAGCTTCTTATCCTAAATTCTCTCTAAAATAAAACCATATACAATAATTTTCAAATTATGGTAAAATATGTGATTTGGATTTTATGGATTTTATTTGGATTTTAGTGAGTGTGATTGAATTTGAAAGTATTCAAATTCAACCTATGGGTTAAATCCTAATTCAAAGCTAATCTCAAAACCTAGTTAACTAACATGGGCCAGCTAACTAATCCTGAAGTCTACCAGTGCTCCCTCATCTTTCAGCCCAAGCACACCGAAGCACACCCCTTGGTTTTCAACCGGTCCACAAGGCGGCCCATCACAGCCCAGCTAGGCCCGCCAACCTATCCCTTCATCTTCTCTCACCGCCAGGTGGGACCCGACCGGCAGACGCCCCTGTTCTTCTTCCTCCCCCTTTGACCCAAGCGGGTGCCATCGCACCGCGAGCCGCGCCGCTCCACGCGCGCCCGCACGCCGGGCCACACTGCCGGCCGAGCAAGCGCACACGCCGAGCGGCTGGCACGCATGCCTAGGATGGCCCACGCACCCCCTTTCCCTCTATTCACTCCTTTGCCCCTGGCAATCTCAGCACGCAAGCCGGCCTGCGCGCTGCGCCTTCGCCGCCAAGGAAAGGGAGGGGGAACAACCCTGCCCCACGCTGTCCCCTGGCTCCCTTGACCCACGCGCACCCAAAGACCCAGCAGCCGAGTCCCAATAGGCCTCTCCGCCAGTTGGGGATCTTTTCCCCTTTGGCCGCTCTGTGCCGCGACCGAGAGATGAGCAGGGGGAGAGAGAGGAGAAGGTAGGGAAACGGGAAGCCGTCACGCGCTTCACCACCGCGTCGCCTTGCTGGTGTAGAGGACCCTGGAGCCGGAGCTGAACGTGCGGCAGAGAAGGCCGTCCGCGAGCAGATGGAAGCCGGAGCAGAGGGTCTAGACACGCCGCCGCCGAACTTCGTCGCCGTCGTCCACATCTACACCAGGCCGCGGCCGTCCGCGCTACGCCTACACCTCCGCCCCTCGGTGAGCCTCGCCACTCGCCCTTCTTCTCCACCCGTGGGAGCGTACCCCTCGCGTTGCGCCGCACCGGCCGCCGCGCCGTGCGCCGAGCTTGAGCTCGCTGTTCGGCCCATGCCCGGCCATCGAGCCGCTTTTCACGCGGAACCCATCTCCCCGACGCCGCCGTGCACCTCGGCGCGAGTAGGCCGGCCGTAGGCCACTAACCCGCCTCTATCGTCTCCGCCGCGACACGCCGAGCGCCGCCGCGCCGCGTGCTGCTCGTGCGCGTGAACCCGACTCGTCGCCACGCTCGTGTGCGTGTGAGCCCGCGTGCACGCCCAAGTGTTCACCCCCATGAGCACAGACGCTGCGTCCCGTGACCGTTCTGCCGCCGTGTTGAGCGCCGCGCCATGGACTCGGCCCGCCGAGGACCCGCGCGACGGTCGGCCACTTCACGGCCAGGTTAGGACTGAACCCGCGCAAGGGGCTTTGGTGAACACGCCCATGTGAACGCCGAAGCACCTGCTCTGCATCTGCTAACTTCCGCCGCTTGCCGTTTCACTGTGTCGCCACCGCTGCTTACCCTCGCGAACGCCGTCGTCTCTGGCTCACGCCGAGAGCGCCGCCGTGTCGCGCTCCGCGTTACGCCCCCAGGCACTCCCCAGAGCCGAGGCGGCGCGGAGATAACCGCATGCCCCAAGGGATCCTCGAGCTTTGCTTGCTCGCGTTTCGGGAGCCTCGCGACCGTCAAGCGCCGCCGCCGTCGCCGCCGGGGTTGCGGCGGGGAGCGCGCCGACGCACGCACGCGGGACAAGGCCGTGCCTCCGCGCTCCGAAAACTTCGAGGGGCGCCACCAGACTTCTCCGGTGGGGACCTGATCGGAGCATGGGCCGGCTAACCCAACAAGGCCCACTTCGGCCCTTTTCCTTTTAACCTTTGAATTCTGGTTTTCTTCAGGGTGAACGAGCGGACTTTCTCCTTTTGGCCCAAGATGCTAAGTCCTGTGGGCCGAATTCGGCCCACTAACTCTTTCGGCCCATTGGGCCACTAACACTTTGGACCCAATTTCGGCCCACCATCTGTGACGATGACGTCACGATGATGTCATGCTGATGTCATTCCTATTTTCAAATTAAAAATCCTTTTCTCTTTTATAAATAAATCGGAAATTAATTTATAAAACCTTTTATCTTTGAAAATTCTTATCTAATTATCCGAGCTCACGAAAATTATGAAACCACTTGCGTTGGTTTCATAATTTTGAGACGCTCACTGCTACCCTATCCTTACCCGCTCTTGCCCTTGAACCGAGCCCCTTTTCGCCCCGCGTTCTTGGGGTAGAATTCGTGGCCGCCGCCCGCCACCGTGCTATTGTGGGTCCGGGACTCCGAGCCCCACAACTAACCATTGGCGTGCCGCGGACAGGAATCCTACCCCATGTTCGCATCACTTACCTTTCCTACACCCTTGTCTCCCCTTTTGTCGCTTCGCGCTTAACCCGCTTCGCTCTACGAAGCTATGTGTTGAGGAGCGTGTACCGTGCCATGTGCTTGAAGCCAGGGCGTCGCCCGTGATGGATGGCCGTGTCGTGAGCGGGGCCACTCGCTTCACGAACGGCAACCCCCGAGCCGCAACCTAGCTGCCTTGCCATGGACGTTGCCGCATCATCAGTACATGCCTCGTAGCGCCCTTGAACACACTTTACCTCATCGCCACCTGGATGTCAGTCACAAGATGATCCTTTCATCCCGTCTGAGCTGTCGCCGCATATCTTGGCATGATCATGCCTTTTCTAGTTATCTTTGCTTCGCTCTCGCTTTCATCACCCTTCGCGCTACCGCTTTGATCATCCAAGAGCTAAAACCTAGCAAGTGCTTGTTTTCGCCTCTCCGCCTTCCCCGCTTGCGGGCTTGATTACCTAAGATCTTAGCCGTAAGACCCGTAAGCTAACTTTGAACTAACTCTTGATCCTACCCCCGTTTACTAGTGTATAAAACTAGTTGCTTAAACTACTTTTGTTTTAAAACCAATTGCTTTATATTCATTAATTAAACCAAGGTCGCTTGCATTTACTCCGGAGTTTATTTGGATCTTCTAAATTGGTTCTTATTGATGTTTTTGCATTAGATGAATGCTCGTTATTTATTTCCACGTCGCATCTCGTGTAGGCTTGTGTTCTTGTTGAAGACCCGAGCCGCGACGTCCGAGGAGACGCGACTACCCCGACCGTTCCCAAGAGGACGCTCAACCTCTACTACTCTACGACGACTACCGCGCGGTGTGTCATGTCACTCCCAACCATGTAGAACCCATGCATGCTATTAGTTGCTAGTGCTATATTTATGTTACTTGATTTGAAGGAATGCATAGCCATTTGATTAGCCTTGCCTTGTTATTTGATATATCCTGATTCCTTGCTTTACCTACCCCGGGGCTAGCTACAGACCCCTAGCTAGTCCCATATACTTACTATCCATACTTTTGTTGCTTGATTATGGATGGTTCTCTGGCTTGGACTGAGATGTGGGAGATCTCGGTGTGTTCTAGCGTGAGTTCTGGGTGTGTTCTTCCTTGATGTGTTACTGGCGGGAGCGAGCCGTTTGGTTACTTGTGAACGCCTACCTCGGGGAGATGCGATCTGGCCTCTTGCCCGAGCGGCGTGTCGGACGGGATGGAGATGGTGAGTGCTTGCTCTCGGCCCTTAAGGACCGATCGTCGCTGACCTTGCTTCGGTGGACTTTTACCGTACAAACCGCCCGCCTTGTATTGGGCGGGGGTGCGGGGTGAGACTCGTAGTGGATAGCATCCCTCCTGTAGGCGGATCGGTGTGATCGTGTCGGGAGACGGCTTTCCTCCTTAGAAGACTTCGCCCCGGCGAGGCCGGGGAAGGGTTCCACAGCTTCGAGGGACCTCTCGCTGGCAGTATGAGCTCTACAGCGGAGGCTGCGCCAGACTCGGAGACGCAGGAGGGTACTATCCACTTACTTGGACTCCAGCCGTATGGTAGGGTTTCGGGTGGTTCGCTACCATCCGGGCTCTATTCGGGCGGGTACAGTTGTACAACCTCTGCAGAGTGTTAAACCTATAGCTATAGTCCGTGTCCACTGGTTATGGACAGTCCTCTGATCTCTCACCTGGCTAGACTCTTTTCTTGTGCTTCTTCTCTCCCCCTAGTGAGTGAGCCCGCCCGAGGCCGTTGAGATGTGGGGATAGGAGCAGGTGGGCCCCACATCGCAGATGAGAGTTGGGAGCCGGATCGTGGTTGTGATTCGGTGCTTTAGTGTGGACATCCTTGTTGAGGGGGTGCGGACCCCGGAGGTGTGGACCTCGAGGGTGTGGACCTCCCGAGGTGTGGACCTCGCCGCATATTCCGCAAACCTTGATTGTTGCTACCGCATTGCCGCATGCATAACTTTCTACGACCCAATATAGGTTTTATCCATGCATACTAGATTCAACCACCGCTTTTGCTCTTTGTTGGGAAGTCGACATGACCTACCCGCTTATCGGGTAGATGCCGGCATTTCGTACTCGGTGACCGTCTACGACCGCAACTTCGTGACGAAGGTGTGAAGACTAGAGCCGGTCCTATGCTCGAGTTTGCCCGTGGAGCCGGAGACGCTTCGCTTCGATAGATCCGCCGCGTAGGTGTTTTACCTTTCTTGATTCGATCTCCGTTGGACTTGTACCCGCCTTCGTGCCGAAGAGTTGTACTCGATGTTGTAATAATATTATGTAATTCTTCTTTTATTCCCGTGTTGTATGGATTTGTACCACTTGAGACAGGGATTGCACGTGATAGCCTCTTCCCCGGGACTATCACGCGAGGTGCAGAGTCGGGTTTCCGTTCGCGGAAATTCGGGTCGTTTCGGTGGTATCGAGCCGTACTTGACCGTAGGACGAGCCCTAGCAATGGCCGATAGTTTAGGACAACCTAAATATCCTTGATTGAGTATATACTCCTTGACTTTTATATAAACCCTCTTGAATTCTACAATTACATCCTTGAATTCTCACTAAATGACTTACTAACAACCCCTCTACGTGGTTGGTGACCTAAGGAGAACAACATATGTCACATGTTTCAAGACCCTACAGCTCTACAGACGAATGTCTGATGCAAGAGAGGGACAACTACTGAAGTGACACCTATGGAGATAGAGTACGAAGATGAGATGAAGTTGAATCTACTGAACTCACTTGGAATATCCCATGTGACTATTTTACGCCAACACGATTGTCCCTACCTTGGATCTCAATCTATCGAAGATTGATCAGACTTCTCCCGTAACACATGAAGTATGCATACAGGTGAAGCTACAACAACAAGATGCACCCTTCCACCCCTTGCTTGAAATGTAGTTTGGATGACACCAGGTGCCTACTCCGAGGATACCGAGGAGTAAAGACTTTAACATCAAGCGTGCCAATGCAGGAAGCTCGTGGTCTACTATATGGAATCGGCACACATAAACTTGGATGTAGGAGTCGAAGACTCCTGAGATGCTGGTAGCTCAGCAGTTGGATGAAGACCCAAAGACTCGAAGCGATATGGATAGCCGAATCGCGAGGATTAAGATATTAAAACGAGCCGTAGCTACGGGAGGCGACCAATTGATTGAATGGTCAAGTTAGTACCAACCTACAAGCGAGCATCACATACTCGGAATAACAAATTGGATAATTGACCTTATGGAATTCCCCCTCGGTAAGAAGTGTGAAACGTGGATGCTTGCTATGGGAACAAATGAGAAACATGGGGGCATAGATTAAATTAGACAGAAAGCACCCCCTTCTGCAAGGATAATCCCATGAGAGTCAGCACGAAGAAGAGTTTCACCAACTTACTTCGGAAAGATCAGTGCCGAAGCAGTAGATGACACGTGTTCTTTCAAGTGCTCTATGGCTAACATTAGGAAAAATCCCTCGAGTGCCCACGATATACTAGTATGTTTACGCCGGTGTAACCTCGAAGGTCTTAGGAGTCTGCCTCGAGAAACACATTTGTTTTGGTGCATTGCTTGAGTGGTTGGATCTTTTTGGTCTTATTGTTGTTATGCCTCTTCATGATTGTGTGTAATTGTATTGAGTGCTTATGCTTGCTGGATCTTTAGATGACTCCTTTAGAGGCCTTAGCTACCCATCCTACAAGATCAAGCTAGCAGAACAAAGATCGATGTGCTCAAGCTAGCTTAACAAGCTCAAACTTCAAAAGACGTGAAGGATTTCTTGCAACCTCGAAAAATTAAACCAAGGCTTTGGATGAGATACCCTATGAACATTGGACTTGAGTTCGTAAATCAGAAAATGAGTACCTCAAAAAAATTTGCAACTTCCGAAGCTTGGGAGTGTATGTATCTCTATGGAAGCATACATTGGTTAAGATCAATTGAGTACCCTAAGATGTAAGCGATGCATTTTGGATAATTTTAGTCGGAACTCAATTATCGGATAAAGATGAAGTACTCCCTATGGAACAACAATCAATACGAGAAGTTTTATTCGAGTACTATAGCTTCTGTGAGGTACCTTATGAACAAGTTGACCTATGTGGAGACTCGAAAGAACATGGTAACCTCATATCTTGGTAATGGATCCATCGACAAGAACGATTAACATATCGAAGATAACCCAAGATATCGAGGGATTGGATATGAGCGCATCGAACTCTCCACGGATGGACAATCACACATATTTTATGGAATTGCGCCCCGACCGTGTAATCGGAAGTAATGAATCCATGCATAAGGGATCATCCCCAAGTAGACAGTACCTCGCTCTGGAAGGTATTGTTGAGGTTTTGGATTCGATTCGGATGACTAAACTCAAAGGATATAAGATTTGCACTACACGGGCAGTCGTCCTAGAGTCATTCTTACTGGATTAACCCCTCTTACACCCCTAGGTAGTTGACTTGTGATTACTGAGGAAGCAGTAAACAGCTACGCACCACAAGAGGTGCTTTTGGAATAGGATACCTGAAGGGTAACTAAAGGAATCATGAGGTCGATAATTGGAGTAAGAAGTGAAGATCAGTCGATCCAACTTTTAGCATAAACAAGTAACAAAGAAACTCTACGGGGCACTACCTTTGGATCAGTGGGAAGGGGAATTTCTTTGATAACTACTGGACTCAAGTGATCACTCGACCTCGCGGTGGAACCTACCACCCTATTGAGAAATAGGTAATAAGAGGATAAGAGGTTGTGAGCAAAAGTGAGGAAAATTGCTCACCTATACGGTGACATTATTTGGAACAATTGAATAAGCATGGCAAAGCCATAGACATGAATATTTCCAGGATACCTAAAGGTGAGGATACCATCATGAGGAGTAGGTCAAAGGGATGGTAAAGGATAATGGACTACACTAAGGATACACAATCGAATCGATCCTTCCTCAAAGATACGACACCTACGAACTCTATGAGGAATTAATTAAGTTTTGCTGGTATTCCTAAAAGTTAACATTAACTGGGTATCCTGAGTTTGCTAAACGTGTGTGAATAAAGTAGATGTGACTTCGTCGAGAAGGTCAATCTGAAGAAGTTGGAATAAAAAGGACTAGTGTGAGATGTCGGATGGATAGAGCCCCTCACATAGCCGAGCGTGTTGTAGACGACCCCTCTTAACATGGACTAACATGAATGGGAAGTAATCCATTCATAGTGATTATGCGCAGAAGATGATCGGATGTCACCAACACTCTGACGAGAATTGCTTTAGTCATACTAAGCCAATAAATGGATTACAACAGGAGGGACGTACAAATTTGGTAAGGCTTAGTGGATCGCCAAAGGAAGGAGGTTGGAAGGAAGATATGTTCACCCAGGTTCATCTAGTTGCCGAGAGTGCACGCCATAAGAGGTGAGATTGCACTAATACTTTGGAAAACCAGGATACCTACCCCTGGATCAAGAGATAACATTGTACATCTTCAATATATCCCAGATGGATATGGCTTCAAGAAGATTCATTGGATCAACCAGGAAAACCGAGAGGATGTATGACTCCCTCATATGGAAGGAAGTGGGAGAATCCCCGCCTTTTTGGATTAAAAGTACTCGACGGATGTCATGAGAGTATGATCAATCTCGTATGCAATGATTTTGGAATAAGCTAATTGATAACAAGGATGTGACCTCAAACGTGAGGATTAGAATATTATGAGAATGTCACATTCTACTAAGCCTATGTGAGACGCGCTAGATGAGAAAGACTAAGATATGGGGAATCTAGGCCGTAGTTGTAATTTTTCACGTATTTGAACCGCAGAGAATAATGCTGGGGATATATATGGATGATAATACGAGAGTCTTATGGAAGCTACCGACAGAGGACATATAATACCACTCTGCATTGGAGGCCCCAACGGGAAACCAGATATGTTGACACTAAGCACCCGAGGAACCTTGGAATAAACACGTCGTCAACTCATCAACATTGGGAAGCTGAACATAAAGAGGAAACAGAAGGCATACCAAAGTGAAGACACTCACCACACGGGTTTGAGCTTAAATCTCGAGGACGAGATTCTTGTGAGGGGGGTAGAATGTAACATACCAGAAATTTGATTGTTTTCCCATGTGTGAATTTTCGCAAAATTTTAAAACTTTTTGTTTGAACTTGTGTGCTACCAAATTTGAGCCCAATTTGCTAGCTTCTTATCCTAAATTCTCTCTAAAATAAAACCATATACAATAATTTTCAAATTATGGTAAAATATGTGATTTGGATTTTATGGATTTTATTTGGATTTTAGTGAGTGTGATTGAATTTGAAAGTATTCAAATTCAACCTATGGGTTAAATCCTAATTCAAAGCTAATCTCAAAACCTAGTTAACTAACATGGGCCGGCTAACTAATCCCGAAGTCTACCCGTTGCTCCCTCATCTTTCAGCCCGTGCACACCGAAGCACACCCCTTGGTTTTCAACCGGTCCACAAGGCGGCCCATCACGGCCCGGCCTAGGCCCGCCAACCTATCCCTTCATCTTCTCTCACCGCCGTGTGGGACCCGACCGCGACGCCCCTTGTTCTTCTTCCTCCCCCCTTTGACCCAAGCGGTGCCATCGCACCGCGAGCCGCGCCGCTCCACGCGCGCCCGCACGCCGGCCACACTTCCGCCGAGCAAGCGCACACGCCGAGCGGCCGGCACGCATGCCTAGGATGGCCCACGCACCCCCTTTCCCTCTATTCACTCCTTTGCCCCCGGCAATCTCGGCACGCAAGCCGCCGCGCGCCGCGCCTTCGCCGCCAAGGAAAGGGAGGGGGGAACAACCCCCGCCCCACGCCGTCCCCCCGGCTCCCTTGACCCACGCGCACCCAAAGACCCGGCCAGCCCGAGTCCCAATAGGCCTCTCCGCCGCCTGGGGATCTTTTCCCCTTTGGCCGCCTCCGTGCCGCGACCGAGAGATGAGCGAGGGGAGAGAGAGAGAAGAAGGTAGGGAAACGGGAAGCCGTCACGCGCTTCACCACCGCGTCGCCTTGCCGGTGTAGAGGACCCCGGAGCCGGAGCCGAACGTGCGGCGCAGAAGGCCGTCCGCGAGCGGATGGAAGCCGGAGCGAGAGGATCTAGACGCGCGGCCCGCCGAACTTCGTCGCCGTCGTCCACATCTACACCCGCCGCGGCCGTCCGATCGCTACGCCTACACCTCCGCCCCCTCGGTGAGCCTCGCCACTCGCCCTTCTTCTCCACCCGTGGGAGCGTACCCCTCGCGTTGCGCCGCACCGGCCGCCGCGCCGTGCGCCGAGCTTGAGCTCGCTCGTTCGGCCCATGCCCGGCCATCGAGCCGCTTTTCTGCAGGAACCCATCTCCCTGACGCCGCCGTGCACCTCGGCGCGAGTAGGCTGGCCGTAGGCCACTAACCCGCCTCTATCGTCTCCGCCGCGACACGCCGGAGCGCCGCCGCGCTGCGTGCCTGCTCGTGCGCGTGAACCTGACTCGTCGCCACGCTCGTGTGCGTGTGAGCCCGCGTGCACGCCCAAGTGTTCACCCCCATGAGCACGGACGCCGCGTCCCGTGACCGTTCGCCGCCGTGTTGAGCGCCGCGCCATGGACTCGGCCCGCCGAGGACCCGCGCGACGGTCGGCCACTTCACGGCCAGGTTAGGACTGAACCCGCGCAAGGGGCTTTGGTGAACACGCCCATGTGAACGCCGAAGCACCTGCTCTGCATCTGCTAACTTCCGCCGCTTGCCGTTTCACTGTGTCGCCACCGCTGCTTACCCTCGCGAACGCCGTCGTCTCTGGCTCACGCCGAGAGCGCCGCCGTGTCGCGCTCCGCGTTACGCCCCCAGGCACTCCCCAGAGCCGAGGCGGCGCGGAGATAACCGCATGCCCCAAGGGATCCTCGAGCTTTGCTTGCTCGCGTTTCGGGAGCCTCGCGACCGTCAAAGCGCCGCCGCCGTCGCCGCCGGGGTTGCGGCCGGGAGCGCGCCGACGCACGCACGCGGGACAAGGCCGTGCCCTGCGCTCCAGAAAACTTCGAGGGGCGCCACCAGACTTCTCCGGTGGGGACCTGATCGGAGCATGGGCCGGCTAACCCAACAAGGCCCACTTCGGCCCTTTTCCTTTTAACCTTTGAATTCTGGTTCTTTTCTGCAGGGTGAACGAGCGGACTTTCTCCTTTTGGCCCAAGATGCTAAGTCCTGTGGGCTGAATTCGGCCCACTAACTCTTTCGGCCCATTGGGCCACTAACACTTTGGACCCAATTTCGGCCCACCATCTGTGACGATGACGTCACGATGATGTCATGCTGATGTCATTCCTATTTTTAAATTAAAAATCCTTTTCTCTTTTATAAATAAATCTGGAAATTAATTTATAAAACCTTTTATCTTTGAAAATTCTTATCTAATTATCCGGAGCTCCGAAAATTATGAAACCACTTGCGTTGGTTTCATAATTTTGAGACGCTCACTGCTACCCTATCCTTACCCGCTCTTGCCCTTGAACCGAGCCCCTTTTCGCCCCGCATTCTCGGGGTAGAATTCGTGGCCGCCGCCCGCCACCGTGCTATTGTGGGTCCGGGACTCCGAGCCCCACAACTAACCATTGGCGTGCCGCGGACAGAATCCTACCCCATGTTCGCATCACTTACCTTTCCTACACCCTTGTCTCCCCTTTTTCGCTTCGCGCTTAACCCGCTTCTCGCTCTACGAAGCTATGTGTTGAGGAGCGTGTACCGTGCCATGTGCTTGAAGCCGTGGCGTCGCCCGTGATGGATGGCCGTGTCGTGAGCAAGGGCCACCGCTTCACGAACGGCAACCCCGAGCCGCAACCTAGCCGCCTTGCCATGGACGTTGCCGCATCATCGCACATGCCTCGTAGCGCCCTTGAACACACTTTACCTCATCGCCACTTGATGTCAGTCACAAGATGATCCTTTCATCCCGTCTGAGCTGTCGCCGCATATCTTGGCATGATCATGCCTTTTCTAGTTATCTTTGCTTCGCTCTGCTTTCATCACCCTTCGCGCTACCGCTTTGATCATCCAAGAGCTAAAACCTAGCAAGTGCTTGTTTTCGGCCTCTCTCGCCTTCCCCGCTTGCAGTGCTTGATTACCTAAGATCTTAGCCGTAAGACCCGTAAGCTAACTTTGAACTAACTCTTGATCCTACCCTGTTTACTAGTGTATAAAACTAGTTGCTTAAACTACTTTTGTTTTAAAACCAATTGCTTTATATTCATTAATTAAACCAAGTGCCGCTTGCATTTACTCTGGAGTTTATTTGGATCTTCTAAATTGGTTCTTATTGATGTTTTTGCATTAGATGAATGCTCGTTATTTATTTCCACGTCGCATCTCGTGTAGGCTTGTGTTCTTGTTGAAGACCCGAGCCGCGACGTCCGAGGAGACGCGACTACCCCCGACCGTTCCCAAGAGGACGCTCAACCTCTACTACTCTACGACGACTACCGCGCGGTGTCATGTCACTCCCAACCATGTAGAACCCATGCATGCTACTAGTTGCTAGTGCTATATTTATGTTACTTGATTTGAAGGAATGCATAGCCATTTGATTAGCCTTGCCTTGTTATTTGATATATCCTGATTCCTTGCTTTACCTACCCCGGGGCTAGCTACAGACCCCTAGCTAGTCCCATATACCAACTATCCATACTTTTGTTGCTTGATTATGGATGGTTCTCTGGGTTTGGACTGAGATGTGGGAGATCTCGGTGTGTTCTAGCGTGAGTTCGGGTGTGTTCTTCCTTGATGTGTTACCGGCGGGAGCGAGCCGTTTGGTTACTTGTGAACGCCTACCTCGGGGAGATGCGATCGGCCTCTTGCCCGAGCGGCGTGTCGGACGGGATGGAGATGGTGAGTGCTTGCTCTCGGCCCTTAAGGACCGATCGTCGCCTGACCTTGCTTCGGTGACTTTTACCGTACAAACCGCCCGCCTTGTATTGGGCGGGGGTGCGGGGTGAGACTCGTAGTGGATAGCATCCCTCCCGTAGGCGGATCGGTGTGATCGTGTCGGGAGACGGCTTTCCTCCTTAGAAGACTTCGTCCCGCGAGGCCGGGGGAAGGGTTCCACGGCCTTCGAGGGACCTCTCGCCGGCGCATGAGCTCTACGGCGGAGGCCGCGCCGTACTCGCAGACGCAGAGGGTACTATCCACTTACTTGGACTCCAGCCCGTATGGTAGGGTTTCGGGTGGTTCGCTACCATCCGGGCTCTATTCGGGCGGGTACAGCTTGTACAACCTCTCGCAGTGTTAAACCTATAGCTATAGTCCGTGTCCACCGGTTATGGACAAATCCCTCCGATCTCTCACCTGGCTAGACTCTTTTCTTGTGCTTCTTTTCTTCCCCGAGTGAGTGAGCCCGGCCTGAGGCCGTTGAGATGTGGGGATAGGAGCAGGTGGGCCCCACATCGCAGTTGAGAGTTGGGAGCTGGATCGTGGTTGTGATTCAGTGCTTTAGTGTGGACAGCCTTGTTGAGGGGTGCGGACCCCGGAGGTGTGGACCTCAAGGGTGTGGACCTCCCGCAGGTGTGGACCTCGCCGCATATTCCCGCAAACCTTGATTGTTGCTACCGCATTGCCGCATGCATAACTTTCTACGCCCCAATATAGGTTTTATCCATGCATACTAGATTCAACCACCGCTTTTGCTCTTTGTTGGGAAGTCGACATGACCTACCCGCTTATCGGGTAGATGCCGGCATTTCGTACTCGGTGACCGTCTACGACCGCAACTTCGTGACGAAGGTGTGAAGACTAGAGCCGGGTCCTATGCTCGAGTTTGCCCGTGGAGCCGGAGACGCTTCGCTTTGATAGATCCGCCGCGTAGGTGTTTTACCTTTCTTGATTCGGGCTCCGTTGGACTTGTACCCGGCTTCGTGCCGAAGAGTTGTACTCGATGTTGTAATAATATTATGTAATTCTTCTTTTATTCCCGTGTTGTATGGATTTGTACCACTTGAGACAGGGATTGCACGTGATAGCCTCTTCCCCGGGACTATCACGCGAGGTGCGAGAGTCGGGTTTCCGATCGCGGAAATTCGGGTCGTTTCGGCCGGGGGTGCTTGGCCCCGCGGCCGTGCGCGGAGCGATCCCCCGGGGGCAGGCGTGACCTCCCCCGTCTCCCGGCACCCACGCGCGCCGGGTGGTGTTCGGCCGGGTCGTTGGCGATGACGACACGAGCATTCCCGCGCGGGGTCGTAGCTCCCCGTGCCGGGAGTCGTCGGACCCGGCCCGAACCGCAGTCCGTAGCGTCAAGGAAACGCCTGAACATGACCGGGTCCGGTACGCCGAGAAGTCCCACTCCGCGTACCCGTGAAGGTTGGCGGGCGGCAACGCGTCGAGGGAACCCAGGGACGATTCGTCACCCGCCGAGGCGCCGGGGTCCCCGGCGACGAAGACGTGACAGCCCCGGGGGGGAACCCCGCGCATCGTGGTGTTGACGTTGGCGTTGGCGTTGTAGGCCGTCGTGGCACCACGCAGCCCAATGGGAAAGCGCGGTCCGAGACCGTGCGCCGTCCCACCGGGGCGGTGGTTGCCGGGGGTGACAGCGCGCCGCGCCGAGAGGCGGCGCGCCGGCCTACCGTCGCTCGGACCGTGCCCGGCGCGAACGCCGGCCGAGCGGCGGCGTCGCGCGCGTCGATGGGCCCGCGGCCGTCCGCGCCGGCGGCGTCCGCGCGTGGTGGTGCGCGCGCGGGGACCGAGGCGGACTCGGCCGGCGCCGCGCACGGAGCTCCTCACGGTTGAGAACCATGTGTGGTTCGAGGACCGGTGGATGGTCGCTTCCTTGTGTGATGAGTGATTGACAACGTTGTGTGGACCGATTCTTGGCTAAGTATTGCGAGGTGCGAGGTTGCGGCTTGACTCGTGTTGGTGCGGTGAAGAACAAGGGCGAAAGGTCGTTGCCGGTGAGGCCTCCAGGTGTGGAGAAGACAAGTAGGCTTCGTTCGAGGGACCCGGTGGCCGCGGGGTCAAGTGCGGGCCGCATGGTGGCATGAACAAAGAAGATGAAGTCGTGGACGGTTTCTTGGTAGAGCCTCAAAACCAAGGTCGAGCCGGGACTACGTGGGAGCCGAGTCATGAGTGGAGATTGGCGGAGGCTACACCGAGTTCGCGGGGTTTGCAGTGGTTCACCGTAAAACCACCGGGTTACTCGCTTGAGCCACAAAACCGAGGCCGAAGACTCGACGAGGAGGTGCGGCCACCCGGGCCGGTTCAACCGCCCAGAGGGGCGGCCGGACCGCCCGGGGCCGGTCGGATCCACCGGGCCGGCCTAACCGCCCGGGGGGGGCGGTCCCGACCGCCCGGCCGCCGGCGCCGAGAAGCTTCGAAGCGGAGGACACGCGTCGGGATCGCAAGGCGTGCGTCGAGGCTACGCAGGGTGCGGTCGCCGGGCATCCGTCCGATGGTGAAGACATCAAGAATTCCAAATCCGCCCTTGAGGGGCATGTATCCCTAGTTATTAGTGAAGGGCGTTTTAGTCTTTTGGGTGCCTCCATATATACTCATTAGAGGGGTGGATGGCAGCCAACTCTTGGAACCCTAGCCCATTTGTTTTTCCATTTTCGTTCTCTATTTTCCCTAGGATTTTAGAAGGCTAGCTTGAGAGCTTCATGTGAGATCTAGAGAGAGGGATGGATGTTTGGGTGGCAAGCTAGACCTTGTATGAACCATTCATGGCATGTATAGAAGGTTTGGCGTTGTTCTTCATGGTTGTTTTCCCGTCTCTTTGGTGTTGACTTTCGGAGCTCTTTTTGGCGGTGTTTTGAGAACGATTTCTTGGGGTTTTTGGTGGGTGTCACGTATGAGGTTCTTGTGCCTCTTTGGCTGGTGATTTTGCCCCCAAATCCCCTTTGAATCGGACTCGATTTGGTGGTTTTTCGAGTTGGGCGAGTTCTTGACCTAGAGAAGCGATTTTTTCGATTCCTCTTGATTGTGAGCGCTTCGGTCGATTCCTTTGAGGTAGAGGTTACCCGGGAGGTAACCCGGACTATCCCCGAAGTTTGGCTGCAATCCGTGGAGTGATTCGGGAGATTGGGCGCGAGGAAGTTGAGGTTTGACCCGCGGGTTCGTGCTCGGAAGGGGCGGTCTAACCGCCTACGGGGGGGCGGTCTAACCGCCCGGGGTGTTTCCGGTCAAAGTTTTGTTTCGCCGGATTTTCCTCTCGTGAGTTTGTTCGCCTTGATCGGAGGAGTGTCCGGGGTGAAATTTGGAGTCGTTCTCGCGCAGCTTGCTAGGTGTTCTTGGTTGGAGTTCGTTGCCGGGTACGGGAGGTTAGACCGCCCCGTGCAGCCGGTCTAACCGCCCCTAGGCCCTTGGGTGAAGTTTTGGTTTTCGCCAAGATTTTCTCGGTAGCTAGCATGGCCTTGACCGGAGATCTCTCGCCGGTGAAACCGTGGTGTGTTTTGGTGCTCGCAAGAGGCGTTTCGAGGTTTTCTTGGTTGCCGTGTGGAGGCGGTCTAACCGCCCCCTATACCCGGCCTAACCGCCCTCCGGTTAGCCGGCTTTCGAGTTGTTTCCGCCGTCGGTGCCGCGTGTGTGTTGTGGTTGCCGGTAGAGTTTGTTCCTAGGACCGCAGCACTCCGGTGGCTACGTGGTTTTGGCAAACGGGAGGTAGAAGCGCGGAGCGTGTGATTTCGGGGGTCCGACCGAGCTAGTTCATCTTGTCGAAGTTTCAATCTCCCTTGAGAAGAATTTTTATCGGCTCCCATTCACTCCCCCCTCTCCGGTCGCCTTATCGGTCCTTCAAGTGGTATCGCAGCCGGTTCGGGTCTTTGTTGACTCTAACCGCCCAAGATCCAAGGATGGCGTACCGAGAACGGGGTTCGGGTCCTCCACACTTCGATGGAAAGAACTACCGCATGTGGAGCAAGCGGATGGGTGCATTCCTCCGCGGAAAGGGTCGACTCGTGGGATGTCACGGTGGACACAGGATATGTCCACCGATGGATTTTCTTGCTCCGGGGTCGAGGGGACGCATTCGACGCCAACAATAAGGCGGTCGACTACTTGTTTCGTGCTTTGTGTCACCGAGTTCGATCGGTGCACACCGAGCACTTGGCTTGTAGGATTTGGGCGGTGTTGAAGGAGGCTCATGTTGGGAACGCCCGTGTTCGAGCACCCGTTGTATGCGACCTACCGGAGAGAGTACGAGAACTTCACTCATCTCCCCGGTGAGTCCATCGATGCCTTGTTCCGCAGGTTCACGGTGGTGGTGAACAACATGAGGGCCAATGTGGACGTGCTCCCGTACGATGATCATGATAGAGCGGTCAAGCTCTTACACTCTTTGGATCGTACGATATGGGGCGGAAAGTTCGAGGCCATAGTCGAGTCGGAGAGGTACGATACTCGACGGTGAACGAGCCGTTCTCGAAGCTCAAGTCGGCCGAGGTGGATAGGGGCATGATCGCCAAGCTCGAGGGACCGACCGACTCCCATAGTCTTGCCCTCGTTGGTGGTTCCAAAGGAAAGACTAACTCTAACCCATCCACCAGGATGTTCTCGTTTTCCTCTTTGATGTCTATGCCGTATGAGGAGTTTGATGACCTTGGAGAGGACGAGCCGGCGCCGTTGACGAGGCGGTTCGAGAGGCCGCACGAGAACCGCGTGAACATGAGGAGGAACACGAGGACTCGTCTCCGAGTGCGGCAAGCCGGACACTTCGTCGCCGACCGCCCCGCAGAAGGCCGAGAGCAAGGACGGCTACAAGCACAAGCCGAGGAAGAACGACGACAAGTACCGTTCGAGGCGCGACCACAAGAGCAAGCACAAGAACAAGTACAAGGACGAGCGACGATCGAGGAAGAAGGAGGGCCGAGGCAAGGCCCGAGCGATGGTTGGAGCGAGCGACGTCGACCTGGGTCCGCGTACTCCACCTCGAGCTCGAGCAGCAGCGACGACGAGGGAGATCGTCGCAAGAACAAGAGGTCGTCCAAGAACCTGAGCGGGCTGAGCTGCTTCGCGAGAGACGGCTTCTGTACCATGGCGCTGAGCTCCGGCAGCAAGAAGAGTACACAGAGCGACTCGGACTCTGAGTCCGACGACGAGGTGCGTGATGAACTTCCCTTCTTGCGCCAGGAGAATGAGAGGCTTGGCTCTTTGCTTGATAACCGTGATGACATGCTTAGAGAAGCCAAGAAAATGAGGAAAGAGCTTAGGGCTTCACTCGAGGATGCTAGGACTAGAGTGGCTGAGCTAGAGACACAGGTGCTTGATAGCAAGCTTGAGATTGATTCGCTTAAGGCTAGCCCTGTTGTTGCTGATGAAAATGATTGTGCCGATTGCTCCATATTCCTTGCCGATCTTGCTTTGTTTAAGGAGAAGCATGCCTCCAAGTGTGAGGAACTAGATGTGCTTAGGGTTGAAGTGGCCGAGCTTAAGTCTAGACCTCGCTTTGCTAGGTGCTTGCACTTCTTGCCCCGTTTTGCATGCTAAGATTGATGAGTTGCATGCTTACACTAGTTCGCTCGAGGCTAAATTGAAGGAACCCATGCCTACATCCTCGCTCTACTTGTGAAATGCATGCATTGAAAAATTTGGAGCTTGCACATTATGTTGATCGTTTGCGGGATGAGAATGATGATTTGAGGAAGTTGATGGGTTGGTTGTCCTGGTCACGAGCCTCGCTTGAGGATGATGATCGAGGCCTTTAAGAGGCAAGATGGTGAGGGGCTTGGGGCAAACAAGGTTGGTGAAGGAAGTGGAGAGAATATCCCGAGCCACCAAAAACCTACCACAAAAATGATTTCCCTCCAAAACCCAACCATCTTAGGAACCGATTAGACACAACCCTAGCTCCACCTATATTTCCTACACCCACAAATGATCTCCAAAAGCCCATCAAGTTTGTGAGCACTTCGGGGAAAGTGTTCTTTGGGAAAGTGAAAGAGAAGGCAAGTGAGGAGAAATCGGTGGAGGAGTTGAGTGGAGAGAAACCTAGCGAGCAGCCCCAATCCAAGCCAAAACCTAAGCTTGTGAGGTTCCGTTGTGGCCATTGTGGGAAAGAGGGTCACAAGGATGAGTTTTGCTTCAAGAGGAAGCGGGAAGAGAGGATGGCAAAGGAGTGGGCGAACAAGGATAGGTACAACCCTTCCCATGGTGTACCTAAGCCTCGTATGCCACTGCCCAGGGGTAAGGCTGTGGTGAGAAGTGTTCCGGCATGGGGAGACGCGAGTTCCCGCAGCCGAGGAGCTGTTCTGGAGGGGGCGGTCAGACCGGCCTGGCTAGGCGGTCGGGCCGGCCCAGCCCGAGGGGGGGGCGGTTAGACCGCCCGGCTAGGCGGTTTAACCGCCCCCCCCCTGCACTCCGGGCGGAGTGGTTTTCGAGGTGGTGAGTCGAGAGGTTTCGTGTCCGGAGGTGGAGTTGCCGGTGGTTGGTCCGAAAAGACAGCAGTGGTCGGCTTGCTAGGCATTCTCCCCCTCGAGGTCACTACGGGGATGGGAGGAGTCGTAGCTTTGAGAAGGAGAGGAGGGACGCTCCACGGGTTGTCTTCCGTGGTTTTGGTCCTCCTCCAGCAAAGGAGGGGTGGTTTCCTCGGGTGGTTACCGAGGTGGTGTTCGTGGGGGTAGTTTTGGTAGGAGAGATGCTATGGTTGGTGCTAACCCCACTTTCGAGCAAATGGCTCGGCAGCCGGTTTTCCTCTTTTGGTACTAACCCCGCGTCGAGTCGTTTGTTCGCTCACGTGCTTGTTTTTGAATTTCAGGTGGGAGACTTGAAGAACATTTGGTTGATTGACTCCGGTTGCTCGAGGCATATGACTGGAGACAGGGGGTGGTTCTCAAGTCTCGTCCCGGTGGTGACGAAGAGGTACATCACATTTGGGGACAATGGGCGTGGGCGTGTGCTTTCAGAAGGTGAGATAAAAGTGAGTGACAAGATCACTCTGAGGCGTGTGGCTCTTGTTCAATCGCTGGGGTACAATTTGCTTTCTGTGTCTCAGTTGTTGGATGAGGGTTTTGAGGTGTTGTTTCGGCCTGGTGGTTCTCGGATTGTGGACTCTCGAGGTGACCTTGTTTGTATGGTCGTTCCCGAGGGTCGTGTTTCGTGCTGATTTTTCTCGCCTCTTCGGGTGTTGAGCGTTGTTTCTTGGCCGGTTCTTCGAGTGAGTTGTGGAAGTGGCATAGGAAGTTGGGTCACTTGAGCTTTGACCTTCTCGTCTCGCTTGAGTAAACTCAATTTGGTCCGAGGATTGCCACGTTTGAGGCTTGAGAAAGAGTTGGTTTGTGCTCCGTGTAGGCATGCCAAGATGGTGGCCTCTTCTCACCCGCCTCTCACCGATGTGATGACCGAGCGTCCATGCGAGCCGCTCCATATGGACCTTGTTGGCCCGGCTCGTGTGCGATCTCGCGGGTGGGAAGTGGTATGTCCTTGTTGTGGTGGACGACTTTTCTCGGTATGCGTGGGTGTTCTTTCTTGAGGAGAAGGGGGAGACGTTTGGTTTTGTTCGAGATCTAGTCTTGAGGTTGAGGAACGAGAGGCACGGAGATGCCATACGAGCTATCCGCAAGGATAATGGCTCGGAATTCAGAACTCTCGTTTTGAAACCTTTTGTCATGACTTGGGTCTTGAGCATCGCTTTCGAGTCCGTATACGCCTCCCCGAATGGTGTTGTGGAAAGGAAGAACAGACCTTGTGCGAGATGGCTCGGACGATGCTTGATGAGCATAGGACTCCGAGGAGGTATTGGGCTGAGGCGGTGAATACCGCATGCTATGTGTCGAACAGGATATACCTCAGAGTGCACAAGAAAAAGACATGCTATGAGTTGATGCATGGTCGCACACCCAAGGTGAGTCACTTCCATGTCTTTGGTTGCAAGTGTTTTATTCTGAAGAAAGGCAGGAAGTTGGATAAGTTTGAGGCTAGGTCTGTCGATGGCATTTTCTTTGGTTATGCATCTCATTCTAGAGCATATCGTGTGCTCAATCTTGAAACTAACCAAATCGTGGAGACTTGCGAGGTAACCTTCGACGAGACAGAGCCACGTAGTCAGCTTGTCTTTGAGTGTGCGGTGATGATGAGCTTGGCGAGGAGATCTTTCAGAGGAGGAGCATGAACATGGTGATGATGAAGATGGCGGTGCGGTGCCCTCGACCGGACATGTACCCACTACTTCGACTACGATGATGGATGGACCCTCCGCTACACCTACGACGACAAATCAAGAACGAGGAGAAGCCGATGTTGAGGGGGAGGTAGCTTCGAGGCGAGAACCTCCCCGGCGAGTTCAAGTGGATCACCCGGCCTTCGAGGATCATCGGCGACATGGATGAACGCACTACACCGGCCGAGGGTTCGAAACAATTCCCATTTTGCTCATGCTGCATTTGTTGCTTCTTTCGAGCCCAAAGACATTGGACACGCACTATCCGATCACAATTGGGTTAACTCGATGCATGAGGAGTTGGAGAACTTTGAAAGGAATCGGTGTGGGAGTTGGTTGACCCTCCCCCGTGGTGTAAGCCGATTGGTACAAAGTGGGTGTGGAAAAACAAAGAGGGAGAGAAGGGTGAGGTTGTGAGGAACAAGTCGAGACTTGTTGCTCGGGGGTTCGGTCGAAGGAGGGGATCGACTACGAGGAGACCTTTGCTCCCGTAGCCCGTTTGGAGGCGATTAGGATCCTTCTAGCCTTTTCCGTGGCTAAAGGGTTCAAGTTGCACCAAATGGATGTGAAGAGTGCTTTTCTGAATGGAGTGTTGGAGGAAGAAGTGTATGTGAGACAGCCTCCGGGGTTTGAGAGTGAGAAGTACCCCCACCGGTGTACAAGTTGAGGAAGGCGCTGTATGGGTTGAAGCAGGCGCCTAGAGCTTGGTATGGCAGGTTGAGGGGGTTCTTGTTTGAGAGAGGCTTTGAGATGGGGAAGGTCGATCGACCTTGTTTTTGCGAGAGAGCGAGGGCGCAGATATCCCGATTGTGCGGTGTACGTGGATGATATTGTCTTTGGTGGCTCGTCTAACTCTCTTGTTGCGAGGTTTGCGGATGATATGAGCAGGGAGTTCGAGATGAGTATGATGGGTGAGTTGCAGTTCTTCCTGGGCTACAAATCAAGCAATCAAAGGAAGGAACATTTGTGCACCGTGCTAAGTACACCAAGGACATTGTGAGGAAGTTCAAGATGGAGGACTCCAAGGCTATGACGACGCCGATGAGTACGACTACGGCTCTTGATGCGGACGAGGAAGGTGAACACGTGGACCAGAAGGAGTACCGAAGCATGATCGGGTCACTCCTCTACTTGACGGCAACGAGGCCGACATACGCTTCTCGGTGTGTCCGTGCGCTCGTTTTCAAGCGTCTCCGAGGACTTCGCATCGGCAAGCGGTGAAGAGAATTTTCGTGTACTTGCGTCACACTCCCGACTTCGGCCTTTGGTACTCCGCGTCCTCTTCTTTGGCGCTTCATGGCTTTTCGCACGCGGATTTTGCCGGGTGTCGGTTGGATAGGAAGTCCACTTCGGGACTTGCCGCTTTTTGGGTTCTTCGTTGGTGTCTTGGTCTTCTCGTAAGCGCCGAGTGTTGCTCAATCCACGACCGAAGCCGAGTATGTTGCCGCTGCTAGTTGTTGCTCTCGGCTCCTTTGGATCACCTACACCATGAGTGACTTTGGTGAGGAGTATACCAGGTCCCACTTCAATGTGATAGCACCAGTGCCATAAGCGTTGCAAAGAACCCAGTGCTTCATTCCAAAACCAAACACATAGAAGTGAGGTATCATTTCCTGAGAGACAACGTAGAGAAAGGGAAGATAGCTTTGATCCATGTACCCACACATGACCAACTAGCCGATATTTTCACCAAACCCCTAGATCAAGCAACTTTCACTCGTTTGCGGGGGAACTTGGTGTGTGTTTGATTTCTTGAGTTGGGTGTGTGGGGGGCTTTCCTTTGCCGGTGGTGTCGAGCCCGTTTTGCCTCTCCTTGAGGAGCCGGTTTGTAGCATATGTATAGCTTTTCTTTGTGCATTTCTTGCATTCGGCATGGCATATGTAACATGATGTATAGGCATCCTTGTATCTTAGATTGCATGCATTTTGTATCATATGCATCGGATAGGAAAAGCTTCTCCTATATACAATGTTCACCATGGGTTGCTATATATGTTCTTGTGAGCTTGTTTGATATGGTACGGTGAGTTTGGCTTAGCTCTTGATGATCTTGATGAATGATCCATGGTTGATGGCAAATTTTTTGAAAATGTCATATACATGCTCTCTCATGCGTAAATGCCTATATATGATCTTGGCATGTTTTAGTGGCTTTGCTATGCTTACTTTGTGGTTGGATAGCTAGTTTATTGATCATATGGAGCCAAAGGCTCGCTTGCCATCATGAATGTTTAGCCCTCTTGCTTAATCTTGTGGAGGGACATAAGTTCCTTTTTGTCGCAAAGACATTTCATGTACCATTTACAAATCTGAAAATAAAATGAAAAATGCTTGGAAAATATGTTCCCATGTCATATGTGCTGAAATTAATTTGCTTTGGGTGCTAAACTGTTGCATGATGCCTACCAATGAGAAGTCTCATACATAGAAGTAGGCACATGGCTCGGTGGCTTTGACATGACATGAGGTGCTTTTGGGTGTTTATGATGGTCTTATGATTAGAATGGTGATCCTAGCATGAAGTTTGAGTGGCTTTGCCATTTTGATTTGTTTTGCTCATGTTTAGGTATTTGCTTGTGAGAGAGTATCTTTTCGCAAAATTACACAAATCCTTTTTAGCCTTGTCCAATGGTTGTGAAACTTGGTGATCATGTAGTTAACGTCATTACGAATCCGTCGAGTATCTAACTTGCTCATTTGGACTTGTGTAGCTTCTTGTGTTGAATTTTGTATATTCGAGAAGCTATATGTTGAAAGTTTTCGCATTTTGCCTTGATTCATGCATTGTCAACAAGGGGGAGAAGTTTGTGCATGTTTTGGGCACTGGGAGTGTTTGGAAGGTGTTCCAATTGTTTCGGGCAATTTTTGAGCAGTTTGGTGCGGGGCCGGCTTTGGGCGGTCTAACCGCCCCCCGAGTGCGGTCAAGTCGGGCAGGGCGGTCTAACCGCCCGGGGAGGCGGTCTAACCACCCCGGGCGGTGTGAGCAGTGTTTTTGCTCTTTGTTGCATTCCCGAGTTGCATTGCCGCATGTGTTCGGGGGGAGTGTGCCGTGGCTCGTGGGGAGCTTGCATTTGTGCAGGGGGAGTTCTTTGTGGTGTTCGTGTTTTGTTGTGGTGGTTTGCGCTCTTTGCTTGAGCCGTGTTTTGTCTCGGATGTGTCGAGCCGTTGCCCTTGCCTAAGGGGTCTGAGACTTGTCTTCTTCAAGTGATCTTGCTCTTTGCCTTTCTTTGGCTTTCGATCGCTTGTTGGGGTTTCTTTTTATTTGTTTCTTTTCTTTTCCTTTTCTCTTGTGTTACTTCACGTGAGTGTGTTGTCAATGCACTCATCAAGGGGGAGATTGAGAACCATGTGTGGTTCGAGGACCGGTGGATGGTCGCTTCCTTGTGTGATGAGTGATTGACAACGTTGTGTGGACTGATTCTTGGCTAAGTATTGCAGGTGCAGGTTGCGGCTTGACTCGTGTTGGTGCAGAGTGAAGAACAAGGGCGAAAGGTCGTTGCGCGTGAGGCCTCCGTGTGGAGAAGACAAGTAGGCTTCGTTCGAGGGACCCGGTGGCCGCGGGGGTCAAGTGCGGGCCGCATGGTGGCATGAACAGAAGATGAAGTCGTGGACGGTTTCTTGGTAGAGCCTCAAAACCAAGGTCGAGCCGGGACTACGTGGGAGCCGAGTCATGAGTGGAGATTGGCGGAGGCTACACCGAGTTCGCGGGGTTTGCGGTGGTTCACCGTAAAACCACCGGGTTACTCGGTTGAGCCACAAAACCGAGGCCGAAGACTCGACGAGGAGGTGCGGCCACCCGGGCCGGTTCAACCGCCCGGAGGGGGGCGGTCGACCGCCCGGGGCCGGTCCGATCCACCGGGCCGGCCTAACCGCCCGGGGGGGGCGGTCCGACCGCCCGCCGCCGCGCGCCGAGAAGCTTCGAAGCGGAGGACACGCGTCGGGATCGCAAGGCGTGCGTCGAGGCTACGCAGGGTGCGGTCGCCGGGCATCCGTCCGATGGTGAAGACATCAAGAATTCCAAATCCGCCCTTGAGGGGCATGTATCCCTAGTTATTAGTGAAGGGCGTTTTAGTCTTTTGGGTGCCTCCATATATACTCATTAGAGGGGTGGATGGCAGCCAACTCTTGGAACCCTAGCCCATTTGTTTTTCCATTTTCGTTCTCTATTTTCCCTAGGATTTTAGAAGGCTAGCTTGAGAGCTTCATGTGAGATCTAGAGAGAGGGATGGATGTTTGGGTGGCAAGCTAGACCTTGTATGAACCATTCATGGCATGTATAGAAGGTTTGGCGTTGTTCTTCATGGTTGTTTTCCCGTCTCTTTGGTGTTGACTTTCGGAGCTCTTTTTGGCGGTGTTTTGAGAACGATTTCTTGGGGTTTTTGGTGGGTGTCACGTATGAGGTTCTTGTGCCTCTTTGGCTGGTGATTTTGCCCCCCAAATCCCCTTTGAATCGGACTCGATTTGGTGGTTTTTCGAGTTGGGCGAGTTCTTGACCTAGAGAAGCGATTTCTTCGATTCCTCTTGATTGTGAGCGCTTCGGGTCGATTCCTTTGAGGTAGAGGTTACCCAGGAGGTAACCCAGCTATCCCCGAAGTTTGGCTGCAATCCGTGGAGTGATTCGGGAGATTGGGCGCGAGGAAGTTGAGGTTTGACCCGCGGGTTCGTGCTCCGGAAGGGGCGGTCTAACCGCCTACGGGGGCGGTCTAACCGCCCGGGGTGTTTCCGGTCAAAGTTTTGTTTCGCCGGATTTTCCTCCCGTGAGTTTGTTCGCCTTGATCGAGGAGTGTCCGGGTGAAATTTGGAGTCGTTCTCGCGCAGCTTGCTAGGTGTTCTTGGTTGGAGTTCGTTGCCGGGTACGGAGGTTAGACCGCCCCGGTAGCCGGTCTAACCGCCCCTAGGCCCTTGGGTGAAGTTTTGGTTTTCGCCAAGATTTTCCGGTAGCTAGCATGGCCTTGACCAGAGATCTCTCGCCGGTGAAACCGTGGTGTGTTTTGGTGCTCGGAAGAGGCGTTTCGGAGGTTTTCTTGGTTGCCGTGTGGAGGCGGTCTAACCGCCCCCTATACCCGGCCTAACCGCCCCCTCCGGTTAGCCGGCTTTCGAGTTGTTTCCGCCGTCGGTGCTGCGTCGTGTGTGTTGTGGTTGCTGGTAGAGTTTGTTCCTAGGACCGTAGCACTCCAATGGCTACGTGGTTTTGGCAAACGGGAGGTAGAAGCGCGGAGCGTGTGATTTCGGGGGTCCGACCGAGCTAGTTCATCTTGTCGGAGTTTCAATCTCCCTCGAGAAGAATTTTTATCGGCTCCCATTCACTCCCCCCCCCCCTCTCGGTCGCCTTATCGGTCCTTCAACGGTTGGTGAGGCGCATCAGGTAGCCGTTCCCCGTGGCCTGAAAGTATAGGCCCCCGAACCGGATTTCGAACACGGCGGGGAGGGGATCCGAGCCGCCCATGCGCAACGCCTACCGCGGTACTCGCGCGGATCACCATGGAGGGAGTTAACGGTGGATTGACCTTAGGCGCTCGATTGCCCCACGCGTGGGCGCCAACCGTCGGTGCGGAATGTGGTCCCGACACTAACCAAGAAAAATAAGCGCCAAGGTCTATCCCTCAATGGTCGATGCTAAGCAATAAAAGACACAGAGTTTATCCCGGTTCCGGCCCCGGGGGGGCCGTACGTCCAGCGGTGGTGTGCTCAAGGCACTATATTGCTCAAAGACCGGGGGTGCTCGTAGTGGGGCCAAGCAAGGCGGGAGAGGAAGCGTGGCTTCCAAGTCCCTGGTGTAGTGGCCGAAGATGTTGTGGGAGAATTGGAGAGCAAGTGCGTGGCGCGGCCTGTCTCGTGTTGTGTTGCGTCGTGTGTTCGTCGCCGTGTCCTCCGTCCGTCCCCCTCGCGGCAGGGGGGTTCGTCCTCCTTTTATAGACCAAGGAGAGAGCGAATCACATGCGCGCCACACTATTTAGCTACGTGAGGGAGCGTGATGTGCTATGCTGTAGAGTAGGCGGCCGCCCGGACGATCCTTGCAGCGATCCGGCCATCATGGCGTATCCCGTACCCGAACAGTGGCGGCTTCGAGGGTAAAAGAGCAGCGGACGGCTGTGATGTCCTCAGTTGGGCTCGAGGGAGCTGCTGACGTCGGTCCGTACGGGGCACGCGTGGCGGTGTAAGGCGGCGTCCCGTTCCCGCACGCTCCACGGCGGCCGGGGTTGTTGCCACGCCGCCCGGCCGTGGGTTCGTACGCGCGGGGCGGCGGCCATGCCGGTAACGGTGGCGGGGATGGCGTCCCACCGGCCTAGCGCCTTCACCTAACCCCCCGCAAGGTCACAAGAAAGCAAGTCGAGGGTGCAGCCCCGCCCCCCCTTCGAGGGTTCGGCGCGTTAGCCGCACCGAGGGCGGAGTGTGGCACGGCGTCACGGACCGGCGCCGGCCACGCCGCACGCTCCCCCACGCGTGGCGGGGATGGGCTCCCCTCCCGGGGAGTTGGTGCGGCGGCACCGGGGCGCGAGCCCCGTGCGCATGATGGCGCCACCCCCGCCGATGTCGGGGCATTAAATGCCCGCGCACGGGAGCGCGCGCGCGCGTGCGGAGTGCCCTCGAGCGAGGCGGAGCTCGCTCGGGGGTCAAGCGCACCCCCCTCGAACGGGGCGGAGCCCGCCCGAGGGAGGCGCGCGCCCTCGAGCGAGGCGAAGCCTCGCTCGAGGGGATCTTCGAGTGGGCCGCCTTGGTGGGCCGTTGGGGGCCTCCGCGGCGTGGGCCGTGTCCCCGCATGATTAAGCGAGGCGTGTTTGGCTTTGTTGCGGGTTTTAAGTGGGGATTTCCCGCTTGTTTAAGGGGACCCCTAGGGCTGTCCCCGACAAAACGCACGGTGAAGACGTCTTTGTCGTGCGTCTAAACACGGGCGCACGGCAAAGATATATCTTTGTCGTGCGTTGTACCAGAGCGAACGGCAAAGGTCCCGGGCACGTGCGCCGCCCGTGCCACGGCGGACGGCGGGGCACGGACGCTAACGGTCGTTAGCCTTTGCCGTGCGCCCCATATGAAGTGCACGGCATAGATTTATCTTTGCCATGTGTATCAAGTAGGTGCACGGCAAAGATTTTTGTGAAACTTTGGTTTTTTTACTTCTTTTGATTTGTCCACTACAAATGCATTACTTTGTACTCTGTATCTTAGGTTGGTACTCATCTTGATTTATTGGTATTTTTTATGAATTTCTTTCCTTAAAAGGATTTTCTTCACATAAATCAAAATTGAACTGCAAGTACATGAAATTATAAGGTAAAGTTCGTGGAAAATGATAATCGTATAATTGAGTCCTTTTTAAGCCCTTACCGGCCAAATTGGTTGAAATTATGTACATTTTATTCACGAAGGATGAGAATCCACGTTCATTAGTAAAGTTTTTTAATTGTAAAAAATGCAAACGAAGTTAGAAAATCATGATATTCATCGAGAGGTCATGATATACTATGGGAAAGTTGTGATAAAGAGTAGGGAAGGTTTTGAATATTTCGTCACGCATAGTGTTTACAAACCGGAGCATCTCACTAGAAGTTCTATAGTGTTTAGAGTCATCTCATTTGGTTTGTAATCTTAGTAAAATTTGAATTTTTTTTTACTTCAAAACTTTTTCTCTAGTGAACATACAATATGCAATTGTCTCGTGTTAGTTTATGATAATTTTCACATCCATTTAAATATTTATGCATAATAATAAAAACATAAAATTCATTGTAGCCTCTTTGCCGCGCGCCTTTTCCATGGCCCACGGCAAAGATTGCGCCAGACCGCGAGGCGCACGCCAAAGGTTGTGGGGCCCCCATGCCAGCCAGCCATTGTGCGCATCGACCCTCGACCGGTGGCTGGCAGGTGGGGTCCAGTCTTTGCCGTGCGCCAGCCCTAGAGGTGCACGGCAAAGGTTGTGGGGCCCCCATGCCAGCCAGCCATTGTGCGCACCGACCCTCGGCCAGTGACTGGCAGGTGGGGTCCCGTCTTTGCTGTGCGCCAGACCCCAAGGCGCACGGCAAAGGTTGTGGGGCCCCCATGCCAGCCAGCCATTGTGCGCATCGACCCTCGGTAGGTGGCTGGCAGGTGGGGCCTGTCTTTGCCGTGCGCCTCTTTCCCTAGCGCACGACAAAGACCGAGACAGGTAGGTGGAGTCCCTTCTTTGCTGTGCCCCTCTTTCCCTAGCGCACGGCAAAGACCAAGACAGGGTTAACCCTAACTCCCGCACAGTTTTCTTCCCCACACCGCATCTAACACCCGCACGAGGCGCCGCCCCCGCCCGCCCACCTCCCCCGCCCCCCGCCACGCCACCGCCCCGGCCCGGCCTCCCCCCGTGCCACCGCCCCCGCCGCGCCACCGCCCGCCCCTCGGCCACACCCCCGCCCCCCCCGCGCCGCGCCACCGCCCGCCCCCGCCACCCCCTCGGTCCGGCCGGGCGGCCCGCCGGACCGCGCCCCCGGCCTCCCCATGCTCCGGCGGCGGCGGCCCCCCGGCGCCGCCCGCTTCCCCGGCCGCGACCCCGGCGGCACGTCCTCCCTCCCCCGGTCGCGCCCCGGCGACGTCCTCCTCCCCCGGCCGCGCCCCCCGCGGCGCCCCGCCCGCCCCGACCGACCCTTGTACGGGCGCACCGGCCTCCTGCTCCGGCCGCCCACCTCTCCGGACGGCCACCACTGCCCTCCCATGCAAGGGGGAGGAGGAGGAAGGGGAGAAGTGAGTGGGCAGCCGGGAGAGAAGGAGAGGAAGGCGGAGAAGGTGGAAAGGAAGGAGGAGGAAAGGAAGGGAAGAAGAAGAAGGAAAGGAAGGGAAGAAGGGGGAAGGAGGAGAGGGAGAGGGAGGAGGCCAAGGGTGAAGAGGAAGGAGACCTAGGGTGGAGAGGGAGGATGGGTGGTGCTCTCCGGCCGTGATCTCACACCACGACGTCTCGACACGTACGCCATCCTCACGGTGAGCACTCCCTCAACCTCTATCGCATTTTTAGATGAAACTACTATGATGACCTATCGTTCGTTACATAAATGAGTAGTGATGCATAGCTATGTGATGACCTATGTTAGGTTAAATTTGTGATGAGTAGCTTGAACTCAACAAAATAAAATTTGAGTACTACCTATATATGTTGCTTATGCTCAAGTGGAAGGAATGGCAAGTCTCATGTGTCCGTCCATCGAGCTGTGGGAAGAGCATTTGTTTTGTGGCCCGACCTTTGTGTCGTGGTCTTTTCTTTGTAGGTTTTGAAACCTTCCCGTACATGGGAGGTGCTGCCGAATTTTTTATCTAACTACGTTGCCTTGGTCTAATTTTGCAGGAGAGCGCCCGCCGCCGCATCCACCGTCGAAGGAGTAGCCCCGGCCGTTTCCTCGGACGTCCGATGAAGGATTAGCAGGAGGAGACCGTGTTGTTATTGCCTCTTCGGGCTCCATCTTGCCGCTCGCCCCCGTCTTCAGCCTGTTCGAGCTACTAGGTGAGCATGTGCAGATGACCCCCTCCTCCTCAATTTATTTACCTAGGTCATGTAACCTAGTTAGGCGTCTCCCGTTCGAAAGGGATACGGTTGTAAATATGCATATGCTTGCATATTGTTGACGGTGTATTTTGGTGCACCTAGCATGTTCATTACACTTTGGTTTGGATTTGATTATGGAACTAACCCGCCACTAGGCACACTAATCATATGACAAGTTCATCTTTGTGCATGCATTTGGAAGTGTTGTGTTTATGTAGGAAAACATGGACATAAAGGACGGATTCGCAACAAGTTCAAAGGAGCATTCATGGAGTCTTGTTCGTGTTCATGAGCTTGCTGAAATCACTTCCAATGGTGGCGAGGACCGAAGTGCTACGAGGAACACCCCCCGGGGATTGAAGCGTAAAAGATCAAACTTCATGCAAAGAGAGCCTCCATCTTGATCGCGAGGATAACAGCGTCAAAATCATGCAAGTGGAGGGGGCAAAGTAGATAAGTGCACGAGGACCCACGGAGCAAAAAGGGCGACCGAACCGGCCGAATTGGGCCTCGGGCCGGCCGGCCCGGGCGGGCCGACCCAGCCCCACTTCGGCACCGGTTCGGTCCCGTCTTCCTTGCCCCTCGAAGGATCTTCGACCCTAAAACCCCCGACGCGCCACCAACACAGGGGGAGGAGTCATTCGCACCGTAAGGCCATCCACAAGCTAGAGAGAGAGGAGGAGGATCTCCGGGGGAGATCAACCACCTCGAAGGAAGCACCCTCTCGTGGAGAAGGAGGAAGACACCGGCGGAAGGGAAACCATGATCAACGGTGCCATGATTAGCACCTTGATGGGGTAATCTTCTCATTCGTCCATGGGTTGTAATCGATCTTGAGATGTAATCGCACTTTGTCGGATTATCTATCTATCATCTTGTGTTGAATATACTTTAATGCTTAAGGTTTGCAACCATGCCGTAAAGGGAGTATAGGCCTCAATGCTTCCTTGGATCCATTCAATACGCCGTGGCCATCAAAGGTCTAGTCATGAATACCTTCGCGTAGTGACAGTACGAGAGGAGGGAAAGGGCGAAACCGTGGTCACATCCCCGATAGATTAGATTGGTTTTTCATGTCTTTAAGCGATTGCATGCTCTAGTATCGTAGACCCGTGGGCGAGTGTCTTCTATCTTGATCGTTTATCATTCTCTCTAGTGTAGTTTAGTTGTTTTCTAGTATAATAGTAGTTAGGGTTTTAGTAGCTAGTGTGTCGTTGTTGATCGAACGCTTGTAATCCCCTTGCTCCGCGGATTGACAAGAACCTTGGGAATCCCGTGGTGAAAAAGGTGTGGGTCCGTACGCTTGCGGATCGTAGAGGGATACGTCTTTTATCCGTCAACAAGCCCCTTTTTCTGGCGTCGTTGCCGGGGAGCAAGTTAGTTTACATCGTTTGATTTGCATCTAACTTAGTTTTATATTTTAGTTTATCTTTTATTCGCTATATCTAACACATATTATCCAGAAAAACACTTGTTTCTTTTTTGTTTTTGTTTTTATCTTATTGTCTAGATGGAGTTCGTTAATCAACCCGTGGAAGAACCGGAGAAATCATTAAGGGATTACGCTAGCCCTCGATGTGAAGACATAAAAGTACAAGAGTCGGATTCGAACCTCGAAGCGACCAAGTATGAAATTAAATCCAAGATCATCAAGATGGTGGCGGAAAACCCATTTGAAGGGATGGTTACGGAGAACCCATATAGACACATAAGGGATTTCACGACAATATGCAACACGGTGCGTCAAGAAGGAGTTCCCGATGAATGGTTCAAATGGAATCTCTTTCCCTACTCACTTGCCGGCAAAGCAAAGACATGGTATTCGGTTGCGTCCTTTGAAGTTGAAGGCAATTGGAACAAGTTGACAAAGAAGTTTTGCGAGAAGTTCTTTCCAATTAGCAAGGTTCAACATCTAAGGAGGCAAGTGATCACTTTCATGCAAGGAGAAGAGGAAGGGATAGACCAAGCCCGGGATAGGTTTAATGAATTAATCGAACAAGGACCAAAACTCGGCTTCACCGGTGACGTACTCTTGCATACATTTTTCTTTTCCCTAACCCCTAGTTGCATGCGACACGTCGAAATGTGTGCAGGTGGGGATCTCATGGAGAAAACACTCACGGAAGCCGCCCAACTTCTACAAAATGTTAGTAAAGCGGCTGCCATGCAAAGAGATTGGGAAACAAGACTTGCGGAAGAGCCGGAATTCAATTCAAGGAAGAAGAAGCTTGCTGATTTTTCTAAAGAGGCAACCCCGGAAGTCACAAAATAGGAACCAATCATGGAAAAGCTTGAACAAGAACTCATCAAGTCAAGAACTACACCAAACGTCGACTTTGCCGCGCCAAATGAGACGAACAAGAGAAGCATGTCAAGCGCAAAGCCACTAAGGGAGTTCGAGCCAATGGATTGGGTTCTTATTGCTTACGGAGAAGTATTCGACAAGAGAAGACCGTTACCTAATCAAAAGGGAATGGCAAGAGCATTGGAAGTGGATTTCCCACCGGAGAAGAAAGCTGAAAATTCATACGACCTCGAAACCACCGGTGAGATTTTTGAGAAGCTCTTTGGAGATGACGTGGTGGATCCGGAACATATTGCCGAGGTGAAGAGAATCATGGGGATCAAGCCCGAAGCATCACCATACGCTCGCCTCGCTGAAATTTATTCGATAGGATCCGAAGAAGAAGAGAAGATGACGCCGCACTTGAGTTGCGAGATCAACGGAGTTCTATGCAAGGCTTTATGCGACATCGGAGCCCAAGTAAGTGTTCTATCTTCTAAAATTTACGATAAAGTTCAATACCACAACCTAGACTTAGCTCCAACATCAACGAAATTAATTATGGGAGATGGTAGAACTATCAAACCTCTAGGTATTGCTTGCAACATGAAAGTAAAAATTTCTAGAAACTATATACCAACCGATTTCTTTGTTATTGATGCTTACCATGGTAATTCTGATCATATAATCTTAGGTAGGCCTTTTCTTAAGTTGGTTGATGCCGTGTTAGATGCCGGAGAAGGCAAAGTAACAATGAACCTTAATGGAACAAAGTACACATATAACTTTCTTCGTGCTTTTAAACACCTTACACCTTTTCCTCCCGCAGATGAAGAAGTAGAAGAGATAGATAGTCTTTGTTTTGTTGAAACCCTTAGAGACCCGCTGCAAAGAGCAATGGAAAATCAAATTAGTAATCAACAAGATGAAGAACTAGAGGAAGCGACAAAAGGCTTAGAGCCGCATGACGGTAGCGTGGAGGAAGAGAAGTTCGAAGACATAGGAGAAATCAAACACGAGGAGCCGCAAGTGCCCGAAGTAGACCTTAAACCTTTGCCCAAGGGATTAAAATATGAATTTTTGGGCCCAGACAAAACTTATCCAGTCATTGTGAGCGACGAGTTGAGCCCCGAAGAAAATGAAGCGTTGCTGATTTTATTAAAAAACATAGGAAGGTGATTGGATATTCAATTAATGATCTCAAAGGTATTAGCCCAGCCTTTTGCACTCATCGTATACCAATGGAAGACCAATGTAAGCCCGTAGTGGACCATCAAAGGAGGCTAACCCATGCCATGCGAGAGGTAGTGAAGAAAGAGGTTATCAAGTTACTTGATGCCGAATCATCTACCCGGTTCCGCATAGCGAATGGGTGAGCCCGGTACATTGTGTACCGAAGAAAGGAGGTTTGACCGTGGTGAAGAACGAGAAGAACGAATTGATACCGCAAAGAACCGTGACCGGGTGGCGGATGTGTATTGATTACCGTAAGCTTAACAAAGCGACGAAGAAAGATCACTTCCCCCTACCGTTCATAGACGAGATGCTCGAGAGGTTAGCAAACCACGCTTATTTTTGCTTTCTCGATGGATACTCGGGGTTCATGCAAATTCTCATTCACCCGGAAGATCAACATAAGACAACGTTTACGTGTCCTTACGGAACGTTTGCATATAGGAGGATGCCCTTCGGCCTATGCAACGCTCCGGCCTCTTTTCAACGTTGCATGATGGCCGTGTTCTCGGAATTCATCGAAGAAATTGTTGAAGTGTTTATGGATGATTTTTCCGTTTACGGGAAGACGTTCATGGATTGCTTAGCAAACTTAGAAAAGGTCCTTACAAGGTGTGCGGAGGTAGATTTGGTTTTAAATTGGGAAAAGTACCACTTCATGGTTAAGCAAGGCATAGTGCTCGGACATGTTATATCCGAGAGAGGAATTGAAGTGGACAAGGCTAAGGTAGAGACGGTTGAGCAACTCCCACCTCCTACGGATGTTAAGTCCTTAAGGAGCTTTCTAGGCCATGCCGGATTCTATAGAAGATTTATAAGGGACTTCTCGAGGATCACTAAGCCTTTAACGCACCTTCTTCAAAAGGATGTGGCTTTCGACTTTGATGAGAAGTGTCTAGCGGCATTCGACCTTGAAAAATGCTTTGGTGAGTGCTCCCATCATCCAACCTCCGGATTGGAGCCAACCTTTCGAGATCATGTGTGACGCAAGTGACTACGCCGTAGGCGCGGTCTTGGGACAAAGAAAGGAAGGCCGAGTTCACGCCGTTTACAACGCTAGCAAAACTCTTAGTGGGGCACAATTAAATTACGCTACTACGGAAAAAGAGTTGCTAGCGGTGGTATTCGCTTTCGAAAAATTCAGATCTTACATCGTGAACTCGAAAGTCATTGTTTACACCGATCACGCAGCCTATCAAGTATCTCTTGGCTAAGAAGGAAGCTAAACCACGTTTGATTCGTTGGATCCTTCTTCTCCAAGAGTTTGATGTTGAAATTCATGATAAAAAGGGGGTGGAAAATGTTGTGGCCGATCATTTGTCTAGGATGAATCGTGGACAAGATGATAAAGAGCCCATAGAAGATAAGATGAGAGATGACCACCTCTATAGAGTGCTTGATAAAGACACTTGGATGATCGACATCATTCGAGCAATTCGAAAGATGCCCCTCGATCATCTAGACAAAAACACTCAAAGGAAGATAATCTCTGAAAGTAAGAAATATTTTTGGGATGCACCATACCTCTTCAAACTTGGCAATGATGGAGTGATGAGAAGATGTGTGCCAAGAGAAGAGAGGCTTGAGATTCCGGAGGAAGTGCCACTCGGCGGAGTACGGTGGACACTATAGCCATTTTCGAACCGAAGCAAAAGTATGGTCGAGCGGATTCTATTGGCCGGAGATGCATGAAGATACTAAAAGATATGTTGCGTCATGCCCCGAATGCCAAAGAACCGGAAACATCTCTCAAAGAAATTCTATGCCTTTGAAATACAACTTGCAAATCGACATATTCGATGTATGGGGCATAGACTTCATGGGGCCTTTTAAAAACTCATTTGGATTCGAGTATATACTTGTTATGGTCGATTATGTATCCAAGTGGGTAGAGGCTATACCATGTCGTAAAGCTTCCACGGAGGAGACCATTACTATGATCAAGAACGTGATTTTTCCCCGTTTCGGTACACCGAGAATCTTGATAAGTGATGGAGGAACTCATTTCACCGGAAGAACTTCAAAAGGTGCTTGTCCAAGTTGGGAATTGAGCATAGAGTCTCCACAGCCTATCACCCACAAACCAACGGACAAGCGGAGACGTCAAATAGGCAATTAAAAAGCATACTTAACAAGACCATAGAGAAGGGAGGCAAGGATTGGTCAAAGAAATTAGACGGAGCTTTATGGGCTTATCGAACGGCGTTTAAAACACCAATAGGTATGACCCCTTATCAATTCGTCTATGGAAAAGCTTGCCACCTTCCGGTTGAGTTAGAACATAAAGCCTATTGGGCGATTAAAGAAATGAACCTTGATCTCGATGCCGCGGTGGTGAAACGAAGAATTCAAATAAGCGAGCTAGAGGAGTTGAGGTTGAAAGCATATGAAAACGCAAGCATATACAAGGAGAGAATCAAAAGGTGGTATGATAAAAGATTGAAGAAAAAAGAATTCAAAGAAGGAGATAAGGTCCTCCTCTACAATTCGAGGTTTAAAACCTTCGGAAAGGGGAAATTGCAAAGCAAGTGGGACGGACCTTATGTTGTGCATTCGGTGTTCTCCAACGGAGCGGTAACCATTATGGATATAAACGGCGATCAATTTGTGGTGAATGGTCGGCGGCTTAAGGTTTACTACAAACCCGATGTCGTGCCCCTTCACCATGTTGACGTCTTCACTATGGAGGAAGAGCCCGAACGTCCCGCCTAGGACGAAAAACAAGGCATCAACTTCTCGTAAATAATTTTTCTTTTAGCTTTCTGGAGTTTTTCGCGAAGATGTACCGGGCCAACTTTTTCCCATGGGCCGAGGAAGAAAAAAATAGGGCGGTGTGCAAAAACCGGACCGGCCCGGCCCCCGAGGCAGGGTGGGCCGGCCGGCCCGTGCGGACCGGCCCAGGGGTGGCCCGACGCCCGATGACCCCGAATTTTGCCCGAATTGCTCCTTTTTGACTTACTTGTTTGGTCGGAAAATTTTAAGGGAAGTGTAAAAAAGGAAAATAAGGTTTCCGCAGCTTTCCTCTCGGACTATTTATTTGGCCGAATTGGGAGCTCGAGAATCAAACCTTTCAAGCAATGTGTTGCACCCTTGTAGCAGCCATTGAGCCTCCAAAAAGTTTAGAGTTGAAGCTAGAAGCCAAGAAGCCATCGATGGAGGAGGCGATGCGATGCGAGCTCAAGCTACCCGTCAAGAGGACCGCACGTATCCGTTGCGGAGGACGTGTCCCGACCGGAGCTCTTGCATCTCGCAACCCCGTCAAAGGAGAGAAGGTCCCTACACCCGTTCGAAGGTCGGCACGTCTCCAAGGCATCAAGCGTAAGGATTACAAGGAGGTGTCGCCAGAGCCTAAGGATTATGGGGATAGCGACTACTCCGACGATCGTAGCCCGAGCTCGTGGGCGGCCGCCGGTAGAGACGACGATGATTGGGATGAGCAGCCCAATGAATGGACTCCCGAAGGCCCCAACGGCAACGGCAACGGCGGTGGCGAAGGCAACGACAATGGAGGTGGCGACGACGGTGGTGACGACGGTGGAGATTATGGCGACGACGACCCCTTCGGATTGCATCCGGTGTGCTGTCGAGTTTGCCGTCAATCCATCGCGGATCTCTACACGTCGGCCGACGAATGTCTCCAAGCCATGGAAGCGATGAAGCAGCGTATGGAGGACTTGGAGCGCGTAGTTGAAGATGACTACAAGTTCCTTAACCGCAACGTGCGCAAACTTTTCGGCATGGTTGGAAACATGAGAGGCAAGTGGTGCAAAACTTGCTTGAAGTACCACTAGATCTAGTTTTCCCCTTAGGATTTTTGTAAGATACGACGAGGACGTCGTATGTTTTAAGTGTGGGGGAGAGCTAGCTCGCTAGCCTTAGCTTTTGAACTTCAAATTTAGGTTCGGTTTAATCTTCGTGTGAGAGTCTTAGTGTTTTACTGAGTCTTTAGTTTTTGAGTCTCGTTTTAAAATTTTTGCAAGTGTCTTAAATTAGCGTTGAGTCAAGAAAACCAAATAAAAAGAGTCTTTACATATCTTTGTGTTTTATGTATTGTTTATCTTTATTTACTTGTTTGCTTAATCTTCGATTCTTGATATATGAACACAAGTATGTGGTTTGAAAAATGTTTACCGTGGTGCTTAGTGGAATCGCTACTACTTAAAGTACCCATACCGCACTTCGATCTTGAGCTTCACATGTCAGTTGTGTTATGTTTGATGCTAAAAATTGGAGGATTTCAGTTCTGAAAATTATTTTAAAACCCTTGTAATAAAGGTTAGCAAAACCTCTTTTTCCAAGTTGAGAGTAAGAAAAAATTCCTATCCAAAGCCAAGTTTATTTTTTTCGCTCCACCATAAGTGTGATTAGCACGATGAGTTAGGCTAGGACCCTTCTCTCTTAGTGAGTTTTAATTTCGAGCAATGATCATGTCCTTGTGCTTATCTTTTGTTGCTAGCCTCGTCATATATTCGGTAACGTGACTTTCACAACGGAAGTCACGTACATCGCCGAATTCCATACCCAACCCTATACATCTCTTTTGTACATCGTATTCCTTGAACACAACCTATTTTCAAAGTTTCGTCTCGTCTCTAGCATGATTTATTTAAAAATTTCAGATTGTATGCATGCAAGGAAAGAGAGAATTGAAAGCTTTGAAAAAGTTGTCAAGAGAGAAAAATAAAGAGAAAAAGTATGTGTATGGAAAAGAAAGAAAGAAAGAAAGAAAAATCATATGTGAATGAAAGAAGGAAAAGAAAAAGAGAGAAAGATGAGTTAGCAATGAAGATATGAGAGGGATGGATCAAGTGAAATAAAAGAAAAATAATAAAGTGTAAGGAAGGATGTCACGTTGATTGTGAGACGAAACTTTTACTCTATTTCCAACCATGTGCAATCCGACAACGAGGACATCATGGGTGCCTTGTAGTCACAATTTTCTTTTGCCCTTGCACATGTCCACCATTCTAGATCTTCTCATCCTTGATATCCCTACATATGGTTAATTCTCATGATCATTGGCTTTGAAAGGTAGACAACCATTAGAGGAAGTTCTTAGTTTGACAATATTTGTGTTGATTGCGCTAGCCCTACCTATAGCTCCACTTTTACATGATATATGAGAGATTAATGGGAGGTGAGAGTTTTATAAAATTTGGTTAGGATAGCTACTTCATATGAGTGACTTGAGAGAGCTTGGAGAAAGGTTTTTGTCTAATACTTGTTGCAGGAATTTTTGTTTTGAAAACCATAAAAAACCCTCCGATGGAAGCAAAGGAGTAAGCATGGCTGAAATTGAAGACTTCAAGTGAAGGGTTTGAGTTGTGGGGTGAATCTTGACGTGGTAAAAATTCTAAACGCCCATGTTTATGTTTGATTATCATTACTTTGTGTTTATGTATTAAAGATGAAGGGATTGACTAACTTGTGAAGAAGGATAAGTGGTACACGATTACACTCCTTGGACGAAGTTCTTTTACGAGTACTTGCTCGAGGACGAGCAAGAGCTAAGTGTGGGGGAGATGTTGACGGTGTATTTTGGTGCACCTAGCATGTTCATTACACTTTGGTTTGGATTTGATTATGGAACTAACCCGCCACTAGGCACACTAATCATATGACAAGTTCATCTTTGTGCATGCATTTGGAAGTGTTGTGTTTATGTAGGAAAACATGGACATAAAGGACGGATTCGCAACAAGTTCAAAGGAGCATTCATGGAGTCTTGTTCGTGTTCATGAGCTTGCTGAAATCACTTCCAATGGTGGCGAGGACCGAAGTGCTACGAGGAACACCCCCGGGGATTGAAGCGTAAAAGATCAAACTTCATGCAAAGAGAGCCTCCATCTTGATCGCGAGGATAACAGCGTCAAAATCATGCAAGTGGAGGGGGCAAAGTAGATAAGTGCACGAGGACCCACGGAGCAAAAAGGGCGACCGAACCGGGCCGACCGTGGGCTGGGCCGGCCGGCCCGTGCGGGCCGGCCCAGCCCACTTCGGGCACCGGTTCGGTCCCGTCTTCCTTGCCCTCGAAGGATCTTCGACCCTAAAACCCCCGACGCGCCGCCAACACAGGGGGAGGAGTCATTCGCACCAGAAGGCCATCCACAAGCTAGAGAGAGAGGAGGAGGATCTCCGGCGGGAGATCAACCACCTCGAAGGAAGCACCCTCTCGTGGAGAAGGAGGAAGACACCGGCGGAAGGGAAACCATGATCAACGGTGCCATGATCAGCACCTTGATGGGGTAATCTTCTCATTCGTCCATGGGTTGTAATCGATCTTGAGATGTAATCGCACTTTGTCGGATTATCTATCTATCATCTTGTGTTGAATATACTTTAATGCTTAAGGTTTGCAACCATGCCGTAAAGGGAGTATAGGCCTCAATGCTTCCTTGGATCCATTCAATACGCCATGGCCATCAAAGGTCTAGTCATGAATACCTTCGCGTAGTGACAGACGAGAGGAGGGAAAGGGCGAAACCGTGGTCACATCCCCGATAGATTAGATTGGTTTTTCATGTCTTTAAGCGATTGCATGCTCTAGTATCGTAGACCCGTGGGCGAGTGTCTTCTATCTTGATCGTTTATCATTCTCTCTAGTGTAGTTTAGTTGTTTTCTAGTATAATAGTAGTTAGGGTTTTAGTAGCTAGTGTGTCGTTGTTGATCGAACGCTTGTAATCCCCTTGCTCCGCGGATTGACAAGAACCTTGGGAATCCCGTGGTGAAAAAGGTGTGGGTCCGTACGCTTGCGGATCGTAGAGGGATACGTCTTTTATCCGTCAACACATATCTATGATCGTATCCGTTTCGAATTGTCCACGTTTTTTGGACAGCATGGGTTTAGTTTCCATGTTCTACTCCGATCTGCGACAGAGTTTCAGCACCACCTTCCCGTTGTTCTCTAGCTACACAATCTCCTTTCTAGGACGTGCATCTGGAGAACAGCGGGGAGGTGCTGCCGAAATTCTATCTCAAATCGGAGTAGAGCATGGAAACTAAACACGTCTACACATCCTCGGGTGGGATTAGGATCTATCTTTACCTACTACTAGCATGATAGACATCGTGTAGAAGCAATCTACTTTATAAAATCTCCTAAGATTTTTGTTTTTTGCACCAACTTGTTATATCACTAGTTAAAGGATGGATAACCGAGAGTGGATGTACACGGGTTGGAGGAATAAGCAAGACTACTCCGTTGAATTCGCACGCAACATGGATGCATTCTGTAAAAAGGCATTTGAGAAAGGACATCATAAAGCTCTGTGTCCCAATAGTAAGTGTGAAAATATGAAATACCAATCTAGGCTCAACATGGGTAAACACATTGTGGCGCATGGGTTTGTGAAAAACTATACCCGGTGGATTTGCCATGGTGAAGCACATCATGCGAGAGAAGAGGTCTTGAGGCAACGCATCGAGACTTTTGATGCTGAAGCCGAGTGCGGAGACATGATAGAAGACTTTCATCAAGGGAACTTGTCGATGAATTGTGGACTTTTGTGTGCACTTGTCGATGAACTTCAGACTTCAGTGTGGATTTGTGATGGATACTATTATATATGATGCATGTGATGGATATTGTGACATATATGATGCATGTTGTGATATATATGATGCCTGTGATGGATATTGTGATATATATGTCATGTCTATGTTTTTTGGGAATTTTTGGATGTGAAAATTAGGAAAAAATAAAAAAATTAGGTCAATTTGCCGTGCGCCATGGGGCAGGCGCACGGCAATGGGACTGGTGCATCGGGCACCTGGACCATCCTTTGCCGTGCGCCTAGCGGCACGACGCACGGCAAAGGGCATGGTCCACCGTGTGCTTGAACCATTCTTTGCCGCGCGCCGCCACGTGACGCATGGCAAAGGGCATGGTCCACCGTGCGCCTGGACCATTTTTTGTCGTGCGCCGCACCACGTGATGCACGGCAAAGAGTACCACTGTTCCCGTGCGTCCTCAGCGGCGCACAGTAAAGAGAGTGTGATGCCGTCTCCCCGCGGACGGCCGTCAACCCCTTTTCTTTGTCGTGCGTCACCTATTGCGCATGACGAAGAGCTATGTTGTGCATTGCCTTTCCCCAAGGCGCACGGCAAAGGTCTTTGTGGGCAAAAATGCGTCGTGCGTCCTTCGCCGTGCGCTTGGGCATAATCCGCACGGCAAAGGCCGTGCCGTGCGTCTTCGGCGCACGGCAAAGCGCGCGAATCCGGTAGTGGGGTCCCCGAACACGAGAGTAATGAAGGAAGATGCACAATTCACGAAAGACAAGGAGACAAAGAATCTCCAAAAGACTGCACTCGCCTCAAAAGTGGTGAACCCCTTTACACGTGCCCATGCACCCCCTTTTATAGGAAGACGAGTGGACTTTTACATTCCGAAAATACCCTCGAGTCTAGGGAATATTCCCAATGTGAATATGTACACAAACGTCTTTTACATCTCGTGATTTACGGGGCTAGTTTCATATATTTACAAGTTTGCCACTAGTTCACAACCCAAACCTAGACTTTTGAGATGACGTCTTTGACTTTGCTCCTTCCTGATTCCTGAATTTATTTTTCACGAAGATCATCGCTTGCTCCGGCTTCCAAATCAGATCTTCATCAATTCCCCGAACTTCGCAGATTCCTGTTTTTAGAACTTCGCAGGTTCCAGATTCTAGATCTTCGCGGTCCATATTACAGATCTTCACAGGTTCCAGATTCCTGAACTTCACAGGTTTCAACCATTCTGAAATAGACAGCAGATTTGTGCGAAGGAGCCAGATTCGACTAATATTTTCGCACATTATTTTGAAAGACTGAAAAACACTTGAAAGTTATCAAGATCCCTTCATGAATATTCCACTTTCATGAAACTGGTGTTCTCATCCCGAGGGTGATTCGTGAACTTATCTCACGAATTTCGCCAAACCCGACGTTTTGAGGGTGTAAGGTTTTTTCCTAATTCCCCAACACTAGCCCCTTGGGGAAGCGGGTTTACTCCGACGATCCTATTCCATGAAAACTCTTGAATTCTAGCAAAAAATGTCACCCTCGGAACGTCGGAGTGGACACGCGTCCTCCGGATTTCTCACAGCGGTCATATCGAGGCAGTTTTCTTGAAACTACCCCCCCCCCTTGCTCTTATAAATAGAGAGCTTGCACCGTAAAAAAATCACCGCTTCCTCGCTTTCTCCGAAAGTTTGCAAGGATTTTCGCAGAACTATTCTTCGCGACAAGGAGTTTTAAGTTCGATCTTTCCTCAGTTTTCAAAGGTATTGTTTTTTCATTCTTTTGTTTTGTTCTTTCATGTTCGAACATTCTTTTTCGTGCATTTTGCTTCATAAAAGTCATCTTAGGGTTTGTCTTCGTATTATTGTCAATTAGGTGGCCCGCGTTAAAAGCACTGCTAGACCCATGACTTCGGAGAGTTGGACGCTGCTGGTAATTCGCCTACCGAGGGAGAAGTTCATGGATCTAAGAATGTTCAACCTCAAGCGGGTAACCCAGTTTTTGCTGCTGTTCTTGAATCTGAAAATCGTGAAGATGGGGAGATCAGATCTGAGGGAGAAGATCTTAGAGATGTTGATGCTGATCCAAGGGATCTTATTGCTGCGAAACGTTCAAAGTCACTCCCTCTATCTTTTGTTTTTGGTCAATCCAAGGTCACCACAAATCTGATCAGGGAATACGAAGCAGTTGGATTCTTTTCTGCTGGCGACGGTCGCGCTGGCCTCGATGAGCAGATTCCTACTCCCGAAGCGGATGAAGTCATCGCGTTTCGCGACTTCTTCACCTGCGGACTCAAGTTTCCTTGCGATCCCCTCGTGCCCGCGATTCTGGACAAATTTTCTGTGAAAATTCATCAACTATCGCCGAGTTCGTTTCTGGAGTTGTCCAAGTTTTTCTGGGTTATGAAGACCTTCAGGTGTAACTTCGGTGCTGATGTGTTTGCACGGTTGTTCGAGCTATTCATTGAGCCAGATATCATCAAACTTGACGATGGTCGGCACTACGAAACGCACTACACATGTTGCACCTTCAACATGCATAGGCAAAATACGCGAAAAGGGCTTACACAAATTCATATCGCACCATGCTACAAGACCAATTTCTCTGAAGATTGGAGTTCTTACTAGTTCTATGTGAAGGTGGACATGTCTAAGATTCCTGGTTACAGCGGACCAGCTCACCCTCTTTGCTCGCCCATTGAAACATTGACCGCTACCTGCACTACCCCTTACAATCATCGGCAGTTGGTTTCAGGAATTGTGAAAGTGCATTTCACTTGGCCGGCACAATTCTCGGTGGACGCAATATTATTGAAGAATTCATTGCTACAGAAGTTTGGCCGATTTCCTATGGATGGTCCCCTGCTGAAATTGTGGGCTTTAATGTGAACTGAACGGCACAAGAAGTGCCCTTTCCCCGATTTGGCCTTCAGCTGAAAGGCGGCCAGAGTGTTGAAGAGTTCATGGTTGAAGTGGAGCAGAAAGTGAACGCCATGATTGGCGAATCTACCATGAACGAATACAAGGCTTACAAAAATTTGGTGAAGCATAAAAGAAGGATCAATCGTGTATTCTCTGAGATTTGTGGTGAAAAATCGTTCCGCTCTCATCGCTCAGGCGTTCCTGTGAAGGCTCCAACTATTGTCAAGGCCAGCTGCTCGACCGCACCCATGAAGGCCCCCAGAAGAGGATCTACGAAGAAAGGAAAAGGAGACATAGATGAAACATCTTCTTCCGCAATTCGTCCTGAAAAGACAAGATCTCTTGAGTCAAGTAAATGGAAGCAAAAATCGTCTGAAGTTGTTTCAGATATTGAACTCCAGGTGGCTTCCAGCCTGGCTCAACTAAGTCGAAAGAAGATTAAAAAGGCTGTAAAGAAGATTGCTATTACTGAAGTTCGTCGTGTCCCTTCTGCCTTTGACGATGACATGATCTTCGAACCCAGCCACAAAGGTTTTTTCACTTGCCTGTGGCCTAATTTAAGATTTGATGTTCGTAGACATTGTACTCCAGGTTCTAAGAATGAATTCGTGGATGTTGAAACTTTTCAGATGATGTGGCTAAAGTTTAGAAGGAGGTTACGGCGCCTGTCGCTGCTGCTGCTGATGATGAAGTTGCTGATCCTCAGCCCTTTGGTCCCCAAGACAAGGCTTCTCCCGAATTTACCAAGGAACTAGAGATGACTATTCACAGGGGGGAAAGTCCTGTGCAAAATGTTCCTTTGGTTGATATTCGCGAAGATCTTCCTGAAGGCCAGGACCCTCCTCCTTCAATTGTTGCCTTCAATGAAAGTTTTGGTACGTCCTTTCGGGGTGAACTGCTAAGTGTTGGTTGTGAAAGGGCTGATGCGAGAGATGGCACGTCTAAGTTTCTAACGTTATGGGACTCGTCTAAATTTGTGGATGAAACAGTAGAAGGGGCTTCAGAACAGGCGCCTCCGCCAGTCAGCAAAACTCCTCGTGATTCGGGAAAGCAACCCTCTACTTCCTCGAAGAAAATCTCTTCGGATTCAGTACCTCCTGGTCGAATTACTGTCGAGACCCTTAGTAGAAAAGGTTTGCGAATTGTTTGCCCTACTTCACTGTAGTCTTGACTTTCCTTGTAACTTTTGAATTTCATGAGTTTTTACTTATTATACTTATTATTTGATGTTGTGAATTTTCCAGATTTTAAAGCACTTCTCCGGACGTACCCAGCTTCTAAGATCGAAGAATATTAGAAGGCTTACGCCCTGAAGGCTTTGCTTCTTGGAAAGATTGCTTTCGAGTGCTTGGTGGAATAGGAGGAAGCTACTAAGAAGTTATCTAGAGAGTCCAGGAAATTGAAACGTGAATTCAACTTGGCTCAATTCGCGAATCTAGACTTGGACAAAAAAGTCGCTGAACTAGCTGATGCTCTGAAGAAGTGTCAGGATGAGAAAAAGATCGCAGAAGATGGAAAAAAATATTGTCGAAGAAGCCCTCAAGAGTTGTAAAAAAGATCTTGAAAAGCTGCAAAAGGTTCATGATGAAGACTTGAAATTGGTTGAAAATCTTCATAAGGATCACGACAAGTCTTCCAAAGTTGCTGAAAGATCTTCGAATCAATAACGCTGATCTCGCAAAAACCTTGAGCGGCAAAGAACAGAAGATTCAAGAACTTGAGAAAGCATTGGCTGACCGAGACGACGCTTCCGAGAAAGAGGTTTCGGACATTAGGAATAAGTTGAAGCTTCTGTTTGAGGAGTACGAGAAAGCCTTGAGGGAGTTTGGTGTTCGTCCCACTCCTCTTTTTGCTAACACAGAAATTTCCGATTTTATGAAATGGATCGACACAGAGTTTAAAGCGCTTCCTAGGGTTATTTCTGGCGCGAGCAATTTCGCTGCCGCTTTCTCAGTTGAAAGTATCTTGAAGCTCCTTCACGACTTCGATTGCGCTGACCTTGTGAAATTTCGTGAGAAGCTCCGATGCTTCGAGTACTTCAGGACTTCGCCTGAATGAAGATGTTTTGGCTACCAAGGCTAAATTTGCAAGGGAATTCTGGTTCACCGGTGGGAAGGAAGTTGCGAAGAACATCGCTCGTGCTAAGTTGGACCAAGTTGGTTTCTTCAAAGACGTTGCTGGCTTTTGTAAGTTCGCAAATTTTCTGTCTTTGGTTTTCTTAGATCCTTTCATTTGTACTTTTTAGTTAATTCAAGAAGAAACACGAGGGAAAGGCATCGAGGCGCCGGAGTCTTCTTCCAAAGATGAGGATAATGAAGACACTGATGATGTCGAAGAAGATTATGGTGAAAACGGCGGTGACGGCAGCAGCGGTGATGCCGAGGATTGTTCTGACCACGATGAATCCTCTCTGAAGGTTGATATCACTGGCTAAGATGCTTGAAAACTTGCTTTTGAGGCGATTTGTATAAAGTTTGTAAATTCATGGGTTGTGAACTCGTCTCTGGACAATTGTCTTGTAAATTTTAACCTGCGTAGGTCCTGCAAGGTGAGCCTGTGCAGGATGTGATACCCTTATGAATTCATCATGGAAATCAAGTTGTTAGCAGTGAAGCTTGGCGATTGTTTAAGAAGCTCATCCTGATCGAGATTTTTTCGATTTTTGGCTTGAGGCTTCTCTAAACTTTTTGATATGTAGTTTTGATCTTTCCACGTTTTTTCTTCTTCGTGAAGACGACACTCCTGCTACTGCGGCTTCGAGTTCATCGAGCCTTGTGAAGACAGAGCCCCATAGCTCGAAGACGGATCATCACGATTTCGCTTATGCTAGTGATGTTGCTGAAAATAATAGTCGCGACCCTGGGCACATTGTCGAACTTTCATTCTAATTTCGACTGTAACATGTACTTAACTTGTGTGTGAAATTTTGTGTGTAGTTAAGGCAATAAAGACGTTTTTGTTAATGAGAAAAACGTCACCCTTCCCCACCTTGACGTTTTGCACGCAAAATTTTGTTGCTGTCTAATAGTTAAAAAAACTCCTCGCTACCGTCTCTTTCTGCGAACCTTCTGCACATTATTTTGCGAATCTTGAGATCACGACAATTGTGGTATAAGTCGACAAAATTTGTTTTACGAATTTTGTGGACTTTACTTTGCTTGGCATACTTGCCCCGATTGATATCGCAACTTTCAATTGCTTCAACCATCTTGTCTCGTGAATGTTAGGTTTCGCGGGGAATCCAGCCCCTTGGCCTCTTGGGAAAAAAATTCTGATGATTCTTGAGTAGACTATTATTAAATATGATTCGTGATTCATGAAAAGTCTTAACGAAAACATACACAATTCGTTAATCGCACTCCTAAATTATTTCCGAACTTTTGGTGAATCATCCCTTCACGATGGGAACTGCGCCACAACCTGTTGTTGTTCCAGGCCTCTTTGACGGGAATCCCTTCAATGGTGGGATTTAGGCCACAACTTATTGTTGTCTCCGGCCTTTCAGTGGGAATCCCTTCGATAGTGGGATTTAGGCCACAACTTATTGTTGTCTCCGGCCTTTCGGTGGGAATCCCTTCAACGGTGGGATTTAGGCCACAACTTATTGTTGTCTCCAGCCTTTCGGTGGGAATCCCTTCAACGGTGGGATTTTGGCTTTCACGGAGCCATCAGCTATCATGGAGCCCCTTCACGTTCTTTCCTTTCTCATAATGGAATTTCGGCTATCACTAAGCCTTTCATGAACTTTTCTTTCACACGATGGAGTTCTGGCTATCACGGAGCCTTTCACGAACTTTTTCTTTCACACGACGGAATTCTGGCTATCATGGAGCCTTTCACGAACTTTTTCTTTCACACGATGGAATTCTGGCTATCACGGAGCCTTTCACGAACTTTTTCTTTCACATGATGGAATTCTGGCTATCACGGAGCCTTTCACGAACTTTTTCTTTCACACGATGGAATTCTGGCTATCACGGAGCCTTTCACGAACTTTTTCTTTCACATGATGGAATTGTGGCTATCACAGAGCCTTTCACGAACTTTTTCTTTCACACGATGGAATTCTGGCTATCACGAAGCCTTTCAAGAACTTTTCACATGGTTGAGCCCACGAGACACATGATTTGGGGGAAACTCTTTTCATATATATCACAAAGAGTATTTACATAGGATCTACCTCATTAAAAACCTTACCTCTTGATTTAGAGCCCCCTTTGCAAGGAAAAGAGTACGATCCTCCTTATGTTGAGGAAATTGCGAAAAAAGTAAATGTTTTTATTCCTGAAACCACTTATAGACTCATGGTCCGGTTTTTTCGAATTTTACAGAATGTAAACTTACGAAAAGAAATGCTGAACAAAAATAAATCTAGCTAACTTCGGGATTATCATGGGTAATACCTCTTCGAGCTATCGACATTCCACGAATATGGTAGTTCTTCACCAGTTTGGCTTAACAGGCGAAAAGCCCCTGGCATGCTTGTTTCCTTAGCTGAACGACCCTTCCCATGGTTCTTGGAGTTTCCAGGGTTTTCCCAATTCTTCTTTCTTTTCAGAACTAAATCTCTGGTCTTGATATCTTTTCTGACCACTTTTCTGTCCTTCCATGTCTTTGTTTCTTTCTGGTACTTCTCGATGTTTTCAGCAGCTTCTAGAATCGTTATTTCGATCATATATTTCTCTACTTTTGGTCGACTTTCTCGATTTGTTTTCCTTCAGCACTCTCATGCTTTCATTCTTGATTTCTTCTGGGGTCATTGCTTCGGTGCCAAAGAGTAGGCGAAAAGGTGTGAAACCCGTCACTCTTGACACTGTGGTGTTATGAGACCAGATTACTTTCGGCAATTCACCAGTCCACTTACCTTTTTTCTGGTCAAACAAGCACTTCTTGATTTCTGAAAATATCAGCCCATTTGCTCTTTCGACAGCCCCATTAGACTGCGGATGATATACTAACGAAAACTTCGCGTGAGTACCCAAAGTTTTGTGATATTCTTTGAAGGAATAACAATCGAATTGTTTCCCATCATCCACGGTCAGCTCTCTTGGAACCCCGAATCTACAAACTATGTTTTGCCAGAAGAATTTCTGAATTGTTGGTGTCGTGATATTCGCCAAAGCTTTCTTTTCCACCCATTTGGTGAAGTAGTCCACGGCCACAGCTGCGAATTTGCAGTTTCCTTGAGCTGTTGGCAATGGTCCAACGAGGTCCATTCCCCACCTTTGCAAAGGCCATGATGGTGGAATTAGGTGAACTGGCATGGATAGTAAGTTTTGCCGGTTCGCTGTTTTTTGACATGCTTCACATTCCTGAACCAATTTCTTTGCATCTATGTTTATGGTAGGCTAGTAGAATCCTTGCTTTATTGCTTTGCCTGCTAGAGCCCTTGTCCCTATGTGTGCACCGCAGAATCCACTATGGATTTCTTTGTAAAGTTCGAGACCTTTTTCGGAGGTGATACATCTTAGCCATGGTTCGGTGACTCTTGACTTGTACAGCTCTCCATTGACTACCACATAGCCCCTTGCCCTTTGCTTCAATCTTTTTTCCTCCAATTCATCTTGTGGTTCGTAATCACCCCTCAGGTATGTCATGATTTCGGCTCTCCAATCGGGAGTCTCCACAACATTCACGATTTTTGGCTTTGTTTCCTTGATGGATGGTTCATTGATGATTTCGAAGAACACATCGGGAGGCATTTCTTGATTTCTGGCTGCTGCTTTGGCTAGTTTGTCTGCTTCATTATTGTCATCTCTTGGTATGTGTTGTACTAAATAACCCTTGAAATACCTTTCCATTTCCCTGACCTTTTCAAGGTATTTCATCAAAATGGGAGTTCTTGCTTCGCTCTCTTTTTCGATATGCTTTTGAATGACTTTGGAGTCTGTCTTGATGATGAAGGTTTTCTGACCCAGAGCTTTCATCTTCCTTAATGCCAGAAGTAAGGCTTCATACTCCATTGTGTTGTTCGTGGAATGCTCGTCATTCGCGAATATGAGCCGAGCTGCATATCTTATGACGACTCCTATTGGAGATGTTACAACCGCTGAAATTCCAACCCCTTGTGACACCAAGCTCCATCACACTGCACTACCCAAGGTGTGGGAATTTCTTCGCCGGGATTATGAGTTGGTGAAGTCTAGTCTTGTGAGACATGGGTACCCCTGGGTCCCCACCGACCAGGCTCACGACCGTCCCCGACAAGTGGGTCCGACCTACTAAAAGACCCGCCGACCTGTTAGTGGGCCCAACCGACCTAGTTGGCGGTCCACACGACCTCCTGAAGACCTTCCAGAAGATTCCCCCGACGACCTAGTTCAGCACGACCTCAAGACTTGGCGTACAAGACAAGACCTCGGTGGATTTCGACCAAAGCAGATCGACGGGATATGGCAAGATATGTAACGTAGACTTAGATCTCCTGGTCGTAACCGACCAGGAGTCTGGGAACCGACCTCATTTGCTGGCCAATATAAGGCGGACGAGGCGACCCCTTGTGTATCCGACCAATCACGCAATCTCCAAGCAATACAAGTCGAAGAACTAGACGTAGGGTTTTACTCCCCAGAGGCCCGAACCAGTATAAAATCGCCTTGTCCTTGTGTCTCGTCGTAATTTCTATGTGTTGCACGAGCATTACCATCGCGTTCTTAGCCACTGATCTCCCCGCCGAACAACTAAATCACAGGGATTAACACCCTCGTGGGCTGTACAGATCTCACCATCTGACAGTTGGCGCGCCAGGTAGGGATGATCGCGAGCTCTTCATGTAGCGTGATGGCAGTTCGCTCCGGTGACCATCTTCGACAATGACACGATGGATATCTCCGCAGCGACCTGCTCGCTGCCACCCTCCAATCTAATCGCGAGGCCGACGTTGGCGAAAAAAATCGTCCACCCACCCGACGAGGTCCCGTGATCTACTCACGAATCGGCTCCGAGAAAAACATCCTTATCTCCGACCTAGCACGCCGCCAGGCGTTACGTGTCGTCGGCGACAGTCCGTACGGAAGATAGGGTGGCCGGCTGCTGCACACCTCATCACCAACAAGTCTACGCGTCCTGTTCATGTTCATCTGCGCTGCTTAGGATTCTATCTACGGTAGGCCGACCAATGCAGGAAGGGTCCACCCACAGTATCCATCCACAATACGACAACAGGGAAGATTTTCTTCTATTTTTTTTCTAATCCAATCTCGAGTATTGTTTTGGTGGCAAGTATTATTCTAATGGGTCTCTAATTCTTCTTTTATGGAAACGTGATGCATGTACACTCGTGTCGGTCATGCCATGCACCTGAGTGACCTGACCACACCGATTCGGAAACAACGTCTTGCGGCTGGTTACTACACCACCAATGTCCCTCGACGTCTTCCTCAACATGTCAGCAATCAGCACCTCCGACCTCTTCGACGGCTTCAGCTTGCCTCGGCGACAACGATCCTCCGTCACACACAAGCTAAGTGCTATTCTTAATTAAATATTTATGATGTCAATTATTTGTCGTACATCTGCTCTACATACTTCTATCTGCTCTTCCGATCCCTCCCCCTCGACATGCTCGGGGGCTTGGTCTTGCCAACACGTAGGTCGCCAGACCTGAGGGTTCTAATTTTTTATCTTGTGCTATGTTCGTCTCCCCCTCGACATGCTCGAGGGCTTGACCTTGCCAATCTAAGGGTCGCCAGACCTGTGGGGTCCTACTTCTCTTATGTGTGTTCTTCCTTTAACTGCTTGACTCTCATTATGAAGATTTGATGTTGTGTGGTTGCAAAACCTGAGTCCCAGACTCCTCCCCGTGCGTCGGCTACATCTAAGCCTCCCTGTTGAGCATTGTAGAGGGGTGAAACACTTTGCAGCTTCAGAGCTTTTGAGTCCGCATAATGTGTGCCTGGCACGATAAGTGGAATGCCCCTTTTCAAACAAAAGATAGCACAAGAATGTTCAGCTCCGGCTAGCATTACTCAACATCTGCTTGTTTAGCTCAGGCTAAATTTCATCATATTTATATTCGACAGATTGATACACGACCTGGTGTTTATTTTATTTTACAGGACCAGCTCTTTACTCGGCGTCGCTTTCGTTAGGTCGCTAGACCTCCCTGCAGCTCCGGTATCGACTTCGTCAGGTCGCTAGACCTCTCTCCAGCTCTGGCGTCACCTTTGACAGACCTCCCTGTGGCTTCATCGGCGTCGGCTTTAGGTCACTGGACCTCCCCGCGTCTCCGTCTTCGTCGGCGTCAAGTCGCTAGACCTCCTGGTGTCTGCGTTGTCATCTTTTTCAGGTCGCTAGACCTCTTGGTGTCTTTATCGTCGCTGGTGTCAGGTCGCCAGACCTTCCCTGCATCTCCGTCGTCGTCTTCGTCAGGTCGCTCAACCTCCCTCCGGCTCCGTCGTCGTCTTCGTCAGGTCACTAGACTTTCTTCCGGCTCTGTCGTCGCCTTCGTCAGGTCGCTCAACCTTCCTCCGGCTCCGTCGTCATCTTCGTCAGGTCGTTAGACCTTCCTCTACGACCTAATGACTTTTATCTGCACCCGCTAGGCTCTGTGTCCTGGTGCACCCACTATGGCTATGCACGTAAATGGACCTATTCCAATTAGCCTATATTTCTGTTTTCTGAGCAGAATGGTCGTAGGTTCGATTGAAGACCTTCCGGGGTAGGCGTGCCTTGCTACCCTGCCAGATCCGTCTGGGCACCTGGAGATCAAAAACACCATGGAGATCAGGAACATCGCGGAGATCTACGATTTCGTCAGGGCCCCCGTGGTCGGTGTGCCTATTGTGGAGGTCGCCAATACCTTAACATCATGGCTCCGCTGGATGGCTAGGAGCCATGCTGGTCGTCAGGACACCAAAACGACCTCCTTGAGGTCGGCGCGCCTTAGTACCTAGGTCTTGTAATATCTCAGTACGTCAACAGCTCAGCCAACCTAGTTGGGCGCCCCGAATGCATGACCTTCCGAGGTTCGTGTCCTCTTGTAGCCCTGCCAACCCGTTTTGGGAACCCAGGATTTTACGTCAGGAATGACGGCCTCCCTGTGGGGTGCGTGCCTGATGGCCCTGCCAAGTGCTTCTGGGTGCTTGGGCGCTATAGATTTGAGATCTGCCTAAGGTCAGCATGCCTCGAGTGGTTCTGTCAGACTCCTTACAGCTATGCAAGATATCTAGATGTCTCTACACTCCTTTCGTTCAAAATCGACGTTATTTCGCAAGCTTCATCGTCGACCGTCCCCGGACATCACAACTTCAGCTACGTCATCATCAACGACTTCTTCGTTCAATGCACCTTTCAAGATCCTACTGGGTATCCTCGAATACTAGACATCGCCGATTTGAGGACTCTTCGAGGTCGGCATGCCTACAAGGCCTCCGTGAGGTCGGCCCTGCCAGATTCCTTGCAGCTATGCTCGGAGATCTGGGTGCCTCTACACTTTGTTCGATTAAGACCATGACTCAGTTTTCTTCTGTTCTTTGAGCATCAAACCAACCATGTTGCCTGCTTCAATGCTCAGGGACTACTCTACGAGTGCGTCTTCGACGCCCTCTTGTTTTCCTCGTCGTACCGACCTATTGGAAAACCCATTTTTCATCACGTCGTTACTCGACCTACTTTTTCTTCTTTTCTCTTTTTTAGATCATCATACTGGCCATCCTGCCCATTACGATGCTCGGATACTACTCTATGAGTGCATCTTCGATGCCCTCTGAATTTTTTCATTGTCGTTTCAATCAATTGGAAGTCTGCTTCCTATAGGTCGTCACTCGACCTCTCTTCATTCGGCAAGACTACAAACAGGTCAGCTGCTAAGCTGACTTGTTCTTTTTTGGATCGATGTGCATGCTATTCGACATGTCGATAGCTCTGCGACTTTGTCATGACCTCTCTAAAGGTCGTTGCGCCTACACCTCGCTCGGGGGCTTGTGAGACATGGGTATCCCTGGGTCCCCACCGACCAGGCTCACGGCCGTCCCCGACAAGTGGGTCTGGCCTACTAGAAGACCCGTCGACCTGTCAGTGGGCCCAACTGACATAGTTGGCAGCCCTCACGACCTCCTGAAGACCTTCCAGAAGATTCCCAAGATGACCTAGTTCAGCACGACCTCAAGACTTGGCATACAAGACAAGACCTCGGTGGATTTCGACTAAAGCATATCGACGAGATATTGCAAGATGTGTAACTTAGACTTACGTCTCCTGGTCGTAACCGACCAGGAGTCTGGGAACCGACCTCATCCGCTGGCCAATATACGGCGGACGAGGCGACTCCTTGTGTATCCGACCAATCACGCAATCCCCAAGCAATACAAGCCGAAGAACTAGACGTAGGATTTTACTCCCCGGAGGCCCGAACTAGTATAAAATCGCCTTGTCCTTGTGTCTCATCGTAATTTCCGTGTGTTGCACTAGCATAACCATCACGTTCTTAGCTCCTGATCTCCCCGCCGAACAACTAAACCACAGGGATTAACACCCCCGTGGGTTGTCCAGATCTCAACATCTGACAAGTCTACGACGAAATTTGCCAAGACTTGCGATTTTATCGCGCTTCTTCTCTCGAAGTCTACAGTATATTCTGATAGTTCAACGCCCCATTTAATGATTCGGGTGGATGCTTCTTTATTCGCAAACAAATCGTTTAGTGGTTGATTTGTGATGACTCTTACATTGTGACCCTCGAAATAGTGTCTTAGTTTTCTCACAGCCATGACAACTGCATATGCTATATTTTCCAACTCTGAATAAAAGAGTTTTCACCCTGAGAGAGCTTCTGAAGCAAAGTATGATGGTATTTGTTTGAACTTCCCTTCTTCTTCCTTCTCTTGCACTAGCATGGCACTCACTGCCGAATTTGAGGCAGACAAATATAAGAGAAGTGATGATTTTGGCTCGGGAGGGCATAGCTTAGTCATATTCAACAAGTAGTATTTGAGTTCTTGAAAAGCTTGTTTCTGAGTTTCGGACCATTGAAAGTTCTTGGAGCTTCTGAGAACTTGAAAGAAAGGCAAACTTCTTTCTGCAGCCCTAGGAATGAACCTGTTGAGAGCGGCAACTCTCCCTGTCAATTTTTGCACATCCTTCACCGAAACTAGGTCTTGCATTTCAATCAGAGCTTTGATTTTGTCGGGATTCGCCTCTATGCCCTTTGTTGAAACGAGACATCCAAGAAATTTTCCCTTGTGAATGTCAAAGACACATTTCTCAAGATTCAATCTGAGGTTCACTGCTCTGAGATTCGCGAAAGTTTCTGCCAAATCGCCAATGTGGTCTCTTCTTTGAACGCTTTTGACTAATATGTCATCAACATATGCTAAGATGTTCCTCTGGAGTTGAGGGTGAAGAACTATTGCTATCATTCTCGAAAATGTACACCCTACATTCTTCAGCCCCTTTGCATTCTCACAAAACAAAATGTTCTAAAAGGAGTGATGAAGCTCGTTTTCTCTTCATCTTCTCTCCGCACTCTTATTTGGTGATATCCTGAGAACATGTCCAGGAGTGAGAGCATTTCACTGTTGGCCGCATCATCCACGATTTTGTCTACCCTCTCCAAGGGAAAATCGTCCTTCTTGCATGCCTTGTTCAGATCTGTGAAGTTTACACACATTCTCCATTTTCCGTTCTTCTTCTTCACTGGTACAGTGTTGGCCAGCTAGACTGGATACAAGACTTCTCTGATCACTTTCGCGTCTTGAAGCCTTTGTACTTCAGCTTCTACTGCCTTTACTTTTTCTTCAGACTTTTTTCTAAGGTTTTGCTTTTTTGACATTATTTTCTCATCTGTTTTCAGGGTATGTTCGATGATATCTCTGTCCACACCTTGCTGGTCTTTGGCTGAACAGGTGATGACGTTCTTGTTCTTGTTCAAGAATTGTATGAGCTCTTTTTCTTCTTCGGGGCTAAGATGAGCCCCTATCGTGACTGCTCTATCAGGCATGTCATCCAGGTAAACTTTCTTGGTTTCACCATCGGCGGCTATCTCAATTTTCTCTTTGTCTCGCTTTGCCTCGATGTAAGGTTCTCTCTTTTCTTCGGGAGAATTCAGCTGATATACATTGGTCTGCCCTGGGGTATGCCCCTTTTCTATGTTTCTGGCCTCTTGGTGATCGCCAAACACGGTGATGACTCCTTTGGGCGCTGGTATCTTCATGCACAAGAACTGTTGTCTTATGACAACGTCGAATTTGTTCATGAATCCTCTGCCGAAAATCACGAGATATGGATGATATACGTCAATCACATCGAAAGTGAGAGTTTCTGTTCTGGCGTTGTCAAGATCTCTGAAAGACACTGGAAGGGATACTTTTCCAACTGGCTTGATTGGCTTTCCTTCGAAACCTTGTAATGGGTATTCTGGGGGATGCAACATGTGCTGAGTCAAGTTCATCTTTTCGAATGTTTTCAAGAACAAGATATCTGCTGAACTTCCATTATCTACTAGGATTTTTCCAATGACCCATCCGGCTATGTTCACCTCGATGACCATGGCGTCGTTGTGGTTCGTGGACTTCAGCTTGAAGTCTTCTTCTGTGAATGTTATTGGCACCTTGGCTCATTCTGTTCGTGCAGCTGGACCATCATTTATGGTTGTGTTCACGGATCTGAAATAGTTGTTTCTCTGACTTTTGGTTTCGAATTCCATAGCTAATCCTCCTATGATGGGCATGATTGTTCCGAAAGATGGCAAGGCTTTCGGGTTCGGAGGTCTTGAACTCGATTCTGGGCTTGACGAATTATTAGGTGGCGGTGGCAATATTTCTTGGATTGGTTGCGGCTGCTGAATTGACTGAATTGCCTACGACTAAGGGTAGAACTGCTGAGAAGGTTACCAAGATGGTTGTGGTTGCTGAAATTGCTGCATTGTGACTGGACTTGGTTGAGAATTCACAAATTGTGGTTGCCAGAAGCTTGGGTGAAGTTGATTTGGCATTGAGGAGGCGATACTCATTATTGCCTTCTCTTGCTGAATTCTAGTAATATTCTTCTTGGTTTCTGGGCATCCTTCGGTGCTATGACCTCTTCCGTGATATTGGCAGTAAAAGTATGGATCTCTTGGGTTATGGTTTGTGAGCTTCGGGGTCCTCTTCCCCTTCCCCTTCCCCTTCCCCTGGGTGCAAATCCTCCTCTTGTGCTTGGTCTATTGTTCTGATTAGGCTGAGGATTTTCCACGTTATTGATGTTTCGTGGATTCTGGAATTGAGGTCTCCATGTCATCTCTCTGTTGCCTTGTCTTGCTTCATTTCGTTCAGCGACTCTTCTTCGGTGATCGTCGTCAGACATGATGTACTCTTCAAGCTCATGAAAAAGTTCATCAATTGTTTTGGGTTTCTTTCGCGTCAAATGCGAAGCTGTTGGTCCTGGAGTCAGACCCTTGATTAGTGCTTGAATCGTTGTTTTGTCATCCGCTTCGGGGATCTGGGATCTCTGCTGCATGAATCTTCTTACGAAGTTCCGTAGTGGTTTTCTATCTTTCTACTTGCAGTTATACACATCTGATGACTCAGCTGTTGTCTCATGGAATATCTGGAATGCTTGCATGAATTTTGTTTTAAGGTCGACCCAGCTGCAGACTGAATGTGGTTGTAGCAGAGAATACCAGTTCAGAACTGGACCTTCACAGGCAATGATGAAGGATTTGGCCAGCGCGACATCATCTCCTCTAGCTGAGTTTACGGCCGATTCGTACCTCATGAGGAACTGTCTAGAGTTTCTGAAACCGTTGTATTTCGGGAGAGATACTGGTTTGAACTTCGGTGGCCATGGTGCAGTTTGCAACCCCATGGAGAGTGGTGATTCAGGATCCGCGAACTGTGAGATTCCATTACCCGCAAAGAAATTTTCTTTCGAGGTTCTTCTGTTTTGACCAGAGTTCTGGTGTGGTGAGTCTTGCCACAGTGAGTTGTTCTCTTGTTCTTTCATTTCTTCAATTTCTCTTTGTATTATCTCAATTTGCTCTTTTGCTTGATTAAGTTTTTCTAGCTTTTCTGAAGTCTTTCTTTTCGCTTGCAGCTAGTTCGCGAATCTTTCTTTCTCTTTCTGAAGTTGCTATATTTTCTGTTGTACTATCTCGAGTTCTCTGTCTACAGCCTCATCATCATCATCATCTTCATGAGCATCTATTCTGCGAGCTATTCTAGAGTGTGTGCTGTCTTCTCAGCTCTTGCTTTCTGGAGAGCCTCGAGTTTTGCCCTTCGTTCTTGATCTGTGATGTGCGAAGGTTCTGGAGTGTGAGAGATTTCGTTGTCTTCGTCATGATGGAGCTCTTCTTGGTCGGTCTCAGTGGGAACATTCTTCTTGGATCTCTTTTGTGGCATCGTGAGCTGTTCTTCGTCTGAAACCACGGTGGGCGCCAATGTTGGGGGTCTGAAAAATCGGAAGGGGTCCCCGAACATGAGAGTAATGAAGGAAGATGCGCAATTCACGAAAGACAAGGAGACAAAGAATCTCTAAAAGTCTGCACTCGCCTCAAAAGTGGTGAACCCCTTTACACGTGTCCATGCGCCTCATTTTATAGGGAGATGAAGGGACTTTTACATTCCGAAAATACCCTCGAATCTAGGGAATATTCCCAATGTGAACATGTACACAAACGTCTTTTACATCCCGTGATTTACGGGGCTAATTTCATATATTTACAAGCTTGCCACTGGTTCACACCTCAAACCCGGACTTTTGAGATGACGTCTTTGACTTTGCTCCTTCCTGATTCCCGAATTTCTTTTTCACGAAGATCATCGCTTGCTCCGGCTTCCGAATCAAATCTTCATCAATTCCCCGAACTTCGCAGATTCCTGTTTTCAGAACTTCGCAATTTCTAGATTCCAGATCTTCGCGGGTTCCGAATTCCAGATCTTCACAGGTTCCAGATTCCAGAACTTCGCAGGTTTCAACCATTTTGAAATAGACAGCAGATTTGCGCGAAGGAGCCAGATTCGACTGTTATTTTCGCACATTATTTTGAAAGCATGAAAAACACTTGAAACTTATCAGGATCCCTTTGTGAATATTCCACTTTCACGAAACTGGTATTCTCATCCCGAGTGTGATTCGCGAACTTATCTCACGAATTTCGCCAAACTCGACGTTTCGAGGGTGTAAGGTTTTTTTCCTAATTCCCCAAAAATGGATAAACACAAGAGTGCATAAGTGGATCAACAAACACCTGCAACATTATCTCAGCTCATTGCACATATAATCGCACATTGCATCCTTGATGTAATAAGCATCTCGTCCGATCCCCAGACACGAACAACCGAAAGTTGCTCAATCGTCCCACCGACATGATCACACGAATGCATTTCAGTCGTCTCAATGTGCTAACCCTCGCGCGCCTTTCGCCCTCGCATCACGAAATTCCTCCCACCAACGTACAGGCTTGAATTCATTTGCTCTGAATCATGCACATGTATAGCATATATACTTTACTCGATCATCAAGAACGTCGGCAGGACGTATCAGGGAATCGATCAGTTAGCATCGACCGCAATGTGCCGTGTGATGTTCGATTTCCAATCTGCATCTTTTCTGACACCTGCTGCTGGTGATGGAATTCCTTTTGCGTTACGACGACGATCCCGACAGCTAGCAGTTAAATTGAGGACCAGATCGAGCATCAACCAGCAATTCAGCATTGCAGTGTTGGTTGTGCGTGATCGATTTTGTTCCTGCCATCACCCAGTAAAGGGCCGATAGATTCTCCCTCCCCGGCTCATCTTTTGCCAGCGATGGAGAACAGAATCAATCCGACCCACACTTTATTTACGTGATGATCTTATACTATATGTCAAACGAATTTGACCATTTTGATGCGTGCGGTTTTCCTCTGCTGCACATGGTTTTCATGGTCCATCCATTCGTGGTGGATCGATGTAACTCAGGGATGTGCAAATGTGAGAAGAAGACTAGTAGAACTTTGGCTCTGCAAACTTTATTAAGTGATGACTTTGTCAAGATCAGAACAATGCAACTAAATGGCTCATCAGGTCAAACAGAGGTTGTTGGTCTAGCACTTTGCCAGTTGCTGCTAGGCTGCTACTGCTAGCTAGGAGATAAGGGTCGCCGGTCGGTAATGCCCCTTTTATATTTGTTATGCGAAGGAAGATAATAATGCCCTTTTGGGCTAGTTTTTGGGCTTTTGGGATGAAGATTGAAAATACCATACATCTACATATAGCATTGTATGATCTGCCTACATCTCACATGGGATGGAGGCATGGAGCACATCACCATTAGAGGATATAAAGGCCTTTTTCGCATGCGGATCGAAGACAAGAAACAGGAGTAAAGAGATCGGCAATGAATTGGCGTGGTACCTAATTGTTTGGTATCGCAAATACTACATGAAGATCGACTATATTCCAATAAGTGAGCGACAGACGGGAGGGCAAGGTCAGCTGCTCACCACACCATTTCCATGTCACATCTCATCGGTCAGCAGGCCCTGCACATGCAAAGAGCAGTAGTCAGGAGGATGAGGCCGGCGCCGGCCGTTGCGATGCATGTCATATCACAGCTAGCGACGTCTTTGATATGAACTCCATAACATTCCTTGCACACGTAGGGAGATGTTTGGTTGGTGCCCATTGAATGTCATGGGGCCTGTTGGTTTGACGGGTGGTTTGTTGTTGGTGACTGATTTATTATGAGAGAATCCGGAACCAAACACCCCCACGTCGTCAAGAGGCAGTGTGTGACTGCGAGAAGGAAGGAAAAAATTGAAAGAAACCGGCCCTTTTCCTTGGAGCTGAAGACATGGCATCGACCCTGAAGATTGAACGCGCACATCACCAATTTTTCTGATCTGTACCAAACCATGAACGCCATAACAAAACGGGCAGCGCACCAACGCCGAAAATGCGCGAAGAACGTCGCCGACATACAGTAGTAAGTTCCAATCTGAACGCGCTGGTTACATACGTTTCTTCACCCTTTCTGATTCATCAGAGCATCTTTGTTCAACATGCAAGAACGTCAGGATCAGTTGCAATCCGGCGATATTTTCTGCCACGTGGAGTTCCCTTGTGGCCTTGCCAAAACTTTGAGTTGTGATGGCTTTGCTTTGTCGACACCAAAACAATACAAGCAAGAGCTCAACGGGCCAGTCAAACAGAGGTTGGTGGCGTGATAACATCCCAAGATACCTTAGCAGCAGGCAGGCGGTGGCTACCTTCTCTGCACCTTGCACTATTGTATGGTCGCCACCTATCGATTGTTCTCTGAATTCTGATTCTTCACCTAGCTAGTCCATCTTCGTTCTAGAAGCAGAATCTTCTACTCTTTTTGCTACCTACGGAAACATAAGTATATATCTCTCCTCGGTGCATAGCAACAAAAGAAATATATTTACAAAAGCAAAAGGAATGTATTAAAGAAACAAATGACTAGTAGTTTGAGAAGGAGAGAGTAGAAATCAACCTACATCTTCTAGAAGCAGAATCTTTGGTGTGGGACAGAGCCAACAGTACGTGCAGGGCCGGGGCGTTCTTGCATTGCTCATGCCACGATGATCGTCACGAGGAATGAAGAAGATGGTCAAATCGTGCAGGGCGCCAACAGCAAGAAGATCAGATGCTGATCAGCACGAACGAAGGTGTTTGTGGTCAGCACGCGGCAGCCGATGGGGACGATCGGTCGGTTTTCGGTCCAACCACCGACCCGACCGACGACCGGTCAGCTCAGCACCAACGTCGTCATCACTAGATTCCCTCGACGAAATAGGCTTCGCTCTCTGCACGCCTGCGGCTGCTGATAACCTCGGCATCGTCAATTTTCTGATTCCCTCTTCATTATTTAACGTATCAGCAAAGTACCTATTTTCATTTTATATATTGTGGAATTGCAAACTCGCTTGCGGTGCGCTTCACATCTACTCCCTTTGTCCCTTAATAGCCGTCCGGGAAACAGGTCCTTTGCCGAGTGCCCGAAACCGTCGGCAAAGACGTAGAAACCGTCGGCAAAGGCTTTGCCGACGGCCGCACTCGGCACCGTACTCCCGGAAAAAATTTTCTCGGCCAAGGATCTTTGCCGAGAGCCTTAGGTCAAGACCCTCGGCAAAGGCTCTGCCGAGAGCCCACGGCAGGCCGTCGGAGGAAAAAAGTAACCGTTACGAACTGACGGATTTTCAAATCCTCTTTGCCGACGGCCGGACGCTAGGCCGTCGGCACAGAGGTTTAGGTTTGTTTTTTAAAAAAACAAACTGCGCCGACGGCCAACTCTCGGCAAGGCTGGGAGACCCAGATCGGGTGCTCCCAGCTGTGCCGAGTGCCCTGTGCAAGTACGCTCGGCACGGTCGGGAACACCGGAGGAGGAGTCGGTTTTCCCGGGTGTGTCGAGCGTGCGGCACGAACCCTCGGCAAAGACGGCTTTGCCGACGGGCCGCGCTCGGCAAAGCGGTCATCCTTTGTTTTTTTTTTTTTTTTGCTTCCAAATTGCAACCAAATGCATATCCCCCGCAAACACACATATATCACCCGCAAACACACATGCGGCGGCACATATCACATATATATCACATCCACAAGTCCACACATCACAATAGTTCACACATCCACAAGTTCACACATCCACACAAGTCCACAAGTCCACATAACATCCACAAGTCCATCGAAACAAGTCCATGGTAGATCCACGGGCCTACGGTGACTTGCTCGGGCGGCGGGAAGGGTGTGAAAGCGGCATCCGAGTGACGGGCGAGTGGTGGAGTTGATCGCCACTTGGAGCCTCGTTGATTAGAACCCGCCGAGAAAGGCCGCACAAAGGAGATAAGATTGCAAGTGTTAGATATGATTAGCCACAAAACCGAAAAGTCTTTGGTATCATAGTCACGGGACTACCGAGAACTTGCGGCATAGGAGACACCGATGGAGCGATCGGAGTGATAGGAGCTAGGAGCCCCGGTGGTAGAGCCATACCACCGACGTCGCCAGGAACCTAGTAAGTTCCTCGAACTTACTCGCCATTGCTCCGCCGCCGAGCCCGCTCTCGTGCTAGTCGCTCGCTAGCCGCCGACGTAGACTCCGCTCCTCTCGCTAGCTCGACCTAGAACATTTAATTTAAATGTTTCGGTAATGCAAATCTAAGAATGTGTTTCAACATTAATATACCATGTTTAGTGGATAGTGCATACCTCAAGGACGTTCAACCGGCCCATCCCCACGCTCGGCCGTGCCCGTATCCGGGGGTCGGACTCCGTCCTCTCGTGCCGGACGTCGGAAAGTCTCAAGCCGGAGCCGTCGATGATGCCATCGCCAATCCACAACCTCCCGTGCTTCTTTCCTCCACCCAAGGCCATGACTATGTCCGTATCAATGTCATGCTCGCTCGGGTTGTAGTCTTCCCCGTACTTGTGCTTACATGCCTCCGTGTACTCGGCAATGCGGCGGCCGAAAGACGGGTTGCCGTATGCCTGCGGCCCGTCGCTCACGCTCGTAGGACACATCGGACATCGCCTTGGCCTTGTGTGCCATGCACAAGGCATCGAAGTCCGAGCATTCCCTTCCCGAGATGTGCCTTTTTCTTTGCGCAAGAAAAGCGGGACGAAGATTAGTGTGATGAAACAAGTTTGAGCCTTTGCCGACTTAGAAAGAAAGGCGTACCCATACCTCCTTGTACTCCGGAAGGCTCCGCCGGCCTTGGTGGTGCGATGGGCCCTCCATCATCAAACGTCGCTCTCGTGCGGCGTCGTGCGCCTCGCTCGGTACTCCTCCGTGAACCACTTGTCCACCTCCATTGCCCACTCGTCGGCCTTGGCACGGCTCCACTAGGGACAAACCCCACATCACGAGGTAATTGATACATGAGAAGATAAAACATAACATAAGTAATATCAAAACATAGCTTCACTTGAAGTACCTCAATGAGCTGCTCACGGGTCAACATTGTCCTTCGGCTTCTTCCTTGCTTATCTTTTGACCAAGCACCAACGCGTAGTAGGTTACGACGGCTCGGTGCTTTACCTCGTGATGCATGTCCGTGACACGCTTCTTGCGAGAGTTCCTCGAGCACATGTCCGCTCTCTCCTCTTCTCCATCCTCACATCCGAAGAAGGTCCGCATACAAATACGATGTCAAAATCATTTTGTTAAGATTGAGTGGAACGAATGTGATGTAATGAGAAACTTTGTGATTTGCTAGAGTTACCCGAACGTCCTCGGCACGCGCTCGCCGTGTGGGTGAACTCTCGGTCTTCACCCCGGTAGTAGTGGCTCCACGTGTAGGCCGGCTCGGTCCGCCCGTGGTACGTGACAATGCGGGGGTAGTGCGCCTACGAGAGAAGCCCGACAATGCCGTTGGGCTTGCGGGCGTCGCCACCCGACACAACGAGCCGGTCAACGGCCGGGCTAGGCTCTCGGCAAAGGCGGGTCAACTGGGTTTTCAACGCAGTCAACGGGGGGCGGGCCTTTGACGAGGGCACTCTTTGCCGACGGCCCCCTTGATCTGGCCGTCGGCACAGTGTGCGACAGTCAAATGTAACGGCCGTCCGTTCTTCTCCGACGGGCGGTTATGTCCCGAGAGCTAACCCTCGGCAAAGAAACCGTCTTGCCGAGGGTCGTGCGGTGCGACGGTCCGGCCGTCGGCAAAGATGGTTGTGCCGTGAGTCAACCTGTGCCGACGGCGGCGCTCGGCACAGATCAACTCTGCCGAGGGCCCGACAAAAGGCCCTCGGCAAAGCCGTATACGCTCGGCAAAGCCTGAGTTTCCCGTAGTGGAAACAAAGGCCAATGAATCTATTCGGTTAGCCTCTTCTCAACTTATTGCAGTACTGTAATATTTTTCGCTCACAACAAACAAGTCGTACACTTCGGTACAAGTCGAGATAAGCTAGACTAACGGCCTCAATGCAAGTTTGACTCCCCAAATGTAGGAGGAGGGGAGGAGAAGACGTTATAACCAAGATCATTACACACGTAATAAATCGGGGAATATTTAAGTCGTTGCCATCCTAGCGGGGGTGAGTGGCAACGGATTTGCGACTCTACATAGAGAAGTGAATGTGAGAGAGATTAATTGACCCTAGCTAAGAGTGGCAAATAGTTAAATATCTCATAAATCGGCACTTCATTAGAGAGCAAGTATTATAAGGCCACCTCGGTGGCGAAATAGCATGATACCTCGGCATAATATGATGTGGAGGAGAGAGGAAACTAGAGAGAGAGTGGAGCGAGCGACTCGCACGTCGCTAGCAAAAAGCGAGCGAAAAGCCCTCTATTGGCGCTCGGCCATCCCTTTGTCGGTCCCGGTTTTACACGTTGCGCAACGTAGTAAAGTTTTTGGACCCCGTGCCCATGGCTCATCTAGTTTGGCCGACCCGGAATCGTGATGCGTCGGCAAGCGGGCGTACCATAAGCCCCCGCTCTTAAGTCGATCTCAATGGAGAGTTTCGCCGTCCGGGTTTCGATATGTGAAAGCTTTGGTATGAAATAAATGTCTCCTCAATGCATAGTTGCATTCACAGTTTCATAATAAAAAACCTCTTGATAAGAATGATTGATAGAGGTTGTAATAAAAGCTTAAGAAACCAAACTGGGTCCGATTGACGGGAGATCGTGCCCAACGGTCGTCGGTCCCCGAGGTGCGGAGCCGGCAGATGGTCGCCGGCGCCACTCCATAGGCCCGGCCCGGTCAGCCGCCGGTGCTGGCACTGGCACGTACGTACGGCGGCGCAGGAGCCTGGCTTGAGTCCGGCGGCGGCCAAGCAACCGGGATTCCAGGTCCCGAGCAGAGAGCCACCGCCCACCGGGGCGCTGCAGCGAATCGATGGACCCGGGGGTAAAGAATATGTGCGCCGTACCCGTACGTGCCGCTGGCAGGACAGAGGCCGGCCGGCGTCCCTTTCCACGACACGAGCACGGAGCACTGGAGCAGCGTGCGAGCACCGGCCGGCGCACCGCGCGCGTGCGGGCGAGCGTACGTGCGCGCACTCGATCGAGAACGACAGGGCCACACCGTGCTGCAACTGCCGCACCGGTCCCATCCTGATGACCCCGCAGGCTCCAAATTAACCTCCAACGGTAGTGGGACGCCCTGTGATCTTCCATATCGATCCAGCGAAGCTGCGCTGTTCACTCAGCTTTCCAGGCTTTTTTTTTCCCTCTCAAACCAAACCTTTGTGCACGCCAAGGAGAAGAGCCGGTGAGATCCGGCAGCTCAGTACCACAACACACTTCATCAGATGGTAAAAAGGAGACGAGAGGGAATTCGTGGGTGTCTCGGGTAAGTGTTCTTGGACATCTCCGGGACTTCTTATAGAGAAGACGTATGATAGCCCTCTGTTATCCGTTTCTACTATAAAATTGCCCTACTAATTGGTGGTATATCCGCCAAATCAATTTAGAGTTATAGTATAGACTATGTGTGATTAACACCTCTAATGACCGTTGTCAAAAGATTGCATGCAGTTTGCAAAAAAAAGATTACACAAATTTGGTTGCTCGCTGCTTTGCAAGTCACGCGGTTGGTTACGTGAATACGTGTGTGTGCGCGTGTGTGTTGTGTAACCATTGCTCATTCTCTCCTTCAGTTACATATTCAAAGAAGTGAGAGCGCTCTCCTATTTAAGTGGGCTTCCTCCAACTCAAACTATTGCGGTATGAGACTATTGAATGTCACTACACACACAGTCTGAAAATACCGTCAGCAACTCATTTTGTCACTCAGTTAGAAACTGTCATGTTACCATTAATTCGTTACTTGGGAGATATGAAAGGAGAGGAACTTATTAACGCTCACGTTTTCAAAGATACCCCGAAGCAGATGGACCTCCTGCTCGACAAGATGGTGCTGTTCGAGGGAGACTCCGTTGTTCAGTTGAGTAATCACATTATGGCCTTCATCACGGTTGCTTGTTTCGTCATGTAAAGCCCTAGAGAATATATGGCCGCCGCTATGGACGTGCGTCGTTGTAAAAAAAAATGGACTATACTTTTTCTCGATACAATGATGTGTAATTCTCTTACATACTCCCTCCATCCGTTTCAAGGTAATTGTCGCCACTGATTCTTTCTGCAATTTTGACCATTCGTCTTATTCAAAAAATTGTGCAAGTACAATTTATTTTGTTTGCTATATGTTTTAGTGTTGTATGTATTTTAAGTTTGACGTATCGTTTTACATGTTTGCGATAATTTTTTTGAATAAAACGAATGGTCAACGTTGCAAAGAAAAGTCCACACGACAAGTATTTTGAAACGGATGGAGTATTTCATCAACAAAAATAAAAGAATATATCCGTTGCAGGTTGAGTAACAGTAACCAAAACTAGAATTTCTAAAACCTAATTATTGTTCCCACCACGGTCCACACCAGAGAAGAAGAAAAAAGATGAACACTAGTAGTAGTAGCTGCGAGTGCATGTGCAGACACGGCGGCGGTTCTCAATCTCTCCTCCTAGTACAATACAGTTATACTGTACAATACAGAGCAGGATACCAACGGGAAGCTTAATTACAATTGGCTGGCGCGCGCAAGGAATCAATCAATCATCATCACCGATCGCCGTCGCCAGCTTCATCCAACAGTCCAACAAAGACGTGCTACGTGATGTGATGGCATGTCACGCCAGGCCAGTAAGCGTGCACACAATCACACGCCTTCATGTCTGCTAATCATGTCCTTTAAACGTTGCATTATTTATCATTAGCTACTCCGTAGATAAAAAGATCACACAAATCATTGCCACCAGCAGTGCAGCTGCCACACAGGTATACTGGTACGTGGGCCCGCCCCCGCGTCCCCTGTGTCCGTCCCTCAGCAGGCAGGCCTGCGAACGTTGACCTGGCAGGGGGTCCAGCCAACCAGCGCGGTGGGGTCCACTGGTCAGTTGGCACGGCAGGACTGGCCGCCGCCTTCCGTGTACACCTGTCACATCGAGTTGCATCTTCTCTCACAGCACACCGGTTCAATACAACAATTTTTTCTTATTTAAGCACTATCTATACATGTGCAATTTGCTGAACTAAACGAGCCACATGAATAGTTCTTGAAATAGAAAAAAAATTACCGCTTTGAACTATGTACTGTGTTGTGGTCATCGGGCTGTGGAGGAGGAACTAAAAGGGGACTTATTGAGCACGCACCGAGCTATCGAGAAACTGAGTGCTATTTGAGGACATAATGCTCTTTAGTTAAAAAAAAAAGCCTTTTGCGCACGTCACATCCATGTGCATATGAAAAATTATGCACCTAGAATTGTCAGAACAAGTAGTAATATGGGACGAATGGAGTACCACGCTAAATCAGAAGCTCTAACCCCATCTCGACCGGTCTGCGAAAGATGCTTTTCCGCGCGAAATTAACCCGATTGATCACGGTACGGGGCTCAAAATTATCCAAGCATGCAAGCATGGAATATCCCGGCATAAAAGCGCGGGAGATACTCAGGATAAACATGATTCCTTGGAGTTATTCCTCTCCATCTCCATCTTTGAAAGAACCTGCATGCAGCGGCCATTCCTTTCACACAATATAATCGCAGTTCTGAGTTCTTTTGGAGTAGTATCCCACCTGGTTTGATTTAATTTGCTCGCTTGGTTGGAGTAGGAGACGTTCTTACGTTTAAATTAACAACGGAGAGTGATATGTGACAGACTGACAGCCCTACCCAGGATGTGGGGCCCACGATGGTGAGGGGAGGCTTTCATGCATATGCCCTCCCATATTCTCCTTCACCAATTGCAGATTCCAGCTTCACAGAGAGGCAGCAGGCAGGCAGGCTGCTGCTCGTTCCTGCCATGTGGAGTTTGGATTGACCAGAATGCCCTCGCCCAAATATTAAAAACAACGTTTTTTTAAAAAAAGGTAGCGTTATGTTTGGTGGGCATTTGGAAGGGGGAGGACTAAGTCCAAGGTCCAAATAGTTCAGCTAAACCTACAAGGCAGCTAAGGAAGGCTACACTTTTCATTTTGCTTAGTAAAGCTAATGTCTTCTTGTACTCATCGTCATTGTTAAGTCTAACAAGTAACAACCAATGGGTCGTAAATCATACTTTATAGTTTATAAATTAAAAGTAAAAAATTAAAAATGAATGGTTAATTACAAGTTGATATAGTATGTAATATACGTGGGAATTGATCCAGAGCTATCAATGTATATAAATATCTTGATAAAACACAAAGAATATAAATAATAAACCTAGGTTGAAACTATTTTGATAAAGAAAATTTAGTTTTAAATCTAAGTTCATGCTTTTGACCTAACAGTGACGTGCTTCTCAAAACTGTGGGATTGCATCATCACAACCATTGTTTAATTGGCATCACACGCGGCCGCATGATTGTCTTTGTGGTGGCTTGCATGATTAGCAATATCATGAGAAAAAAGCTAGGAAGAAAAGATAGATGAGGTTAAGAGTCCAATCGGCTAGCACATCATCCAAAACTCTAAGATTAACTGATGTATGTTTGTATGTTAGCTACGTGCAAAGACGTAGTCAGGAACTAGAATTAGAGGGGCCGCAACAAAGTTGAATCAAGCCGGAACTTGTTTTCAAGCCTCTAATCCCAATATCCTACTATAGAACCATTCTTCACTGCAAATGTTACATCTCTAGTCTAATTTCTAGAAAAAAATTCATTAATAAGTCTAGATAAGTTGCTACTAAAAACAATAAAAAAATTAATTAGCATTTTGGATTAATTAGGGGGGCATGGACCCCCGCAAGTCCCCTGGCTACCCTAGTAGTTACATGCTTATATATATTTTAGAGTTGTTATCCATGATATTACTTGCTCAAGAAGGCAATAATCCTCATCCCTAAGCATGGCAACCAATTTGTTAGTATGCTGATTCAAATCAAACCAAGAAAGGGTACATGCATGGAGATGATGTGTCATCCTATATATGTACGCACAAACTCATTTGAATTCTAACGAGGACGCTCTACCTTGAGAAGTACGCCCTGCTTCCCAACATGCATCTACAAAAAGTCAAAACAAACAGTAATTTGGGACGAAGGGGATAAATAATGTGATATATCTAGAAAAGGTAAAACGAACGGTAATTTGGAACGGAGAGAGTATATACCACATATAAAGCAAAGCTTAATTATTAGTGTTTTCCTTCTTGCAATACGAAAACCCCCCCTAACAATTGAAGGCAATTTCAATAATCAACAAAATTCCCTCCCAAACATCGTCCCATTTGACTGACGGTGGGACCTGAGAGCGGAGAAAAGAGCATATACTACACCGAAGTGAGGTCAAAACGTAACGTTAAAACTCCCGGGGGGGCAAATGCGTCTTTTCACGCTGATCTCCCTCCAATTTAGCCGACCCGACGACTCCCCCTCTCCCACCACCTCCGCGGCTCCGCTTTCGCTCCGACACCTACACACATACACCCACAAAACCCCGCGCGCTCGCGCTCTTGCCGCCGCGATGGGCGCGACGGGGATGGCGACGACGGCGGCGGGGACGGCGGTGCTGGTGTACCTGGTCCTGTCGGGCCGGCTCTGCGGGGACGCCGCTGGAGACGGCGGCGGGGAGGACCAGCTGATATCCTCGGCGGTGTCGGCGGCCGCGGCGGCGCGGCGGCGGGGCAAGGAGGAGGCCCGAGCGCGGCGGCAGCAGCGGCGGAAGCGGCGGTGGCCCGAGCGCGCCCCGGACGGGTGGGGCGAGGCCGCCGCCGTGGCGGCGCGCACCGTGCGGCTCACCTGGGCGGAGACGCTCGGCAAGTGGGCCCTCGGGGAGCTCGCCTTCGGGATCAAGTACTACATGCGGCAGCAGGTGCGTGCGTGCCCCGCCGATCGCCCGTGCTGCTGGCTTCGTACTAATAGCAATTAGCAACGCCACCCCTGCGCTGCGCTCTCGAATCCCCCCATTGCGCCGTGGAATGTTCAATTTTTTGTTCTAAGCGTGTTCATGCGCGAGATGTTTTTTTTTTGAAGATTTCCTAGCTTTTGGGGTGCTTGGTTGCTTCCTCGGTAGTAGTTTTCCGGGTCAGGCAGTCAGGCTAGGCCAGCTTGTCGCCTTTTCCCATTTTTCTTTATGCCGTTTGAAAACCGCGAAAAGGAGAAAAATCTTGCGTGCAAGAAAAGATGGGGAAGAAACGCCCAATCTCAACCTGTGCCAGGATTCCTTTCCTCCTGTTCCGATTTTTCGTCGCCATTTACTACGCCGTAGAGTAGTAGGGCTCTGTCCTTGTTTATCTGTTTCCCCTTCTTGATTGACAGCTTTTTTTACTACTATTAAAGGAAACAGCGTGGATTAGAGATTTGATCCCATATCGCTCTGTTCTGTGAAACACTGAAACTCTATCAGAGTCACGGGCCCAAATAGTTAGCTGCTTGTTGGCTAGTTAGAAATACTTTTCTTTTCATGTTGTTGCTCAAAATCCTTTTGGTTATTCAGTTTCGCGGCAACGGCAAGTCCGTCGTCCTTGTAGTGTAGCTGCTTCCATTTTTGGACCAAGTCATACCTCGATGCTTATGTGGCAACATGCATGTCATCTCAACTAGCATATGCAGGCGGCCTTACGTGACTGCACGTGCCTAGTTTCCGCAGCTTGTGGACAAATCTGGGAATGGGGGTACATGTCTACATGCTTGTCTTGATTATGGAGAACTCTTGCACGATGCATAATTCAACTAACAGTTTAATGGATGACGGGTACTTTCAATTGTTTTCTCCTACTTCCGACATCTGTTTTGACAGAATGCTAACCTTTGCACCTCACGATTCTTATGGTTGATATATTTGGTGATATGGTGCATCATGAAGTGGGACTACTTTAGCACACTTATTGAATTTGATTCCTTGTGATTTTAAATATGAATACTGTTTTATATATAACGGACCCTACTTTTCCTCCCCAAAATCGACTCCACTTTCATTAGATTAGGTTGTAAAAATGTTAAAGTTAAGCGATCGCTAGATTTGAACCTGATACCTAACTTTTAGGATAAGAATATAGGATGCTACTTGGCTTTAGGCGCTCAAAGTATTGTAGAAGTGCTAAGTGCTGATAGATTTCTTCCAGAATTTGATGACCTCATCACGCCACCTTTTTGTAATTTCTCATTTCTACCAGCCATGATGTTGACAGACTACATTTTGATATGGATAATTGGATATGACATCTCAGTTTACTGTTTCAGGGTAATCTGCAGCATGAGTATGCTGGAAGTGATTCTGTACTACTGGATGGGCCTGAGGTAAGGCAGGAGTTGATTTCGCTGCTCAGATACCTGAATCAATGCATGTATTTCTCGAAGAAACCATACAAGGTGTTTTTGGAGTTCGGTGGATATGACCAGAGTGATGTTCTTATAAAGAAATCTAAGGCGAGGGTGCGTAAGTATCAGTCAATTCTGTTGTCAATTATGTGTTGAGACTCAATGTTCCATAACTGTGATGACTGCTGAGCCAATAATTTTCTTTTCATACCAGTACTGAACTACTTACTGATAATGAATGAACACTAACCAGATCAAATCCTCTGCTATCATGCATGCAGCTCTTGAAGCCTGCTTTCACTGTTGTTCGCGATAGAAGTAGCAAATGCTTTCTCCTTTTCATTCGGGGGGCTATCAGCGTTAAGGAGCGGCTGACAGCGGCAACTGGTGCAGAGGTTCCATTTCATCATGTAGTGGTCCAAGAAGGTCGTGTCTCCAACCTAGTGTTGGGGTATGCCCATTGTGGAATGGTCGCAGGAGCTCGATGGATTGCAAAACGAGTCATTCCCTGCCTAAGTAAAGCAGTTGAGCAATCCCCAGACTACGAGGTTAAGGTAATTTCTTTCAGTTCTAGCGAGGTGGTCTTTTGATGTTTAACCACTCTGAATTGTCAAATACTGATGCCATTGGATATTGGTAGTCTAGCAGTAGCACTTTTACTTTGTAATGTGGAATACAGATTTCCTCATTACCTACTCCATGGAATTGGTATAGATTGTGAAAGTAGTGAACTACAATTCTCTGATTCTGTATAATTTGACTTCTTTATAAATTTATAATAGATGCTTAACCTATGCACCAAGCAAATTTAACAAAAAAAAAATCAACCTAAGTTGTGAACCTTAAGCAAGTGGAACTGCAAGTTGAACCAAGTAAAATATTTTTGCTTGAAATCGAAGTAAAAGAACTTTGAGCTGCTCTTGAAGTAAAGTACCATCAATGGATTTTGTAGGATTCTCTAGTGCTGAGCAAGAATGTTGAGAAAATAGATTGCCAAACTACTAATGTGTGAACTTAAAGTTATGACTACCATGAGTAGAGAGAACAAGAGGCCAGCTCTCAGAAATATAAGAATTTTTAGCAAACTAGAATGAAATTAATGCTGAACAGCTTAATAGTGTTGTATCTGTTTTCTTCACTCACTTTTTTTATGTGTGATTTCAGTGTCATTACAATGTTGTTAATTAACCTAGTGCTACTCAAATCTCAATTATGTAGAGTCTAAAAAGAATTTTTGATTTTTTTCTTTTAGTTTCTTTCATCCTAACGACAGCTATGCTTCAGAAAGGAATTTCTACCTATTGCTGTGTTTCTTTGTATTCAACTTCTATCACTGACAGTATTTGATGTTGAATATGTGTCTTGCATCCAACCCTTTCTTCATTTTACTAACTCAATGGCAGCCTTTTCGTTTTATCTAGATCATTGGACATTCAATGGGAGCTGGGATTGCAACAATACTTACATACATCCTACGTGAAAACGAGAAATTGTCATCATCCACTTGTATTGCATTTGGGCCAGGTACTGCATTTCTAGTGCAACAAACTATAGCTTTAGCATTGGGCAACATTTATCCTTTACTAAAATTCCATATTGGCATCATCTCGTAATACTTTAATGACTGATTGCGTAGGTTCACCTGCCAGCATTTGCAATCATGCTTATCATGCTCTAGTCATATTTATACTGATGATGTTTTCGCAAAAAAAATATTTATGCTGACAATCAACATTTTAAGATGGCTGAGCTATGCATCAGCTGAACATATTCCTCTGAATTATTTCCTGAAGCCTAGATCGTTACTAGAATATAACATCTGTTAATCTTCAGCTGCTTGCATGACATGGGACTTGGCTGAGTCAGGTAAAGACTTTGTTACCACCATTGTTAACAGAAATGACGTAGTGCCATCCTTGGGCCTAGTTTCTGCTGCCAAGCTTCGTACAGAGGTACACCTCTCAGCCAATTTATTTTCTGATATTTGAGTATCTGTGTAAAGCAGAACAAGGAGTAATATTGAATAGTCAAGCAGTTGTTTAGAAGAAAATTTACTTTCCACACAACAATTTTTTCCCTTAAAGGGAAACATATATTTATCGTTGATGTAAATGCTGGCAGGTTATGGCATCATCTTGGGCACATGACCTTCGCAAACAAATTCAGCAGACTAGGTTTTTAGGTTTTGTGAACCGTTCTGTGAGTTTCATCAGATCTCATGTGCCCTTCGTCTCTGATCCAAGATCTAAGGTTGTAGATGTTGATATGCTGCAATCTCAGAGTTCTGAGGTATAATAAACATGTTATTCCAAGCACTAGTTCTTAAAACGGATGATCAATTATGCCTAATACTTATTAGTGGATTTCTCATGGCTTTTGGCAGGATGGGAGCAAGCCTTCAGCAGATACCCAAGCTGTGGTAAAGAAACGCCATGCGCTGGTCTGCTGGTCATGTGTTGCTGCACAGAAACAGAATGTTGAATCTTTTAAACAAACTCAGGACCTGGAAAATCAAACTGACACTAATGTCAGAACTGTGATAGTTACTGACGAAGCTGCTGCCGAGCTAGTCACAGTTGATCTTCGTGAGCTGAACCTTGAAGAATCAGATGAGGATGATGCTGAAAGGGAGGACAATGGATCAGCACTGAAGGAAACAGGCGAGGAAGAGGCAATGGAGCTCCTAGAGTCCTTGACCGACGAGAAGCAGGAGCTATTGCCATCAACCTCTGCTCCAGAGCGACCCCAGCTATACCCCCCAGGGAGAATATTACACATGGTTGGATTGCAAGCAGCAGAAGTTACCACAGGTGAGCAAGGAGCCCAGGAGGAGGTTCTCGCACTGTACGAGACACCACGACATTTGTACAGCAAGATTCGACTAGCAGGGTCCATGGTAGGAGAACATTACATGCCCAAATACATCAAGACAATGGAGCAGTTGATCGAAAAGCTTGCAGAGGAGGACATTGACAACCAGGTGGACTCATTGTAGCATCAAGAATGTGTACAGGATAGTTATTGTACAGATGATGGAAAGGAAAGCCATTGTTTCAGGTTGCCAGTACTTAGCTCTGATTGGTTAAAAGGTTTGTCGTAGCAATCTAGAAGCTGTACATTCCTAGAAAAAGCCTGTTGATGACAAACCATACAATGGAGCTCCTTGGCCTGTTGATTTGTTTTGTTGTCATTTTACATTGATAGACATCTCACGAGGAGCTCAAAGAGCCGAACCTGGTGATGATTTCAGTAATTTAAGAGAAGCAGGTTTTTTTTGGGTTTTAGTAATTGGAGAAAAAGTCTTGTTTTTAACATTTGTGAATTGTGTGATTTTTTTTGATTTTCCATTTTATGATTTTTTTTTGATTTACTATGATTTTTCAAAACTGCTTTAGGGGGTGATTTGTCCCGTTTTAGAAAGTTCAGGGAGGTAAAAAATTCATTTTAATAGGTTGAGGGGTGATGTGTTTTAACCCCCATAGGTTGGGGGTGAAGTAGACTTTTTCCGATATCTGTTGACAGAAACAAAGCACATTCCCCGGTTCCTGCCCAACCCGGTGATTCTGAAGAGCTCCTGTTCAAGATTGCACTCAAACTGAAGCGACCTGTCATGGATCCATGTCGAGCAGTTGAATTTCATCAATTTTCTACCGATCACATCCGGGGAAGGCTAAAAAACCCATAGGATACATCCATATCTGGCGTAAGTCTGCAGATTAATCGTTGCCCAACTTTGCACCGATGGCGTACCATAAACCCAAAGGAAACACGTTAAATGACTTCAGCTGTCCAGCAAGGGTTTTTTTTCTTCGAGAGCAGATGTCCAGCAAGGTGGGCGGAAATGTGAAAAATCATATAAATAGATTTTTTTGAAAATTAATTTCATAATAATATACATATATAACTTTCTAATAAAGACTTTTATAAAAAAAACAAAGTTGTGCTTTGGTAATCTTACTAAACAACTTCTGATGTGAAATTGAAGGGAGTAAGGGCCTCGTGAAAGCAACTGGCTCCCCTGCCAATATTTCTCAAACTTGTCGCCTGTTGTGGGCGCAGTTGTTCGGATGGCTCTTGTCCAGCAACAAGTCCAGCAGTACCTCCAGGCTCCAGTGCCATTCCAATCCAATCTACCATCTAATTGGTAAATAAAGTTGTTTAGCACAGCGACACGGTCTCCAAAGTACAACTTTGACTTCTTATTTTTGTAGGAATATATATTAAAAATTAACATATGTATTATTTTATGAAAGTATATTGCACGCCAAATCTATTCATGTAGTTTTCACATTTCCAAACTCAACGACTTAAAAGTTATTCGTGATTTATATTCCCAATGTTTGACTCAAATCTTGTCCAAAAGCGACTTCATTTACCAAACTGGAGGGAGTATCTACTCGCAGCGGTACTGTAAACCCGACCCTACAGGCTACAGTAGTGCAGTGTGCCCGCTAATCTGAAGTCGCATCACAGCATGAGAATGATTATCTGACTTTTGCAACACATTTATAGGATTGAAGTCGCATCACAGCATGAGAATAAGGGTCTGTTTGGCAGGACTTCGGCTTCTCCAAAAACGGTTCCGGTTCTGGCTCCTCTGGTGGAGCGGCTTTTCTGATGGAGCCAAAGCCGTTTTGAAAAACGTTTGGCAAAACGACTTCACCAGTTAGCGCCCTATTCGCTTGGCTTATCAGCCATCAGCCAGCAGTACTTTTCTCTCACAACAAACCAGCCACCAGCAACCACCTAGTAGTATTTTTCTCTCAGAACAAATCAGCACCAGTCATCAGCCAAACAAAAAGGTTGTAGATTGAGTTGTAAAATATCTAAATTGCCCTTTCCTATTTTTTATTTTTCCTTTTCTGTATTTTTTTTTTCCTCTTTTCTTTTTTTCACCTCCTCTCCTTATCCATTCAACCTCACTCATTCTTATCCAATCCATCCACATCCACCGGCCCACCGAAGCCTCCACGGTTCACGGCGTCGCCCCCGCCTCGTCGGCCGGCGCCCCCGGCGGCGCCGCCTCGCCGCGCCCGCCCCGCACCGCCAACGCCTCCACCCCGCCCCCGCCGCGCCCCCCACGGCCAGCACCGCTGGCCGCCTCCCTTTGGCCCAGCCACGCCTTGCTCGGCGAGTCGGGGCGGAGCCACTCATTCGCGGCTCCACCTCACTAGTGGAAGCCGTCCGCGGCTCCACCGGCAGCTCCATGGCCGTAGCCGCCCCGCCGGCCAAACAGGGCCTAATTATCCGGCTTTTGAAACACATTTGCAGGATTGTAAACTTAGGGGCTAGATATTCTTCTAATTAAATAGCCTTCATCACGTCGGAAGTACAAGTTCAAATTTAAGTGCTGTCACTGCATTATCTTAAGTACTCAGTGGTTCCTGGTAATTGATAGAGCAATCCATGTACGCCATCATCGTCATATCAATTCTTCAGGCGAATTAAGCTAATCCAGCTACCATTTGTTTTCCATCATATTCATATGTCAATATTAGAAAAGTTTGGAATTAAATCATGCTCATTTTCAGTCGTTAACAGTCAGTGTGCAACAAGCTTAGATCTTAGCTGTTATCGGACTCTGCATAACTACTATGTTCTTCCAAAGTTGGCGTTCTAATGCTAGTAGTAAATTTGTTTACAACAAATTGAATTGAAGATTAAAAAGAGCAAACTCATTTTTGCGTTTTGGATTGTGCCAGGAGACAGGTAACACGATGCAGAGGAAATAAGCATCATGCTGTTTAATTCTGGCTTCTTGTTCAATCTATGCTTCCCTCTACAGAATGGCCAGACAATAGAAATTCAGGCCATTCTTCCAGTTGTGAAGCAACAAACCAAGGCAATAACAAAAATATTGTTCTCTAACATTATTAAGCCAAGCTGTTCTAGTGCTTATATGTATGATTCAAGGTGCCATGTTCTTTAGTCTCTTCAGTTCAGGTCTCGATTGTTCCCCACCGCGCCATGAGAAAAGCGCATCAGAAGAACGAAAGTATGCATTTTGATCATCACCAGAGACGAAAACTGATCAACAGATTGAAACAAATCCATATGCTAAAACTCGAAAAAGATACAGCCATAAGCACCCTCAGAACATGGATGTGAAGTGTATCAACAGATTGATATTTTTTCAGACAAGGCTGAAACTTATATCATGTACATTCATCGGGTAGAACGGAGAAAACAGGTAAAAAAATTAAGAAAAAAAACAAGAAAGCCATGGGGGCAAAGACTGGGACAAGGCGGTCCAGATCCCTCTGCGTGATAATAATAAGGCTCATCAACGGTGTAAATCAGGCCACTACTTTAACATCACAGGTCTTCACAGGGAACTCCCACATAGATTGAGATCCTTCCAAATCAATCCGAAGGAAAAAGCTAAAAAAAAGAAAAAAGCATTGGATTGCGATGTAGCAGCTTGTTCGAGGCCGTCACGAAACGGAGGAAAATCCGCGCGGCACGGAGAACTGACTTCGTTGTCGCCAACCTTCAATGCAAAGATCGCCACTTTTCTGGCCCCTTTGCTCTGCAAATTGGCTTACTTGTGCCCAACTTTTCAATCCAAAACTGAACTGACCCGAATCCAAAATAAAGCCACCCAAGAAACACAAAACGGAACAAGATCGATCAAGAATTTCTCCTCAGTTCAGGTCTCCAAATTGTTCTTCCACAGTGTGAATTTCAGAAGAACGAAAGTAAATTTTTACATCATCATCGGAGAACAGTCGATCGATCCGTCAGCAAAACAAATGAAGAAAAAACAAAAGAGCAGCAGGAGATATCGCGAGAGAAACAAAAGCCGGAGAGAGCGACGGAAAATCGAATCTGGAGAGGCAGGTCTGCAGAGAGGGCGCGGGGGAGAAAACATCACGGAGAAGGAGGGCATCCACACACACGACGGCGGCGGCGGCGGCGGCGGCGTTGTTGAGGGTTGTAGTGGCTGCGTGCTCTCTATTTGTATAGAGAGCGGCGGCCTAGGGTTTGTGGTAAGCCTGGGCCTCGGGCGGAGCTTAACCAAGGCATAAAAAGGCCGAAAATGTGGCCCAGATGTTAAAATTGGCCCGACACGGTCAGAAAAAAGGGCCCGCCCGTCGCTCTATCTGGAAACAGGCCCACGCAGCAAAGAAAGGAAGGCTCATCAATTCCCGGCCCAGTTACTATCTTCCCGCCCAACCGAGCTCGTGCCGCACCTGCGCCGCCAGTTTCAGGATTCCGCCGCCGCCGGCGGTGAGTCTCGCTACACCGCGCGCTCGCTGTTAATCTATGTCGTGCGCTCGCATTCGCCGGAAAAACCAGGCTATTTCTCACGTGTGCCCCTAGAACCGAATGATTACCTCACTGATTACGCAGACTAGCAGGGGTTTTACATGTTTGAACTCTGAAGTGTAAGCTTTCCGGCGACAGCTTTTCCGAACTTGCTGTGTTTCTTTAGCTTTGTGATTTCTTAAGTTTTTTTTGTAGGTTAAGAAGCCATAATAACAAACTAACGAATTGAAGCAAATAAATGCCCCGCTGGAAAAAAAAGGTGATTTCCTTGAACATGATCTGCTGGGTAGGAAATTTCCCAAGACAATTATTTATTTTCCAGTATACCCTGTTGCTGCCTGAACAACGATATCTGCCTTTTTGTGTAAACTGTGTACTTTTCATCCAGGAAGTTCGTTCGTTGGTAGCGCATTTTCAGGGTCCTTTGTGCTTCTACGGAGTACTCAAGAATTCCGTTTTTGCAATCTGATCTCTTGAATGGGGAAGGTTCAGTTTCATCAGAAAGAAAATGGAGTTCTTTGGGATGCAGTTTCTACCCATATTAGAGGAAATATGAACAGCTAATCCATCCAATTCTGGCATTCTCTAACAATTGATATCTGACAAACTCATTGTTCTTTTTCCTGAAATTAACGGACTCATTGTTCTTTCGATACATATTTTCATGCCATTCGTCAGAACTTTGTCTGTGATGCACACTGCCCTGGTTTGCAGTACAATGCTAGGGACACCGTCACACTCACATGGAAGAGGAAAACTGCTAATCCGCAAACAGAACTTTTGCATCATGTATTTATTTAATGCAATCTCTATTTTCAATAGTGTACTACTATTTACAGTACTGATTTATATATTAATAAATTATTGTAGAACGCTCCTATATTATTTAGGTCATTGATTTGTCTTGTTCCATTCTAAATACATGGTAGGTACTTTGCATTTCTTCATGCCCCTGACTCACTTGAATTTTGGACAAGTGAAGAACTATTAATGAACTTTGGGTATACTGAACATATTTTGTTCTCTAATGCAACTTGAAATAGTAGTAGTGGGCACATGAAACTTCCCTGATATATCTGAATGCGCATGCCAAGACTGATCGCCCCTGATTGTCGAATTTACTATATCTGATCGGGAAATAAATGTTCAATTTCTCACAATTTTGGAGATCGCATAGCACAACAATGAACATCTGAATATAGTGTGTAAATCTCATGATTATTAGATTCTTATTTATTGGCTAATTCAGAACATCTGTAAATTTGAGCATCAATGCGGTATATGCAAACCTAGACCATTTTACAATATACGTATCTCCAACTCCAAACACTCATTCAGCTCCAACAACTCATTGTTGGCAGGGTTTCACCAAACCGTTCGGAACCGGACCGGTTCGGCCGGTTCCCGGCGGAACCGGTCCGGCGCGTACACTAACCAGTCCGGTTCCCACTCACAAACCATGCCTACATTTTTTTTACACCAGCAAACCGGCCGGTTTCACCGGTTTATCGGCCGGATTTTTTAACTGTGGAAACCGGTCCGGTGACGGTTTGGGGAACCCTGATTGTTGGTCTTTTCTGCGATGGCTCCTCCTTGCACTGCAATGCCAACTCGGCAACCTTCCAAACAGAGTTGACATTGTACATCCCTCCCATCCTTGGATCAGCCACCAGCGTCGGCGCAGTAAACTCTTTCATTCCTGCAATCCTAAGCCCTGAAGGAAGCAGCATTATATCGACGAGAAGCGACGGATGGCTGGCATGGATGGTGCTGACAAGTTCGTCAGTAGTAGGAATGAAGCAAAATTCTCCCTAGGTCTTTTGCTTCAGATTTTTTCCCCATGAGGCCCTGAAGAATTGCAAGGAGCACCTATTTTGGACAGAGAAGATGCTTTATGTTGCTGACGCAGATAAAACATCCTGGATACTATTCTTAGTAACTATCTTTGCTGATTGAAATGGTGGATCTAGTTGCAACTTCTTCATTGAACTTGGATTAAAAGAAATAATATCTGTCAGTTATTTTGTACAAACACGTCCCGATCCGATGTTATTCTTGACTCTGGCGCTGTTTATGTGTTTGTACAGCCCCTTTTTGATGGATAAGTAGAGTTCGACAGAACCGTGTGCTAGTTCTCCTTAAGCTCCAGCCTGACAGAACCTTTGTAGCACAACAAAAAAATGTCTAGCAATTCAGCAAGTAATGAAATCACTTGAGAATAAGCTTGCTGCCGCGTATGAGTTAAATCAATGAAGCAGAAGCACCTATGTAACACCCGAAAATTCCATCACAATAAAATATTGTTAGCAACATGGTTTAGTTTTATTTTTCTAAGGATTTAATAAATTTGAATAAATAAATTTGCCTTTAATTAAATTAAACAACAATTAATAATTAGAATCAAACAAGTGTTTGTGCATCATATTGAAATGCATGAGTTTTGGTTGTGGTGTGATTTTAAAAGTCTTAAAAAAAATAACCGTGAAAATTGGAATAAAAATTTGAATTAAAAAAAATGAAAAGAGGTTGAAAATTTGAATTTAAAAATGTTTGAAAAAGTTTTCTAAAAGTCTTAAAATATTTGAATAAATTTGTGTTAAAATTTCAATTTGAAAAGATGAAAAAGATTTGAATTAAAAAGATTTGAAATAGGTTTGAAAATGGATTTGAAAAGAAAAGAAAAGAAAAAGAAAAAGAAAAAACAGAAAACTAACCTACCAATCTAACCCAACCCGCGGCCCATCTGCTTTAGGCCCACGCGGCCCACCCCGCCGCCTCCCTCCCTCTCCTCTCTCTCCCTCTCGCCGACAGGTGGGGCCCACCTGTCGGGTTCTTCTTCTTCCTCAGGACCGCCGCGCCCCTTCTTCCTCCCGCGCCGCCGCCGGCCGCCCGCACCCGGCGCCGCCTCCCCCGGCCTCCCCGCGCCCCTTCTCCTCCTCCACTCCGCCATCAAGGCGCCGCGCACTCACCCACCGCCGTCCCCGCCTCTTCCCCTCCCCGTAACGGACGCCGCACCGAACCGACCGCCGCCGCCATTAATGGCCGGGCCGACGAGCTCCCTCTCCACCGCCTTCGCGTCCTTTCCCCTTCCCCCTTCGACCTATAAAGAGGCAACACCACCCCCCCGCTCCACCCACACCACGGCCCCGCCTTCTCCTCGCGCATGCGCGAGCCGAGCCGGAGCGCGCGCCGCACCGAGCTCCACCGCCCGATCTCCCCTCGCCGCCGTTTCGCCCGCCTCTTCAAGAGCATAGGTGAAGTTCTCTCCTTCTTGGCTTCGATTTCGCGCGGATCCCGTCGATTTTGGCTCACCCCGCCGCGCGCGCCGCCGCCGCGCCGCCGCGAGCCGCCGCGGCCGGCCGTCCGCCGCCGCCCGCCGCTCACGTGCGACCGTGGCCTTAGGATCTGAGCGGACGGCCCTGATTAAAAGGGGGCACACCCCTTTGGATCGGTCCACGGTGGACCGGTGGACCGGGTCCACCGCGCGGTCCACCGCTGACATCATCGCCACGTCACCGCTGACGTCATCGCCACGTCATCGCTTGCGTCATCACGTCCAACCGCAGCCCGCCACGTGTCGCCGCCACAGTTCACCCGCCAGCCGCCCGTGCAACTTTGCAAATAAGCCCCCCCTATTTCGAAAATTACAAATATATCCTTCCACATATATAAAAGCCTTACAACTAGGTCCCGATTTTTATATCTAGGCCCCCGATCTCTTAGGTTTTCTCGTTTAATAGCCTACCCTTTGACCTTTTCATATTAGACCTCCTAGTTTCACACATATTTATGTTTAGGTCCCCGAAATCTTGCGAAAAACCCCTAAAACTTTCGGATAATCACAATTTAGTCCCCGAATCTTGTTTCGACCATATCTTTTTCATCCTAGCTCCGTTTTACGCGTTCTTGGTGTCCACACGATCGTCTCTCCGAGCCCGTCATTTCTAAAAGCTTGTTTTAGCCTTTTGGTAATGTTTGATGTATTGTTTTATTTATTGTATGTTTTCTTGCATGATCGTAGCCGACGCGCCGTTCGAGGAAGTTCAAGTGCAGAGCTTTGCAAATAAGGAGAGTAGCTTATCGTTGGAGAAAGGCAAGTGACCCTAACCACCCTTCTACCTATGCTTTAATCAAGATTACTATAAATTAATTGGAACATGGAGAACCACCCGGAAAACGATGCAACCACGGTCCATATGGCTCGGCTTAGCCAATTAATTAGGTGTGCGATTGATCCGATGGCCCTTTTCCGAAAGGAGCGAGAGGGGGATCCGGGTTGCGGGGGTATAGCCGGTCCTTTTGGGGTAGCGACCTTTGCTAAGGTGCCGACCACTAGGGAGGGTTATGGTCCGCCCGATCCGTAACTATGCGGGTCGTTAGTCTTTTGTATACCTTTGTAAAGGCTTCGTAGCGTCCCTATGCAATCACACCTCGGAAGTGTGGTATTGTGCACGATCGGCACATGCGTGGTTGGGTTCAAAGTTCTTTGGAACTTTTACGCGAACCGTGGGAAAAGTGTGCAACCTCTCGCAGTGTAAAACGATCGATCGGCCGTGCTCACGGTCAAGAGCGGCCCGGACCCTCACATGATTAATTGAACTTAAAGATGGATTAATATTGCTTTCCGGTTATTCCCGTGGCCTTGCCTGAGTACCAACCATAAGTGTACTCATCCTTGCTTACGCCGTTCGAGAGAAGAACCCCGGAGTGGAGTACTTCACCGACTACGAGGAGTTCGAGGATGCGATCAACCGCCGGATGCTCGTGGAAGATGAAGATGGAGTCGCGTCTTCATAGTTATCGTTGTTCGTGTAAAGACCTTCGTGTCTACTATCGTGAGTGTAATAAAAGTTAATAAATCTTTTACGTACGTTTTGAGCAATGTCTTGTGATATTACACTCATGAGTCTATCATATGTGTGAAATTGTGATCCCCGCACACATATGAGATGCATTCGGTTTTTACGGAAAATCGGGTGTGACAACCTAGCTTACCCCGAAAAAACATCACGGCTTAAAATTAAAACATAGGAAGGGAATAATACATTAACAGGCTTAAAATTAAAACATAGGAAGGGAATAATACATTAACAGAAGTGTTGAGTTTCATACAGAAAGGCAAAAGAGTCGCCACAAGTTGAAAATTACAGATATATAGTACCATGGCATGCATGATTTTAGCATTTTGCAGCCAGAATGCGACAGGATCCACACGGAGAAATTCTTCAGTGGTTTCTTCGGGCACCTCGTAGCATTGCACCCTACATGTATCAGCAGTGGACAGATCTCCATTGTCATCATAGCATAGAGAGAAGGTTGTCAAACGATAAATGTAGCTCCTGCAGAGCTGCTCCTGGTCAGCAGTGCTGGCACCTTCCTTTCTGATGCACTCCTCGAGCTCCTCAACCTCCTCAGGATCTATGGTTTTGCCCTTCTCAATGGAGACGCACTGCACAAGGCAAAACTCGGCTCCTCCCGTGTAGAGGAGCGTAGCGCCAACATGAGTCTCAGGCTCTCAGCTGGGTCCTCGCTGAAGAAGTGAAGAGCTTCTCCTTGCTCAGCTTCGACGCAGGAGGGCCGCCGTCGACGCTGGTGACAGTGACTGCCGCCGCCCTGCAGCAGCAGAGGTGGCCGACCGTGGCCGGGTCTTTGGAGAGTCCGACAAAGGCGTCGAGGCAGTGGACAAAGTGGGCGCGGCCGCCGGTGAATGGCAGCAACCACTCGCCTAGTCGTTTCCACATATCCCGCCCCATGTCGTCCGAGTTAGCATCGATGGGGACAACACCTCCGGTGTCCAAGGCAAAGCTGTCCTGGTTCTTGGGGATGAAACCGTATCCATTTTCAAAGACACACAGTTTTGGTGCTGAGCTTGGAGGTAGGGGGAGGGCCTGACGGCCGGGTCCCACTAGTCAGTGACCGAACGAAAAAGAAAAGGAGAAGGGGAAGAGCTGGGCCGGCGGGATTGGCACGGCGGGCCGAGCGGGCGAAGCAAGGCTGAAAGCGCGCGCGAGAGAGATTAGGTGGGCAGCTGGGCTTGAAAGAAGAAAGGGGAAGGGGAGGAAGGGGTTTGGGTTTTTTTTAAACCTTTTCAAACTTTTAAAATTTAAACTCTTTTCAAATTTAAACACTGCAAACCTTTTTCAAAAATTTTTAAGACATTTCAAAAACTTTTAAGACTTCACACCAACAAAATAAAACACTATGCAACCAAAAGATGATGCACAAACACTTATTGCATCTAAACTTATTAAAATGATACTTAAATATTTTAATGCCAATTTTTTTTGATAATTTAATTAATTCGGTAGAAAATTTGAAATATAACACCATATTGCTCACATTATTTTGGTGATGAAATTTTAGGGTCTTACAGTCCTGGTTCTTGGGGGATGAAACCGTATCCATTTTCATGGACGCACACAGTTTTGGTGCTGAGCTTGGAGGTGTCCAAGGCATAGGTTGCCTCGCCGGCGGTGCTGACAAAGATGGTGTGCCCATCATGGTGCAGGGCGTAGGAGGTGATGTCGGAGCTTTCGAATGGCAGCATCGGCAGGTCGTGCCACACCCAACCGGGCACCATGTTCGTGATGAGGACATCTCCCACTATCGGTGCCCTGAGCGGCTTGAACGAGAGCACCATGAGATCTGCAAAGTCCGGAGAGAAGTGATGTAGATGGGGGTGGAATGGTACATCTGGTTGGGGCCGAAGTTGACACCCCGCGAGCGGACGTCGACGATGGGCATGACGTCGACTCGTCACAGCGGCCCTTTTGGAACAAAAAAATGTGTTGCCACGATCTTGGTGCCGACGGCTGCGAACGAGAAGGGATCGCCACGCAACGCTTCCAATTGGATGAAAGGCCGTGGCAGCAAGCGCCGCCGCTGCCGCAGGGTGCCTTCTTTTTTGCCGGAGGCGGATGGCTGCAGATTTACCTCGCGGATGCTGTATCCCCACGCCCAGTCGTCAAAGATGAGGTAAAGGCGCTGCTGCTGATCCCGACCACGGCGGCCGTCGTCACGCTCGCCGCGCCGCCGCTTTAGCATCCTTCTTCTGCCTTGCTCCATCGCCGGCCTAGTTTCTTGTTCTATCAGTACGGTGCGGCGGTAGAGGTTGAATTTGAGTGGCGATATGATAGATAGATGGTGCAAAAGGAGGACTTGCCGCGCATATATACATAGCGATCCTAGCTACGTAGTAGGTTTCGACTAAACACGAGGCGTCCCTAAATATCCGGCGCTCGAATCGTGGTGTCTGTTCCGACTCGGGCTGGACTCTTTCTCCTAGGTAGCAATATAGATGGCCAAACGTGCGTGTAGTGCTGACACGGGCACGAACACGACGCGGCACGGCACGGGCTAGGCACGACACTATCGAGCACGCGTGCACCGCCGTGCCGTGCCGTGCCTAGTCGTGGCTGGCGTGCCGACATCACAGCCCCCGGCACGGCACTAAGCAAGCTGGAGCGTGCCGTGTCGTGTTACTCGGCACGGCAGCCCGGCGGTGCTCGTGCCGGCCCTAGGCACGATGCGGTGCCCGCGCCCCAGCCCCCGCATTTTACACGATACACAAATTCAAGTTGTGTTCAAAACACACAAGATTCACTGAGTGTTCAACCATTCAAAGTCAAAACATAGAAAGAAAACACAAAATAGATAGAGATAACAAAAAATTGGAGCTGTGCAATGGCTGCCTCATTAAAACCCTCTCTAGGTAAAACTCACCCTTGTGAGAAACCCTAGAGAGGGAAAAAAAAAATACGACCTCCATAAAATAAATTGTTCATGAGTTCATTACATTACATCCAAAGTCCATCACCATCCAAGTCTCTAAAAGTCTAATTAAGATTACGGATCCATTACATAAATGACTAATCAATCCATAGTTGTTCAAAGGACTCCACCGGTTCCTTGTCCTCCACCATGTGTTGTAGCCTTGACTCTGCAGCCTTCCCGGTCTTTGATGCATGTGAGAGCCTCCACGGTCTCGGGGTTTGAGCCTCCGCCGTCGTTCTTCAATGATCCCCGCCGGTGGTCTTTGAAAGTAGCTTCGAAGAAATGGTTGAAACGAGGCACACTAAAAACATCTTTAGCAAGGGTAGAAAGAAGCTGGATAAGTTAGTTTATGCTGATGCCACCGCTCAAGATGTTGAAGTCATCATCTAATTGATCGACCGTGTCACGATCCGGAGTAGGCGATCGATTCGGAACCATTATTACTATCGAAGCCGCATGTAGCAAGGCGATGCGAGTATACTCCTAGACACATCAAGATTAGGAGGAAGGACATCATCATCTTCATCATATATTTCATCCCAAGTCTGTTCTTTTCTTACACGATAGGCTTGGAGGAACAACCCTTTTCTCCCTAACGAGCCATACGGATCATCATATTTATGATACAACTTGAAAAGAAGAGTTATAGTTTCCGGCAACTTATTAGAATAATCAGCATCGGTAATCATTTGTAACTTCCTAATCACTTTGTTAAAACCTTTAATTTTAGCTCTTGGATCCAAGATAAATGCAATGCAATAAAGTTCGAGTCTTGTTCTCTAGTATTTATTATACTTATCAATCATAGGTTGGACAACAACTCTAATATGCTCATCATTTTGATACTTGTGCGGTGTATAGCAATCCTAACAATATGATGAATCATAAGATTAGCGATAGGATAGTACACACCGGACAAAGCAACGAGTTGAATCATAAAACGAGTTCAAGGAATGCAAGAATTTTAGTTGCCATAGCCCAATGATCATGAGTCAACAAAAAGGGAGCACCTCTTGGTCTAGGATAATTAGATTCAATAAAAGTATGGAAAGTTTCCTTGTGGGGTAGCAGATGCTTAAGCATCAGATATGTAGAGTTCCACCTAACATCCATGTCCAATCCAAATTTCCTAGGTCTAATGTTAGATGCCATGCAATAACTTTTATATGCAGCAATTCTTTGATTGGATGAGTTCAAAAATGATATTGCAATTCTAAAAGCATCAATCATAGGTTTAACACCAACAAGAGATTCCTTAACTATCAGGTTTATGATATGACAAGCACAACGTTGATGCGAAAATAGATCAACACCCAAATACTTGCTTAAGTACGGGTTTCGAGCATCCATGGCTTTGTTATTAGCGAAGCATTATCCAAAGTAACGAGAAAAAACCTTATGCGGTATTCCATAATCATTAAGCACATTACCAACACGTTCGGCAATGTTCTCGGCATTATGTGACACATCAATAAGCCTTAACCCAAGCACCCTCTTTTCAAGTTGCCAATCAAGCATTAATGTAATGACCAACAACACTCAAGTAGTCTTCTTTAGCATTTCCGGACCAAATATCGAAGTAACGACAACGAGAGGTAATTGCATTGCTCTTGAAAGACTCTATCAGGTTATCACGCTTATCAGTGAAGTACTTAAGCAGATCTCTAGTTGTAGTTTGCCTAGAAACAATTTTATACCTAGGGTTATGAGCAGTTTTAATGTATTCCTCTCGGGCCTCGGTTTCACCAAGAATTAGAGGAAGATCTAGCCTAGCAAGCAAACGAACAAGGCCGAACACGAGCTACCTCGGCGAGTACTCCCAATTACGAGCAGTACCATCCTTATTGAAAGTAATGTGAGACTGGGATAAGCGAGATTTCTCACGCTTTTTGGGGCACGCTTCCTGGTGACGAAGGAGAGTTCCAGTGCCACATTTGGAGTATGCAGAGTACTCCTTACCACAATGAATACAACGAGCACCATACCTGACCTGGCGACCGTTCACCGTTTTGATGAGCTTCTCGAAATCGTCCCAACAAGCAGAGGTAGCAGGGTGGTTAGAAGAAGGCTTGATGGAGCCTCCATCAGCGGTCGTGCCGGCGAAAGGAGCGGCCTCGCCGGCGAAAGTAGTAGCCTCACCGGCGGCGCCTAAGATCTCCTCTGCTGTAGAGCAGCCAAGGAGAGCCTCAACATCCCTAAGAAGATCCTCCTCGTCATCTCCGCGCATCCCAAAGAGGCGGAGCTCATCATTCGCAGTCATAGAATGACCGATCTCCTCCACTTCATCGTCCGACATCTCGCTGCCGCCGGCCTCCCGGTCCCTCAACGGCCGGACGAACGAAGCTCGAGTTAGTTCAAGATCTAGGGGTTAGGGTTCAAGATCAAGAAGAAGCGGAGGGTTAGGGTTACAACTTACCTCTTTCACCGGAGCACCAGAGATGCGGCGACATCGGCGACAACATCGACGCCCAGATCCGGCACCCTGGTACCTCAACGCATGGGATCGGTCGCGGAGCCCCAAGGTTCCCGGATGCGGATCCCGGCGATGGCGAGCACATCGACGTGGCGGAGACGAGGAGGATGAGGGAAAGGTGGAGAGGATGAGGCTACATCGCCGGCGGGGAAGCGAGAATGAGTGATTCAAGATGCCAATCCACGGCGGCGCCGGGCCGTGGAGGAGGAGGACAGGTGGAGTGGAGAGAGGCGAGAGAGCACGGAGTAGCCGCCGCGAGAGAGGAGAGAGAGAGACGCGGGGGGGGGGGGGGGGGGGTGCAAATGAACTAGGGTTAGGGTTGGGGGCTCGGTCGGGCGATGCGGCGGCCATTATATACGAAGGGAGGGAGGCCGGGATCCAACGGTCACGGGGAGGGGTGGCCGGGATCCAACGGCTATCGTGCGGGGGCCGTGCCGGCCGTTGAAGCGGGTCGTGCCCATATCTACGCTTTAAGGGTTATCCTAAAGTTACAATATTGTAATTCTGTTCTTCTTAATGAAAAATGTTATATGCATGTCTAAAAAATGATCTTTACTCCTGGATCCAAATCCATCTGGGATTAAAGAGTATAAGATCAAAGGTTAGAAATATGTTTTGGGCAACCTACCAAGAGGTGACCTCGATCAACTTTTTTTTATTTTCGTTAACAGTCGTGGATGTGGCTATGGTGCTCAAGAGTCGGTTGGTGGTGCAAGACCATGCAGTACACCTGGTTAGCTGGGACAACGTGATATTGGAGGGCGGCGAGGTGGAGGCGGCACAGTTCAAGTCGCATGTGATCCAGGTGAAGGTGGTGCCGGCCGGTGAGGGCACCTGCGTGGTCAAGATCACCGTGGAGTACAACCTCCACGACAACTCACCGCTATCGCAAGAGGACGAGGCTAAGCTCGTGAAGGGCTACGTCCATCTCCTCAAGAAGGTGGAGGGGAACATTGTCGCCCGCCCCGGTGAGTTCGCCTGAGCTGATCACAAGTTCAAATCTCCATGTGTAATAAGAACCGATATTGTCAATCTTGTTGGTTTGTGTTTGGTTTAACTTGTTGCCAGTAATAATCAAAGTAAGTGATGTGGTCCTTATTTTTGTTGCCCTATTTTACAAAGTAATTTTTTGGTAATGAAGCAAAAAGAATAATTAGATTTTGGCCCGAGCAACAATCCGTGTGTATACATGCTCTGAGTACAATGTTATGACAACACTCATTTATACCCACTTATAAAGACCAATTTATAAAAGCGTAAGGTTTCTGCCCTAACTATATTAGTTTGGTCCAACTTTTATCTATACTACAAAGATGACCTAGATTAGGCTTGCTATCCTTCTCACGTTGGATCCATTTGTCAGATTGAGGAGAGGAAAATGTTTAGAGAAGGAAAAAAGTGATTTAAAAATGTTTACTAAATATTGGCACTAGTTTTTTAGCATGTAAAATGTCTACCCACACGTGTATAATAAGTCCACCCATTAATTATGCCCAATTTTGGGCGGTTCAAGACATCGAGAAAATCGTGTGTGTCTTCGTCTGGTGCGGCTCGGAGGTGGCCGTTGGGGCAAATGTATTGTTGTCTATGTAAACACAGCTTGCCCAAACAGTTGAGTGGCTTTGCCCAACTTACAACTCATGGTTTTGCCCTTCGGGTATGCTGGCTTTGGCTAGTGAGGGTCGACATGGATAAAACATGGTCGGGGTAAAACTTTAGGTTCGACAAGTCAGCAACAGAGTTCTTTGAGGCGTCGGTTATGGTGCAAGTGGGTGATGGGGCTCGAGCATTATTTTGGATTGACCGGTGGTTGAACGGTTCCTCCATTCGCCAGATAACCCCATATCTCTGGAATGTTGTCCCCGCGCGCACTAGGAACACCCATACGTTCAGGAAGCCCTACAAGGAAAGCATTGGATTAGGGATATTGTGTTTACTTGAACTGTCGATGCAATCGTCCACCTTTGGGACACAGTACCTAATTTTTACTTGTCGGTGCAGGAGGATAGCTAGATTGTGTGGAAATGGTCGTCTTCGGGAGACTTCTCCTCGAGCTCAGCATATTGCACACTTTTCTTGGGGAGAACTAGCCTGCGGGTGTGGAACGTGTTTAGAAGTTCAAGCTCCCGGAAAGTGCCGCTTCTTTGCCTTGTTAGTGCTTCATGGTCGTTGTTGGACATCCAACAGGCTTCGTTGACATGGCCTTCGTAATTTGAATGACTGTGCCCCATGTGCACAAGAGGTGGAAACTATATTGATCACCTACTGGTTGGTTGTGTCTATGGCCATGAAACTTGGTTTTGGATCCCGAGGTACATTGACCTTCAGAAATTGACGCCTCGAGATGAAATGTCTTTCTTTGATTGGTGGTTGAAGGCTAGGAAACAGGTTTCCAAAATTCATCATAAAGGCTTTGACTCCTTAGCCCCTTTGGTCGCTTGGTTGTTGTGCTATGAAAGAAACCGGCGTGTCCATGACAGGGTAGCGCTTCCGCCGGTTGCTCTCGCTCCGCTTATTCTCGAAGAGACGCAATAGTGGGTTGCACCGGATTCGTCGAGATCCGATCCCTCGGCCGTCCTAGGCCTTAGCACTTGGGCCTTTTTGGCCCCTATACTCCTTTTCTTTTGTGTTGACTTGGGTGCTGGTTGCCTTTAAACCCTGTACCTAAACTTCTCCTCTTCTTAATGAAAAATGTGTTATGCACGTCTTAAAAAAATTATGCCCAATGTCCAACACACCAATTTTCTTTCCAAGTTTGGCGGTAGCTCACCATAACCATGCCAAATTGATGTTGTCTAATTTTTCTTTGTCTATAACACTTTTTGAACAAGATGATCGGTCAAATTTTAAATAAAAATGTCACGATTTATAATTTGGAACACAAAGAGTAGCTGAAGAGAGAACGTATGGTGTTGGTATATCTCTACTACTAAAAAGAATGAAGTGGAGAACAAACTTGGTACATAAAACTCTTCGGCTCCCGTGGCTTCACGCCCTACGCACCGCGCGTCCGCTCTCCCGCGTCGCGCGGTCGATTCTGCCGCTCGCATCCACGCCTCCTCGTGCCTTGCGCGCCTCCCCGTCCCGATCCAATCGAGCCCGGCCATCCAATTTCATCAAACCCTAAACCCGCTCACTCACCCTGTACATGGTTCGGTTTAGCCGGTTTCTGGTTAAAAACCAACCTAGACCGTGAGGAGGTCCATTTGACGGTTTAGAAACCGGCGGGTTGGATGGTTATCGATTTAAACCGGTGGCTAGTGGCAAATGCATCTACAAGAATTCGTTGCCAGGGCAGGCGAGCGGCGGCGCGAGCTGTTGCTGGTGTTGCTCATCTTCCTCGAGGTGGCGGGGGCGCTGCTGCGACTCCTCCTCATCCGCTACACCTGGGGCATCCCGGACGTGCTAGTCGGTCATCATCGCCGAGGCGCCGAGCAATAAGAGATCGTATCGATCTGGGCCAACTGCGCCTTCGATACCTTCCCGGAATTGTTCGTAGCCCCAAGGAAGCACGCGTTCGCAGCCATCAACAGCGCCGTCGTGCTTCCCCGGCGACTGGCACACACTCTGCGCCGAGTACCTCACCAGCGTCATCCCCGCCATAGACGTCTGTGGTGTCGTGCTTTTATTCCTCGAATACATGGTACGGTGCTCACCGTTGAGAATCCACCATGGGGATCAGGATTGCGTCATTCTTGAGAATCCACCATGGGGACCAGGATTCCGTCATTCTTTCCTACTACTAGTACAACATCAACACCATGGGCAGTGAGGCATGCGTCCATGACCTTGCTCGGTACCTACCGCCTGCTGCCGCTCCTGTCTTCAACGTGGCAGGATAGGCACGAGGTCGCTGGTGTCGACGAGGCGAACGCAGCGACGGACTTACGAAGGGGCTTCCCGCTGTCGCAGACCAGACCTTTCTTGATCCTTTGCTTGAACGGGTTGCGCGGTTCAAACCGGACTAAACCAACCCGTGCATGGTTTTCAGAAGTGATTTAACTTGGGCTGGTTACACTGGTTGGCCGGGTTGAAACCGGACCATGTACAGGGCTACCGCTCACGACCCTAACCTCCCGCCGCCGCCCATCCCCTGCCGCTGCTGCCGCCGCCCACGATCCCCTCCCGATGCGGACACCGACGCCGCCTCTCCGCACGCCGCCATAGGCTCGTGCACGCCAACCCAGCCCCGCCGGCACCCTCCACCTGCGCGCCCGTCCCCATCCTCTCTCTCGCCGCCTCCGGGAATCCCCATCATCGCTGCCCTCCGGCCCCTCCCTCCCTCTCAACGCCCTCCCAACGTCCACTCCCCGCCTCGACCATGGCCGGACGGAGCCCGCTAGGGTTCGAGGCGCCCACGCCAACGCACGCCTTTTCCTCCTACTATGGCGGCACCACTACGGGAAACTCGAGGCTTTGCCGAGTGTATAAGGCTTTGCCGAGGGCCTTTTGTCGGGCACTCGGCGAGTTGATCCGTGCCGAGAGCGCCGTCGGCACGGGGTGACTCACGGCACAACCACCTTTGCCGACGGCCGGACCGTCGGCACCACACGACCCTCGGCAAGACGGTTTTTTTGCCGAGGGCTAGCTCTCGGCACATAAGCGCCCGTCGGAGAAGAACGGACGGCCGTTACATTTGACTGTTGCACACTGTGCCGACGGCCAGATCAAGGGGGCCGTCGGCAAAGAGTGCCCTCGTCAAAGGCCCGCCCCCTGTTGACTGCGCTCAGAACCCAGTTGACCGGCCTTTGCCGAGAGCCTAGCCTGGCCGTCGGCACACAGAAGCCTGTGCCGACGGCCCGCGCTCGGCACACGGTTCTTTGCCGAGGGCCCCACCAGGCCCTCGGCAAAAAAATATTTTCTTTTTGTTTTTGCTTTGAGTTTTTTTCTTTGGTAAAGGTACATGACCTAGAGATTGATTTGCAATTTTGGTATGATTTTTGACAAATTTTTACTATATTTTATGTATTTTGGTCTTTGTTTTGAATTTCTATGCATATTTCGAATTTGAACTGCAAGTCATCAAAACAGTGCATGTATGTGACGGGAAAAATGATATTCTTGCTTTTTAGTGTGAGTTTAGTCCTAATCTAGGCCCACGTGCCAAAATTCGAACATCTTAGAGCGGATCGCATGTCCACTCACTTTCCCGCGAATCGTTTTCAAATTATATAAAATGGAAATATAGTCGAAAAATCACGAAATGTGACGAGTGGTCGTTATATCACATGTGTAGTCGGTGGTAAAAACCTGGAATGATTTCGTGCATGTTTCCGTTCACCTTAGCACAAACTGGTACATCTCCTAGACATTGTCCGGGTTTGTGCTAAGGACATCTCCCGAGTTTGTGCTAAGGTGAACGGAAACATGCACGAAATCATTCCGGGTTTTTTACCACCGACTACACATGTGATATAACGACCACTCGTCACATTTCGTGATTTTTCGACTATATTTCCATTTTATATAATTTGAAAACGATTCGCGGGAAAGTGAGTGGACATGCGATCCGCCCTAAGATGTTCGAATTTTGGCACGTGGGCCCGCATTAGGACTAAACTCACACTAAAAAGCAAGAATATCATTTTTCCCGTCACATACATGCACTGTTTTGATGACTTGCGGTTCAAATTCGAAATATGCATAGAAATTCAAAACAAAGACCAAAATACATAAAATATAGTAAAAATTTGTCAAAAATCATACCAAAATTGCAAATCAATCTCTAGGTCATGTACCTTTACCAAAGAAAAAAACTCAAAGCAAAAACAAAAAGAAAATTATTTCTTTGCCGAGGGCACGGTGGGGCCCTCGGCAAAGAACGGTGTGCCGAGGGCGGGCCGTCGGCACGGGCTCCCCGTGTGCCGACGGCCGGTCCGGCGCTCGGCAAAGGCCGGTCAACGGGTTCCGAGCGCGGTCAACGGGGGCGGGGGCTTTGACGAGGGCACTCTTTGCCGACGGCCCCCTTGATCCGGCCGGCGGCAAAGGCGTGCCGTTACCCCCCGGTTCCCCGCAACACTTAGCCATTTGCCCATCCATCGCGCCCCGCCCCGCGCCCTCCCGCCGCCGCCACCGCCACCTCCACCTCCCGCCGCCGCCGCCCGCCGCCGGTGCGCCCGCCCGCCGGCTCGCCCCCGCCGACGCGCCGCGCCGCCGCCGCCGCCGCCGGCCGCCACCGCCACCGCCCGCCGCCCCTCCCCCGCCCGCCCTCCCTCGCCGCCGCCGCCACCCGCCGCCCCTCCCCGCCCGCCCTCCCTCCGCCGCCCGCCGCCACCCGCCGCCCCTCCCCCGCCCGCCACCGCCCGCCGCCCCCGCCCGCCCTCCCTCCCCCGCCCGCCGCCGCCCGCCGCCCCTCCCCCCCGCCCGCCACCGCCCGCCCCCCCCCACCCGCACTCCCTCCCCGCCCGCCGCCGCCCGCCGCCCCCCCCGCCCGCCCTCCCTCCCCCGCCCGCCCCCGCCCGCCGCCCCCCCGCCCGCCCCCTCCGTCGTCGTCGTCCGCCCGAGCAAGGTGAGCCAAAACAGGAATGTGAGTAGTGGTAGAATGACTAGTGGTTGAATTAGCACTGCCTTGTTGAGTTCGATTAGAATGCATATATCACTAGTGATAGAATAACTACTGGTAGAATTGGCACTGCCTTGTTTAGTTCGATTAGAATGCATATCTCTGTTGTCGGCCTTCGTGTCGAATGTTTAATTGCAGGTTTTGACACCTCACCGTGCAGGGGAGGTGCTGCCGAAATTTTGACCTAAGTTGTATATACATGCTTTTTTTCAGAGATGGGCTAGTGGAAGGCAAGCCGGAGTACCTCGACGACCTTGATCTTCTTCGTTGGCGTTGCGGATCTGCCTGCACTGCGGCGCCTTGTCACCATCAGGCCCTAGGTATGAATAACCCGTCTTCTGGTCGTATGGTCGTAGATCGCGCAACCTAGTTAGGTGTCTCCCGTCCGAAAGAGATACGGCTGGAGGTATGCATTTCGTGCATACCTCCGACCGTATCCGTTTCGGATTGTCCACGGTTTCGGACCGGCCCACGGATCCGTAGATGAGTTAGTTTCCATGTCCCGGTCCGATCCGAGGCGAGTTTTGGCATCACCTCCCGTTGTTCTCTCGGATACACAATCTCCATACTCGGACGTGTATCCGGAGAACGACGGGGAGGTGTTGCCGAAAATTCAACCTCGATCGGATCGGGGCATGGAAACTAACTCATCTACGGATCCGCGGGTGGGATTAGGACCTATCCTCACCTATTAGACAAGAGGGATCACGATGTACATGGATTTTATGGTTCGCATTCTCGTATGACAAAGGATGGAGGACCGTCGGTGGATGTACACCGGCCGGAGAAGTAAGCGTGATTTTGACGATGAATGGAAGGATAAGACCAATGGTTTCTTGGAATTTGCATGGGCCAATTCTCGTGGTCATTTGCTAGTTTGGTGTCCCCGCACAAAATGTGACAACAAGAGGAGAGTTAGCAAGGAGGATATGGGCCGACATCTTCCCGTACAATGGATTTACCAAAGACTATACCGTGTGGATCTACCATGGTGAAGCACATCGTATGAGAGAGGAGGTGGTGAGACCACGCCCGGAGGGGTGTGATGATGATGCGGGGGTTGTAGACATGTTAGAAGATGCTCACCAAGCACTTTTCAATGACAACCGTGATAAGGAGGCGATGGAGGAGGAGGCAAAGTTGTTCTACAAGATGATGGACTCGGCAAAGATACCTCTTCACGACCACACCACCGTTTCGCAATTGGACGCCATTGGGCGGTTATTAGGGGTGAAATCCGAGTTAAACATCAGTCGAGCGAGCTTCAATAGGTTGTTGGTCGTTGTTGGCTCCTTGCTTCCAAAGGGCCATTCACTACCAACGTCCATGTACGAGTCAACAACACTCTTCAAAGCACTTAAGATGCCGTATGAGCGAGATAGATGCTCGTGTGAATGGGTGTGTCCTTTTTAGGAAGGAACACGCGGATGCCACGCACCGTCCAAAGTGCAAATCCTCGAGGTTCGAAGAGGTACCACTGGGGATGGTCGATGAAGCGGATCGATATCGCCCAAAAGATCGTACGGTATCTTCCGTTTGTGCCGAGGATCCGGCGACTTTACCAAACCGAGGAACCGCCAAACGGATGACATGGCATAAGCATGGCATACGGTATAGTCCGGACAAGATGGTACATCCATCGGATGGTGAAGCATGGCAAGATCTTTGATGGACAACATCCCGAGAAAGCGGCGAGAGGCTCGTAATGTACGTGTTGCGGCGGCAACCGATGGGTTCAATCCTTATGGAATGAGTACCGCCCCTTACACATGTTGGCCCGTGTTCGTTGTACCCTTGAATCTCCCCCCCGTGTCGCCTTCCAACGGGACACGATATTCATGTCCTTAATAATTCCCGGACACCCGGGAGTAATATGGGTGTGTATATGGATCCTTTGTGGGATGAATTGATTAGTGCTTGGGAGGAAGGTGTATGGACATATGACCGAGCTGAAAGGTCATCCTTCAAGATGTATGTTTGGTACCAATACTCTATTCATGACTTCCTGGCGTATGGGTTGTTCTCAGCCTGGTGTGTTCATGGAAAGTTCCCGTGCCCAATATGCAAGGAACGTTTGAGGTTCATCTGGTTGCAGAAGGGTGCTAAGTATTCATCGTTCGACCAACATCGTCAGTTCCTACCTCTTGACCATCCATTCAGACAAGATAAGAAGAACTTCAGAAAAGGTGTTGTAGTGACACAACCTCGACCGCAGATGCTGACTGGTGCCGAGGTTCGTGCTCAGGTAGAGGCTCTTGTGGCCAATGAAGAAGATGGTCGTTATGTGGGGTATGGTGAGCAGCATATGTGGAGCCATAAATCGGGCTTACAACGGCTCCCCTATCATGATGACCTTCTTGTGCCACATCACATTGACGTTATGCACACTGAGAAGAATATCGCAGAGGCACTTTTTTGCACACTGATGGACACCGAAAAGTCTAAGGATAATCCTAAGGCCAGAGTGGACATTGCAACACTATGTGATAGACCTAAGCTAGAGATGAGGCCTCCAGAAGGCCGCAAGAAATGGAGAAGACCCAAGGCCGATTATGTATTGTCCATTGAACAAAGGAGGGAAGTTCTTAAATGGATGAATGGGCTTAGGTTTCCAGATGGGTATGCACATAATGTGAAGAGGGGAGTAAATTTAACTACTATGCGAGTAAATGGCATGAAGAGTCATGACTACCATATATGGATCGAGCGGCTTCTTCCCACGATGGTTCGAGGCTTTGTCCCGCGAGAATATATGGCAAGTCTTTGGCGAGTTGAGCTATTTCTTCCGGCAGCCTATGTGCGAAGGAGATATCTCGGACCGTATGTAGAGAGTTGGAGAAAGCGGCCCCTCGTGTTACTATGTAAGTTGGAGAAAATCTTTCCACCTGGATTCTTCTTGCCAATGCGGCATATGATTGTGCACCTTCCATACGAGGTACGCATGGGTGGGCTCGTGCGGTACCATTGGTGCTACCCAATTGAGAGAACTCGAAGCTCGTACGCAAAAAATGTACAAATAAAGCCGAATCGAGGCTTCGGTTGCGAGGCATACATTGTGGAGGAGGTGTCAAACTTCACGAGAAAAGTACTATAAAGAGAACCTTCCTAGCGTGCATGATCACCCCCCTCGTTACAATGTCGCGGATAATCAATCCAAACTCGCCTTTTGCAAGGCCAATTCGGAAGCGCGAGTGCATGTACCACCAAGCAACTCACCAATGAAGAGTGGCGTAGCATCATGCTATATGTCTTTGCTCAACTCGCCGGAGGTTGAACCGTACAAACAAGAATTCCTCCGTGAGTTCCGGATCGCATCGAGGTTGCCGAGCCACACGAAGTTGATAATCTTATTTCGCAAGGTGCGGGCCAACAACGGCCCGATTTTATTTCATGGTTCGGGAGAAAGGCCCAAACCGATGTGTCCATCTCTAGTGAGTTGTGTCTTTGTTGCATGTGGCCGTGACCTAAGGGTTAGGTCATTTACCGGTTATGATGTCAACGGATTTCGTTTCCACACGACGAGCTACGAAGAGAGTCGACCCAATAGAAGTACCACAAACGAGCGGCGTGGTTACGATCGACACTGATGGGAAAGAATATCATGGAAGAGTCCTGGAAATATACGAACTGTCATTTTATGGCGCCCCACATCTTAAACCTGTGATATTCAAATGTCATTGGTTCGATCCTGAACGTACTCGAAGGACCCCGTCCATCGGGCTTGTCGAAGTTCGACCGGATTCCGTGTATCCAAGATCTGATGTATACATTGTGGCCCAACAAGCCGTGCAAGTTTATTACCTTCCATACGCCTGCCAGAGCAAAGATTACCTTATGGGTTGGGAGGTTGTACAGAAAGTCGCGCCACATGGTAAACTACCTGTCCCCAACGATGAAGACTATAACTTGATAAACCCAAACACATATGAAGGAGAATTCTATCAAGAAGAGGGGCTGATTGGGAGCTTTGTGATAGACCTAACTGAAGTAACGGAAGTAGACAATGAATTGGTCGAACACAATGAGGATGAAGATGAGGTGTATGACCCAAAGGACTTACAAATGCTTGAGCGATTGGACATGGAACATGAAGGAAACTTAGAGCCGTCGAGATTATCTTCAATATCTGGATAATTTTGACAGTGATGACGAGCGTACAGACATACCAGCTAATCCCCACGATGATCCAGATTACTTTTAATACATGTAATACTATGTTCTTTCGTATTCGTGTTTTCATTATTGTTATGCATGTCTAATTATTATTATGCATGTCATACTAATTATGTTTTGTTTATATGTTGATCACAGTGTGACCGAAAAGATGGCGGGCGGCGCGTCGCGGAGGACGACGACCGCACCACGGGTGGAGGTAGACGAGGGCCGACGTCGGTGCCCTTGTCCACCTTTTACGCCGCCTCACGGGGGCGGGGAAGAGGCGGAGGGGTCGCGAGAGGAGGACCGGGAGGGCCGGGGGCCCGTCGAGCCGACGGAGGCCGACGACGAGGTGGAGGAGCCGACCGACGGTGCACCGAGACCGAGGACGGCGCCTCGGGTGCGGGTTCCTCGGGGGAGGCCGCTACGGCGGCCAAGGTCTACTTGCGAGGCCCCGCACGACTCCCTCGGCCCCCGCTCCCTCGGAACCGCCCGCTCATTCGCCCCCAAGGCCGAATGTAAGTAAATTTAGATGCCTAACTTCATTTTGATGCCTAACTTCATTTTGATTATCGAGTCACTAATATTTTGTTCGACATGTGCGAACCGGCTCGTTGTGTCGGGTGGCGACGCCCCGCAAGCCTAACGGCATTGTCGGGCTTCTCTCGTAGGCGCACTACCCCGGCATTGTCACGTACCACGGGCGGACCGAGCCGGCCTACACGTGGGGCCACTACTACCGGGGTGAAGACCGAGAGTTCACCCACACGGCGAGCGCGTGCCGAGGACGTTCGGGTAACTCTAGCAAATCACAAAGTTTCTCATTACATCACATTCGTTCCACTCAATCTTAACAAAATGATTTTGACATCGTATTTGTATGCAGACCTTCTTCAGATGTGAGGATGGAGAAGAGGAGAGAGCGGACATGTGCCTGAAGAACTCTTGCAAGAAGCGTGTCACGTACATGCATCACGAGGTAAAGCACCGGGCCGTCGTAACCTACTACGCGTTGGTGCTTGGTCAAAAGATAAGCAAGGAAGAAGCCGAAGGACAATGTTGACCCGTGAGCGCTTATTGAGGTACTTCAAGTGAAGCTATGTTTTGATATTACTTATGTTATGTTTCATCTTCTCATGTATCAATTACCTCGTGATGTGCGGGTTTGTCCCCTGGTGGAGCCGCGCCAAGGCCGACGCGTGGGCAATGGAGGTGGACAAGTGGTTCACGGAGGAGTACCGAGCGAGGCGCACGACGCCGCACGAGAGCGACGTTTGATGATGGAGGGCCCATCACACCACCAAGGCCAGCGGAGCCTTCCAGAGTACAAGGAGCTATGGGTACGCCTTTCTTTCTAAGTCGGCAAAGACTCAAACTTGTTTCATCACACTAATCTTCGTCCCGCTTTTCTTGCAGCAAAAGGCACATCCCGGAAGGGAATGCTCGGACTTCGATGCCTTGTGCATGGCACACAAGGCCAAGGCGACGTCCGATGTGTCCTACGAGCGTGAGCGACGGGCCGGAGGCATACAAAGAACCCCGTCTTTCGGCCGCCGCATTGCCGAGTACACGGAGGCATGTAAGCACAAGTACGGGGAAGACTACAACCCGAGCGAGCATGACATTGATACGGACATAGTCATGGCCTTGGGTGGAGGAAAGAAGCACGGGAGGTTGTGGATTGGCGATGGCATCATCGACGGTTCCGGCTGAGACTTTCCGACGTCCGGCACGGAGGATGGAGTCCGACCCCCGGATACGGGCACGGCCGAGCGTGGGGATGGGCGGAGTTGAATGTCCTTGAGGTATGCACTATCCACTAATCATGGTATATTAATGTTGAAACACATTCTTAGATTTGCATTACCGAAACATTTAAGTTAAATGTTCTAGGTCGAGCTAGCGAGAGGAGCGGAGTCTACGTCGGCGGCTAGCGGAGCAGCTAGCACAGGGAGCGGGCTCGGCGACGGGCAATGGCGAGTAAGTTCGAGGAACTTACTAGGTTCCCTGGCGACGTCGGGTGGTATGGCTCTACCACCGGGGCTCCTAGCTCCTATCACTCCGATCGGTCCACGTGTGTCTCCTACGCCGCAAGTTCTCGGTAGTCCCGTGAGTATGACACCAAAGACTTTCTCGGTTTTGTGGCTAATGATATCTAACACTTGCAATCTTGTCTCCTTTGTGCGACCTTTCTCGGCGGGTTCTAATCGAGCGAGGCTCCAAGTGGCGATCAAGTCCACCACTCGCCCGTCACTCGGATGCCGGCTTTCACACCCTTCCCGCCGCCCGAGCGATCACCGTAGGCCTCGTGGATCTACCATGGACTTGTTTCGATGGACTTGTGGATGTTATGTGGATTTGTGGACTTGTGTGGATGTGTGAACTTGTGGATGTGTGAACTATTGTGATGTGTGGACTTGTGGATGTGTGATATATGTGATATGTGCTTCGCCGCATGTGTGTTTGCGGGTGATATATGTGTGTTTGCAGGGTATATGTATTTGGTTGCAATTTGGAAGCAAAAAAAAAAAATAAACAAAAGATGACCGCTTTGCCGAGCGCGGCCGTCGGCAAAGCCACCTTTGCCGAGGGTTTTGTGCCAGTACGCTCGGCACACCTGGGAAAACTGACCCCTCCTCTGGTGTTCCCAGCTGTGCCGAGCGTACTTGCACAGGGCACTCGGCACGACACCGGGAGCACCCCGATCCGGGTCTCCCAGCCTTGCCGAGCGTTGGCCGTCGGCAAAGATTACATCTTTGCCGACGGCCTGGGGTGAGCCGTCGGCGCAGTTTGTTTTTTTAAAAAACAAACCTAAACCTCTGTGCCGACGGCCTAGCGTCCGGCCGTCGGCAAAGGGGATTTGAAATCTGTCAGTTCGTAACGGTTACTTTTTTCCTCCGACGGCCCGCCGTGGGCTCTCGGCAGAGCCTTTGCCGAGGGTCTTGACCTAAGGCTCTCGGCAAAGATCCTTGGCCGAGAAAAATTTTCCCGGGAGTACGGTGCCGAGTGCGGCGGTCGGCAAAGCCGTTGCCGACGGTTTCTAGGTCTTTGCCGACGGTTTCGGGCACTCGGCAAAGGACCCGTTTCCGGTAGTGCACGGCCGGTCACGACTTCTTCCTCCCGGCCTCCGCCTCGCCGCACCGGGACGACTAAGTGGCGGACCTCGGCGGTGCGTCGTACCGCTAGCCCGGCATCCTCTTGTCGTGGGCTACGTCCCTTCCTCGGCTTCGGATCGGTCCGCCTCCGACTTCCTACGCGCATCCCGTCCCCTCCCTCATTTTGATTACCCACCTCATGCATCACGATCTTGATTGACCTCTCTGTTGTTGGTGCTCTCCATGGTCTCATGAATCAATTTCTTGGCAGTGTAGGTGGTGTTCGTGGTTGCGCACGCCGGAGCACTCCTCGACGGCCCATGGAACCGGATCCGGCGCTCCACGGCAGGCGACGAGATGGCACGCCATGGCCACCGCAGGGAACTCCGCCGCGCTTGCTCCTCCCCGCACATGCACCCGCCCCACGTCGCGTCGGCGTCACCGCCGGCGCCCTCCGGCCACCACTTGCCGGGGGAGCTCGACGTCCCCAACTCCGAAGGCGCACGGCGGCGGGACGACCTCTCGTCAATACGCCGGAGATCGACAAGGCGGAGGCGGCGTTGCTCCACCCTAGGGACTTCAGCCTCGCTTGACTTGCTCTTCGTCCACCTGTCTACGAGTAATCATTTTTATTCTATTGCATCCGCACAAGTGTCATCCATCTTCACATTGAAAATTGATAAATGAAGGGAAAATCAACTCTATATTGGTCGGTGGTGAAAGTGGTGCTGGCAAGACTGAGACAACGAAGATGCTTATGAGGTATCTAGCACACTTAGGTCGGGAATCCGGAGTAGAAGGACGTACAGTAGAATAACAAGTCCTAGAGGCAAGGTCATTTTACCCCTTTTTTATATGCTTGCTAAAATGTATCTTTTTAATAAAAACTTGTGCTGATTGTTTGTTTTATATTGTTATACCATACACAATTTCAGTCTAATCCAGTTCTTGAAGCTTTTGGTAACACAAAAATTGTCTGAAACAACAACTCCAGGTAAGTATTTGATTGGTTACTCTCTATTTCTCTTGTTTTGGATATTATCGAACGGTCGTTTAATGTTCACATATGCTTTCAATTTCGGGTAAAGTCCCTTCAGCAAGTTTGTTGAGATCCAATTTGACAAGACTGGACGGATCTCAGGAGCTGCCATCAGAACTTACTTGATGGAAAGATCACGTGTGTGCCAAATTAATGCCCCAGAAAGAAATTATCATTGCTTTTACTTCCTTTGTGCTGCACCACCTAAGGTACATTTTCAGTATGTGATTCTTGATAATTGATATTTTGGGCATGTAACTCAACATGGTTGAAAAGGCTTATTCCTTACGGTTGGATTTTTTTAACCTGCGGGACATTCAGAGGTACAAGCTATCTGATCCTAGATCCTTCCATTACCTCAACCAGTCAAGCTGTATCGAGGTGGACAGAATTAATGATGCTGAAGAGTATTTAGCAACAAGAAGGGTCATGAACATAGTTGGAATCAATGAGGAAGAGTAGGCGTGTCTCTTGTTATTCTGAAGTTACTAGAATGTTAGTTTAAGGATTAACAACAACCATCATAATTCATTTATTTTACAGGAAGCTATATTCAGGGTTGTAGCAGCTGTACTTCATCTTGGAAATATAGATTTAGAGCTTAGTAATGTATGACCTCATCATTTGCCTACATTAAAACTTCAGCCTGTCTTGAAGCATTCTGAGAATAAGTGATGATGAATGTGTGCTTCCATAGTCTATTGCGATGTACTTATGATGTAAATTTAATTCCCTTCTCTTCTTCAGTCATTTGTAGGTAGCACTCATCAGTCAAGGATAAGTGCCATCATTACCAAGTGTTCAATCTAATAGGCGGGTTCAGAAATAGTATGTATCCCTTTTGATTATATTTATGTCCTTGATGTGATTCTGTTCCGCTTCACTTGGCTTACTATAATTTGGCCATTTAGTTATTTTCTAATATAAAACTGTAAAGAGAGAAAGGTGGGCTTATAGGGAACACATGGTACTCTTATATAGTAACATTATTTCAAGGGTGGTTATTTCAGAGGAACTTCGCAAGAAGCAAAGCATACTGTTTGAACATCTTTTGATTTTCTTTCATTACACAAATAAACACAGTCACATTATCCAATACGACCAAAGCTCGCTTAAACTTGACCAAAGCTCTCAAGGGTGGTTATTTCAGAGGAACTTTGTCCCATTTATCGATACTCAAACTTACATTTGTTGGTCTTAATAATAAGGCTTCATGGTCTTTTGTTGTTTTTGCTTGGTAAAAAAATCATATTCTCATGTGAGTGAAATAGTGCTGAATTTGATTTTCTTTTGTTACATGAAATCTTTTTTAAAGGCTGAGAGGCAATGCAACACATTTTTTTCTGCTGTGGTTTGGAACAGATAAATAATTGTGAAGCTTTCTAATTTTCTTTTGTCCATAATAAAAACGTTGTAGTGCTTTGCTCTTCCCATCAGGGACCATGCTTGTGGTTGTTCTTGGTCAGGCTTCTCAATGCAACCTGCCCGTAATGGTAAGCTTCAATTGTGCTGGAGTCCTCTATTGAGCTGCAAAACTTACCATCTATGACTGCATTGCAAATGTGGCTTGAAGCTCCAAGTTAACTGTTGTTTGATCTATTTTTGAATTTTTAGAGATGCTGATGGTGGCGAACAACATCGGCATGATAGGCTCCTGCAGTTCAGCTTCTTCTTGGTGGAGGTAAGCAACTCCTAAAGCAACGTCGATATCATTTGTTGTAGGTTGTGGGAGCTTCACACACTCAACGAAGGAGCATGTGGAGTCTGCTGTCAAGCTGAAGGGGCTCGATATGGAGAACATCCAACAGAGTCCTAAGCAGTGTGATATTGCCTATCCAGGAGAGTTTGACCCTGGCTGGCTTCTCCTTTTGTTTTATTTAACTGAACTGCAATCACATCACCACCAAGTACTTGAAATGAGATGGAACAAATCACCACCAAGTACTTGAAATGAGATGGAATCTGTGTAATATGTCTTCTTGTCACATCATGTACTTTAGTTGACCACTAATGCTAATACTTGCACAATTACAAATGAGAAAAATGAAGATCGGATGCTCAAAGTTGCCCACATCACCAGGAGAAACAAAATCAAGATCAGATGTTAAAAGTAATTGATTGCTCCCTCCAATTGAATCGATGCATTGTTCACATGTCAATTATTTCGGGTATATACCTGGTTGGATAGGTTTAGATTATAGCATAAGATCCATTCATGTCAAACGGATAAATCAATCCATAGCTTTATCTCAGATTAAATTAGTTCGTTTTTATATTTGAGCTAAATTGTACCTCATTACACTGTTACAAACTTGTAACAGATTAAACAAGTGGATTGGGAATATGACCCCAAGATGAAGATTATAGTTACACATCGTGCAGGCATGTGTAAAATTATATTATGTACACGGATGAAAATGTTAAATTCTTTGTATTGTCGATTTGCTTTCATATGAAAATTAAATACATACTGGGTTTATATTTTTATTGCTTGTAGTTGCATGTACAATCATTTTTAATATTGTTATGGTATAGTATGTATATGCTTGCATTGCTACATATCACTTGAATATCCAAATATTTATGAAGTTATGGTGTACCTTCAATTCCAATTCAAAGATTTTTATGAGATACCAATAAGGCAATACCCTGGTCCAACTGATCCAAAACTTTTTTTTGAGTGGAATCACCCTGCTAGGTCCATGGAATGTAAGATTCAACTCTCTTTCGTCTCTCAACTTTCAGTGTGAATTATTCCAATGTATCTATAGAAAGTTTGTTTTCAGCAATTGGTGTCAGTTGGTTCAGTAAAAAAGGAATGGTATGATATTGTGGGATTTAATGTTTGTTTGCCAATTTGTCATGTCATGGTCCTTCGGAGGTGCTCATATGGGTTTGCGTACGTGTATTCATAGGGGTGAGTGTGTGTGCGTGGTGTGAGCGTCTACGTTGTACTGTGTAATCTCAAAAAAAAGTTGATTGAGATAAAAGAACCTCAACGATCGTGCTTATGTTATTATTATTATTATAAAACTCATTGCAACGTCATTTGTCTCGCACATTTGTGTACTATACTCATGGTGTCACTCATTTTAAGATTGGATCACTTAATTTTACTTTGTTCAAGTAAATATATCACACCGTCAAAATATTTATGCTTATACACGTAGATTGTATTGCCCGTAGAAACGCACGGGCATGTTCCTAGTAGACATATAGTCATCAGCATCACGTGGCGTGGAGAATGAGTAGTCATTGAGAAGTAAATATCTGGTGGCAGACGTGGATGAGAGCGTCCTATTTTTTTCATGTGTCCGGACGTTAGACTCGTAGCATTACCGTTTAATTTCCTCATTAATTCGCTAAAGGAGGTGGCACGCACGCGATGGTGCTTTGGTTTGCTGGGCACACCCACATCACACCTATAAAAACCCATGTGGTCGCTCACTAATAAACGCATGCGATCATCTTCGTGACAACTTGTAAAATTAAAGATTTTTGCAGCGACTCGCGCCGACAGGCTGACTGCACGATGGCCACCGGCAGCATCGCCGAGGAATTCACGATGGCCGTGCCTGCCGATCTGCTGTGGAAGGAGACCTTCTCCCACGACGCGACCACCTTGAAGAAAACCTTCGCCGGCCTGGTGGACGACGTGGAGATCAACGGCGACGGCGGGCCCGGGAGCCTCGTCACCATGAAGTTCAACCCGGGTATACATAGCACACAGACGTACTTCGCCGGCGTGTCGCCGACGGTCACCTTGATCAACTTCTTTTCCCCCGCTTTTCGTTCACAGCCGTGGGTGAGGAGATGGTGCTCAAGAGCCGGCTGGTGGCGCAAGACCATGAGGCGCGCGTGGTCAGCTGGGACGGGGTGGTGGTGGAGGGCGGCGAGGTGGAGGTGACACAATTCAAGTCGCAGGTGGTCGAGGTGAAGGTGGTGCCGGCCGGCGAGGGTGATTGCGTTGTCAAGGTCACCGTGGAGTACGACCTCCACAGCGGCGCGCCGCTGTCGATGGAGGACGAGGCTAAGCTCGTGAAGGGCTACGTCCGCCTCATCAAGCAGGCGGAGGAGAACATCGTCGTCGCCCGCCCCGGCGAGTTGGCCTGAGCTCATCACAAGTTCCAATCGCTGAACCGATGTAAATTATGGTATTGATTATTGATCATGCCGTTTGCGTTTGGTATTGTTTCTTTCCAGTTACAATCAAAGCCGGTGAGATCCTTAGTCTTGTTTGATTGACTGTGTTTGTGAGCACTGAGGAGATACGTACCGGCGGTACATCAACTTCGCACGAGGTGTTATTTTGATCTCCAAACATATAAAATGCACATCTACGTCTCTAAACTTGCTAATCGATTCAAGCGAAGTTCAAAAGTTCATTACCCATGTTAAATTGCATACGTGGCACCCACCTTGCGATGATGTACCTCCTCTCTTTCTCCTCCTCTTTCTCTCCCGCCGGACTGGGCATTATTTGGTTAATTCAGTCATATCGGGGCGTTGGTCTAGCAACTAATCCAACATTTTCCTTTAGAGAAAATTCTCTCTATGCCATTGGGAAATATTATCCATCAATTATATATGTCTGTGTCATTAAAAAATACAACATCCGTTAGTCACGTTGGATGGGGTCTGCCTGCCCTGCGTGCCATTTGTGGGCCCTACGTGTCAGTTGGGAGGAAAATCGCCTTTCTTCACACCTGCTCCCCCGTGCTCCTCGTGTCGCCGCTGCTTCCTTGCCGACCCCGTTGTCCTCCCTAATGCTCCCCGCATGAGCAGCTTGAGCGCGGCGAGGAAGGCGCCGAGGATGACCCCGCATGAGCCGATGCCGCCACGTCTCCTCATCTGCTGCTCTGCGCCGCTCGTTGGGAGATGGATGCGCCAAGAACGAGCTCAGTGATGCTCCTCCTCGGCGTGATGGGCCACGCCTGGACCCTGTCATCACACCTGTTCACGGAAGGCTCGCAGACGCGGCTGCCTTGTTACTCGCTCTCAAGGCAGGGTCGGGGGAGGAGGGAGGTTGGCCGTGCCCGCACTGGTGACCGACCATCCCACTCCCATGCCAGTGGCTTGTGACACCCGTTGCTCATTCCCGCACCATCTGCACCGGCCTCTGGGTACCCACCACACCGTTCTTCCCCCTCCTCCTCCTCCCTGCTGCTGCCGATGCCAAATCGTCGTCCCCTGGGAGGCCCGCTTCTCGGGAGAAGCCAAGGACATCCCACACGATGGCCCGATGGGGAAGGAGGCAGCATTGGCCCGGAGCTCTAAACATGGGTCTCCACCGCCATTTCGGCTACAGAGTAGGGGAGGTAGGGGTGCGGCAGGACGGTAGAGGGGTCGGGGGAAGCGGCGGCTGTGGGAAGGCTTCACGCGAGGATGAAGAAAGGGGATTTTTCCTCTCCCTATTGATGTGTGGGGCCCACAAACGACGCACATGGCGGACACTTGCCATCCAACATGACTAATGGTTCAGGGTGACGGAATGGCACAAGGAATGGAAAATTAGAAACAATAGTATTGAGAGATGTTGTATTTTTCAATAGCACATCAGGGATGTGTCATATTTTTCCAATAGCATATAGACGGAATTGTATCTTTCCTCTACCCACGTGCTCCCTTCCAACTCCACTCCGGGCAGTACTCCTTCATGTTTGACCCCCAATAATTCGTTTGGTCCTAAATACAGCACAACCCTTCTCAAAACCAGATTGAATCAAAACCCAAATTTGGAGATAGAGGAGAGATTGGCGCCAGATGATGGTGGTCTCGAGATGAGAGAAGTAGAGAACCCCGCGTAATGTTGAGAGGCTTGTAAAAAGAGATGGCGGCAGCACATTTATAGACGTCATGGTCACCAGCATGGCCAACAATGCAAGACACCGGCCATCTCACGGGTGCCACCACTCTCTCTTCGCAATAACCAAAGAAAGCGATGGAATCTTCATTGTTGATGGACATCCCAACAATTAAGAGCAACTCCAACAGTTTGGCAAATCAACTTGGCATCCATATAATTTTGGCAAAATAAGAAAAATTGGCATCCAACAAGTTTGGCAAACCAACTTGGCAAAAATAGAAACTTGGCAAAACTCACCTCCCCACGCGTATATATGCGCGCGCGGATCGTGGTTGCCATCGTTGTTTCCCTCTAGGTGGGAGGGTGAAAAAGAAATAAAGAATAGAGAAGGATTCCTGATGTAAGTTTTTCAAGAGGTGGAAGGGCACATACATAATTTTGTTTCTCTCAGGATTCCTGATGTAAGTTAGATCTGGATTTGGCAAGTGAATTATGCCAAACTGTTGGAGATGAATTCTTTTTTAACTTTGCATAGCTTTTTAGAAGTTGGCAAAACACAGGATTTGCCAAGTAAATTTTGGCAAACTCTTGGAGATGCTCTAACCAGGGTGTTGTCAAAAAAACAATTAACCAGAGGGAAAACGCTGGAATTTTCACAGATGTACATCCCAACAACCACTCCGCATCTATATAATCCATATGGATGCACCTCACTCAAACATCGTAACTTTATTGAAAAATTTTATTATCCTTAGGGAAAAAATGAGTGACTCACGTCGACCGAGAGCGGTTGATCGGAGGGTTATGAGGCTAGGAGGAAATGGGATGGAGGAAAAATTTTCCTCCTCCTATCTCTATGACGAGTGGGCCTAGAAGGAAAAATTTTCCTCCACAAATGTGGGGATTAGGAGATGACATTAATTGCAGTTTTATGGTTCTTATTTTTAACAAGGGTATAATGGTCACATCATAAATGTGAAAATAATGTTTTTAGTATTATAGTTAAGATGTATAATCCGTTTACTAAAGTTTTTTCTTTTTTTAAGATGGTTAGGGTTTGTAGCGCTTCAGTTCGCCGCCGCTGGCAGACGGAGGGCGACAGGTCTTCGCCGGCGGCGGCAGTCGGAGGGCGCTGCGTGTGGGGATGGCTGCAGTCCGAAGCTCCGGCCAGCCTCCACCTAAGTGGAGCACAAGCGACATCTCCCATCCCTTCTTTCTCTTGCACACGGTCAAGCGGCGACGGCGGCGACGGGTGCCTCGATTTAGTGGCGGGGCAAGGCCGAGGGCCAGTGCGGCTCCATTCCCCGCCAGCCTTGCAGATCCGGGTCATTTCCTTCCTCCGAGCAACAAAGTCCCCCCCCCCCCCGACGACCACCTTGCTCCCATCCGGCACCCCTGTCGAGCGGCTCTAGACCGGCGGATCCAGAGGTTAGCACTATTGCCCCTCCTCACAACCAACTTCTTGAATTGCAACTTGATGTAGAGAACAAATTAATTAATGTCTCATGAATGCTTGGATAGAAGATGCAGACAGTTGTTAAGATGTTTTCAAGAGCATATGGTCGTTTAGTACAAGTTTACAATTAGCATTGCATGATGAAAAGTTGTTCAGTCTTTGCTCCCATTTTCACATACTTGTAAGCTCAGCTTGCATGGCTTGAAATTTCAGGGCCTTAGGATGGCTTCGCTGATGGCTTGCCCTGTATTATCCAGTTCTCATGGAGTGGTGGAAAAATCTTTCATTTTAGAGCTACTAAAACTTGAACTCCCGTAAGGGTTTTGTTTCATGAAAAGTGTTGGATGGTTAGAGGATTAGAAGGTCCCTTCAGCTGCATGCCAAGTAGCAATTATTCCCAACATTGAAGCTGCAGAGACATAAGGAGGTGTACAGACCTGGTGATTCAGTCATTGTGACTGTAGAAAACCATAGCTGGATGGCAAATACTGTCTATTTTGCTGCAGAGATCATGTAAAGGAATGACATGATTAATGTATTTTGTCTATTCTTATTCTGGTTAACTGAATAGTAATTGCATTTAGTTGGACCGGATGGCATTGAAGTACATTGATGCCATGAATTATGCTGATTGAATGTGAAGTGATCCCTGGGTCATGAATTCAGTTTTTTGAGCTGAATGAACGCTGCAAATGATGTGATAGATTGCAGTTTTAAGTGAGGTACCCTGTGATGAGGTTTTGTTAGGTGATGTTGTTAGATTGTAGGCCTGATATGAAACTTGTGAAATCTAGGTGTTTTATGTTGAGGTATTATGTTTGAACTCGTGTTATAATAAGCCTAAGAGTTGATGCATAACTGTGTGGAGTTCTGCGTTCTTGCGTTTATCTCTGATGAGGCGTTGTGGAAACATAATTGTTTGTAGCTGGTGCTGAAATGATAGTGTTTACATAACTTTATTTCTCTCAACATGTAAGCTATCCATGTCAGCGTCACATCACCATCCACTAAAAATCACTTATTTATGTCTCATATCAATTTTCTTTGACTATTTTGCGAGTACCACGCTACAAAATTTGTTTATAATATGTAGATGCACCCCACTAAAACATCGTAACCTCATTTCTCTCAACATGGAAGCAATCCACGTCAACTCTACGTCATCATCCACTAAGATCATTTATTTATGTCTCATATCGATTTTCTGTGACTACTTTACGAGAACCACGCTACAAAATTTGGTAGAATACATGTAGAATCAATAATTTAAGATCAGTTATCTCTTAATAAAATCAACATGCCTTCATATATATTGTTGTTTGCAAAAGTAATTCGCCTGACAATTACCATAGTTTTCTACTTTCAAAGTTCACATTAAAATTTTGCTTAAAAAATTCTCGCAGGAACGCGTGGGGTATCTCCTAGCTATTTTGATTGTCGTGAGCCATGCTTGCAACAAACCACGCATGCCTGCCTCGTAGAAAAATTAAAAAGAAAAATAAAAACCACCTCAAGAAGAATTGAACACGCTAAAAAACCTAAAAACCAGAAAGGTAGGTTTAATGTTATAACCCAAATCTCATAAAATTTAAAAAATTATGATAAATGTATAATAGAAGTTCATAGGAGTGCAAGACACATTGAGAACACATCCAAGTCACCAAAGTGCTTAAGTGATTGATTTAAAGCTTTAGCACAAGCTTAGAGAGTGATTAGTGCTATGTTAGGCCTAGAGATGGATTGAGAGCAAGGTTTTATCAGTCTTGTGATTGGTTCTAGAGTGAACGTAAGTGTATAAGGTGTTGTCAAAGCATTGAGTCCTTAGTGGATCTTCGACAAGTCTTTGGCCCTCCAACTTGGTGTGGAGTGACGTCGACAACCGTGTGCGAGGGACGCAAAGACCCCCTCCATTTCTGGAGAAGCTCCTTAATGGAGACGACATCAACGTGACCAAGAGACTTGGTGTGAGCCTTTGTGGGTGAGTCCAAGTGGCAAGTCAAGAATGTCCTGGGAGAGACTTGACAACCGGAAAGCATACACTTGTGTGAGTGTTTTAACAACATGAAAAGAATGGAGGATCAAAAAATTGATTGGGGTCAGGTCAAAATATTACCAACGTCCTTCACCAAGTTACCATGCCATGTTTGGCCCAAGGATACATAGAGAACAAATCCAACACTCGGAGCCGGATTCAGAATGCATGACTGGATCAACTTGCAACGGCCATCACGAGTTCATACGAACTCTGTTTTGAACGTTCTTTACATGATTGGAAAGGGACTTCCATAGAACTTCCAATAGTACTGGCCACGTATCAAAATTCTATCTGATTCAACTGGAACCATCAAAACAAGAGGAGCGTCTGTTTGGTGCTGCGCACCAACAGCGCCTAGTACTATCGGCAGTAATGGGTACTGTCGGATATTATCTTGCCTGACAGCTGGCTGACGGTGATTTCTTTGTCAGGGTGATACATCTGCGTCTGTAATGACGATACACGAGATCCATGTAAGTTGCTGTTAATTATCCGTGACAGTGGCAGCTATCGGAGAAACGTGGTGTCAGATTGGCTAAGCAAGTGTCGGATCATTTTCTTAGTGCAACTGCACTGTTTACCATACGCAACAATCTTTTTCCTGAATATGATAAGGACCCGGCTAAATTAAAGCCGGCTGTAATATAGCCTAGGGTGCAGCTGGCTGTTTTTCGGCTGTTTTTTGGGTTGCCTTGCTCTGCAGGCCCGCGATTTTTCTGGAGGCCCGTTATCGAGGCCCGTTCTCGAGGCTCGAGTTTCTCCGGGCCCACGTTTTCTACCGGGCCTGTTTTCTGGTTGCAAGACCCAATTTTTGACGCCAAAAAGGCCACATAGGCTGCTGCGCGGGGGGTAAAAAGAAGGCGGCAAAACCTAACCTAGGGTCCGATCCGACGCGCTCTTCGTCAGGTCGCTGTTCGGCGGCGCGTTGGGCAGGGCGCCGCAGGAACAGCCCCCCGGAGACGCAGAAGCGCATCGGAGGATCCTCCAGGTAAAAAAATCGTCAGATCGATAAAAACAGGTACGTTTCACAGGGAAAAACAGATCCACACCGAAAAATCCATCCAACTTTACACCACACGTTGTTCTAGATGTGGTTCTCTGCACATAACCCATCCACCTGGTGAAGACATCGCCCCCCAGAAACTCGATCTGGATCTGGCAGGAAATCCCAACAAAGTTATCAATTTTGTTTAGCCGGACTAGATATGGGACATGATGTTTTGGATTGCCACATACATCACATAAGCCTTGTTTTTTTGCCTGGATGTTTTCGATTAGTTGTATCTGAACCTGTTGAAGACTAGTAGCATGTACTTGTCAAATTTGCACGTCATATACAAAAAAAGGTCTTGTGTCCCCCCAGAAAACACCATCCTTAGTTTGCCAGCCCTGCGAAAAAATCGAATGAATAACATAGTTATATAATTGATAAAAAAGACAGGGAGATTCATAGTTGGCAAAAAAGGAATACTAATATGCATCCATGTTTTTGTTTTACTGGCTACACAAATGATTTAAGTTGCGTGACAATGTGGATGCTTGTTGGCCTACTTGTTTTTAATTTCTCTAATTGTTTTAATTGAATCAGGTTTCATAACATCTATCAAAAAACTTGTTTTGTTTCAGTGTGCAAAAAATGGACCTGAACTAGTTGCCACCAGACTGTGATTATGACTTCATTGATGTGGAGGCTGCCAATCCTACCTTCCGTACTCGGTAGGGTTGGCGAGGCTACCAATCGCCTTCGCCTCCCGGATTGCGACGCCGCTTGCCGCTAATGTTGCAAACACTTTAATCCATAGTGACCAACAATGAAATCACCCCGGGCTATGTTGCTAATGGTGTATTTGAGGCTCATGGCATGTCTCCGTGTGGTGGAGGCCCTGCTATTTTGGATGACGATGTTGAAGAAGTATGGTGCACACCTCCAATCCCGTACACTGGCCAGAGTTTTGCATCTAAGCAGGAGGCAAAATGCTACTACAATGCTTATGCAAAAAGGATTGGTTTCTCAATTCGCATTAGTGCCACACGTCTGTCAGGTACGACTAGGGAGCAGCGCAAGGTGACATATGTGTGCAATAAGGAGGGCCGTGGTAGGAAACCTAGAGAAGATCTAGTAAATATTGAATCTGGTGATGATGGCAACTCTTCTGGGACAGAATCAGAACCTGAACAGAACGATGCCGAGCAAGGGGTTAAGAAGAAGAAACTTGATGGTGGGAAGAAGAGGAAAAGAGAGAAAATGATTCATACAGGGTGCAAAGCAAGGATGGTTGTGAACCTGATGGATGAGAGGTGGCATGTCACTTACTTTATGGCTGACCACAACCATGACTTAGTTGCGAAACCGTCTCTAAAGAAATTCCTAAGATCTCACAAGGGCATCCCTCAACAAGAGAAGCAGTTTATTACTCTACTGCATGGTTGCAACCTAACAACAGGGTGTATAATGCAACTTATGAATGAGTTGTATGGTTCTGCACAAATTGTACCATATATAGGGAAGGACATCAGCAACTTTAGGTCAACCATTAGGAGGACAGAGAAGTTCAAAGACATGCAAGAAGCAGTAGACCGTTTCAGAGATATACAACGCAGAAGATCCTAACTTCTTCGCACAAGAAAATTGGATGACAGGGACGGGGTGGAGAGCCCGTTTTGGGTTGACAAAGGTGCAGCAAGGCAAGCTTACATTGATCTTTACCATGATTGTGTCTCTTTTGATGCTACCTACATGACCAACATGTATGATATGCCATTTGCTCCATTCATTGGAATAAATAAGCACGGGCAGTCAATTCAATTGGGTTGTGCCTTCCTACGTGATGAAAAACACCTAGCTATGTGTGGTTGTTCTAATCATTCATGCAAGCAATGAAAGGAAAGGCTCCCATGAACATTATAACAGACCAGGATGGTGCTATGAGGTCTGCGATTGCCCAGGTTTTCCCCAATTCAACTCACATGAACTGCCGCTTCCACATTATGGACAAGTACTCGGGTACAATAGGTCCAGTGCTTGATGAGAGTGAGGAGTTAGAGGACTTCAAAGAATGCATGAATCACACGGTGACTCTGGATGAGTTTGACACACTGGGCCGTGATGTTGCACAAACATGGCTTGCGGGGCAATGTCCATTTTCAAAACCTCTATGCCCTTAGAGGCGCTTTTGCCCTCGCGTTCTACATGCACTCCTTCTTCCCGTTCTCGCAATCAACCCGGCGTAGCGAGGGCTTCAATGCGGTGTTGAAGAAATATGTGAACCCTAACATGTCGATACCGCATTTTGTGGAACAATACCGTAAAATAAAAGATAAGTGTCTTGTTGCTCGGAGGGGGCAAGAGTTTGATACTGAAGATAAAGAGAGGCGGAGATGGTCTAAATTCCCCCTAGAAAGACATGCTGCTGCCATCTACACCAAGGGGCTCTTCTATAGGTTTTCAAAAGAGTTTGAGAAGACAGCTGAGTATGATGTGAAGCAGGAAAGTGACATCATATACAAGATTGTGCCTAATAATGTGCGTGTGTATGGCTATGGGAAAAGAGAGTACATTGTGACTGTGATTGATGAAGATGAGAGTTACTATTGTGAGTGCAGCAAGTTTGACAGAGATGGGATCCTATGTTGCCATATTATGAAAGTCATGGTCAGGTTGGGTGTGAGAACTATACCGGATAAATATATTCTTGAGCGATGGGTTCGGAGCCGCTTTTGCCGCCGAGCGGTGGTTGATGCTGCAACAAAAGCGTTTGCTCGCCCGGACTTGGTGGCCCGTGGCATGCCTTTGAGTGGGCGAAGGACTCGTGGTTCACAAATCCGTCTACGCCTTTTGCGAGTTTGGCATCGATGGGTGTATGTCGAATGAAGCCTATACTACCATGCAGAATCATATCAAGCAGATGAGATCTGAAATTATTGAACTAAAAAAGAGAAAGAAATCTCGACGGAAGCAAGTAGACAGTGGGGCAGTTGCTGCATCTGCACCATGTGCCTCTGCTCCAGCTCCTGACGCAAATGCAACTGCTGTTGTCCAGATTGGTTCAGAAATTACATATGGTGCTTCTCCTAACAGCGGAGGTAGAATGCTTGTACTGATGTATAATCTGTTTTTGAATTACTTGTTTTATATCTAATTTCAGATTTCCCTTGTAAGGTGCTACTGAGGGTGATGGTGGCTTACCACTACAGGTTGGGAACCCGCCCAGGTCAATAGTTAAAGGGCGCAAAAAAGAAAGAAGGCTAAAGAAAGGTATGAATGCAAAGGCTAAAAGGAAGAACAGGTGCAGCAAGTGCAAGTCTACAGAGCATAACATTCAACGTTGTCCGGGGATGGCAGAAGAAAAAAAACTTGGCTTGGGGTTACTCCCCTGATCAGTAGAGTTGGTTTTGTAAAATATTTAAAGTGATGGTTGTTGAATGCTAAATTGGTTTTATGCTGGTGTTTGTAGAACACTAAATTGCGCTCTACGTACAAAGATAGACATATACTTCTGTAACTAGTTTCTATATACTACTAGTACTACTTGATGTGCACAAAAAATGATGGGGGTGCCCCTTTTGACCAAACATACCTCCTTGTGGCATGAATTTGTGCTTCCACGCTGTGTCATTCTCTGGGCGCGTGAACTATTTGTAGGTGAGAAGCTTCCAGATGTTTGGCATGTCTTTTTCATTGAAATTACAGACTGTGCGTCCATCCCAGTGTTCAGCATGCATTAGCATGTGGAACCCGCAGTCGTGGCTGTAAACAAAAAAATCAATGGGAAAGACATTTGAAAAAAGAATGGTTATTGCTGGTTTGAAAAAATAAATGAGTGTGGTCGAATAAAAACAAAAGTTGTGGTGAACATGGACCGGAGGGGGGGGGGGGGGGCGTCTCGATGTTACTTACAAATTTCTCTCGTTCGGGGGCGTTGATAGAAACAGTCTTGTAGTTTTGAATGACAACACCAGAATCTGAGTAATATTGGCTCCAGAGTTGCTTGATTGCTTCTGTAAGTTGGTCGCAGCAGGTCTTTAGATTGACATCTTCCAATGATCTCATGGAGTCGATCACTTCAAACCTCTGGTTGCGAATGTTGAGCAGTAGAAGAAAGTAATGGCCACAACTGCCCAGGTCCTTGGTCTTAATAACTTGTAGTACAGGGAACATCACCTGCATTTTTTTTGCAAAAAAAGAAAAAAGGAGATTGTTTTTCAGTACAAAAAAAGGGAGGGAGAAGGCTGCGCGAAAAAAGAGAGAAGAAATACCAGGAAAAAAGAGAGAAAAAGGAAATACAAGGAAACTATGTGGGATGAAAAAAGTGTACCATCTGTCTGTGGTCGAGGTTGTTTGTTCCTTTCTTAAATTGACGCTTGACATCTACCCTATCAAAATCTCCATGCAGCAAGAATCCCTGTGTGTAAAAAACAACGTAGTTGAAGCAAAAAACAGTTTCCAATACTTTCTCATCGTATTTTACTAACACAAAAAAACCCAAAAAACAGTTTTGCTGCAAAGCTATCAAAACATCTTGCTGACATATTACTGAACTGGAAAATTTCAATATATTCTGATCATATTTTACTAAAGTTAAAAAAGAAAAAATTGATCATAGCATGACTGGGAAGAAAGGGGACCTGCCATCATGAATCGCATCATAGCATAACCACATTCCGTATCATATTTAAATCGTATTCATCTTATTTTGGCGTTTTGGCAAAGAAGAAGAAGAAAATAGTTGCCTTAGGCTGGGACAAAAAATACTCACAGATAGGCGTATTGGCATAATCCGCTTCAAAGCGCCCCTGCCCTTGGGATTAATTGCATAAATGCCGATCTCTGCAACAGTGTTGACGAGATCTCCTCCGGGCTTCACTGAATTTGCGAACTCGTCCAAGTATATGAATAGATGGCCGAAATTGATGATTATGATGCTACACAAAAAAAGAAAAAGTTAGTTGAACTCAAAAAATTTGGAAAAACACATATTCTTTGTGTTGCATCTTGGAAAACAGTTAAAATGGTAGCTAATTGCTGCTAATTTGAGTACTGTGGAATGTTAATTTGATGTTGCAGAGTGTATGATAGAGGGGGAGGAGCATATACTCTTTGCTGGTTAAGTCCCTGTTCCTTGGTGGATGCAGGTGAGTTTTCAAAATCATGTCGTATACGTGGCGCACTTCATTGCTGCACTTGAATCCTTTCCTGGGTGCAACATCAGTGTATGGGGACTTCAGAACTCTGGTTTTCCTAACGACCCTCCTAGGAACAAGATGGAAAGCAGGTGCAACTGATGAATTGACTGATGATGGTTCAACATCAGTTGTTGTGCGTGGTTCAACATCTGTTGGAGGAGTTAACTTCTCAACTTCTTTACTTCCAACTTCTAGGTTTCCCTGTCTTGACGTTGCAGCAGCATCCTGGCTGACTTGTGATTTCTTCGATTGAAATTGCTTCAGTGCGTTTTCTTCTATTTCCCTCAACGCATCTTCATCAAAACCGTCCCAGTAGTCAGACCCTGGCTCTATCATGTGATCGGTCTTTGAAATATGTTCTGCAGCAGGTGGTTTTTCTTCCTCCTCAACCCACTTCATTATGTTTATTTCTGGAGGTGTGAAATCTATTGAATTGCTCATTGCAATTGGCTCTGGTTCCTCTCGTCCTTGGCACGAATCATCGACCGACTTGCTCCTCTTGTGGCTGCTTGTTGCTGCTGAACTGCTGTTCATTTGGGGGGGAGGGGGGGGGGGGGGGGCTCCTTCGGTGTTTCTGGCAACCTTAACCTAGCCTTTCTATCCTTGGCTGTAGGTGGGAGGATGACCTCTAGGGGAGCAGGCTCGATTACTTCCTTCAGCTGCCTTAACCTTACGCTCAATGGTGTATTGTCGGCTGCGTCATGATCGTCCCAAAGTGTGCGTAGCCGCCGGCCGTCGTCCTGGGCCAAAATGCCCTGCATCTTCCTCGCTATCCTCTGATATGGAGTGCAATGCAGCCCTGCTACTGCCAACATTCTGGTTCTCCGTCTTGCGACACTTTGCGCTTGGTTCCTTGGCTGGTCCCTCTTCCTCTTTTTCTCCATCTTCCTCATCTTCCTCGTCTTCATCATCTCCCTCATGTGCCTCATCTTCTTCTCCTGACCCATCTTCATCTTCTTCCTCGTCTTCAAGCTCTGTCTCTTCGTCATCATCACCCAATTCATCCTTTGTTTCAGCGTAGTCGCTGTCTTCATCCTCTTGTGGTTCTTCATGTGCAGTGCTCCTTCTTCTCTTGGATCTCCTTAACCGAGATGATGATGGTGTTGCATCAGCTGTGTGGGGGTGTGGAGGTTTCTGGGTTCATATTGCACCAACTTCCTGCACAAAGTTGCCGACTGCATCTGTGATTCCGCACATCATTTTCCCTACAGCGTCTGAAAGCAACTTCTTTTCCTACAAAAACATATAAAATGAGCGACACAAATCATCAGCCGCACAGAAAAAAAGGTGGATGAAAAAAATCGGGGGGGGCTGATCGGGTGCTGCATGGTTTTTACCTCAGCTAACATTCCTCTGGCCTTAGAACATACAAACTGAAATATATCATCCATCTTGAATAGTGATTCTTGTACTCTTGTGTGAACTGAATGCTTGAGCTGAACAAAGCAATCAATAATATAAGAGCAAAAACGATGGAGCAGAAAAAAATAGATTTACAGAAAATAAAAGCTGATGCTGCTGTCCAAATACCTTTAGTTTCCCAAATGATCCATCCCGATTGGTATCTAGGCTCTTAAGCTATCCAGCAATTTCCTCGACCATGCTGCTACCCTTGGCCTTATATCTGGGATATGCAAGCTAGGAGCTTCTAGTGAATCTGCATATAATATCTGCGTACAATAACAACAAAAATAGGGGGGGTCAGTGTGCGTGTAATGTGCAACAAAAATTACTCTGATTAATTTTTGGTAGGCTGATTTGCTTTGACAGACTATTGAATTGAGGGACAATAATATACTAATTTGCGTACCAAACAACGTTAAGTTGCTGCCCTATCCCACCCCACACAGAAAAATGTTCTGCTGCAAAAAAAGTATATGGAGCGTATAAGGTGCTTACAACAAGGACGCATCCCTTGACTAATCCCTTTGTGTTGAGTTTGGAACCAGCGTCTTTAAGATGCTTCACAACAAACTTGGACCAATTCAAATCCTTGACACGATCCAGGTCCATAATATCGGGGTAACATCTGGGGCTTATGTGCAGACTTGTTGTGGGGCACAGGAATGTTGAAACTGCGAGCATCAGCCATGACCTTAGAAAATCTTCGTTTGCAACCTTGCTATTCTTCACCCTTTGGAAAATTTCTTCGACCCTTGGAGTCGTGCCTTGGTCAATGCTGTACTTTGTGCTGATGAACTTGATTGCTTCACCTTGGAGATTGTACACTACTTCGCCTCCACTGTTTGGCAGCCCCAGGATATATGATACGACTTCTTCTGTAACAGGTATCCTGCCCCTGCCAGGTAGCACAAGCTCCATTGCTTCTGGGTCAAAACATTCAGTAAGCAGCCATTTCGCGAGATCTGCAGGGATGGTATGGCATGAGATCTGAAGTAGCCCTCCAAAGTTGATATCTTCAATCATCTTGCGCCGTTCGGGGTCATCTTCGCCGTTCGGCTTTACAAGCCTGGCAGGTGATGCCCTGTTCCTCACACCCTGAAAAAAATGCTAGTAAGAAACAAAAAAATAATGGAATGGTAGTCAAGTAGATCCGTCCTACTACTATTCCTTCGCTATTCAAATCACACAGAAAAGCAGGCGTACCGCGTTTGTCACTGGTGGCGGTCTCGGGGCATTCCTCTTCCTCCTTGCCATTGTATCAGTTCCTCAGAAGAAAAAACCCTTCCACAACAAACAGTTGTTGTGGCAATTACATGTGTAGGAAAAAAAGGGATTAGAATGGATCTGAAAAATGTGATTGCAAAAAACAGAAAAAACCTAGATCTCTAACATTCCTTGGCCTACTAATTGGGTCAACCCATGTAGTGCCACCACACCGGGGTTACAGCGCACAAGCGATATGGAAAAAATCGCTCTGCCCAATCCACTCTGGTGGATTTTTGTCGGCTATGCTTACATGGTTCAACCTAATCATTTAGGCCAAGGAAAAAAGGGAAAAAGACTACTACTACACACATGCACAACTGCGTACTGTAATTACACACATGGAGAATGTTGACACTAGGAAAAAAAGAAGAAGAATGTGCAGCAACTTAGCACTAGCCATTATGCGGATAGTAGTGGTTGCAAAACAATTTGGTTAGTCGCCGAAGCAAAAAGATTTTGACTGTTCGAAAAGTAGATACATACAGCGTAACATATTCAGTATGCTGTGTCAGATTTAGCAAACGCGTATTCAGTAATCTAGAGCTACTTCAAAAAAGGTCAATAAGCCACACACAAAAAAATAAAAAACAAAATTACTTGCATCGAAGGTTGGATTTTGAGAGAACAAACCTTACAAATGATTGTCACGGCTCCCCCTTGTTCAACAGGGATCTCTCGACCTTGCGGACAACACGTTACATGTGTAGGAAAAAAAGGGATTAGAATGAATCTGAAAAATGTGATTGCAAAAAACAGAAAAAAACCCTAGATCTCTAACATTCCTTGGCCTACTAATTGGGTCAACCCATGTAGTGCCACCACACCGGGGTTACAGCGCACAAGCGATATGGAAAAAATCGCTCTGCCCAATCCACTCTGGTGGATTTTTGTCGGCTATGCTTACATGGTTCAACCTAATCATTTAGGCCAAGGAAAAAAGGGAAAAAGACTACTACTACACACATGCACAACTGCGTACTGTAATTACACACATGGAGAATGTTGACACTAGGAAAAAAAGAAGAAGAAATGTGCAGCAACTTAGCACTAGCCATTATGCAGTATAGTAGTGGTTGCAAAACAATTTGGTTAGTCGCCAGAAGCAAAAAGATTTTGACTGTTCGAAAAGTAGATACATACAGCGTAACATATTCAGTATGCTGTGTCAGATTTAGCAAACGCGTATTCAGTAATCTAGAGCTACTTCAAAAAAGGTCAATAAGCCACACACAAAAAAATAAAAAACAAAATTACTTGCATCGAAGGTTGGATTTTGAGAGAACAAACCTTACAAATGATTGTCACAGCTCCCCCCTTGTTCAACAGGGATCTCTCGACCTTGCAGACAACACGTTACATGTGTAGGAAAAAAAGGGATTAGAATGGATCTGAAAAATGTGATTGCAAAAATAGAAAAAAACCTAGATCTCTAACATTCCTTGGCCTACTAATTGGGTCAACCCATGTAGTGCCATCACACCGGGGTTACAGCGACAAGCAATATGGAAAAAATCGCTCTGCCCAATCCACTCTGGTGGATTTTTGTCGGCTATGCTTACATGGTTCAACCTAATCATTTAGGACAAGGAAAAAGGGGGAAAGACTACTACTACACACATGCACAGCTGCATACTGTAATTACACACATGGAGAATGTTGACACTAGGAAAAAAAGAAGAAGAAATGTGCAACAACTTAGCACTAGCCATTATGCAGTATAGTAGTGGTTGCGAAACAATTTGGTTAGTCGCCAGAAGCAAAAAGATTTTGACTGTTCGACAAAGTAGATACATACAGCGTAACATATTCAGTATGCGTGTCAGATTTTAGAATACGCGTATTCAGTAATCTAGAGCTACTTCAAAAAAAGGTCAATAAGCCACACACACAAAAAAACAAAATTACTTGCATCGAAGGTTGAATTTTGAGAGAACAAACCTTACAAATGATTGTCACAGCTCCCCCCTTGTTCAACAGGGATCCCTCGACCTTGCAGACAGCACGTTACATGTGTAGGAAAAAAAGACGGATTAGAATGGATCTGAAAAATGTGATTGCAAAAAACAGAAAAAAACTAGACTCTAATTCCTTGGCCTACTAATTGGGTCAACCCATGTAGTGCCACCACACCGGGGTTACAGCGCACAAGCGATATGGAAAAAATCGCTCTGCCCAATCCACTCTGGTGGATTTTTGTCGGCTATGCTTACATGGTTCAACCTAATCATTTAGGCCAAGGAAAAAAAGGAAAAGACTACTACTACACACATGCACAGCTGCGTACTGTATTACACACATGGAGAATGTTGACACTAGGGAAAAAGAAGAAATAAATGTGCAGCAACTTAGCACTAGCCAGTATGCGATATAGTAGTGGTTGCAAATCAATTTGGTTAGTCACCAGAAGCAAAAAATAATCCAACCAGCAATGAACACATATTAGATGACCGAAAAATACTAGCTACATGCACAGCTGAGTACTGTATTACACACATAGAATCAATGATTGCAAACATACGCATATAGAAACTAGTTGCCAGAAGCAAATAAATCAACAGTAGTATCAACAACTAGTGTTACTAACAGAATTGTATAACTGCCTATATATAACCATGTAATTACCAAAAATCATAACAAAAAAATTTGAATGAATTATACTACATTGTTTCCTAGACACATTTACCCCCCGACTAATTATCTGGAAAAACAGCAGGATGCAAAACTTGCAAATGACTATCACTATAACATGCCATTCACTGGACTGGTAATGCAAAAAAAAATAAAAAGTGTCCAGCATGCTATAGGTTCTACTCATCACAAAAAAGATCGAACTATGGATTGCACTGAAAACATTCAGATAACCATTTTGCAGATACATCATGCATCATATATTTTTGGGGGTTGGACACTAGTTCACTAATCAGACGTCGTATGTACCTATCTGAGTGGTCAAACAGACATCATGCATATCGGATCTGTCATCAAAAAAATCCTATATACCATAAAATCTAAAAAAAATATCGAATCAGTGGGCAACCCCCCACCCCCGTGACCATCTCTATGAGAACAAGGTGGAAATAATGTAAAAATCAGGCATCATGCGTGTTCTTAGAAAACATGGGGAACATGAACCCTAAAAAACAGAATCAGTGCTCACCCCCATCCCCCCTGACCACCTCTATTGGAACAGGGTGAAAAAGTAGCGAACCAAAATCAGGCATCATGCGTGTTCTTAGAAAACATGGGGGACATGAACCCTAAAAAAACAGAATCAGTGCTCATCCCCATCCCCCTGACCACCTCTATTGGAACATGGTGAAAAAGTAGCGAATCAGGCTTCATACATCTATCTAAACCACATGGAAGCATAACCCTAAAAAAATCGAAGCAGACATCATAGCACTGAGGAATGTTCGAATTAGACATTACCCTAGAAGCGCACACACAGATTCCTACCGCAGGGCGAAAAACATTCATAAAAGCATATCAGCATAGGCACCAGGGGTCTCGAATCGACCGGAAATGGAGTGGATCTGGATTGGACTTACCTCCTTCCTTGCCTCGCACGCGCACCAGTAGTCGTACGACGAACTCGCCAACGCAGCAGTAGCAAAAAAATCCCAAGCCGACGAGAAGAACCAGAGGGGCACCCCCGAGCACCAGATCCGCCGGCGGCGCTCGTGCTACGGCACCCGATCCAGAACTCCAACCGTCGCGAGATTCATCTCCGCCCCTCCTCCCCGAACAACAATCCTCGATGCGAGTCCTGTCAAACAAGTCGGCGAAAATGTTCATCATCAGATCCGCGAAAAAAAATGGCGGGACATCGCTGAATCTCTGATAGAGACCTCACCTCTGTTAGGTTCGCCGCGGGGGGTCGCCGGCGGCGGCGCGAGGAGGAGCACGAATCGCCTCGGAATCGCCGGTCGCCGCGCGAGAGAGAGAAACCCTAGAGACGGGATGGGAATGCGAGAGGAGAGGATAGAAATGAACGGGCTGGGAATGCGAGTGGATAGAAATGAACGGGCGCGGTTCCCAGAATTTGAACAGTTGCTTCTGACAAGTGGGCCCCGCGACTGAGTGAACGCGTGCGCGGCGCGTCCCGAGCGGAGTGGGGCGCGCGGTGGTTCGCCCGCCGCACGTGTGCGGGCCGGCTGGGCTGGCTCGCTTCGTGTCAGCCTGCTTTAACAAAGTCTTTGCCATATGATAAATGAAGTCACGGATGTATGGCTGGTCAACGTCGACCGGTGGTACTAATATGTTTGAATATTTCATATTTGATTATAATATTTTCGCATATACTATAGCAATGTGAGGGCTATAATATATTGAAACAAATTAAATAAGGCATACTAATACAGAATTTACTTTGTGATAATCACAATCTTACTTGTTTGCATGGTACAAAAAGTTTTAGCACACGCACACATATATACTATTCTCTGCATCTACATCTCTCTATATATATGCACTACTAGACTTCATATGAAAAAAATTCCGCGAGCACTGAGAGCTAGCACATGTTGCCCCTTCAACAATACTTATGGGTATAAAGGGATGTTTGGTTGGCAGCCATTGAATGCCGCGGGAACAGTAATTTCTCCATGCTACAGTAATTTGTGAGGCGTGCACAATGGCCGCCGCGGGTTTGTGGCGAGCCACGCCATGGCGTGGCGGTCCGTGGCCACCAACCAAACATGCCCTAAATCTGCCTAGCGATAATATGAAAGAACATGGCAGGAGATTAGGGGTGGCTTATTAGTCCCTACCGATACCATGGTTTAAATTTTATGTCCCCTCGCATCACATTTCGTCATTTCATACTTGCTATCTTTATGCATCTTTACTTTCAAAGAATAGTATCTTGATATGATTGATTATATCACTAGGCCAGAAACGATTTGTCATGGCACTAGCAAATTAGCGTGCTGGCGGGTGCAACTATGAACCGCTAGCAAAGTGGGGCGCAGGCGCGCCGGGACAACGAACCGCCGAGATAGAAGCATCACTGCTGGCGGGCGACATAATCCACCCACCAGCACAAATGGTACTATTTATGCTGGCGGACGAGTTATGTCGACCGCCAGCATAGAAGGTTTAGTAGGGGCGGCCTACATAAGCCAACCGCCAGCATAAATGGTCCCATTTCTGCTGGCGGGTGACTTATGTCGACCGCCAGCATGGATCTTTACTACTGGCGGTTTTCATATGCACCCGCCAACACAGTGAAGCTGAAAATAGCTTGAAATTGATACAAGTTACCAATATTTTAACATGCATGGACAACAACAACAAGTAAAATTCAAACTGAAATATCAACACAAACAACACCTTAGAAAGATTTATTTCATACAAACAACATGCATTGCATGATGACAAATGTTTCAAAGCACACTTAAAACCAACACAAATTAAAGTACAATACATTAGGGGCCTCACTCACAAATCAACACAACTTTGCCTCACTCAAATTTCTTTGACGATCACCGTGATATAGCTACCAAGCACTAAACCTATTATCAAGACCACAACAGCGATGATGGTGCCCCGCATGCGAATCCTTGATTTTTGTTGCGCTTATTCGATAGCCAATTTCCGCCATAATGTCAATAAGTTGCCCTCTATGGTCCGCAAGTTCAAGCCTCGTTTCATTACTCGCTATCTTCAAATCACTCATCCCCACCTTCGCATCGAAATGACACACTTCATCCGATTCCATTGTTCCGAAATTCCGAATTTGCTAGTGGTGGCTCCCGCACCTCTTGCCCCGTGGATACACAACACTAGACGGTTGTGCCGCTCCTCGTGCCGGCGTTGCACGAACTAAACCGTTCGAACGACCGATAGTTTGGCGGCGGCAAATGAGGGTGAAAATTTTTCAAATGGTTGATGTATTGATTTTCAAAATAAACTTCCTGACATGAATTAGGGTCCCCCTAAAAGAATAAACAACAAATGTGACTTCCATCAATAAATTGGATAATTCTATAGACATAAAATTATATCAACCAAATCATTAATAATCAACAATTGTGGATAATTCTATATCTACCGAATCAATAATAATCAACAAATCTACTAATATTATATCAACCAAATCATTAATAATCAACAAATCCAACTAATATTATATCAACTAATAATCAACTAATAATCAACAAATCCTACTACTATTATATCAACCGAATCAGTACTAATAAAATGAATTAGGGCATGAGATGAAAAACAAACCAAGTGGTTGTTCGGGAACTTGTAGATGATGCTATTTGTCTTGGTGGTCTTGTACCAAATTAACCGGAGCCGACACGACGGGCAGATCAGGAGGGGGAGAGGCACGAACTGGCTAAGGTTCGGCGCGATCGAGCTGCTCGCCATGCGACGGCGGTGAACCTGCTCGACGTCGGTCGAGGAACTGGAGGTTGAAGAGTGGGTCGACAGTTTGCGGACGGCGGCAGCTGAGGCGCGGCGGCACGTGGGAGAAGCTCACGCACGAGCGGCGGTGGCAGGGGGTAGGTCGGTTGCGGCTGCTTGCGGCGGCGGCAGCTTGCGGCGGCGGCAGCTTGCGGCGGCGGCTAGGGTTGCTAGCGAGTGTGTGAGTGAGTGAGTGAGTAGTTGAGTCAAACCGCGTTAGGACCGAAGATATTCAGACAAGTGTGCTGGCGGTTGTCTTAACAGCCCGCCAGCAGAGGCATCAGTGCTGGCGGGTGGCTTAATAGCCCGCCAGGAGAGGTATCAGCGCTGGCGGTCAGCTTATGCCACCCGCCAGCATAAATGGACACAGTGCTGGTGGTCAACATTAGGCACTGCCAGTGCAGAGAATCACCCGAGGGGGCGTCAGGCCCTCGAGCGAGGCGGTGATGCGCCCGAGGGGGCGTCAGACCCTCGAGCGAAGCGAGTGTGTGAGTGAGTGAGTGAGTGAGTGGTTGAGTCAAACCACATACCGACCGGAGATATTCCGACAAGTGTGCTGACGGTTGGCTTAAGAGCCCGCCAGGAGAGATATTAGTGCCGGCGGTTGGCTTAAGAGGACCGCCAAAGATAAATGTACACGGTCGTGTGGCAAATACGTATAGCACAGAGATTACTGCTGGCGGTTTCCTTATGCCAACCGCCAGCACTGTGTCTTCTATAAGTATAGACCAGCCCCTTCTTCCCAGCAACCTTCCAATGGCATTGTGCCCGAGAGGAGCTCGGGAAAAGCTCCAAAAACACCAAATCTAGGGGGGATTTGCTCTTGGTTTTCTTAGAGGAGGTGGCTATATAAGGTGAGTTTGTGCTATTTTAACCTTAGTTTTCTCCTTTTATTAATGATTTCTATGTAGTTAGGGATCTAGATCTAGACCTAGGGTTAGCTAGGAGAGAGAGGGGAGTGAAGAGAGATATTGATTTAGATATTTATTTTTTAAATAGCTTTAGATTTAAATTATATTTAATTATTATTGCAATTATAGAAGCAAGTATACATATTAAATTATTAGTTTGTAATTAAAATTATTATCTTCAATAATTAAATTTATAGAATTTAGTTTTGTTTTCGTTTTTTACATATTAATTAAATGAAGCATAGAGCATACTGAGTTTATAATTAATATAATTACTTTTATAGGTGTTATTTAAGATGGAACATAGAGCGTGGATGTATGGCATACGGAGAAATTCGTCTACATTCTTGACAGAGTTAACAAACTTTCTTGAGGTTGTGCAAAAGCATGCCCAAATTTCTAGGACCAAGCAAATACATTGTCCATGTTGTGATTGTTGCAACAAAATTGTTTGGGAAGATATTAATGCCATCAAGATGCATTTGATAAAGCGTGGTTTTGTGAAAGGATACAAAACTTAGTCCCACCATGGTGAAGCAGAAAGTACTTTCAACAATGCAGACATCGGCATCAGGTATGATGAAGTGGGTGATGAAGATGCAGATGAAAATGATAATGTCATGACGGATGATGCTTTTGGCTGTGAAGATCAAAATGATGATCAAACAGATGCACCACAGGTGGACGAGGAATGTGATGTTGATATGGAAGAAATGTTGCGCCACATTGAACCGGAGGTGTTGCTAGGGAGTGCTAAAGGGTTAGAAAATTTTGAGACACTAAAGAAGGCAGCAAAGGACCGTATGTATGAGGGTTGTGGGAAGGAGTGGACCGTGTTGCGTTTCATGCTCCATCTTCTGATTGTGAAGGCAAAATTTGGATGGTCGGACAATAGTTTTAACGAACTCCTTACTTTGTTGGCCAATCTACTCCCGAAGCCTAACTTGGTCCCAAGAAACACATATGAAGCAAAGAAGATTATCAACCCATTGAAGATGCGAGTGCAACGAATACACGCATGTAGGAACCATTGCATATTGTACCGCGGTGACTATGCAGAACTAGAGAAGTGTCCAAATTGCGATGCTAATCATTACAAAAGTAATGCCGATTTTGTTGTGGAACGGGTCATTGCATCTAAAGGCACGAAGAGGAAGGTTGGTGGAAAGAAAAGTGTAATTTCTCAAGTTGAGGAGGAGTATAGTATTGGTACTGACACTTGCTACTCAATGTAAAGTCCCCGCAATGGTGATGTGGTACTTGCCGATGGAGGATCGTCTAAAGCGATTGTTCTCGAACCCAAAGACCGCCGAACTAATGACTTGGCACACGGATCGCCCGCAGAAGTCCGATGGGAAGCTTCAACATCCTTCGATGCTCGGCGATGGAGGACCTTTGATTCCAAGCACAAAGAGTTTAGAGAAGAAAAAAGAAATATAAGGTTCGCATTAAGTACGGATGGTATGAATCCATTTGGTGAAAGAAGCAGCGACGCACAACACATGGCCAGTGTTGATGACCATATACAACCTCCCCCTGGCTATGTCACAAGAGAAAGTTCCTTTTGCTTACCATTCTAATCCAAGGACCGAAGCAACCTGGTATTGATATAGATGTCTTCCCGGAGCCATTGATGGAAGAAATGGAGAAGTTTTGGAAACATGGGGTTGAGATGTGGGATGAGTACAGAAGGGAGACATTCACACTTAAGGCAATTATCTTTGTTACCATTAATGATTACCCCCGCCCTATTTTCTTTGTCGGTTAGAAAAAAGGAAAAACGAAGTTGTGTAGTTTGTTTGAATGGTACAATATCCGTGTACCCGAAAGGATCTCGAAGACGGTGTATATGGGGCACGGACGCCGGCTACTAAGGACTCACAAGTACCGTAAGATGGCGGACTATTTCGATGGAAAGATTGAGAAGTACTCTTTTGCCCCACAACCGGCCACCGGTAGAACCGTATTTGACATGTGTCGAAGGTCAAGTTTAAACTTGGTAAGAAATCAAAAGGTGATAATTCAAAAGGGGGAAGGAAGGAGGAATCCGAAACTACGAGAAAACATTGATGTGCCTTTCAAGAAGATGTCTATCTTTTTTAAGTACTTGCCATACCGGGAAGATTTGACGGTGCGCCATGCCATCGATGGGATGCATCTTCAAAAGAATGTGTTTGAAAGCACAATGGGATTCTTAGGCTTAACGGGAAAGCTAAAGGACGGACTGAAGTCGCGTAAGGATCTTGTTGACCTAAAAATTAGGCAAGAACTTCACCCACAACCACGTCCTAATGGTAAGCAGTACCTTCCACCTTCTAGCTTCAACTTAACACAACATGAGAGGTTGGTTATCTGCAAATGCTTGCGCGGGCTGAAAGTGCCAACCGGATTCTCATCCAACATCCGATCATTGGTCTCGTTGAAGGACATGACGTTTATTGGTTCTAACTCTCATGACTGTCATGTGATGATTACTTTTTTTCTCGCGATTGCGATCCGAGCTATCAAACCAATATTCCTTAAGATGGTCATCACATGGATGTGCTACTTTTTCAACGTCATTTCGCAGAAAGTGGTAGATTGTGTAGAGTTGGCAAGACTTCGACCGTTTATGTCGAAACTCAAGCCCGGCTCGAGATGTGCTTCCCCCCCGTCATTTTTTGATATCATGGAACATCTAATGATCCACATGGTCGAGCAAATTACTGAACTAGGACCTATGTACTTTCATCGATGTGGACGTACGAACGGTTCATGTCGATTCTCGATGGATACATGAGAAACAAGGCATTTCCGAGAGGGAAGCATGATCGAGAGCTACCATACGAAGAGAGAGTGTTAATTGTTGCATAGACTACATAAATATAAGAGAGCGATCGAGTTTACGGAATCTCGACACGAAGGCGGATTGTCGGGGAAAGAGACCATTGGAAGGAAAAGATTCATTGACGAGGACAACCAACAACCGGAGAAAGCACATGCTAGTGTTCGCAACAACTTGCAATACGGGAGCCATTTATCGTGCAACACGAAAATGAGATTCGTGAGGAAAATGATAGTCGGACCGAGGATTGGGTCATCAAAGAGCAAAAGCATCGTTTCCCATCATGGTTAAAGGAACATGAGCATCTATTTCATGGAAATTCCATAGATGACACAACGTTGACTAGGTTGGCGGCTGGTCCATCAAGCAATGTTACCTCATGGCAAGCATACGAAATTAATGGGTACACCTACTATACGAAGGCGAAAGACAACAAAAGTGTTGCGTATCAAAATAGTGGTGTTCGCATAGATGCGATTGATAAATCCGGAAACAACATCACTTACTACGGGTTCATAGAGGAAATATGGGAACTTGACTATGGAGAGAATATCAGGTTCCCCGTGTTTCGGTGCCAATGGGTCAAACACCCGAATGGCGTCACAGATGACAATTATGGATTGACACTTGTAGACCTTGCTAATGTCTGTTACAAAGATGATCCATGGGTACTCGCCGAGCGTGTTGCACAAGTTTTTTACATAGCTGATCCTATGAATGTGAAGAAGCACATTGCCATCTCCGGAAAACAAAGAATTCTAGGAGTAGAAGGTGTAACTGATGTTGAGGATTACAATCAGTTCGAGGAACTAGTCTTGTTCACAGATCACGAGAAGAGAATAAAAAAAATTGAAGCCACCATTCCTAAATCAGAGAAGCCATGGTTACGTACAGACTGTGATGGGAGAATTGTTAAAGGATAAATTTGACCGTATTAGTCGGGCTTGATGTATCACTTGTACGACTTTATATAATTAGTGTTGTTGTAAGACTTTCAATCAATTTAGGAGAGTTTTGGAATTAAGTTTTGATGAAATGAGACTCTCCTCCTGTACATAAATTCAAATTATGGAAATTATGGTTTCAATTAGTGTTTGAACACACCCCCTATACTTAAATTGAAATATTTTATGTTACATTGGGAAGTTTCAATGAAATTTGAATAATTTAAGCCCCTGTTTCAAATTTTGCAAATTATGGAAAAACACTATGCTGGCGGTTATCATAAGTCAACTGCCCAAAGATAGTGGTTTGCCAAAATTTGAAAATTTGAAATCCTGGCTTGAAAATGTTCAAAACTATTTGAAACTTCCAAAACTTATCATAAAATATTTGAATTTATTTATAGGAGGTGTTTTGTTATAAGAATAGGTTTGAATTTGAAAAGTTTAGTTCAAATGAGACCCTAGGGTCAAACAACCTATAACTCATTAGGTTTATGAACCTATTTGAACTAACCTTTTCTAACTAGGACTTATTTTACAAATAACACACCCCCTATACTTAAATTGAAATATTTTACGATACATTGGGAAGTTTCAATGAAATTTGAATAATTTAAGCCCCTATTTCAAATTTTGCAAATTATGGAAAAACACTATGCTGGCGGTTATCATAAGTCAACCGCCAGCATAGTGGTTTGCAAAATTTGAAAATTTGAAATCCTGGCTTGAAAATGTTCAAAACTCTTTGAAACTTCCAAAACTTATCATAAAATATTTGAATTTATTTATAGGAGGTGTTTTATCATTTGCATTAGAAAAGCTTTGCATTTGAAAAATTAAGTTTGAATTCTTTCATATCACAACGCTGGCGGGCGCTTATGATAACCGCCAGCGGGAATTCTCACCACTGGCGGTTGCTTATGTGACCCGCCTGTGGTAAGGTTCACCGCTGGTGGTTAGTTTATGTGACCCGCCAGTGGTGAGTCCATCTATATATACACGAGACACGGTCTCGAAAATTTTCTAAGTCTGGCGCTAATACGAAACGACGCCGTGAGGCTGCCAAATTTTCCCGCGGAGCGCCGCCGTCGTCCCCGACCACCGCCGCCCCTCTGACCACCCCGCTGTCATCCAGGAGTGCCCGGCCCACTTCCACGAGCGCCCCGCCGTCATCCGTGAGGGCCCCGCCATCTTCCGCGGTCGCCCCGCCGCCCCTTCTCCCGTGGACCACCGCCACGCCATCGTCCGCGCGCGGTCGCCCCGCCGCCCCGCCGACCGAGCGCCACCGCCCCTCTTCCCTACCGGGATGGCGTCCTCCTCCCCGCCGGCCGCTTCCCCAACCGCCGGCCGGGACCCGCCGGCGACCGCTCCGCCGCCGCCGCCGGCCGCCGCCGCCGCCTCCGCCGACGCCGCCGCCCCCGCCTCCGCCGACAGCGCCGCCCCCGCTCGCCACCGACAACTCATCTCCTCACCGCTTGGGACGCATGGAGGCGGGGGATAGGACCGGCGGCGCCGCCCCCGCTTGGTTGGTGTTTTTTTTCTTTTTTTTTTTCAAAATGCAATTACATGAGTTTAATTTGTGGATAAATAGATTGTGGATAATTGCAATTACATTGATTGTGGATGAATAGATTTAAAAATGTTACAAATGGACTATGGATTTTATTTTATTAATTTTGTTGTATAAATAAAGGGATGATGCATTTTGTATAAATAAATGGATGATGCATTTTGTATAAATAAATTTATTATAAGTAAGCACTATGGATTGTGTCTAATTTTTAAATAGATTTATTATATAAAATGGACTATGGATTTAATTTTATTAGTTTTGGTGTAGAAATAATGAAATATGGAATATGGATTGTTGATAAATAGATTTTTTTATAAAAATGGATTGTTGTATATATATGGACTATGGATTATTGTATAAATATGGACTATGGGTTATCTATGATCAAATGTTAACAGTGAACAATCTGGTGAGGAGGAATCTAGTGATAGTGATATAATTGGAGACTATGAAACTCCCTCTGAGTACGAACCAAGTGAACCACGACCTCGTAGGCGTCCCGAAGATGATGATGTTGATTACGAACCAAGCGATAATGAGGTCTGCAGGCACATTCACTCAACTTAATGTTTGTTTATTCAATTAAGATATACTTTAAATAGTGTTTTATGTGTAGAACAATGACCGATCCCCGCGCCGACGTCGTAGAGCATCTAACATTCGTGCCCAAGAGGCGAAGTCATTTCGGAACCGTAACCTTCGGGTACTACTAGTTCTAGTAACCCGAAAAGGAAACATGGTCATAGAAGAAGAAACCGGATCTCTCCGAAAGAGGACAACTTGTGATAGAACAAACTGGGTGACAAAGGTGAGCCCGTCGAACCTAAGGGGATAGCGCTAGGTTTCGAAACATCGTCGGTGCAATTGTCGGAGACCAATTGGCGTCTTGGATCACAACTACTAATTGGAAGACAGTCCCTAAGGCTACGAAGGATGTATTATGGGCCAAAGTGAAAGAAAAATTTGTTTATCCGGAAGGTACGGAAAATGCAGTAGAACTTTTGCCGAGGGCCTTTGTGGAAGAGCTCTTAGGAATTGGAGGTCTACACTTAATACCGAATTTGTCCGGAAAGGAAAGGATGCTAGGGATGTGTATGGTAACATTCCGCTAGCGATCCGGGAACAATTCGTAGATCGGACGAAGACGACGAAGCGTAGCTCGAGCGTCCAACAAAAGGAGAAGGCTATGAAAGCCGCCGAGAACCCCAATCACTTGGGTTCGGAGGATATCTTTGCGCAAAATGGCAAAATGGAGGAAGGAGGAAGAAGAAAGGCGGGTAGCTGGTTTACCAACTATTTTTGAAGGCATGGATGAGCGTAGCAGGAATTGGATCCTTACTCGAGTTTCAGCTATAGCACCTGACGGTAATGTTTCATTCCAGAAGCCCTCAACAGAACAAATTTATCGGAAGCTGGAAGAACTTGCGGAATTGCAAAAGAAAGGTCTTTTCGTGCCCGACAGGGAGAAAGATATGCTATCCCCCGCGATCAGAACGCCTGAGCACCCTGGACGTGTTCAAGGGATTTCTTCTACCTTGCCCTGGGGTAAAGCATTTCGTGAACACCGGTCAAGTTATAAAAAGCGAGACTCGTTATAAGAAGAAGCTTGAAGACAAGATGAGAGAAATTGCCAAGCAAGAATTGATAGGCTTCTTCATACAACAACAACAACAACAAGCTTCTATTGGGCCAAGTGCGAGAATCTAGTATCCGGTGGTTCTGGGACGGGTTCCTCCAAATTTGATGCTTGACCGGATCGGAGCCATCCCGACTCCAAGTAGTGTTGGTTCTATTGCTATCGCCAAGCATCCCGTGGATGACATTGTAGAGGATACACCATGCAAATTGGTTATTCCATATGGAAGAAAACTAGATAAGTTTCGAGAAGTTGGGACAACCATGGCACTAACGGGTCGTGTGTTTCCGAATCCACCACCGCCGCAGTACGCATGGGTTCAAGTTGTTTCGGTTTCTGATGAATCGTGCGAGATTGATATCCCTACTGAGGATGGGATCGCGCTTCTCGGTGATGCGAGGAACCAATTCATATTGTGGCATCGTTGAGATACCAAGTCCCCGCTTGCAACCTAGCCAAGAACGAGTACCCCCCGGGATCCGGATATCGCAATGGTCGGGTACACGATGGGTGGGGAACATGGAGGCGGTAACAATGACAACATGATGGTTGTGGAGCGAGGAGTTGACGATAATGACAACAACATGCCACAAACTCCTCCGGCATCGGGGGCGGGGGCGGGGTATCATCATCTCCGAAATCCGATCCAAGACCACAAACTCCTCCGACATTAGGGGCGAAGGCGGGGACATCATCTCCGAAATCCGATCAAAGACCACAAACTCCTCCGACATCGGGGGCGAGGGCGGGGGGCACCACCATCTCCTCTCGCCATGTCCAAGACCACCATCTCCTCCTCCAGCAACCAAGACGCCAACAACAATACATCGGATGATAAACTCATATGAACCAAAGACAAAATCATCTGATGTTGACTTGTTCTTGAAAGTACTGAAGAATAAACCTAAACTGGCTCCAACATCAGGTAAAGAATCACCTAATGTTCAAGTACTAAAGAAGGCACCGGATGAAAAGTCTTTATCCCGCACCTCTTTACAAAAAAAAAAAGAAGGAACACATAAGTATGTTTTCATCGGATGAGGTGCCCGACAAGTATGAGCATGGCAAACCATTCTTGTTTAGGTGGCAACCGAACGAAGGGCCGTCGAATTAATGAGGCTGCATACTTGGATCATGCACGCCATGAAGCAAGGCATTAACACTATCACCGCCAATCTCCCGAAATGGGTGTTCAGTAGCTCTTATGACCGGAAGGTTGCAATCGATTTCCCCGATTTGCATGCGATGTTCCGTCGTGAAAAACTCGACATCAATCTCGTCACCATTTGGTCCATGTAAGTCAACATCCCTATACGACATCCAAATCTATTCCATATGTATTGTTATTACCATCCTAAATAAACATTTTTGCAGGGATGCAAGCGTCTGATGAAAAGAAAACAAATGGGAGGTGGAAGGTAGCATTTATTGACCCGCAACAAGTAACCAAATCACAACACACGTTCATAATGAGGGATGAACTAAGAAAGAAAATAGAGGAAGAAGCAAAGACACAAGAAGAGAAAGAAAAATTAATAAAGAATTACGAGAAAGCTAAACTTCACGAGGTGTCTGTATACATTTCAACGGTCATGAGGAAAAACCAACATAAGGATTCTATCAAGTTTGCTTACAATTTTGAGTAAGATCCTTTAAATAACTATTTCATCATTTGCCTTCATTTTTTAGTCTATTTATATTAATTATTTTAATTTTATGCGGTGATCATTTCATTTGCTTTCACATGTGTCCGAAGTTGGGAAGCGTGGGGGTCTTCGACTCATTACACTATTCATCGTCTTCTTACAAGACAATCATTGATATTATAAAAAAGTAAGACAACTAAGTGCAATATATAATCACTAATGCATGCGTGTATCAACTATATTTCAAATTGTATTACTAACTTATGTTTTTATATCCTTAAAGTGCGTATAGGCTATACATACTCAATGGCGGGGATCACAAGAAGGAAAAATTGGTGATACGCAATGCCAAATGGGTAAGAACACTTCTGTTAATAAGTATCAATCATTTTTATCAGAGTTGGTACACTTCTGTTAATTAGCATCGATCATTTTTTATTTGGTTGCAGTGCTACAAACAACCTCCTGGCAGTGTACTATGTGGATATTATGTGTGTGAGGTTTTGAGAAATAATGGGAGGTACCGGACGAATCCTGAAGACGTAAGCCTCTAGTTTGTACACAACTATGTATGTGCTAATTATGGTCCTGATGGTAATGCATAACAATCTTCATTTATTGTGTTTACGTGCAGATGCCTACCATTGACAAATCATGGGGGCAACTTGGTGACAATCAAATCACCAACATTTGTGCGGACATGGCGAGATTCATCCTCCATGAGATTTGCCACGAGGATGGAGAATTCTTCGATAAAGAAGGAGTTTTGACATTAGATGATGCAGAAAGGTTACGTAGATGGGTGTCGTAGGGTTATCTATTATGCACAATGTTTTGTAATGTGACTTATGTATATATTTTTATTTTAGTTTGGATTGTGTGTTTGTGAGACATATATTTGGATTTGGCGGTTAAATACAAATTAAATTACTATAAATTAAAGTGAATTTAGCATACAAATGCCAATGTGAAAAAAATAATAGACGAAAATGACAAATTATATACAAATAATAAACAATTATGGGGAATTATATAGGAAATGGGAAAAATGCTTTCTGTGCCGGGCGGTCTAAGCAACCGCCATCAAAGATGAATTTTGTGCCGGCGGGCGTCCTAAGAAACCGCCAACAGTGATGGCATTTGTGCTGGCGGGCTGCTTAAGTAACCGCCAGCGCTGATGACATTTGTGCTGGCGGTCGTTTAAGTGACCCGCCAAAGACAAATGGCTCTCGTGGCCGGCGGGCCGTTCACCCGCCAGCACAAAGGGCCATTTCTACTGGCTCAAAGTTGCTGGCGGGTGCCTCGCCCGCCAGCAAAAACCGGTTTTAGCCGCCAAGACAAATCGTTTCTGGCCTAGTGTATGTTGCAATACTCTTTGGGATGAGGATTTCATAATCGATCAAAACAAGTTGCACATCTCGACAACATGATCGAGTTTATATTTTAATCAATAGATTGAAAATTTAGATCTTAATTTTGCTCAATTCACCCCTTCTCTTAGGCTACTAGCACCAATTTTTCTCAGTGGGCCTTTTCTATTTTCTAATTATGTATTTTTTCGAATGTAGCCCAGCCTATAAATTGTGGTGTGGGTGGTTCATCATCTCTCATGCTGGCTCCTCTTCCTCCAGATATAGCCATGTGTTGTAGTGTTGCAATTTTCACCGGTTCCGTAGACATTGAACATTCAAACCGGTTCATATGAAATTTATATGAAATATGATCAATGTTTAATCTTTACTGATCGGCGAACAAATTAATTTTGGACTACAAAATAGTTGGTTCAAGTTCTAGAACAAGTGATTTCGAGGTTTTAGAATATTTGATCTTTGATCTCTAGAAAAAGTTACCTGGTCCTCTTTTTCTTATATTTACAGTGTCGCTTAATGTCAGTCATTTTATTAATTGTTTATGTATGTTGTCAGTCATTTTAATTAAAATCAACCAATATTTGTTCTTTAAGTCAGTCATTTTAATTCTAAGGGCAACCTAACTGGCATCTAATAAATGCATCTAAATGCAATTTTATTTAAATAAAATCAACCAACTTTTCCTATACTGAATTTCTTGTTAAGAAAATAAAATATTGGAAAATTTTCAAAATCCCAAGGAAATATTTTTTTAATTTTTCTTTCTACTGAGTACTGACATCCTGAAATTTATTCAGGGTGTGGCATCTGATCATTGGACCACTTGTAGAACGGAATAAAGATAGTACTATGGAGGGTTGACATTATTGGCCATAGCAGTGTGGTTGCTGGAATTGGGTTTGAAACTGGTATTTTGAATATATTCCCTCACATAGAAAATGTATTCAAAAAGCAACGCGCCACAAGATCGAAAAGGGAAAAACAACAATGAGTTCCAAATCCAATGGTACCAACAATGAGAAATCAGTCCACCAATGTATAAATTTCTTATACAAAAATTTAGAGGCTTGTTTTGGATGGAATGGTTTGGCTATTGTTTCACAACGGGAAAACCCGTGTTTTCCGTGCGTCAAAATCTTTGCCGTGCGTTTTATTTCGGGCGCACGACAAAGAGCTTGTTTGCCGTGCGTTTTTTATATAGCGCACGGCAAAAAAACGCACGCCAAACAAGTTGTTTGTCGTGCGCCTGGAGAAAACGCACGGCAAAGATCTTGTTTGCCGTGCGTTTTTATTATAGCGCACGGTAAAGTATTTTTCTCCCCCTACGCATTCCGAGTAACCCAAATGTAATTCTTTTAAAAATACTTTGTCGTGCGCATTATTTTCGACGCACGGCAAACTCATGTGTTTGCCGTGCGTTTTTATTATAGCGCACGGCAAAGTATTTTTTTACCTATTTTCCCTAGGTCCCAAATCCAATTACTCCTAAAAAACTCTCGACACCTTTAAATATTTTTCAAATCTACGCATACAACATGTGATACATCATGTCAAAATTTGGTAGATTCTTGTAGTCATTTGCTATATTTAACTAATTAATTATATTTCAAGCAATTTTTTCGAAAGAAGTCAAATTTGAACTACAAGTGATGCAAACAATAGAATAAATTGAGTGGAAAATGATATTCATGTTATTTAGCATATTTTAAGACCATTTTCATGAAATCAAAAGAAACTTTGAACATCTTGACTAGGAAACACGACCATGATCTTGTGTCCAAATGATTTGAAAATTCTAAAAAAATATAAATAAAATTTAAAAATTATGAGAATTGTACATATCTCATGATATCATATGTGAACGCTATAGTAAAAAATATGAATGAGTTTTTAATATTTTGTCATGTACGATGGTTAGAAATCTAGACATCTCCGATGAAGTTCCATAGAGTTACGAAAGATATGGTTAGATTTGTAAGCGACGCGACCTTCAAATTGCATTTTGACTTCAAAACTTGTTTGTATAAGCAATAGGACATCATAACTTAATTTGTGTTAATTTTCTAATTTTTTCAAATTTATTTGATATTTTTATGAATTTTATAAATTGTTGAAATCTGTGTTTGCCGTGCGCACTATTAAAAAACGCACGGCAAAGAGGTATTTGCCGTGCGTCTTTGCTAAAACGCACGGCAAAGAAAACCACTTTGTCGTGCGTGATAGTCAACGCACGGCAAACACACCCGGCCCCACCTACACAGCCAAGCCGGCACTCACACCGTCCACCCGCACCCACGGCCCCACCTGCCAGTCACTCCCGTACACCCCGGCCTCCCCGCGCCTACGACGAATATGGGGCGTCGATCGTCAGATCGGACGGACCAAAACCACCCCGCCATCCATATAAAAGCGCCCCCAGCCTCCCAAACCCTACCGCCGCGCCCCCGCCACCCGGCGCCCCCTCCCCCCGCCCCCTCTCACCGGTCGGCGCCTCTCCTCCACCTCTCCCGGCGCGCATCCCGGTGCTCCTCCCTCTACATGGCGGCCGGGATCCGGCGACGCGGGCATGGGATCCGACGGGCGGCGCGTGGCCGGCCCCGACGGGCGGCGCGCGGCCGGCCCCCCCCACGAGCCGCGCATGGTCGGCCCCGACGGGCGGCGGGCGGCCGGCCCCCACGAGCGGCGCCTGGCCGGCCCCCACGGGCGGCGCACGGCCGGCCCCCCCACGGCGCAATGGCGGGTTCGGCGGCGGTGCCGGGGAGCCTTGGCGGCGGCGGTGGAAGACAGAGATCCGGCGCCCAGGGCCTCTGCGTCGGCCATCATGCTCGCCGGCCTTGCCGGATCCAGCAGCCATGTAAGTCATCTATCTATCTCTCTCTCTCTCTCACTCACTTGCTATTTTGGCTCCGGGTGGTGGCGACGGTGGGTGATGATGGTGGTGTAGCGGTGGGTGGTGGCGGCGGCGGCAGTGGCAGTCGCGGCCACTCCTCTGCGACGACGGGATCCGGCGGTGGCGGCTGGTGTGGCGGGGTGGTGGAGGGTAGTGGTGGCGGCGTGGACCTTTGTATTTTTTTATATTTTTCAAAAATGTTTGCCGTGTGCCGAAGAAGACGCACGACAAAGAAAGAAATTTAGGTTTTCTCGCTTTACAAATTTCTTTGCCGTGCGCCGTCGTGCGTGTGTTAAAAAACGCACGGCAAAGTCACTTTACCGTGCAAAATGCCGCCGTGTGCGCTTTGCCGTGCGTTTCCGTGAAAACGCATGGCAAAAACTTTGCCGTGCGTTTCTTGCCCTTCGCCGTGCGTCCGTCCGAGACGGACGCGAAGGCCGGGTTTCCCGTAGTGTTTTGCATGCTGATCTTCATGCCGTGTCTAGATGTTTGCGAGTTAAGTGGCGATGCGCAGGGTGCCTCACCCATTTCATCTCTGTAATAATATTGAAGCGGATCAGCTAGCTTTTGGTTACAGATTATATACGTCCAAAATGTAACGACCTTTGTACATTTGCGCACGATGAAGCTGAAATCAGTACATTAAATTATCGTCGCTCTTCTTTTTTCGGGAACGTGTCTAAGCACGTTTGTCATTATAAAGGCCCTGTATCTCTTCTAGGAATCCCAATGCAAGTAGGAGAACGACATGCAAAGAAAAGGGAGGCCACGCCAAATTGTACGTAGGATCACGCTACAGCCACGGGGTCCTCAAATGCCCATTTTTCAGCCCTTCTAGACCTCTTCTGACTCTGAATTAATTCTGCACATCGTCAGCATCAAACTCTCAATAGTCTCAACCGTCCAGGTCCAGTACGTACGTGACCTCAAAATCAAATGATTCTGTGGCACCTCTGCTGTGCACACCAGTACACCACCACACCTATAAATACCCCTTGATCGCTCACTAAACACATGCAATCAACTTCGTGACAACTTTGCAAAAGATTTGCACCAACTCACAGACACGATGGTCGCCGGGAGCATCACCGAGGACGTCGCGATGGCCGTGCCGGCCGAGCTGCTGTGGAAGGCGGGCTTCTCCCACGACGCGTCCACCATGCAGAAGGCCTTCGCCGGCATGGTCGACGCCGTGGAGATCAACGGCGACGGCGGGCCTGGGAGCCTCATCACCATGAAGTTCAACCCAGGTATACCCAACTTATTAGGGCTACGCCGCCGGCGTGTCGCAAACGGCCGGCGACCTTGATTGATCAACCTTTTTTTTCCTTCTTTTCACAGGCGTGGGTGCGGCGACGGTGCTCAAGAGCCGGCTGGTGGCGCGCGACCATGCGGCGCGCGTGATTAGCTGGGACGAGGTGGTGGTGGTGGGCGGCGAGACGGCGGCGCAGTTCAAGTCGCAGGTGGTCCAGGTGAAGGTGGTGCCGGCCGGCGAGGGCGCCTGCGTGGCCAAGGTCACCGTGGAGTACGAGCTCCTCGGCGGCGCGCCGCTGTCGCCGGAGGACAAGGCCAAGCTCGTGAAGGGCTACGTCGGCCTCATCAAGAAGGCGGAAGAGAACATCGTCGCCCGCCCCGGCGAGTTTGCCTGAGCTCTGATCACAAGTTCGAATCGCCATATATGTAATAAGAACCGATGTTACAGCATGGTGGATCATGCCAGATTGTGTTTGGTTTAATTTGTTGCCAGTAATAATCAAAGGAGTGTGATGTGCTCCTTTGTTTTGTTTAATCGACAGTGTTTGTTAGGAGAATATATGCAGTACGTCGTGCGTACTCCTACACATCTCAATCTGCTAAGTTCTGAATGGTAGATCCTCTTTACAAGTACATGGGGTAAATAGGCATTGCACAAAAAGCTCTATTTTTACCAAGAACTAGGGGAATCTCACCCGCGTCGTTGCTGCGGGAATTAAGAAAAATGCAATGACCGTAAGAGAGAATTTCGCTAACCTCGCGCGTTTGACCATAAGAGAGAATTTCGGCGACCTCGGCGACCTCGTCGCCGCCGTTGGTAGTTCTTTGATCTAGGTTTGAACACCACGCGTGTTGTTGCAGCCCTAAACCCTAGAGTAATCGGTGTTACCGTGTGTTAGCATGATGACATACTAAAGTCACAGTAGTATTTCACCAAAAATTCACCTAGCTTTATTTGCAGTTTGCACGATTTCTTTTACAATAACATATCTCTCTTATAATAACATTTCCCTTTCACGGATTGTAAGCATCCAAAAGGAACTTTAGAAACCATAACTTACACTTTTTTTAAGCGTTGTTTAGGGGTGGTATCGGGCCTACTCACGTGTTGAATAGCTATTTAGTATAAAATTGATATATTTCATGATGTCAAATGAAAAAAGATTTGTTCGTTATGTTTCTGCTAAGACTATCTACACTGCTATTCCTTTATATTCCTCAATTCTCTCCTATCCTTTTTCTTTCTTCTTTTTTCCTTTTCCATTTCCTTTTTTAATTCTTTTTTTTTACTTTTCGATATACTATACCAACTACCATGGATGGGGCCTATTTGTCATTTTATCAAAATATATTCATATGAGATCTTGTTTTGAAGGATTTATTAAAAGGAATCCAATGATTAAATCAGAATTTAATTTGGTTTTTAAATTTTTGAGTTATAATATTTTTTAGCTAGTTCAAATAATAATGGGGCCACTTGATGTCATTATCTTAGTGGGGTTGTTGAGGTGGCATGCTTGCATGTTGAGAGAACTCCCTAGTGGGGAGCTCCTATATAGGAGTTATAGATTTTTCGGTAATGAAGCAAAAAAGAAAAAAGATTTAGGCTAAGCAACAATCACCGTATATACATGCTCTGGGTAACAAATATTATGACATCACTTATTGATATACCTATTTTTTTGAACCAACAACACAAGATAGTGCGTGTTTCATTGATATAGAAGAAAAAAATACAAGACTATGACCCTGCGAGATCATAGGCAGGAAAAATAAAAATAAAAAAAACAAACTCACCCGGTTGGATTGGGACCTCAACAACCGCTCAACTATACTCATTGACCGGTCGGATTGGGACATCAACACGGCCAAAGACAACTCACATGACGAAAGAGGCACAACAACAGCTACCACCAACCACCGCACTCTTGTAGGCATCGAAACCTCAAAAGTGATCCAATGCTGATAAAGGAGCAGGGGGACAGACACCACCACACCGAGAGGCTACCGCTGTGCAGGACCCAACGCCACGGTGCTGTCGCGCCTCAGCCGATCTCCTGTCGGCATGAAAAACACCGCGCCCAAAGCAATCCAATGCACGGGGGCCTCGCCACATCCACCGTTGGACATCTCTCACGCGTGCGCGAGGACCTCCAACCCGCCACTCAGCACGCCTCTCTCTCTCGTGCTTGGGGACCTCCAAACCCGCCACACGACTCCACGCTTCGGACTCGTTCCAAGAATTGTCATTGAGGTAGTAAGAAGAGGTGCCCCGCCCCAGGAACCGTATCAAGACGTCAGACCACCGCCGAGGTTCGAAATCATCACGTTGCTCCCCCCGCACGAAGCCACCGCCATCAAGCCAGAAGACTGAAAGAAGTTGCCAGCGCCGTCTTCCGATGTTGTACCGCACCAGGTGGAATCAGCCATGCCAAAGCAACCCGCCGCGATCCGCTGCAGGCCAAGTCACCACTAGTTGTCGTTGCGGCAAGCGCCGTCCTTCGACGTTGTCCACACCGCTCTGGCGATTGCCAAGCAACACCAGGCGCCGCAGAACGCTACGAGCAACCGAATGAAAACCAAGTGAAGACCCCCAGTCACCAATAAGAAAGCAGACGTCTTCGTGAGAGGTAGACAACCCCCATGCCGCCTATGCTACGCCAGATTTGTCACCAACGGCCGAAACAACCAAAGACAGCAGGTCGGCCATGCCACGAATCGAACAGTGTCCCTAGAGCCGACGCCTCCAAGGAGGTCGCGACGCCCGCAGACACCGCCATCGAACGTCCAGGAATTGGACTGGGTTTTCACCCAGAGACCGCGTGTGGCAGGGTTTGCAACTCCCCAATGACACCCTCAACAAGGAGAGCGATGCCCGAAGGCGGCGCCGCCGTTCCGCCAGAGTGAATCTAGCAAGGGCTTTAGCCCGGAGCCTCGAACCCCACCGCGCGCGTTCGAGGTAGTAGGCAAGCACAACCACCGTGGCCGCCCCAACCGAGAGACTCCTCTGTCACGGCACCACTCAACCCGGCGTCGCCGAAGCCTTGCTTCACTGTCGCCGAACTCGCGCCAGACATTCGCGTTGGCACCGCGTCTCACTAGGTGTCGCAGCAGCGCTTCACAGAGGCCGTGTAGCGCCCCAGTCGCAGCACCATGCCGCCGCCGGAGAGGTTGGTAGCCGGCCTCACGTCGGAGCCGCAAGCGCGACGTCATCGGAGCCGCAACACGCCATGTCCGCCCGGCCTGCACGCCACCCCAACGCTCGGATGCCGTCACCGCGCCTGTGGTCGTACGTGCGCCGACCTCGGCGACCTCCGCTGTCCCACGCCCGTTGTAGATCCAGCGTCAGACGCGTCGCTGCAAGTGGCAGCCGCGGCCCCGACACCGGCTCGCTTGTCGCAGATCCGGCTGGGGACAGGCCGGATCCTTCTCCTGGGCTGCCGGATCCGGTGTCCCCACCGCCGCCGTCGACTCCTGCCGACGGAGCTCCGGCGTGGGACCGGCCGGACCTCCGGCGTGGGACCGGCCGGACCTCCGGCAGTCCCCTCCGGCGGCGGCAGGGGAGGAGAGGGGAGGGTGAGGGGGGCGGGTGCTCGGTGTGGAGTCGCCGGCCGAGTCGCCCGGTGCGGGGTACCTATTTATGACATGACTCATTTCTTTCAAAGCTTGCCAGCAGGCCAGCATACTCATACTGAAATGATGTTGTCTGATTTCTGATAGGCCGCCGCAACATGTTTGTTTCTTTCCTTCGTTGCTTTTATATTTTTCCTGCATATATGTGGATCTTTTTTCCCCAACGATGCCCTGTTATATTTGGTTCAGCATATCATAGTTTACTACTTTTTTCTCTGCATTTCATCATGTGCTTCCGGGCACCATGGTAGGTGAAACCCAAGTTTAATGTTTCAACCCAAATCTCGTAAATTCAAAAAACTAATGTAAATGTATAGTTGAAGGTGGAAATATCGGAAATTATATGTACACTTGATGTATATTGTTTGCAGAAGCTAAAAATAAATAGTTTATGTGTATATGATATTCACATATAGCATCACACTTTCATATTTGATAGTCACATAAAACATAATACCGTTAGATCGTCTGCAAACAGCACAATGACCTGCAAGCCAATTCAAATGCGGAAGTAGTAGATCATTAGTACTTTTTCTGAATTTCTAATCATTACTCGAGTGTTTTTCTTTTTTCGTCACTCGAGTGTTTTGTAAATGCCGTCACTCAATTCATTTTCCTCCGGCGAGCGGTTCTTGGTTGTGGGCCTTTTCCATTTTCTATTTTGTGTTTTCGTCGAATCCCAAGCCGTAAGTTTTGGTGGGTGGTTCTTGTCAATAAATTTTTAAAATTGACACCTAATACGACTGCCTCTCTGCAATTGACATCTAATCCGCGAGCCTTCCAAAAATTGACACGGGATACGCGAATTCCTTCAACCAAGGGACTCCCATATTTCTCTCCTCGGCCCCTAGTGAAAAGACTGTGGTACCCTCTGCTTCTTCCTTCGGTTCTTCGGTCCGTCTGCCTCTGTTCCCTGATATGATGTTGCTCGTCTCTACCGTGGCCGCCCTATAGCACACCGCCTATCAACGCCGCTCCCTCCCACCAGTGGCGCAAGCACCACAACAGCAACCTCCGGTGAATTGCTGCTCGGGCACATCAAAGTCGTCGGCAGGCCGGCGGGGGAAGAGGAGGGGAGGCGGCGGCGGTGGTCATGCGGGCGGCGTGCCAGGGTACGGGAGGGACGGTGGTGGAGGAAGACGTCGGTGGGGGATGAGGAGGGACGGTGGAGGCGGACACGCAGGCGGCGCTCCAAGGGACGGGAGGGGTGGAGGAGCAGGAGGACGCGAACGGTGTCCTAGGGGCGACGACTGTTGGTATTTTTAAGTGCAATTAGAATATGAAAGATTCCGCAAGCGCACAGAACACCATTGTAGCTTTTCCCTAGGAGAGTATTTTACAGTATCGTATCCACATGGAAGCTTTGGCTAAAGAATCTGATAAGTCACAATCATGTATCTACTAACTTAGTCAACCAACTTGTCGGTGTTTTAGACCGGCAACCTATTAAGGGGAGTACCCGAAGTAGATGAATGTGACTCGCCGAGATCGGTAACTCGAAGGAAGAGACACGTGGCACACAATTTAGACAGGTTCGGGCCGCGAGGTGCGTAATACCCTACGTCCTGTATGCTGCGTAGCTCTGGATTGATTGGGCACGATTACAAGATGGTGCAATAGTGCGCCGTGGGTTGTATGAGATGAGATCTGATGCTAGAGAAAGGTCCCTGCCTCGCCTTATATAGTCCGGAGGCGGGGTTACAAGTCGGAGTAGGGAGAGAGTACTAGTCGAGTACGTTAAGGAGTCCTCCATACAGTGCGGAACATGTACAGCTCCCATAACCGAGTACTACTCCTATGTAGTCCTTGTGCTCCACGCCTTCGGTGCCGTGTAGCGCAAGCCGGTAGTCCCGGGGCCCACCGAGTAGTCGGTCCCGGTACCCACCGAGGTAGTGGGCCCGGGGAGGTCCATACGACAAGCCCCCGAGTACTTTGTAGTCGAGAAGGATAGCTTCCAGTAGTCTTGACGGCCTTAACGAGTAGTCCTCAAGCGTCCCCGAGTGCTACAAGTCAAAAGTCCTCAAGAGTAGTCGAAGCATCCCGAGGCTGGAATGTACTCTAGCTGATGTTTGAGCAATCTTGAAGTCTTCTCGAGTAGTCCCAAGCGTCCTCGAGCACTGCCTTCGAAGGTCTTCAAAAAATGCCCGTCTTGTCTTGAAGCCGGAGCTGACATGGAGGTGCGATTGCAAAATCGCACTCCATATGGAGTAGCCCCCGAGCCTTAGGTTGAGCCGCAGGCTCTGGCTGAGGGTCCATCTGAAGTCTTGGCAAGAAAATCCCGAAAAATCCGGAGAGAAAAACCGAAGGACACGTGGCACGGAGCCCCCGAGCCTTGAGTCGAGTACTTCCTCTCGAATTGAAGGGTCATCTTGAAGAATGTGTCCTGAGATGCTCTTGAGACTAGCCGCTTCCCAGGTAGTCAAGTAGAAGTAGCCGAGCCCCCGAGGTGAGGCGCGTCGACTAGTAGAATACGAAGGGTCACACTGAGCCGCTGAGTCAGCTGCGCGTGGACTTAGCCATCCAGCCGTTGCGGAGCCGGTTTGACTTATAAATAGAAGCCAAAACCCTTAGGTTTTTTCACCCATTCGAGCTGCAGCCATTTCGTTCCCATCTGAGGTAGATCTGCTCCCAGCGCTAGTTGCCGCCGTAGCAGATCCAAGTGCGCCGCCACCCAAAGCTTTTAGGGTAGCCCCCGAGCGGATGCGCGTGAAGACACTTTGCTCTTGGAGAATGAAGCCATCACCGTCCAAGTCGTTGAAAGCCGCCGGGAAGAAGAGGGGCCGCGAAGAGGCCGCCGCGCCCGCCACCGGAGTGGCGCCGCCCATGTCTCCACCACGGGCTGATCCAAGCCGCGAGTGGAAGAAGTCCAAAGTGAAGACGGAAGACCTGTTGGCCCTCCCCCGAACAGCCGGGTTCATCCGGAGAAAGAGGTCGACATGTGGAGGGCCGCTGCTGGAGATCTGTATCCAATGGAGAAGGCTGAAGACGAGATTCCGATGTTCGCGCGGTTCGTGGAGCGCGGGCTTGCGCTCCCGGCCAGCGATTTCTTCAAGGGTCTCCTCAGGTACTATGGCATCGAGTACCTGAATCTGAACCCCAACGGTGTCTTCCACACCGAGGTCTTCGTGCACTTCTGCGAGGCCTTCCTTGGGATCAAGCCGCACTGGGTCCTTTTCCGGAAGTTCTTCCGGGTCAAGCCGCAGCCAAGTGCCACCAACCCAAGGGTAGTCGGAGGAGCCGGCATCCAGTTGAGGGAAGACGCCGCGGAGCAGTATCTAGCATATAAGCTTCTTGACTCCAACACTGACTGGAAGACGAGGTGGTTCTACATCACCAACCACCACCCCGGCCTGCCGAAGCCGAGCGGACGACAGCCCAGGCACCACGAGTGGTGGAACACGGAGCCCACCATGCAGGAGGGGATCCAGCTTCCCGAGCTGCTAGCACGCATCAAGGTGCTCAGGGAAGCGGGACTGAGGGCCGAGCACGTGGCCTTCGCTCATGAAGCGGAGGGTGCAACCCTTGATGGCTCGAGACACCTTGGGCTTCGAGTACACTGGCGACGACGACACATCACGGATGCCCGGAGGCGAGCTAGACGACAGCGACATCATCGAGAGGCTGTCGCGGATCTTCAAGGATATGCCGCCGTACACGGCGTGCCCTGTCCAGGAGTACTCCGCCACGCGCCCGCCAAAGGAGGTGAGTAGTCGTACTCCCTTAGTCGAGTAGTCCATACTTGTAGTAGACGTACTGGTGTCTTCGTGTCTTGCAGGATGACTTGAAAAAGTTCATCTCCGAGCCGCAGCCGCCCCCAAGTGGGATTGAGATCCCGAAGGGAGGGAAGGCAAAAGAGCGGCGAGAAGTCGGTGAAGGCGATGACACCGTCATCGTGGAGGACACCTCCGACGACGATGACGACGACGACGACAAGACGCTGCAAGACCGTTTCCCGCCGGCGGCCGAGGTTTAGCCGCCCGTGCTTACCTCATGTGCCTCTCGGTGCAAGACCCCTCGGCTAGTCCGGGAGGCTAGCCTAGGCTGCGCCGCCACGGAAGCCGCGCAACCCCACCAGGAAGCGGGTGGCAAAGAAGCTTAAGGTCTCAGAGACCACGCCTCAGGAGGTAAGATGTCTTGACTAGAGTAGTCTAGTACCCATCGCACGAGTACCCTTGCTGACGAGTAGTCTTCCTTGTATGCAGGAGGTGCCGCCAGCGGAGCCCGTCGAGGAGGGCGACGAAGGCGTGTGGGACACAGTGGGGGAGCCAGCCGGAAGTCGTAGTCCAGCCCCCACTGTTGAGGAGCTCTTGGCGCAGCTGGAGCGCCAGCCCCCTGCTCCACAGGGGAGCACTGAGCCCGTAGCCGCCGCCGTTGAAGAGGTGGTGGCTCCAGGAGCGCAAGAGGGCACTGCGTCGGTCGCCGTTGCTGCAGAGGAGGCGGTAGCCGCAGGAGCGCAGGAGGAGGCGCCCGCCGAGGGTGGACTGGTCGATATCGCCAGCATCCTTGGTGCCTCGGCCGTGACAATAGTCCGGTCAAACTTGTAAGTACTGCATCTTCGCGAGTAGTACTTGTTGTAGTAGTCGAGGTTGACTGACGATCAATTGTGTGTGCTTCTGCAGGAAATCCACGGATCTGTCCTGGGAGGAGGATGAACCCTCTTCAGCGGTGGCGGAGGAAGTCGCGCCGTTCGCCGAGGAGTCCGCTCCAGCTTCCCAGGCGGTGCCCGAGCCGCCGGCCGCCGAAACGCCGCCGCCGGGAGGCCGCCGTAGTCGAAGGTGAGTACTCTTCTGAAGCTATGGAGCTCCTCGAGGAGTAGTCGTAGTCACTGACGCACTTGTCTTCTCCTTGACAGCGCCGAGGGCCGAAGGTAGTGACATCCCCGCGGGGGGTGCCCATGCGAAGTCGACACCGGGGGCCCCGAGGCTGCGGGAGGAGCCCCCGAGCCTGTGGAAGAAGTCGTCGAGGAGGCCGCCGTGGCGACCGGGGGAGAGGAAGTCACCACGTCGCCAGAGATCGCTCTGGAGGTGGCTATCCGCTCCCCGGAGATCCAGGATGCAGAGCCCATCCGCTCTGCGCCGATGACGGAGGCCACCGCGAGTAGTCGCGGCGGAATAGAGCTGCTCGCGGACGATCTTGTCGAGCCGGCGACGGTGGCGAAGCGCCTGGAGGCGATCCGCCAGGCCAAGCAGTGGATGAAGGTAAGTAGCCATAGCTTCTGAGTAGTCAATCTTCTGTTGTTGAGTACTCGTCTGACTTGGGTTGTTTGTGCAGGATGTTGCGGAGGGGTCCCGCGACAAGTCCAACATGTTGCAAGGCTATGATGACGCGGTGCTCCGGGCTGAGGCGCTGGAAGAGCAACTTGTGAAGTCGCGGAAGCACGCGACTGCCATGCAGTCGAAGCTTGACGCCGCCTTCGCCAAGTACCACAACGATGTCCAAGAGTTGCAAGCGAAGGGCGACGACTTGGTGCGGAAGAATAAGGGCCTCCTCAACAAGAACAAAGGTACGTCGCTGAACTTGTCGGGTACTTGTTGGAGGTCGAGAAGTCCCTGACCCGCTGTACTGTTGCCGTGTTGCGCAGCTTGAGGGCCGTGGAGCAGCGAAGTCCTCGGAGACGAGCATGAAGAACCTCTTCTACCGGGAGCAAGAAGCCCGCCTGGTACTCGAGCTCGACTACAAAGAACTTGCCTTCGAGTGCGAGAAGCACATGGAGCTCCGGATTGCATCTGACCGCAATCTCGTCAACTGCTACAAATCCTTGCAGAAGTTGAATTAAAACTGCGAGGCATTGCGGGCCCAACTGAAGGAGCTTGAAGAAGCCGCACTGCCGATCGCAAGGCTCCTGGTGCCGCACCCGGGCGGCCCCAAGATTGCTCCACTGGTGGATCGCGTCAAGGAAGCTCCAAGCCGGTTGGCGGCCTATGTGAAGCACATGGAGAGATCGATCCCAAGACAGGTCTTGGCCTTCATGAAGTCGTACTTCCCGAAGGCCCCAGTGGAAGTAGTCGCCGGCGGGGTAGCCGCCAACCGCTTCCGATGAGCAAGATGCGCAGCCGCCTGGAGCGCGATGGCTCCCATCGCGGAGCAAGTAGCTGAGAAGCTGAATCTCCAGTAGCCCTGTAATAGATAGCTAGTAGCCAGGATTGTACAAAAAACAATTGTAATGAATTGCTTAAGTATCAATGAAAGAAAATTTCCAGCAATGAGTACTCGTAGCCACGATCTCAGAGTGCGGAGCCCCATCGTGGAGTGGATGCGAGTAGTTGTACTCGGCGGTAGTAGTCCCGTTGTAGGGAGTAGAGAGTAAAGAAGTTGATGAACGATCAAACTTTATTGCTGAAGAAGTACACCTGGATGGCCAGGGCCGTAGTTACAGAGTAGTCGCTTGGACCCTGAGGTCGCTTACAGCAGTAGATCCGTAGGTAGCTGTATAGGCTGGATCGCAGATCCGTAGGTAGCCGTGTAGGCTGGATCTTAGAATGTGGTCTCTCAGTAGACCGCTGCTAGAGTCCTTGACGCTCGTCGCAGCCCAGGGTCGGTAAGTAGCCGTGTAGGCTGGAGCCTGGTGAGGAGAAGTCTGGAGACTGGAGCCAGGACCCGGAGGCCGCTTATGGCGGTGGGGTGTTGGTGTAGTCGTGTAGACTTAAACCCCGAAGTAGTCGTGTAGACTAGGCGTAGAATCGACAGAGCTGGTCGACGTTCCACGAGTTGTTGATGTCTTCGCCTTCAAGTGTTTGGAGGCGGTAGGAGCCCGGCCCCGGCCACCTTTGCAATGGTGAAGGGGCCTTCCCTGGGGGAGCCGAGCTTGTGTAGTCCTTCCGTGTTCGGATACGGCGGAGGACGAGATCTCCAACGTTGAAGGAGCGTTCCTTGACGTTGCGATCATGGTAGCGTCGGATACCCTCTAGGTACCTTGCCGACCGGACGAGGGCGGCGCGGCCGAGCTTCTTCGAGGCTATCGATGTCAACTCGTCCGTCGTCTTCCGAGACTCCTTCGTCGTAGTGCTCCACTACCGGCGAGTTCCATATGACGTCGGCGGGGAGGATTGCTTCGGAGCCGTAGACCGTGAAGTAGGGGGATTGCCCCGTTGGCTTGGATGGGTGAGTCCGTAGCCCCCAGAGTGCGTTGGGTAGTTCCTTGATCCACTTGCCCCCTTTGGAGTTAGCAGCGTCGTGTAGCCGCTTCTTGAGGGCGTCGAGCACCATCCCATTGGCGCGCTCGACTTGTCCGTTGGCCCATGGATGGGCAACTGAGACGTATCGGACGTCGATTCCGCTGTTCTCGCAGTACTCCCAGAACTGGTGGTTGTTGAAGTTGGAGCCCAGGTCTGTGATGATGCGGTGGGGTAGTCCGTAGTGGTGTACAAGTTCATCCAGGAAGTCGAGTACTCTGTCAGCCTTGGGGCATGTGACCGGCTTGACCTCGATCCACTTGGTGAACTTGTCGATGGCCACCAATACCCTGTTGAATCCTCCTGGCGCAGTTGGCAGTGGCCCAATCATGTCGAGCCCCCAGCAAGCGAAGGGCCAGGTTGGCGGTATGGTGACTAGCTTGTAAGCCGGGACGTGTTGTCGCTTGGTGAAGTACCGACATCCTTGGCACCTTCCGACGAGTTCTTCGGCATCGCCCGCAGCCGTGGGCCGGTAGAAAGCTCGCCGGAAGGCCTTGTCGACCGCGTGCGTGAGGACGCGTGGTTGCCGCACGCCTTTGTGGATCTCCTCCAAGATGTCCTTGCCTTCTTCACGAGGGACGCACTTCATGAGTACTCCAGAAGATGCGCCCCGCTTGTAGAGCTTGTCCCCGACGAGGACGTAGGACTTGGCGCGGCGGACGAGTTGCTCAGCCGCGTTCTTGTCGGAGGGGACCTTCTCGCTCGCCGAGGTAGTCGATGAAGGGTTGCCTCCGCCCACGTCGATCATCATGACCTCCCCGCCCACCGGTGGATAGGCCGGAACGCGGGTCGGTGGCGCTGGCTCCGGGATGGATGGCGCGTGAAGCTCGTGGACGAAAACGCCCGCTGGTACTTGCGCGCGGGTGGATCCAAGCTTCGAGAGGACGTTCGCTGCAACATTGTTGTTGTGGACGATGTGATGGAACTCGAGACCATAGAACTTGTTCTCGAGCTTAAGGACTTCTAGGCAGTAGGCGTCCATGTTCTCCTTGTTGCGGTCCCAGGACTTGTTGACTTGGTTGATGACCACTGCGGAGTCGCCGTAGACTAGTAGCCGCTTGATGCCCAACGAATCCGCGAGGCGGAGCCCGTGTAGGAGAGCTTCGTACTCGGCTTCGTTGTTTGAGACCTTCCAGAAGATCTGCAGGACGTACTTGAGTTGTTCGCCCGTTGGGGATATCAGGAGTACCCCTGCACCTGTGCCCTCGAGGTTGAATGAGCCGTCAAAGTTGAAGGACCGATACGGCGAACCAGAGAGGGGGGGGGAGTGAATGGGAGCCGATAAAAATTCTTCTCGAAGGAGATAGAAACTCCAACAAGATGAACACGGCTTCCAACACACGTCTCCGACTCACTACCAAGGTTGGTCAAGCCCACGTAGCCACTGGAGTGCTACTGGACCTAGGAACCAACACACCACTTTCCGACCCGAGAAATGCGGCGGAAAAACCAAACCTCGAGTCTACGGACCCACACCGGTCGGACCGGGTGAGCACCACCGGCCGACCGGTCCACCGCCGGTGAAACCGAGCAACTTCCACTAAGTGGCTCTACACCGGTCGACCGGTGAGACACACCGGTCGGACCGATGGCGACGCGAAAGCCCCCAAGGCACCAAACAGCCAACCGACCACCAAACTGACCCAAACTCGAAACAGCAGCAACACGGGACAATAACGAACACACCAAGACGTTCACCCGAGCAAAAACCCATAAGGGCTCGCACCGGTCAGACTGGTCAGGAGCACCGGTCAGACCGGTGTAGCCTGGGCAGCTCGGGATGAACAGCACCCGCGGGTCAACTCCCCCAAATCCAAATCTCGATCTCCCGAATCGCTCCACGGACTTGAACAAGACTTTGGGGATATCAGGAGCACCTCATGAGGGGTCCATAGCCAAGTTTAATCCCACCAAAACTCGTCCAAAAAGGAGGAATCGAAGAAATCCCGCCGAAAGCACTTCCAACCCAAGAACTCAAGTGTCGGTGCGGAATATGGTCCCGACACTAACCAGTAGATAACGCCTAGGTCTATCCCTCAATGGTCGATGCTAAGCAACAAATGACACAAGGATTTATCCCGGTTCCCGCCGAGGGGGCCGTACGTCCGGCAGTGGTGGTGTGCTCGTGGCACTATATTACTCGGCTTACCGGGGGTGCTTGTAGTGGGGCAAATACAAGCAAGGCGGGAGAGGGAGCGTGGCTCCCAAGTCCCTGGTGAGTAGCTGAAGATGTTGTGGGAGAATAAGAGAGTGAGTGCACAATGCGCTGTGTTCCTCCGACTTCGTCCTCTCGTCCCCCGCGGCTGGGGGCTCGCTTCCCCTTTTATAGGCCAAGGGGGCGGCGAGTTACATGCACGCCGCGCTACCTAGCTACGTGTAGGAGCACGTCGTGCTACGGTGTAGGGCGGGCGATCGTCCGAACGATCCACGCCGCGATCCGGCCATGATGGCCTACTTCGTACCCGAACGCGTGGCGGTTCGAGGGTAGGAGGCGGCGGACGGTGATGGCGTTCTCCGATAGGCTTCGAGGGAGGTGCGATGATGACCGGTACGGGGTACGGGGAGCGGGCGAACGGCGTTCCTTCCCAATGAGCTCGCGGTGGCGGAGTGGTTGCTCTGCGGTGTTCGGGCGTGCGCCTCGCGGAGTCGGGCGTGCACCCGCACGCGTGGGTACGGCGGCCGCGCGGTTGCGGTGGTCGGGATGGCCACCCACCGGCCTAGCGCCCCTTACCTAACCTGCGAGGTCACGGGAAAGTGGAGTCGAGGGTGCGCCCGGCCCCCTTTCGAGGGTCGGGCGCGTTAGCCGTACAGCGGCGTGCGCACGGCGTCACGGGACTGACACCGGCCGTACCGCACAGTCCATCCCACAGTGGCGGGGATGGGCTCCTTCCCTGGGGAGTTGGTGCGGCGGCACCGGGCGTGAGCCCCGGCGCATGATGGCGCCGTCCCCGCGGCGTCGTGGCGTTAAATGCCCGAGTACGGGGCCGGCGCACGCGTGCGGGGCGCCCGTGATCGTGGCGGGCCCCGGCCGAGGGCGGAGCGCACCCTCGAGCGAGGCGGGACTCGCTCGAGGGGGAGCGCGCCCTCGAGCGGGCGGGGACCGCTCGAGGGAAGGGTCGCCCTTCGAGCGGGGCGGAACCCGTTCGAGGAGGGAGTTGCCCCTCGAACGGGGCGGAGCCCGTTCGAGGAGGGAGCATGCCCTCGGGCGAGGCGGAGCCTGCTCGAGGGGTCTTCCCAGGCGGGCCGCCTTGGTGGGCCTCCGAAGTCCTGTTGCATGGGCCGTATCCTGCATGGTTAGTTTCCTGCATGGTTAGGCTTAGCTTATATTGATGCAGGAATTCAAGTAGGGGTTCCCCCATTGTTTGAGGGGACCCCTAGGGCGGTCCCCGACAGTAGCCCCCGAGCATCTGCAGGTTTGCCATTGAGGCTCCCGCAGATGCTGGAACCTACTGATAGGACGTTCTTCCCTCCTTGTTTGCGAACGCTTTCCGTGGGGCCGCGCTAGCGGACCCGCGGGTCTAGCCCCGAAGCCCGGGGAGTGTGGGCTCTCCCGCAGGGGGTTAACCGCGAGCAATTCGGTCGAAAGGCGTGGCACATATGCCAACCGGCATCGGCGGTATTTCAGCCCGGCATCGGGGGTGCACGCTCCCCCGTCACCTTTCTCCGGCGGGTGCAATTCCAAGGAGGTGTAGCCGTGCGTCAAGCCCCCGAGCCTTGGCCTCGTTCGAGGCGATCGGGTCGAGCCTGACGACTTGTTTTTCAACGCGCCCTCGCCGTCCCTCCGCGGGACGGAGGGTGAGGTTTCCACGACTCCCATCGAGCGGGTCGCGAATCGCGGATTCCTCTTCGAGCCGCTAGCGGGTGGTTCAAGTGGACGTCCATGCCCCGTTCGATAAGGGTAGGCCGCGCGGTCCGGAGACACGTCCATGGAAGCGCTTGCGTGGGTTTGCTAGGTGGGGCTCGGTCCCGTTCGCTAGGGACCGAGGGCGCGGAAGCTCTCCCTCGGTGGGATCCCCCCGCTAGCCGCCCTCGCTGGCTCTCGAACACGACATGTGGGGCACCCTCGAGCCGACGGGCTCGAGGTACGGCTCGAATGCGCGTGCCCTCGTCGTCCCTAACTCTGAGATCTGGGGCGCCTGTTCGAACCCGTCGAGGGTCAGGCTTCGAACCCCTGATCAGTAAGGCCGTGCGGGGCTGTGCATGGACAGCCCCGTCTTTTCACGTTTGCGGCCGTCGAGGGGTCTGGGCGTACCAGTCCTCGAGGTGCTTGTTGGCGGCGTGGCGCGGTATGAGTGCTTTCGGTGTCGCTCTATTTCAAGCGTGACCTGGGCGATCCTCTCACGCGCGTGCCTTCTTTCAGAGGGTTGACATCGTCTCGAGTTGGGGGTCATGCCGCTCGAGGGTCCTACGTGGCATGGGTGCCCGCGGTGGTCCGCTCTACATCGAGCAGGGTCCCGGCGACCTTCTCACGCTGATATCCCATCGAGGGTCGCCTTGTTTCGAGTTGAGGGTCATGCCGCTCGAGGGCTTCACGTGGCATGGGTGCCCGCGGCTGCCTGCTCTACACCGAGCAGGTCCCGGCGACCTTCTCACGCCGTCATCCATCGAGGGTCACCTTTGTCTCGAGCCGAGGATTCGCCTCGCTCGAGGGCTCTCCTTGCTTGGCAAGGGGCCCGGGCATTTGATGCCCTGCGCGGGCGTGGCCGCGGGTTTTGCGACGCGGGCGCGCCTTTTTAGGCGCCGCGCGCGCGCGCGCGCGTAGTGGGCGATGTGGCCGGCGGACGTGACGGTTTCGCCTCGGTCGCCGCCGGTCTCGCCGTAATGATGACCCGCCTGCAGGGTTAGAGTCGCTGCAGTCGTGGTGGGGCCCGCCCGTCGACGCGATGGAAAGATTCCTGCAGTTACTGTTGGCGAGGCGTGCGCTCCGGAGAACTCGCCGGTTGCCTATAAAACTGCGGTGAGGAAGGGACGGTGGTTTTTTACCTTGGCTCCTCACCGTTTTCGGTCCTCCGTCCCTTCGCCTTCGTTCTCGCTCTCGCCACCGCGCGGTTTCGGCTCGCTAGAGCTTTTTTCTCGCTTCCTTGTCCTCCGCCCTCGCACTCCGTTCGTCCTCCCTTATGGCGCCGCCTCGACTTCCGATTAGGGTCCCGGAGCCATACGCATGGGAGAAGTCGACCGTGACCCGGCTCGCCCGGGCGAGCCGGTCGCCGCCGGCCGCTCTCGGCCAACGAAGAAGGGCGCCCGGCGGAGTGGATCGTGCCGCCATCGTCGCACCTTGAGCCCAATCCGCCGGGAGGGCTACGTGGTGAGCTTCCTCCGCTACCACGAGCGCGGCTTCAACGCGCCGGCGAGCACATTTATGCGGGCATTGTGCTACCACTATGGGGTGGAGCTGCACAACTTTGCCCCCAACGCGATCTCGCAGGCGGCCACATTCGTGGGCGTCTGCGAAGGGTACCTGGGGATCCCAGTCAACTGGGAGCTCTGGGTACACCTCTTCCGCGCGGAGCTCATCACGCAGCCCACGTCGGAGCCGAGGACCCGCCGCGCGGTGCGCGCCGGCGGGATGTCGCTCGCCCTGCGGGGGCAGCTCAAGGAGTTCTACATCCCCTGCACCATGACGACGAACAACGCCGGCTGGGAGCGGGGATGGTTTTATCTGCGCAACGCCGAGCCCGGCCTCCCTCCCTACACCGGTCGGGTGTTCAAGAAGAGGCCGGACTGTCGGGGCTACGAGGTTGCCAACGGCCAACCATCGGGCGCGCCGGGGGTCCGTCCTCGCCGCCTTGCGGCCGGGCCGGCGAGGGAAGGGCTCAATGCGATGGGCGTCCTCGCCTTCCTTCATCACCGGCGAATCGTGCCGTTGATGGAGAGGCCCCTCTCGCATCTTCGAGATGACGGAGGCGGCCAACCCCGTTGACTCGGCGAGGTCGCGGATGCTCCCGACGCCGCCGGGAGCGGCCGTACGCGCTCACCCGGCGCGGAGCGCCGTCGACACCAGGGACGCCGCCACCGCGGGCTCGGACCCCGTGGGATATCGAGATGCTCCCCACGGGCCCGCCGGGTGAGTAGAGTTCCCGATTTCGTTTCCGTCCTTGGTCTTGTTTTTGATTTCCGACGCGCCATTGTTGCTCTTGCGCGCGGCCGGTGCGGTTAACGCCGCCAAGTCCGTTCCGCCAACTCCCGACTCCCCGTGCGCTCGGCGGGCGGCGCGGCGGGAGCGCGCAGGGAGCGGGCGGCGCGCGAGCGGGAACACGCAAGGCGGCGCCAAGCGCGCGCGCGACGCACGGTCCGCGGAGTACCGCGGCGCGAGGAGCCGGGGCTCTCCTCCCCGGACATCGAGGAGCCCTCGTCCTCGGACCGGGACGAGGAGGAAGAGTCCGAGGGGGAGGGCCCCTCGGACGGTGGCGGCCCGCGCCCCCGTCGCCGGATCTCGCGCCGGCGTCGGGGGTGGCTTTGCACGGGGCGGGCGCGCGTCGGCGTCCGCCGCCGGGCGGTCGTCGTCGGGGGCGGCACGCGCGCGCAGGTGCCGGCGCGCACCACGGAGGCGCGCGCGGCGCGTGCTCGCGCGCGCGTCAAGCGTGCCCGCGCGTGGCGGGGAGCGCGTCCGCGCGCGCGGCGTCCTCGTCGAGGGGCGCGTCGGTGGGCGCGCCGCGCGCGGGGCTAGCGTGCCCCCGCGCGTGGTGGCGGCGTCGGGCGCGCCCACGCGTGAGGCGGGCGTGCCCGCGCGTGCGGCGGCGCCGTCGGGGAGGTGCCGCGGCAGGCGCGGCCCCCGCGCCGGCCTCGTCGGAGGCCTCGAGGAAAAGGAAGCGGGCCTTTTCCTCCGCAAGGTAAGGAACCCGTTCTTCCTTTGCTTGGCCTTAATTTGCTGGTTATTAGACGCTCTAATCCTCCGTTCGTGTTTGCGCAGGGCGGTGCCAACCGTCCCTCCTCTTGCACCGGCCAAGGTGCTGAGGACGGACGCGTCGATCCCCACCCGGCGACGTTCGTCGAGGGGGTCGCGCCCGAAACGCGCGCGGCGGCGGGCACGAGCGCGCAAGGCCCCGGGCCGGGGCTTCGAGGCCCCGGCCGGTGGATCAACCCGCCGCGGCGCGGCCCGCAGGTCGCCGGGGCGGCCGGCGCCGGCCGCCATGGAGGCGCGGGCCGCAACGGCGGCTACGGTGGGGGTGCCGCCGCGCGGTGGCGGCCACCTGCGGAGGAGGCGGAGCGGGCGCAACTCGCGGGAGCGCCGCGGACGTGGCGGCGCGGACGGAGGTGGCGGCAACGGCGCCACAACGGGCGCCCGCGGCCGCGGAGGCGCGGTGGGGGCGCTAGCGGAGGCGGAGCGGGCGGCTCCGCCCCGCCGGCGGTCCCCGTGGCGGAGGTGGTGGAGCTCTCGGATGACTCCCCGCCGCCCCGGGTGGGAACCGGTGGGCCGGTGGCCCACGAACTCTCCCCGAGCCCCGGAGAGGGCTCTCGTGAGGCGACACGAGGGTCACATGATAGTGGGGGGCCGAGGGCACGACGCCGAGGCCTCGTCCTCCCATGCCGGTCGCCCCGCCCGGTGGGGGGGGGGGGCCGTGGAGGATCCCCCCGGCGTTCGGCGACGCCCGGAGGGAGCAGGGGAGCTGCGGGGGCGAGCTCCCGAGCCACGGCGCCACGCTCAACCGCGCGTTGAACGAAGCGGCTGCGGGTCCACGGCGGCCCGGCACCGGATCGTCTTCCCGGGTGAGCCACGGTCGCTCGTCTCCCTTCCTTATTTCGTTTTCGCGTGCCGCATTCAAGCCTTGACACTTGCGAGATTCGATGTGTGGATGCCGGGAGCTCGAGCGCCGCGCTCGTGAAAAGTATAGCGCGTTCGACCGGGTGAACGCCGAGGTCCGCCGGCCTCCGGGAGCGATGCGGCGCTTACGACGCGCTTGCGGATGCTCTCGGGACGCCGGACGGGCCCGGGCGGTGTACCGGCGATGGCGTGGTGCGACGTGCTCCCCGAGAGCTCGGGGCGGGACGCGGCGCGTGACTCGAGTCTCGGGCGGATCCGCGCAACCCTCGTCGATCGTGACGAGGCGCCGTGGAACGCGCGTGAGGACACGGGACAAGACGCGGACGGCGGCCGCCACGGGGAGGCGGAGGTGGCCACCGCTCGCGCCGAGACTCGGGAGCTCCGCACGTCGCTCGAGGGGGCGCGGGCGCGGCGGCGCCGGGGCGAGGAGCGGGCGCGCGGGCTGGAGCGGCGCGCCAAGGAGGCCGATGACCCGAAGGCCGCCCTCGACGTCAAGGCCGCGGCTCTCGTCGCCGCCGAAGGGCAGCTCCGGCGAGAGCGCATCGCCCGCCGTGGGGCCGAGGGGCGGCTCCGGCGGAGCGAGGCGCCCTTGGCGACGCCGGACGGCGCCGGGAGCGGGAGCGCGTTGCTCGCGAGGCGGCGGAGAAGTCGGCGGAGGAGCGGAACGCCGCATTCTCCGAGGTTGAGGATGAGGCGTTGGCGCTCGGCATCGCAATGCCGCCCAAGAGATGGCCCTCGTCGAGCAAGGCGAGACCGTCCCGCAGCCTCGAGGCGGCGCTTGAGTCCGCGCGCCGCGACCTCGATCCGGGGAGGAGACAAATCGAAGGTAAGCTACCGTCCGACCCTCGCTTGTTAGTTCTTGCTTTAGAGGGTTCGTTTCCCCCTTTCGATTTCTTGTCATCTTGTCGTTTTCGAGCTCGCGCACGCCCGGGACACGGCCGCCGGCGGCCGAGGCCCCGCAAGCTTCTTACAACTCCTCGAAGCGGGGAGCTACGGGGAGGCGCGGGACGCGGCCCTCGAGACCCGTCGCGTCGTCGAGGAGGGCGATGCCCGGCCGGCGGCCCTCGGCCGGCCAGCCGCCTACGCGCTCTCGGTGGCCACGTCACGGGGCGGGTGCGTCGGGCGTTGCACCTGGGCGTGCAGAAGGCCCTCGGAGTGGTGCGATCCCACTACGAGGTCAACCTCGAGGCGGTAGCGGAAGGCTACATCGTGCCCGAGGGCGTCGAGGACGAGGTGGCCATGGAGCGTGCGGACGCGCTTGCTGCTGACGCCGCCGAGTCGCTCGCCGAGGCCTTCGAAGAATTCCTCTTCCCGGACGCCGCTGACGCTGCCGCTCCACCCGCCTGAAAGCACCTGGGCGCTAGGCCCGTTTTTTGTTTATGTGTATCAGAATTCTGGCCTCGTGGCCTCTTGTAAGTAAACAAGTAGTTTCGTGAACATGGTCAGTTTGTAAATGAAATCGCTTGCTTATTGCGCTTTTTGCTTCTTCTTCTTCCTGAGTAGATTCTAGTTAGGGGAGTCCGCCTTTCGCGAGGGCCCGCCGGGTTGGAGGCGAGAGAGACGGGCCATAGCCGCGCGGTGTAGGCCGTGTCTCGGCTCGCGCGCTCCTTCCGCCGTGCCGCCTACGCCCTATTCGAATCGTGGCTCGTGGTTGAAGTAGGAAACAAACTTAGCGCGTGTTATTACCTTTTTTTTTTTTGCGAAAAAATGGGACCATTTGGGGGGGGGTGCCCCCGCGGTAGCCCCCGAGGGTAACTTGGGTTTTCGAGGGGAAAGCCGAGTTGCCCTTTTATTAGATTCGGAGTATTTACATAGGTGACACCAACTGGGGCGTTGGCCGTGCGTTTTTACAACGGAAAATGCTTGGAAATCCTAGCTAAGGGTAGAAGCGACGTAGCTGTTGGATGTTCCAAGCGTTGGTGAGTTCTTCGCCGTCCTCGTTGGCAAGCTTGTACGTGCCCGGTTTGAGCACCTTCACCACGACGTAGGGTCCCTCCCATGGGGGCGATAGCTTGTGGCGCCCTCGGTTGTCTTGGCGTAGCCTTAGGACCAAGTCCCCCTCGGCGAAATCCCCGCGACGTATCTTGCGTGCTTGGTAGCGCCGTAGGGACCGTTGATATCTTGCGGAGTGCATCAACGCCACGAGGCGTACTTCATCCGCTGGTCCCGGCGAGTCCTCGCGGGCTCGCCGGTTAGCATCCTCGTTGTAGCCCCGAACCTTGGGCGACCCGTATTCCGCATCCGTGGGGAGGATGGCCTCCGCGCCATGGACTAGGAAAAACGGGGTGAACCCGGTGGCTCGCTTGGGGTAGTCCTTAGGCTCCACACGACCGCCGGCAGCTTCTTGGAGCCATTTTCGGCCGCATTTGTTGAGTTGGTCGAAAATTCTGGGTTTGAGGCCCTGCAGGATCATGCCGTTGGCACGTTCCACTTGGCCGTTAGTCTGTGGGTGCGCCACAGCTGCCCAATCCACTCGGATGTGGAACTTGTCGCAGAACTCCAAGAACTTCCGGCCCGTGAACTGGGATCCGTTGTCTGTGATGATGGAGTTTGGCACTCCAAAGCGGTAGACGATGTCCGTGAAGAACGTGACCGCCTGCTCAGCCCTCAAATTCGTAATGGGGCGCACCTCCACCCACTTGGAGAACTTGTCAATTGCAACCAGCAGGTGGGTGAAGCCCCCGGGCGCCTTCCGCAGGGGCCCGACGATATCCAACCCCCACACGGCGAACGGCCACGTCACGGGGATTGTTTGCAGAGCGTGAGCTGGCAAATTGGTCTTGCGGGCGTAGAACGGCACCCTTCGCGGTGCGCACTACTTCGGCCGGCATCCGCGACCGCGGTAGGCCGCAGAAGCCTTGGCGGAACGCGTTACCAACGAGGGTGCGTGGCGCGGCGTGGTGGCCGCGGATCCCCGCGTGGATGTCCCGTAGGAGCTCGCGCCCCTCGGGAATGGGTATACACCGCTGGAGGATGCCCGACGCGGCGCGCTTGTACAGCTCGCCGTCGACCAGGGTGAATGACTTGGCCATCCTGGCGATGCGCCTGGCTGCGGCCCGGTCTGCGGGGAGCTCCCCTCGAGCAATCCAGGCGATGTACTTCTCCCGCCAGTCCGCCCGGGCGGAGCCGGCTCGATGTCCATCGCGACGCCCTCGTGGGAGCCGTACCCCTCGAGAAGGGAGAGCACGTACGCCTCGTTCGAGGGGTCCTCCTCCATGGGTTCCGCACCCGCTGGATTCGAGGGAGCCCCCGAGGGTCCGCTGTCGCCCGAGGGGTAGGGCTCGAAGGTGACCGATGGGCGCGCGATGTCGCGCGAGAAAACGTTCGGGGGGAACGGTGATCCGCCCGGACGCGATCTTGGCAAGTTCATCCGCCTCCTCGTTGTACCGGCGGGGGTACATGATTAAGCTCGATGCCGTAAAATTTGTCCTCGAGGGCCCGCACGGCTTTACAGTAGGCCTCCATCTTGTCATCGTGGCAGCTCGCGTTCTTCATGACTTGGTCGATCACGAGCCGCGAGTCCCCTCGCACGTCGAGGCGCTTGATGCCCAACTCAATGGCGATCTTGAGGCCGCGAGAGGAGGGCCTCGTATTCCGCCATATTGTTAGACGCGGGGAAGTGGAGGCGCACCGCGTAGCGCATGTGTTCCCCGAGGGGTGACACGAAGAGCGAGCCCGCGCCCGCTCCCCGTCTTCATCACCGAGCCATCGAAGAACGAGAGTCCAAGCACTCGCTTGAATTTGGGGCGGCGGCGGTCGTGTGTCCGTCCACTCGGCCGACGAAGTCGGCTAAGATTTGCGATTTGATGGCCTTGCGCGGAGCGTAGGCGAGCGTTTCGCCCATCAGCTCCACGGACCACTTGGCACCCCCGCCGCCGCGTCGGGGTTGCGAATGATCTCTCCTAACGGGAAGGAAGAGACCACCGTAAATCGGGTGGGCCTCGAAGTAGTGGCGGAGCTTGCGCCGTGCGAGGACTACCGCATACGCGCGGCCTTCTCGGACCTGGGGGTAGCGCGTCTTCGTGTCCGACAGGACTTCGCTGATGTAGTAGACTGGCCTCTGCACAGGCAGGGCATGCCCTTCCTCCGTGCGCTCCACGACGATCACGGCGCTGACCACCTGGGTGGTTGCGGCCACGTAGAGTTGGAGGGGCTCGCCGTCTTGTGGCGGCGTAAGGATTGGGGCGTGCGTCAGAGATGCCTTCAGCTTGTCGAGCGCTTCCTGGGCCTCGGCGGTCCAAGAGAAGCGCTCGTGCTTCTTGAGCAGCCGGTAGAGGGGCAGGCCTTTCTCACCGAGCCTCGAGACGAAGCGGCTCCGGCGGCAAGGCACCCCAACACCTTCTCGCACCCCTTTGAGGTCCCGAATTGGACCCATTCGCTCGAGGGCCGCGACCTTTTCGGGGTTGGCCTCGATTCCCCGCCCGGGAGACGATGTATCCTAGGAGCATGCCCCGCGGCACTCCAAAGACACATTTTTCGGGGTTGAGCTTGACCCCCGTTGGCCCGCAGCGGTCGAATGCGATGCCAAGATCGGCCGACGAGGTCGTCCGCCTTCTCGGTTTTGACGACGATGTCGTCTACGTAAGCCTCGACCGTCCGCCCGATATGGTCCCCAAAAACGTGCCGCATGCGCGCCGATATGTTGCGCCCGCGTTTCGAGGCCAAAAGGCATCGTGACGTAACGAACGTCCCGAACGGTGTGATGAACGAAGTCGCGAGCTGGTCGGACTCCTTCATTTTTATTTGATGATATCCCGAATAGGCATCAAGGAAACAGAGTAGTTCACACCCGGCTGTGGAATCAACGATCTGATCTATGCGTGGCAAAGGAAAAGGAACTTTTGGACATGCTTTATTGAGACTGGTGTAGTCAATACACATCCTCCACTTCCCATTTTTCTTTTTTACAAGCACGGATTAGCTAACCATGTCGGGTGGAACACTTCCTTGATGAATCCGGCCTCGAGGAGCTTCCGCGGCTCCACTCCGATCGCCCGTCGCCGTTCCTCGTCGAAGCGGCGCGGCCCGCCGCCGAGCAGCGCGGGCATTAGGCAGATATCAAGGGAGTGCTCGGCGACCTCCCTCGGGATGCCCGGCATGTCCGAGGGGCTCCACGCGAAAACGTCGGCATTGGCGCGGAGGAAGTCGACGAGCACTGCTTCCTATTTAGGATCGAGGGTCGAGCTGACCCTCAAAGCCTTGCCCTCGGGGGCCGACGGGTCGAGGGGGACCCCTTTGGTTTGCTCGGCGGCCTCGAACGTGCCGACGTGCTTGGTGGCGGAGCTGAGGTCGCCGTTGACCATCTTCTCCAGTGTGTTCACCAGCGCTTCGTCCAGCGCTAGTGCTTCCGCATGCTCCACGCACTCGACATCGCAGTCGAATGCATGCTCGATCGACGACCCGACGGTGATGACGCCGTTTGGACCCGGCATCTTCATCTTCAGGTACGTGTAGTTGGGGACTGCCATGAACTTGGCATAGCATGGTCGCCCGAGGATGGCGTGGTAGGCCCCTTTGAATCCCACCACTTCGAATGTGAGGGTTTCCTTGCGGAAATTCTTGGGGGTCCCAAACCAGACGGGCAGATCGATCTGCCCGAGGGGTTGAACCCCGCTTTCCGGGCGCGATGCCGTGAAACGGCTTTGTGCTGGGCCGCAGTTGGTCCAGCCCAATCCCCATCAGGCGCAACGTATGCGCGAAGAGGATATTGAGGCTACGCCTCCGTCCATAAGGACCTTCGAAAACCGGCGTTCCCAATGATGGGATCGACCACCGGGGGGGTACCGGCCCGGTTCGGGATGCGGTTTGGGTGATCATCCCGGCTAAAGGTGATGGCATCCTTCGACCGCTTGAGAAAGGCCGGAGGTGCCCTCTCCCGCGGCGAGGACTTCGTGCCGCTCCTTCTTGCGCCGCCGGGTTGACATGTCAACGGTAGGTCCTCCAAAAATGAGGAACACATCTTCAACGACGGGGAAGCCACCCGCGTCGCCGTCGCCCCCATCCTTCTTGGCCTCTCGCCTCCTTTGCGGCGGCACGACCATAGAACTTCTTGAGCATGTCGCACTTGCTCAAGAGTGTGATTCACGGGGGTCTTGTGGTAGGGGCATGGCTTCTTCATCATGTCGTCGAACACCCCCGGCCTCGAGGAGCCGGTCGAGGGCCCCGTCGAGCCGGGTCGACGGCCGAGGGCCTCGGCGTTGCCGCCGTTGCGCCCCCGCTCGCGCGCCTCGCGGCGCGGCTTCTTCCCCCTTCTTGCCCCGCTTGTCGTTGCGGCGCGGCTCCTTGGACCCGCTGCCCTCCGCGGGCGTGTCCTCGGGCGCTTGCCCTTCTTGCCATCGAAGATTGCCCCCACGGCCTCCTCTCCCTCCGAGGCGAAGCCGGTGGCAATGTCAAACGGCTCGTTCGAGTCCATGGGCGGGCTGCGTCCCGGCTCGCGCACAAGGTCCCGCACGTGGTGCCCTCGAGGAACGCGTGCACGATCTCTCGACCGTGCCACGCCGGGGAGCTCCGTGCAGCGCTTGGAGAAGCGCCGTATGAAGTCCCGCGGCGACTCGCCCGGCTTCGCGTGCGGGAGCGCGGCATCCCAGGAGTTCCCGTGGCGCACGTATGTGCCCCGGAAGTTGCCCACGAAGGTGTGGACTAGGTCGTCCCGGGTTGTGGATCCGGGCCGGCGGGCAAGTGCTCGAGCCATGTCGGGCCGCGTCGCCCGGATGCAGGGGCAAGTTGCGGATGATCACTTCGTCGTTGGTGGCCCCGCCCGGGCCGACGAGCCGGGCGGTAGTCGTTGAGCCAAACACGAGGGTCCGTCTCCCCGTTGTATTTGACGATCGTCGAGGGTTGACGGAAGCGCTGGGGGGAAAGCCGCTGTGCGGATCTCCCGGCTAAACACACGGGTGCCCGGGGGCTCCGGCGTCGGGGAGCGATCCTCACCGCTGTCGTAGCGCCCACCCCTTCGAGGGTGGTAGCCTCTGGCCGCTCGCGCGTCCGCCTTGCTAGTGCGCCTGGCGTTGATGACGTTGCGGGCGTCGCCATCCAGCGCCCTGCGTGTGTCGAGGAGCCGTTCCTTGGCCGGCGTGCGTCCCCGGGTCGCCAGGGTCGACCCGCATGCACCGAGGGTTCGCCCCCTGGTGCCGGATCATCACCCCGCGCGTCCCCCTGTTGGCGGATGCGTGAGGCCGAGCTTTCGGCCTGCCGGACGGCCGCTTGCTCAAGGAGGGTCTGCACCTCGCGGTGCATGTCTCGAGCCTCGGGGGTCGAGGGTGCCGGCATGGCGCGCAGCAGTGTTGCGGCGGCGATGAGCTTTTGGCTCGCCCGCGGCGGAGTATCCGCGTTGTCGGCGTTGGGGACGGGGTTGAGGCGGTCTCGGACTTGTCGGCCTAGCTCCCGCGCGCGTTCGCCGCGCGCGGAGGCCTCTCCTGCCATCGAGGCGCGGAGTAGCCGCACAGTCCGGTACTCCTCGCCAGCTTGGCCTCGAGCTCGCGAGCTTGGGCCAGCTGCGCGTCGACGTCGGCCCCGGCGGGAGCGCTCGGTCCCGCGGCCGGCGCGTGGCAACCCCCCGGGGCCGGCGTGACTTCCCCATCTCCGGCGCCCGCCGCACCGGCGGCGTTGGCCGGGTCGTTGGTGATGACGGCGCGGCATTCCCGCGTGGGGTCGTAGCTCCCGATCGTTTGGAGTCGTCGGAGCAGCCGAACCGCAGTCCGTGGCGTCGAGGAAGCGCCCGAACGCGGCCCCGGGTCCGGCACACCGGAGAAGTCCCACTCCGCGTACCCATGGCGGTTGGCGGGTGGCATCGTGTCGACGGAGCCCGGGGACGACTCGTCCGTCGCCGAAGTGCCGGGATCCCCGGCGACGAAGACGTGCCGACCGGGCGGAACCCCCGCGCATTGTCGTGTTGACGTTGGCGTTGTAGGCCGTAGTGGCGCCACGCGGCCCGATGGGGACGCGTGGTCGGAGACCGCGCGCGGTCCCGCCGGGGCGGTGGCGGCCGTCGTGACGGTGGGCGCACCGCGCCGGGCGGCGGCGCGCTCGGCCGCCGCCGCTCGGACCGCGCTTGACGCGAGCGTAGCCCCGGAGCGGGCGACGGCGTCGTGGCGTCGACGGACCCGCGCATCCGTGCCCGCAGTGCACTCGCGCCGGTGTCGTGCGTGCGGCGCGGACCCGGAGCGGACCCGGCCTCCCGCCGCGCGCGTAGCTCCTCACGGTTGGTGAGGCGCATGAGATAGCCATTCCCCGTGGCCCGGAAGTTCAAGTCCCCGAAGCGGATCTCGAGCCCGCGGAAGGGGGTCCGAGCTACCCATGTTGTAGCGGGTGCTACGGTACTCAGTGCGAATCACCATGGAGGGAGTTAGCGAAATGACCTTAGGCGCCCGTTTGCCCCACGGTGGGCGCCAACGTCGGTGCGGAATATGGTCCCGACACTAACCAGTAGATAACGCCTAGGTCTATCCCTCAATGGTCGATGCTAAGCAACAAATGACACAAGGATTTATCCCGGTTCCGCCGAGGGGGCCGTACGTCCAGCGCGTGGTGTGCTCGTGGCACTATATTGCTCAGACCGGGGGTGCTTGTAGTGGGGCAAATACAAGCAAGGCGGGAGAGGGAGCGTGGCTCCCAAGTCCCCGGCGAGTAGCCGAAGATGTTGTGGGAGAATAAGAGAGTGAGTGCACAATGCGCTGTGTTCCTCCGACTTCGTCCTCTCGTCCCCCGCGGGCCGGGGGCTCGCTTCCCCTTTTATAGGCCAAGGGGGCGGCGAGTTACATGCACGCCGCGCTACCTAGCTACGTGTAGGAGCACGTCGTGCTACGGTGTAGGGCGGGCGATCGTCCGAACGATCCACGCTGCGATCCGGCCATGATGGCCTACTTCGTACCCGAACAGTAGCGGTTCGAGGGTAGGAGGCGGCAGACGGTGATGGCGTTCTCTGATAGGCTTCGTGGGAGGTGCTGATGATGACCGGTACGGGGTACAGGAGCGGGCAGAACGGCGTTCCTTCCCAATGAGCTCTGCGGTGGCGGAGTGGTTGCTGCAGTATTCGGGCGTGCGCCTGCGGAGTCAGGCGTGCACCCGCACGCGTGGGTACGGCGGCCGCGCCGTTACGGCGCGGTCGGGATGGCCACCCACCGGCCTAGCGCCCCTTACCTAACCTCGCGAGGTCACGGGAAAGTGGAGTCGAGGGTGCGCCCGGCCCCCTTTCGAGGGTCGGGCGCGTTAGCCGTGCGGCGGCGTGCGCACGGCGTCACGGGACTGACACCGGCCGTACCGCACAGTCCATCCCACAGTGGCGGGGATGGGCTCCTTCCCTGGGGAGTTGGTGCGGCGGCACCGGGCGTGAGCCCCGGCGCATGATGGCGCCGGTCCCGCGGCGTCGGGGCGTTAAATGCCCAAGTACGGGGCCGGCGCACGCGTGCGGGGCGCCCGTGATCGTGGCGGGCCCCGGCCGAGGGCGGAGCGGACCCTCGAGCGAGGCGGGACTCGCTCGAGGGGGAGCGCGCCCTCGAGCGGGGCGGACCGCTCGAGGGAAGGGTCGCCCTTCGAGCGGGGCGGAACCCGTTCGAGGAGGGAGTTGCCCCTCGAACGGGGCGGAGCCCGTTCGAGGAGGGAGCATGCCCTCGGGCGAGGCGGAGCCCGCTCGAGGGGTCTTCCTAGGCGGGCCGCCTTGGTGGGCCTCCGAAGTCTCGCCGCATGGGCCGTATCCTCGCATGGTTAGTTTCTCGCATGGTTAGGCTTAGCTTATATTGATGCAGGAATTCAAGTAGGGGTTCCCCCATTGTTTGAGGGGACCCCTAGGGCGGTCCCCGACATCAAGAAACCCCAAAATCGAGCACTCTTACTCACGGATTTGGGAGGGGACTCACGGCCCAAAGAACCACGAAGGGTTCCCACAAATTTCCCCCATCAAATCCCCAAGAGAAAAGTCCCGAAAACAACCCAAAGAAATCACCGAGAGAGGGCTCCGAAAATCACCACCAAGAACAACCGGGAAAACACATCCAAACCTTGAGGAACCACGCCGAATCATCTATACATGAAACAAAAGTTCGTACAAGGTCTAGCAAGCCGCCCGATCATCCATCCCTCTCTACAAGATCTCTCCGTGAAGCTCTCTTGCTAGTCCTAGAGAAAACCTAAGGAAAATAGGTGGAAAATAGGAAAACTAATGAGCTAGGGTTCCAAGAGTTGGCTGCCATCCTCTCACCTCTTGGGTTATATGGAGGCAACCGAATGTCTAAAATGCCCTTCTCTAACAACTATGGATACAAGCCCCTCAAGGGCGGATTTGGAATTGTTGATGTCTTCACCATCGGACGGATGCCCGACGACCGCACCCCTCGCGTAGCCTCGACGCAAGCTATGCGATCCCGACGCGTGTCCTCCGCTTCGAAGATTCGGACCGCGTCGTCGCACGTCGGTCGACCGGTGCTCCTCACCGGTCGACCGGTCCCCACCGGTCGAGCCGACCGTCGGACCCACCGGTCGGGACCGGTCGTGCCGCCTTGCACCTCCGTCTTCGGTTCTCCGGTCTTGGCTTTGTGGATCAACCAAGGAACCCAGTGGTTTTCTGGTGAACCACTGGAAACCCCGCGAACTTGGTGTAGCCTCCGCCAATCACCACTCATGACTCGGCTCCCACGTAGTCCCGGCTCGACCTTGGTTTTGAGGCTCAACCAAGAAACCGTCCATGACTTCATCTTGCTGTTCATGCCACCATGCGGCCCGCACTTGACCCCGCTGGCCACCGGGTCCCTCAAACGAAGCCTACTTGTCTTCTCCACACCTGGAGGCCTCACCGGCGACGACCTTTCGCGCTTGTTCTTCACCCGCACCAACACGAGTCAAGCCGCAACCTCGCACCTGCAATACTTAGCCAAGAATCAGTCCACACAACGTTGTCAATCACTCATCACACAAGGAAGCGACCATCCACCGGTCCTCGAACCACACATGGTCCTCAATCTCCCCCTTGATGAGTGCATTGACAACACCCACACGAAAGTAACAAGAGGGAAAAGAAAAGAAAAAGAAACGAAAAAAAGAAACTCCAACAAGCGATCGAAAGCCAAACAAAGGCAAAGAGCAAGATCACTTGAAGGAAACAAGTCTCGGACCCCATAGGCAAGAGCAATGGCTCGACACATCTGAGACAAAACAAAGCTCAAGCAAAGAGCGCAAACCACCGAAACAAAGCTCGAAAAACCACAAAGAGCTCCCCCTGAACCAATGCACCTCCCCCTGGACGAATGCATGCAAGACACCACTTGAAACAGGACAGCTGCAGCACTTTCAGCTCACACCGGTCAGACCGGTCATCACCACCGGTCAGACCGGTGCCTAACATGTGTACAGGACCAGCACTCACACCGGTCAGACCGGTGACCCTGACCGGTCAGACCGGTGCACAACAGAGCCCAGAAATGGCTCGAAACCACCTGAAAACCTTCTAAACACGTCCAGCAAGCCATTTCAAGCTCAAACTTCTCCCCCTTGTTGGCAATGCATGAATCAAGCCAAAAATGCAAAACTTTCAACCTAGAGCTTCTCAAATAGACAAAATTCAACAAAGAATGCTACACATGTCCAAATGAGCAAGTTAGATACTCTACGACTTCGTATCAATCTCAACTACATGATCACCAAGTTTCACAACCATTGGACGAAGCTAAGATGGATTTTGGCAATTTTGCGAAAAACTTGCCTCTCATGAGCAAAGTCCTAAACATGATCAAAACATATCAAAATGGCAAAGCCACACAAACTTCATGCTAGGACAGCTATTCTAACCATAAGACCATCACAAACACCCACAAGCACCTCATGTCATGTCAAAGCCACCGAGCCATGTGCCTACTTCTATGTATGAGACTTCTCATTGGTAGGCATCATGCAACGGTTTAGCACCCAAAGCAAATTAAATTCAGCACATATGACATGGGAGCATATTTTCCAAGCATTTTTCATTTCATTTTCAGATTTGTAAATGGTACATGAAATGTCTTTGCGACAAAAAGGAACTTATGCTCCTCCACAAGATAAATCAAGAGGGCTAAACATTCATGATGGCAAATGAGCCTTTGGCCCCATATGATCAATAAACTAGCTATCCAACCACAAATTAAGCATAGCAAGGCCACAAAAACATGTCAAGAGCATGTAAAGGCATTTACACATGAGAGAGCATACATGTGACATTTTTCAAAAACATAGCTATCAACCATGGATTATTCATCAAGATCATCAAGAGCTAAGCCAAACTAACCATAGCATACCAAACAAGCTCACAAAGACATATATCTCATTCCATGGTGAACAATGTATATGAGAGAAGCTTTCCTAACCAATGCATATGATACAAAATGCATGCAATCTAAGATACAAGGATGCCTATACATCATGTTACATATGCCATGCCAAATGCAATGAATGCACAAAGGAAAGCTATACATATGCTACAAACCGGCTCCTCGAGGGGAGGCAAAACGGGCTCGACACCACCGGCAAAAGAGAGCTCCCACACACCCAACTCAAGAAATCAAACACACACCAAGTTCCCCCCGCAAACGAGTGAAAGTTGCTTGATCTAGGGGTTTGGTGAAAATATCGGCTAGTTGGTCATGTGTGGGTACATGGATCAAAGCTATCTTTCCTTTCTCGACGTTGTCTCTCAGAAAATGGTACCTCACTTCTATGTGTTTGGTTTTGGAATGAAGCACTGGGTTCTTTGCAACACTTATGACACTGGTGCTATCACATTGAAGTGGGACACGGGTATACTCCTCACCAAAGTCACTCATGGTGTAGGTGATCCAAAGGAGCTGAAAGCAACAACTAGCAGCGGCAACATACTCGGCCTCGGTCGTGGATTGAGCAACACTCGACTGCTTGCGGGAAGACCAAGACACCAAAGAAGAACCCAAAAGCGGCAAGTCCCCGCAAGTGGACTTCCTATCCAACCGACACCCGGCAAAGTCCGCGTCGGAAAAACCATGAAGCGCCAAAGAAGAGGACGCGGAGTACCAAAGGCCGAAGTCGGGAGTGTGACGCAAGTACCGAAAATTCGCTTCCCGCTTGCCGATGCGAAGTCCTCGGAGACGCTTGAAAACGAGCGCACGGACACACCGAGAACCGTATGTCCCGCCTCGTCACCGTCAAGTAGAGGAGTGACCCGATCATGCTTCGGTACTCCTTCTCCGGTCCACGTGTTCACCTTCCTCGTCCGCATCAAGAGCCGTAGTCGTACTCATCGGCGTCGTCATAGCCTTGGAGTCCTCCATCTTGAACTTCGCACAATGCCCTTGGTGTACTTAGCTCGGTGCACAAATGTTCCTTCGTTTGATTGCTTGATTTGTAGCCCGAGGAAGAACTCGCAACTCACCCATCATACTCATCTCAAACTCCCTACTCATATCATCTCGCAAACCTCGCAACAAGAGAGTTAGACGAGCCACCAAAGACAATATCATCCACGTACACCCGCACAATCGGGATATCTCTCGCCCTTGCCTCGGCAAAAACAAGGTCGATCGACCTTCCCCATCTCAAAACCTCTCTCAAACAAGAACCCCCTCAACCCGCCATACCAAGCTCTAGGCGCCCGCTTCAACCCATACGGCGCCTTCCTCAACTTGTACACTCGGTGGGGGTACTTCTCATTCTCAAACCCCGGAGGTCGCCTCACATACACTTCTTCCTCCAAAGACACCATTCGGAAAGCACTCTTCACATCCATTTGGTGCAACTTGAACCCTTTAGCCACGGAAAAGGCTAGAAGAATCCTAATTGCCTCCAAACGGGCTACGGGAGAAAAGGTCTCCTCGTAGTCGATCCCCTCCTTCGGCGAACCCTTGAGCAACAAGTCTCGACTTGTTCCTCACAACCTCACCCTTCTCTCCCTCTTTGTTTTTCCACACCCACTTTGTACCAATCGGCTTACACCCTGGGGGAGGTTCAACCAACTCCCACACCTGATTCCTCTCAAAGTTCTCCAACTCCTCATGCATCGAGTTAACCCAATTGTGATCAGATAGTGCGTGTCCAATGTCTTTGGGCTCAAAAGAAGCAACAAACGCAGCATGAGCAAAGTGGGAATTGTTTCGAACCCTCGACCGTGTAGTGCGTTCATTCATGTCGCCGATGATCCTCGAAGCTGGGTGATCCACTTGAACTCACCGGGGAGGTTCTCGCCTCGAAGCTACCTCCCCCTCAACATCAGCTTCTCCTCGTTCTTGATTTGTCGTCGTAGGTGTAGCAGAGGGTCCATCCATCATCGTAGTTGAAGTAGTGGGTATATGTTCAGCCGGGGCACTGCACCGCGATCTTCATCATCACCATGTTCATGCTCCTCCTCCTGAAAGATCTCCTCGCCAAGCTCATCATCACCTGCACACTCAAAGACAAGCTGACTACGTGGCTCTGTCTCGTCGAAGGTTACCTCGCAAGTCTCCACGATTTGGTTAGTTTCAAGATTGAGCACACGATATGCTCTAGAATGAGATGCATAACCAAAGAAAATGCCATCGACGGACCTAGCCTCAAACTTATCCAACTTCCTCGCCTTTCTTCGAGAATGAAACACTTGCAACCAAAGACATGGAAGTGACTCACCTTGGGTGTGCGACCATGCATCAACTCATAGCATGTCTTCTTCTTGTGCACTCGAGGTATATCTCGTTCGACACATAGCACGCGGTACTCACCGCCCTCGCCCCAATACCTCCTCGCCCCCGAGTCCTATGCTCATCAAGCATCGTCCGAGCCATCTCGCACAAGGTCCCGTTCTTCCTTTCCACAACACCATTCCGAGGAGGCGTATACGGACTCGAAAAGCGGTGCTCAAGACCCAAGTCATGGCAAAAGGTTTCAAAACGAGAGTTCCCGAATTCCGAGCCATTATCACTTGCGGATAGCTCGTATGGCATCTCCGTGCCTCTCGTTCCTCAACCTCAAGACTAGATCTCGAACAAAACCAAACGTCTCCCCCTTATCCTCAAGAAAGAACACCCACGCATACCGAGAATAGTCGTCCACCACAACAAGGACATACCACTTCCCACCCGCGCATCGCACACGAGCCGGGCCAACAAGGTCCATATGGAGCAGGCTCGCATGGACGCTCGCTCATCACATCGGTGAGAGGCGGGTGAGAAGAGGCCACCATCTTGGCATGCCTACACGGAGCACAAACCAACTCTTTCTCAAGCCTCAACCATGGCAATCCTCGGACCAAATTGAGTTTACTCAAGCGAGACAAAAGGTCAAAGCTTAAGTGACCCAACTTTTTATGCCACCTCCACAACTCACTCGAAGAACCAGCCAAGAAACAATGCTCCACACCCGAAGACTGAGAAAAATCGGCACGAAACGGTCGACCCTCGGGAACGACCATACGGACAAGGTCCCCTCGAGAGTCCACAATCCGAGAACCACCCGGCCGAAACAACACCTCAAAACCCTCATCCAACAAGCGGGACACGAAAGCAAATTGTACCCCGAGAGATTGAACAAGAGCAACACGCCTCGAGTGATCTTGTCACTCACTTTTATCTCACCTTCCGAAAGCACACGCCCACGCCCATTGTCCCCAAAGGTGATGTACCTCTTCGTCACCACCGGGACGAGACTTGAGAACCACCCCCTCGTCTCCGGTCATATGCCTCGAACAACCGAGTCAATCAACCAAATGTTCTTCAAGTCTCCCACCCGAAATTCAAAAATAGGCATGTGAGCGAACAAACGACTCAAAGATCGGGGTTAGTACCAAAGGAGGAAAACCGGTGCCGAGCCATTTGCTCGAAAGTGGGGTTAGCACCAACCAAAGCATCTCTCCTACCAAAGCTACCTCCACGAACACCACCACGGTAACCACCCTGAGGGAACCACCCCTCTCTCGCCCGGAGGAGGACCAAATCCACGCAAGAAAGCCCGTGGAACGTCCTTCCTCTCCAACTCAAAGCCACGACTCCTCCGATCCCCGTATTGAGCACGAGGAGGAGAACGCCTAGCAACCGACCACCCGTACCCTTTCCCACCCCAACCACGCCCCCGCCCCCCCTAACCCCGACCTCCCGAAACAACCCTCGCACTCGTACGAGCTCGAAACCCAAACGGTATTGTCCCGTCTGTGCCCGCACCGGTCGACCGGTGCCCCACACCGGTCCGACCGTGTGACTCGGACAAAGCGACCACCCGCAACCTTCTTCTCTCCCAAGCCCGAACCGTCCTCACAATCGCCTTGCCCCCGGGCATCCGCATACGAGGCTCAAGTACACCATCGGAAGGGTGGTACTTGTCCTTGTTAGCCCACTCCTTCTCCATTCTCTCTTCTCGCTTCCTCTTGAAGCAAAACTCCTCCTTATGGCCATCTCTCCCACAATAGCCACAATGGAACCTCACAAGCTTAGGCTTTGGCTTGGGATGTGGTCGCTCACTTGGTTTCTCTCCACTCAAACCCTCCACCGGTTTCTCACCACTAGCCTTCTCACTCTCCTTCCCAAAGAACACTTTCCCCGAAGTGCTCACAAACTTGATAGGCTTTTGTAGGTCATTTGTGGGTGTAGGAAACACGGGTGGAGCTGGGGTTGTGTCTAGTCGGTTCCTTAGATGGTTAGGTTTTGGAGGGAAATCATTTTTGTGGTGGGTTTTTGGTGGCTCCGGATATTCTCTCCACTTCCTTCACCAACCTTGTTTGCCCCAAGCCCCTCACCATCTTGCCTCTTAAAGGCCTCGATCATCATCCTCAACGAGGCTCATGACCGACAACCAACCCATCAACTTCCTCAAGTCATCATTCTCATCCCGCAAATGATCAACATAATGTGCAAGCTCCAAATTTTTCAATGCATGCATTTCACGGGTAGAGCAAGATGTAGGCATGGGTTCCTTCAATTTAGCCTCGAGCGAACTAGTGTAAGCATGCATCTCATCAATCTTAGCATGCAAAACGGGGCAAGAAGTGCAAGCACCTAGCAAAGCGAGGTCTAGACTTAAGCTCGGCCACTTCAACCCTAAGCACATCTAGTTCCTCACACTTGGAGGCATGCTTCTCTTAAACAAAGCAAGATCGGCAAGGAATATGGAGCAATTAGCACAATCATTCTCATCGAAACAACGGGGCTAGCCTTAAGCGAATCAATCTCAAGCTTGCTATCAAGCACCCGTGTCTCTAGCTCGGCCACTCTAGTCCTAGCATCCTCGAGTGAAGCCCTAAGCTCTTTCCTCATTTTCTTTGCCTCTCTAAGCATGTCATCACGGTTATCAAGCAAAGAGCCAAGCCTCTCATTCTCCCGGCGCAAGAAGGGAAGTTCATCACGCACCTCGTCGTCGGACTCGCAGTTCGAGTCGCTCCGTGTGCTCTTCTTGCTGCCGGAGCTCGGCGCCATGGTGCGAAGCCATCTCTCGCGGAGCGGCTCGGCCCCGCTCGGGTTCTTGGACGACTTCTTGTTCTTGCGGCGATCTCCCTCGTCTTCACCCGCCGCTCGAGCTCGAGGTGGAGTACGCGGAACCGGAGTCAACGTCGCTCGCTCCAACCATCGCTCGAGCCTTGCCTCGGCTCTCCTTCTTCCTCGATCGTCGCTCGTCCTTGTACTTGTTCTTGTGCTTGCTCTTGTGGTCGCGCCTCGAACGGTACTTGCCATCGTTCATCCTCGGCTTGTGCTTGTAGCGGTCCTTGTTCTCGGCCTTCTCGGGCGGTCGGCGACGAAGTGTCCCGCTTGCCGCACCGGAAGCAAGTCCTCATGTTCCTCCTCATGTTCACGCGGTTCTCGTGCGGCCTCTCGAACCGCCTCGTCAACGGCGCCGGCTCGTCCTCTCCAAGGTCATCAAACTCCTCATCCGGCATAGACATCAAAGAGGAAAACGAGAACATCCCGGTGGATGGGTTAGAGTTAGTCTTTCCTTTGGAACCACCAACGAGGGCAAGACTATGGGAATCGGTCGGTCCCTCGAGCTTGGCGATCATGCCCCTATCCACCTCGGCCCGACTTGAGCTTCGAGAACGGCTCGTTCACCGTCGAGTATCATACCTCTCCGACTCGACTATGGCCTCGAACTTTCCGCCCCATATCGTACGATCCAAAGAGTGTAAGAGCTTGACCGCTCTATCATGATCATCGTACGGGAGCACGTCCACATTAGCCCTCATGTTGTTCACCACCACCGTGAACCTCTGAAACAAGGCATCGATGGACTCACCAGGGAGATGAGTGAAGTTCTCGTACTCTCTCCGTAGGTCGCATACATCCGTGCCTCGAACACAGGCGTTCCCAACATGAGCCTCCTTCAACACCGCCCAAATCCTACAAGCCAAGTGCTCGGTGTGCACCCGATTGAACTCGAGTCGACACAAAGCACGAAACAAGTAGTCGACCGCCTTATTGTTGGCGTCGAATCCGTCCCTCGACACCGGAGCAAGGAAATCCATCGACCGGACATAGCCCTGTGTCCACCGTGACATCCCAAAGAAGCCGACCTTTTCCGCGGAGGAACACACCCATCCGCTTGCTCCACATCCGGTAGTTCTTGCCATCGAAGTGTGGAGGTCCCGAACCCCGTTCTCGGTATGCCATCCTTGGATCTTAGACCGGTTAGAGTCAACAAAGACCCGAACCGGCTCGATACCACTTGAAGGACCGATACGGCGAACCAGAGAGGGGGGGGAGTGAATGGGAGCCGATAAAAATTCTTCTCGAAGGAGATGGAAACTCCAACAAGATGAACACGGCTTCCAACACACGTCTCCGACTCACTACCAAGGTTGGTCAAGCCCACGTAGCCACTGGAGTGCTACTGGACCTAGGAACCAACACACCACTTTCCGACCCGAGAAACGCAGCGGAAAAACCAAACCTCGAGTCTACAGACCCACACCGGTCAGACCGGTGAGCACCACCGGTCAGACCGGTGAGCACCACCGGTCGAACGGTCCCCGCCGGTGAAACCGAGCAACTTCCACTAAGTGGCTCTACACCGGTCAGACTGGTGAGACACACCGGTCAGACCGATGGCACCGAAATCCCCCAAGGCACCAAACAAGGCCAACCGACCACCAAACCGACCCAAACTCGAAACAGCGAGCAACACGGGACAATAACGAACACACCAAGACGTTCACCCGAGCAAAAACCCATAAGGGCTCGCACCGGTCGGACCGGTCGGGAGCACCGGTCGACCGGTGTAGCTCGGGCGACTCGGGATGAACAGCACCCGCGGGTCAACTCCCCCAAATCCAAATCTCGATCTCCCGAATCGCTCCACGGACTTGAACAAGACTTTGGGGATATCAGGAGCACCTCATGAGGGGTCCATAGCCAAGTTTAATCCCACCAAAACTCGTCCAAAAAGGAGGAATCGAAGAAATCCTGCCGAAAGCACTTCCAACCCAAGAACTCAAGAAACCCCAAAATCGAGCACTCTTACTCACGGATTTGGGAGGGGAATCACAGCCCAAAGAACCACGAAGGGTTCCCACAAATTTCCCCCATCAAATCCCCAAGAGAAAAGTCCCGAAAACAACCCAAAGAAATCACCGAGAGAGGGCTCCGAAAATCACCACCAAGAACAACCGGGGAAAACACATCCAAACCTTGAGGAACCACGCCGAATCATCTATACATGAAACAAAAGTTCGTACAAGGTCTAGCAAGCCGCCCGATCATCCATCCCTCTCTACAAGATCTCTCCGTGAAGCTCTCTTGCTAGTCCTAGAGAAAACCTAAGGAAAATAGGTGGAAAATAGGAAAACTAATGAGCTAGGGTTCCAAGAGTTGGCTGCCATCCTCTCACCTCTTGGGTTATATGGAGGCAACCGAATGTCTAAAATGCCCTTCTCTAACAACTAGGGATACAAGCCCCTCAAGGGCGGATTTGGAATTGTTGATGTCTTCACCATCGGACGGATGCCCGACGACCGCACCTCGCGTAGCCTCGACGCAAGCTATGCGATCCCGACGCGTGTCCTCCGCTTCGAAGATTCCGGACCGCGTCGTCGCACGTCGGTCGCCGCCCCCTCACCCCCCCGGTCCCCCGGACCGGTCCCCACCGGTCGGACCGGTCCGTGCCGCCGCACCTCCGTCTTCGGTTATTTGGTCTTGGCTTTGTGGATCAACCAAGGCACCCGGTGGTTTTTTGGTGAACCACCGGAAACCCCGCGAACTTGGTGTAGCCTCCGCCAATCACCACTCATGACTCTGCTCCCACGTAGTCCCGGCTCGACCTTGGTTTTGAGGCTCAACCAAGAAACCGTCCACGACTTCATCTTGCTTGTTCATGCCACCATGCGGCCCGCACTTGATCCCGCCGGCCACCGGTCCCTCGAACGAAGCCTACTTGTCTTCTCCACACCCCGAAGGCCTCACCGGCGACGACCTTTCGCGCTTGTTCTTCACCTGCACCAACACGAGTCAAGCCGCAACCTGCACCTGCAATACTTAGCCAAGAATCAGTCCACACAACGTTGTCAATCACTCATCACACAAGGAAGCGACCATCCATCGGTCCTCGAACCACACATGGTCCTCAAAAGTACATCACTCAATGCTCTGGTCGCACGGTGGGAGTAGGTAGCTGGTTCTCCCTCCACTCCGCCATGAAGTCGACTAGTGCCTGCGACTTGATGGCTGTGCGTGTCTTGATGTCGATAGTGAGGGCGCCGAGCTCGACCGCCCACTTGGAGATTCTTCCAGTAGCATCTTGGTTCCGCAGGATGTTGCCGAGCGGGTAGTCGGTGACGACGGAGATCGAGTACTGCTGGAAGTAGTGTCGTAGCTTCCGCGAGGTGATGAGTACTGCATACATGTTGACGGTGTATTTTGGTGCACCTAGCATGTTCATTACACTTTGGTTTGGATTTGATTATTGAACTAACCCGCCACTAGGCACACTAATCATATAACAAGTTCATCTTTGTGCATGCATTTGGAAGTGTTGTGTTTATGTAGGAAAACATGGACATAAAGGACGGATTCACAATAAGTTCAAAGGAGCATTCATGGAGTCTTGTTCGTGTTCATGAGTTCGCTGAAATTACTTTCAATGGTGGTGAGGACCGAAGTGTTACGAGGAACACCCCCCGGGATTGAAGCGTAAAAGATCAAACTTCATGCAAAGAGAGTCTCCATCTTGATCGCGAGGATAACGGCGTCAAAATCATCCAAGTGGAGGGGGCGAAGTAGATAAGTGCACGAGGACCCACGGAGCAAAAAGGGCGACCGAACCGGGCCGAAACCGGGCACGGGCCGGCCGGCCCGGTCGGATCGGCCCGGCCCACTTCGGCACCGGTTCGGTCCCGTCTTCCTTGCCCTCGAAGGATCTTCGACCCTAAAACCCCCGACGCGCCGCCAACGGACGAGAGAGGAGTTTATTCGCACCAGAAGGCCATCTACAAGCTAGAGAGAGAGGAGGAGGATCTCCGGCTGGAGATCAACCACCTCGAAGGAAGCACCCTCTCGTGGAGAAGGAGGAAGACACCGGCGGAAGGGAAACCATGATCAACGGTGCCATGATCGCACCTTGATGGGGTAATCTTCTCATTCGTCCATGGGTTGTAATCGATCGTGAGATGTAATCGCACTTTGTCGGATTATCTGTCTATCATCTTGTGTTGAATATACTTTAATGCTTAAAGGTTAGCTACCATGCCGTAAAGGGAGTAAGGCCTCAATGCTTCCTTGGATCCATTCAATACGCCGTGGCCATCAAAGGTCTAGTCATGATTACCTTCGCGTAGTGACGGACGAGAGGAGGGAAAGGGCGAAACCGTGGTCACAACCCCGATAGATTAGATTGGTTTTTCATGTCTTTAAGCGATTGCATGCTCTAGTATCGTAGACCCGTGGGCGAGTGTCTTCTCTCTTGATCGTTTATCATTCTCTCTAGTGTAGTTTAGTTGTTTTCTAGTATAATAGTTGTTAGGGTTTTAGTAGCTAGTGTGTCGTTGTTGATCGAACGCTTGTAATCCCCTTGCTCCGCGGATTGACAAGAACCTTGGGAATCCCGTGGTGAAAAAGGTGTGGGGTCCGTACGCTTGCGGATCGTAGAGGGATACGTCTTTTATCCGTCAACAAGCCCCTTTTTCTGGCGCCGTTGCCGGGGAGCAAGTTAGTTTACATCGTTTGATTTGCATCTAACTTAGTTTTATATTTTAGTTTATCTTTTATTTGCTATATCTAACATATATTATCGAAAAAACACTTGTTTCTTTTTTTGTTTTTGTTTTTATCTTATTGTCTAGATGGAGTTCATTAATCAACCCGTGGAAGAACCGGAGAAATCATTAAGGGATTACGCTAGCCCTCGATGTGAAGACATAAAGGTACAAGAGTCGGATTCGAAGCTCGAAGCGACCAAGTATGAAATTAAATCCAAGATCATGAAGATGGTGGCGGAAAACCCATTTGAAGGGATGGTTACGGAGAACCCATATAGACACATAAGGGATTTCACGACAATATGCAACACGGTGCGTCAAGAAGGAGTTCCCGATGAATGGTTCAAATGGAATCTCTTTCCCTACTCACTTGCCGGCAAAGCAAAGACATGGTACTCGGTTGCGTCCTTTGAAGTTGAAGGCAATTGGAACAAGTTGACAAAGAAGTTTTGCGAGAAGTTCTTTCCAATGAGCAAGGTTCAACATCTAAGGAGGCAAGTGATCAATTTTATGCAAGGAGAAGAGGAAGGGATAGACCAAGCCTGGGATAGGTTTAATGAATTAATCGAACAAGGACCAAAACTCGGCTTCACCGGTGACGTACTCTTGCATACATTTTTCTTTTCCCTAACCCCTAGTTGCATGCGACACGTCGAGATGTGTGCGGTGGGGATCTCATGGAGAAAACACTCACGGAAGCCGCCCAACTCCTACAAAAAGTGAGTAAAGCGGCTGCCATGCGAAGAGATTGGGAAACGAGACTTGCGGAAGAGCCGGAATTCAATTCAAGGAAGAAAAAGCTTGCTGATTTTTCTAAAGAGGCAACCCCGGAAGTCACAAAAGAGGAGCCAATCATGGAAAAGCTTGAACAAGAACACATCAAGTCAAGAACTACACCAAACGTCGACTTCGCCGCACCAAATGAGACGAACAAGAGAAGCATGTCAAGCGCGAAGCCACTAAGGGAGTTCGAGCCAATGGATTGGGTTCCTATTGATTACGGAGAAGTATTCGACAAGAGAAGACCGTTCCCTAATCAAAAGGGAATGGCAAGAGCATTGGAAGTCGATTTCCCACCGGAGAGGAAAGCTGAAAATTCATACGACCTCGAAACCACCGGTGAGATCTTTGAAAAGCTCTTTGGAGATGACGTGGTGGATCCGGAACATATTGCCGAGGTGAAGAGAATCATGGGGATCAAGCCCGAAGCATCACCATACGCTCGCCTTGCTGAAATTTATTCGATCGGATCCGAAGAAGAAGAGAAGATGACGCCGCACTTGAGTTGCGAGATCAACGGAGTTCAATGCAAAGCTTTATGCGACATCGGAGCCCAAGTAAGTGTTCTATCTTCTAAAATTTACGATAAAGTTCAATACCACAACCTAGACTTAGCCCCAACATCAACGAAATTAATTATGGGAGATGGTAGAACTATCAAACCTCTAGGTATTGCTTGCAACATGAAAGTAAAAATCTCTAGAAACTACATACCAACCGATTTCTTTGTTATTGATGCTTACCATGGTAAATCTGATCATATAATCTTAGGTAGGCCTTTTCTTAAGTTGGTTGATGCCGTGTTAGATGCCGGAGAAGGCAAAGTAACAATGAACCTTAATGGAACAAAGTACACATATAACTTTCTTCGTGCTTCTAAACACCTTACTCCTTTTCCTCCCGAAGATGAAGAAATAGAAGAGATAGATAGTCTTTGTTTTGTTGAAACCCTTAGAGACCCGCTGCAAAGAGCGATGGAAAATCAAATTAGTAATCAACAAGATGAAGAACTAGAGGAAGCAACAAAAGGCTTAGAGCCGCATGATGGTAGCGTGGAGGAAGAGAAGTTCGAAGACATAGGAGAAATCAAACCCGAGGAGCCACAAGTGCCCGAAGTAGACCTTAAACCTTTGCCCAAGGGATTAAAATATGAATTTTTGGGCCCGGACAAAACCTATCCAGTCATTGTGAGCGACGAGTTGAGCCCCGAAGAAAATGAAGCGTTGCTGATTTTATTAAAAAAACATAGGAAGGTGATTGGATATTCAATTAATGATCTCAAAGGTATTAGCCCAGCCTTTTGCACTCATCGTATACCAATGGAAGACCAATGTAAGCCCGTAGTGGACCATCAAAGGAGGCTAACCCATGCCATGCGAGAGGTAGTAAAGAAAGAGGTTATCAAGTTACTTGATGCCGGAATCATCTACCCGGTTCCACATAGCGAATGGGTGAGCCCGGTACATTGTGTACCGAAGAAAGGAGGTTTGACCGTGGTGAAGAATGAGAAGAACGAGTTGATACCGCAAAGAACCGTGACCGGGTGGCGGATGTGTATTGATTACCGTAAGCTTAACAAAGCGACGAAGAAAGATCACTTCCCCCTACCGTTCATAGACGAGATGCTTGAGAGGTTAGCAAACCACGCTTATTTTTGCTTTCTCGATGGATACTCGGGGTTCATGCAAATTCCCATTCACCCGAAGATCAACATAAGACAACGTTTACGTGTCCTTACGGAACGTTTGCATATAGGAGGATGCCCTTCGGCCTATGCAACGCTCCGGCCTCTTTTCAACGTTGCATGATGGCCGTGTTTTCGGAATTCATCGAAGAGATTGTTGAAGTGTTTATGGATGATTTTTCCGTTTACGGGAAGACGTTCATGGATTGCTTAGCAAACTTAGAAAAGGTCCTTACAAGGTGTGCGGAGGTAGATTTGGTTTTAAATTGGGAAAAGTGCCACTTCATGGTTAAGCAAGGCATAGTGCTCGGACATGTTATATCCGAGAGAGGAATTGAAGTGGACAAGGCCAAGGTAGAGACGGTTGAGCAACTCCCACCTCCTACGGATATTAAGTCCTTAAGGAGCTTTCTAGGCCATGCCGGATTCTATAGAAGATTTATAAAGGACTTCTCGAAGATCACTAAGCCTTTAACGCACCTTCTTCAAAAGGATGTGGCTTTCGACTTTGATGAGAAGTGTCTAGCGGCATTCGGACCTTGAAAAATGCGTTGGTGAGTGCTCCCATCATCCAACCTCCGGATTGGAGCCAACCTTTCGAGATCATGTGTGACGCAAGTGACTACGCCGTAGGCGCGGTCTTGGGACAAAGAAAGGAAGGCCGAGTTCACGCCGTTTACTACGCTAGCAAAACTCTTAGTGGGGCACAATTAAATTACGCCACTACGGAAAAAGAGTTGCTAGCGGTGGTATTCGCTTTCGAAAAATTCAGATCCTACATCGTGAACTCGAAAGTCATTGTTTACACCGATCACGCAGCTATAAAGTATCTCTTGGCTAAGAAGGAAGCTAAACCACGTTTGATTCGTTGGATCCTTCTTCTCCAAGAGTTCGATGTTGAAATTCGTGATAAAAAAGGGGTGGAAAATGTTGTGGCCGATCATTTGTCTAGGATGAATCGTGGGCAAGATGATAAAGAGCCCATAGAAGATAAGATGAGAGATGACCACCTCTATAGAGTGCTTGATAAAGACACTTGGATGATCGACATCATTCGAGCAATTCGAAAGATGCCCCTCGATCATCTAGACAAAAACACTCAAAGAAAGATAATTTCGAAAGTAAGAAGTATTTTTGGGATGCACCATACCTCTTCAAGCTTGGCAATGATGGAGTAATGAGAAGATGTGTGCCAAGAGAAGAGAGGCTTGAGATTCTAAGGAAGTGCCACTCGGCGGAGTACGGTGGGCACTATAGCCATTTTCGAACCGAAGCCAAAGTATGGTCGAGCGGATTCTATTGGCCGGAGATGCATGAAGATACTAAAAGATATGTTGCGTCATGCCCCGAATGCCAAAGAACCGGAAACATCTCTCAAAGAAATTCTATGCCTTTGAAATACAACTTGCAAATCGACATATTCGATGTATGGGGCATAGACTTCATGGGGCCTTTTAAAAACTCATTTGGATTCGAGTATATACTTGTTATGGTCGATTATGTATCCAAGTGGGTAGAGGCTATACCATGTCGTAAAGCTTCCACGGAGGAGTCCATCACTATGATCAAGAACGTGATTTTTCCCCGCTTCGGTACGCCGAGAATCTTGATAAGTGATGGAGGAACTCATTTCACCGGGAAGAACTTCAAAAAGTGCTTGTCCAAGTTGGGAATTGAGCATAGGGTCTCCACGGCCTATCACCCACAAACCAACGGACAAGCGGAGACGTCAAATAGGCAATTAAAAAGCATACTTAACAAAACCATAGAGAAGGGAGGCAAGGATTGGTCAAAGAAATTAGACGGAGCTTTATGGGCTTATCGAACGGCGTTTAAAACACCGATAGGTATGACCCCTTATCAATTCGTCTATGGAAAAGCTTGCCACCTTCCGGTCGAGTTAGAACATAAAGCCTATTGGGCGATTAAAGAGATGAACCTTGATCTCGATGCCGCGGTGGTGAAACGGAGAATTCAAATAAGCGAGCTAGAGGAGTTGAGGTTGAAAGCTTACGAAAACGCAAGCATATACAAGGAGAGAATCAAAAGGTGGTATGATAAAAGATTGAAGAAAAAAGAATTTAAAGAAGGAGATAAGGTCCTCCTCTACAATTCGAGGTTTAAAACCTTCGGAAAAGGGAAATTGCAAAGCAAGTGGGACGGACCTTATGTTGTGCATTCGGTGTTCTCCAACGGAGCGGTAACCATTATGGATATAAACGGCGATCAATTTGTGGTGAATGGACAGCGGCTTAAGGTTTACTACGAACCCGATGTCGTGCCCATTCATCATGTCGACGTCTTTACCATGGAGGAAGAGCCCGAACGTCCCGCCTAGGACGAAAAACAAGGCACCAACTTCTCGTAAATAATTTTTCTTTTAGTTCTCTCGGAGTTTTTCGCGAAGATTAACCGGGCCAACTTTTTCCCACGGGGCCGAGGACGAAAAAAAATAGGGCGGTGTGAAAAAAACCGGACCGGCCCGGCCCCCGAGGCAGGGTGGGCCGGCCGGCCCGTCGGATCGGCCCAAGGGGGGCCCGACGCCCGACGTCCCCGAATTTCGCCCGAATTGCTCCTTTTTGACTTCCTTGTTTGGTCGGAAAATTTTAAGGGACGTGTAAAAAAGGAAAATAAGGTTCCCGGGGCTTTTCTCTCGGGACTATATATTTGGCCGAATTGGGAGCTCGAGAATCAATCCTTTCAAGCAATGTGTTGCACCCTTGTAGCAGCCATTGAGCCTCCAAAAAGCTTAGAGTTGAAGGTAGAAGCCAAGAAGCCATCGATGGAGGAGGCGATGCGATGCGAGGTCAAGCTACCCGTCAAGAGGACCGCACGTATCCGTTGCGGAGGACGTGTCCCGACCGGAGCTCTTGCATCTCGCCACCCCCGTCGAAGGAGAGAAGGTCCCTACACCCGTTCGAAGGTCGGCACGTCTCCAAGGCATCAAGCATAAGGATTACAAGGAGGTGTCGCCGGAGCCTAAGGATTATGGGGATAGCGACTACTCCGACGATCGTAGCCCGAGCTCGTGGGCGGCCGCCGGTAGAGATGATGATGATTGGGATGAGCATCCTTATGAAAGGACTCCCGAAGGCCCCAACGGCGACGGCAACGGCGGTGGCGAAGGCGACAACAATGGAGGTGGCGACGACGGTGGTGACAACGGTGGAGATTATGGCGACGACGACCCCTTCGGATTGCATCCGGTGTGCTGTCGAGTTTGCCGTCAATCCATCGCAGCTCTCTACGCGTCGGCCGACGAATGTCTTCAAACCATGGAAGCGATGAAGCAGCGTATGGAGGACTTGGAGCGCGTAGTTGAAGATGACTACAAGTTCCTTAACCGTAACGTGCGCAAACTTTTCGGCATGGTTGGAAACATGAGAGGCAAGTGGTGCAAAGCTTGCTCGAAGTACCATTAGATCTAGTTTTCCCCTTTGGTTTTTGTAAGATACGACGAGGACGTCGTATGTTTTAAGTGTGGGGGAGAGCTAGTTCGCTAGCCTTAGCCTTTGAAGATTAGGTTCGGTTTAATCTTCGTGTGAGAGTCTTAGCGTTTTAATGAGTCTTTAGTTTTCGAGTCTGTTTTTAAATTTTTGCAAGTGTCTTAAATTAGTGTTGAGTCAAGAAAACCAAATAAAAAGAGTCTTATATATATCTTTGTGTTTTATGTATTGTTTATCTTTATTTACTTGTTTGTTTAATCTTCGATTCTTGATATATGAACACAAGTATGTGGTTTGAAAATCGTTTACCGTGGTGCTTAGTGGAATCGCTACTACTTAAAGTACCCATACCGCACTTCGATCTTGAGCTTCACATGCTAGTTGTGCTACGTTCGATGCTAAAAATTGGAGGATTTCAGTTCTGAAAATTATATTAAAACCCTTGTAATAAAGGTTAGCAAAATCTCTTTTTCCAAGTTGAGAGTATAAAAAATTCCTATCCAAAGCCAAGTTTGTTTTTTCGCTCCACTATAAGTGTGATTAGCACGATGAGTTAGGCTAGGACCCTTCTCTCTTGGTGAGTTTTAATTTCGAGCAATGATCATGTCCTTGTGCTTATCTTTTGTTGCTAGCCTCGTCATATATTCAGTTCATGACTTTCGCAACGAAAGTCATGCATATCACTGAATTCCATACCAAACCTATACATCTCTTTTGTACATCGTATTCCTTGAACACAACCTATTTTCAAAGTTTCGTCTCGTCTCTAGCATGATTTATTTAAAAATTTCAGATTGTGTGCATGCGAGAAAAGGGAGAATTGAAAGCTTTGAAAAGATGTCAAGAGAGAGAATAATAAAGAGAAAAAGTATGTGTATGGAAAAGAAAGAAAAAAAAATTTATCATATGTGAATGAAAGAAGAAAAAGAAAAGAGAAAGATGAGTTAGCAATGAAGATATGAGAGGGATGGATCAAGTGAAAGAAAAGAAAAATAATAAAGTGTAAGGAAGGATGTCACGTTGATTGTGAGACGAAACTTTTACTCTATTTCCAACCATGTGCAATCCGACAACGAGGACATCATTGGTGCCTTGAAGTCACAATTTTCTTTTGCCCTTGCACATGTCCACCATTCTAAATCTTCTCATCCTTGATATCCCTACATATGGTTAATTCTCATGATCATTGGCTCGAAAGGTAGACAACCATTAGAGGAAGTTCTTAGTTTGACAATACTTGTGTTGATTGCGCTAGCCCTACCTATAGCTCCACTTTTACATGATATATGAGAGATTAATGGGAGGTGAGAGTTTTATAAAATTTGGTTAGGATAGACACTTCATATGAGTGACTTGAGAGAGCTTGGAGAAAGGTTTTTGTCTAACACTTGTTGCAGGAATTTTTGTTTCGAAAACCATAAAAACCCTCCGATGGAAGCAAAGAAGTAAGTATGGCTGAAATTGAAGACTTCGAGTGAAGAGTTTGAGTTGTGGGGTAAATCTTGACGTGGTAAAAATTCTAAAAGCCCATGTTTATGTTTGATTATCATTACTTTGTGTTTATGTATTAAAGATGAAGGGATTGACTAACTTGTGAAGAAGGATAAGTGATACACGATTACATACCTTGGACGAAGTTCTTTTACGAGTACTTGCTCGAGGACGAGCAAGAGCTAAGTGTGGGGGAGATGTTGACGGTGTATTTTGGTGCACCTAGCATGTTCATTACACTTTGGTTTGGATTTGATTATTGAACTAACCCGCCACTAGGCACACTAATCATATAACAAGTTCATCTTTGTGCATGCATTTGGAAGTGTTGTGTTTATGTAGGAAAACATGGACATAAAGGACGGATTCACAATAAGTTCAAAGGAGCATTCATGGAGTCTTGTTCGTGTTCATGAGTTCGCTGAAATTACTTCCAATGGTGGTGAGGACCGAAGTGTTACGAGGAACACCCCCGGGGATTGAAGCGTAAAAGATCAAACTTCATGCAAAGAGAGTCTCCATCTTGATCGCGAGGATAACGAGCGTCAAAATCATCCAAGTGGAGGGGGCGAAGTAGATAAGTGCATGAGGACCCACGGAGCAAAAAGGGCGACCGAACCGGGCCGAAACCGGGCTCGGGCCGGCCGGCCCGGTCGGATCGGCCCGGCCCGGTTCCGGGCACCGGTTCGGTCCCGTCTTCCTTGCCCTCGAAGGATCTTCGACCCTAAAACCCCCGACGCGCCGCCAACGGACAGAGAGGAGTTTATTCGCACCGAAGGCCATCTACAAGCTAGAGAGAGAGGAGGAGGATCTCCGGCCGGAGATCAACCACCTCGAAGGAAGCACCCTCTCGTGGAGAAGGAGGAAGACACCGGCGGAAGGGAAACCATGATCAACGGTGCCATGATCAAGCACCTTGATGGGGTAATCTTCTCATTCGTCCATGGGTTGTAATCGATCGTGAGATGTAATCGCACTTTGTCGGATTATCTGTCTATCATCTTGTGTTGAATATACTTTAATGCTTAAAGGTTAGCTACCATGCCGTAAAGGGAGTAAGGCCTCAATGCTTCCTTGGATCCATTCAATACGCCGTGGCCATCAAAGGTCTAGTCATGATTACCTTCGCGTAGTGACAAGACGAGAGGAGGGAAAGGGCGAAACCGTGGTCACAACCCCGATAGATTAGATTGGTTTTTCATGTCTTTAAGCGATTGCATGCTCTAGTATCGTAGACCCGTGGGCGAGTGTCTTCTCTCTTGATCGTTTATCATTCTCTCTAGTTTAGTTTAGTTGTTTTCTAGTATAATAGTTGTTAGGGTTTTAGTAGCTAGTGTGTCGTTGTTGATCGAACGCTTGTAATCCCCTTGCTCCGCGGATTGACAAGAACCTTGGGAATCCCGTGGTGAAAAAGGTGTGGGGTCCGTACGCTTGCGGATCGTAGAGGGATACGTCTTTTATCCGTCAACAAGCCCCTTTTTCTGGCGCCGTTGCCGGGGAGCAAGTTAGTTTACATCGTTTGATTTGCATCTAACTTAGTTTTATATTTTAGTTTATCTTTTATTTGCTATATCTAACATATATTATCAGAAAAACACTTGTTTCTTTTTTGTTTTTGTTTTTATCTTATTGTCTAGATGGAGTTCATTAATCAACCCGTGGAAGAACCGGAGAAATCATTAAGGGATTACGCTAGCCCTCGATGTGAAGACATAAAGGTACAAGAGTCGGATTCGAAGCTCGAAGCGACCAAGTATGAAATTAAATCCAAGATCATGAAGATGGTGGCGGAAAACCCATTTGAAGGGATGGTTACGGAGAACCCATATAGACACATAAGGGATTTCACGACAATATGCAACACGGTGCGTCAAGAAGGAGTTCCCGATGAATGGTTCAAATGGAATCTCTTTCCCTACTCACTTGCCGGCAAAGCAAAGACATGGTACTCGGTTGCGTCCTTTGAAGTTGAAGGCAATTGGAACAAGTTGACAAAGAAGTTTTGCGAGAAGTTCTTTCCAATGAGCAAGGTTCAACATCTAAGGAGGCAAGTGATCAATTTTATGCAAGGAGAAGAGGAAGGGATAGACCAAGCCTGGGATAGGTTTAATGAATTAATCGAACAAGGACCAAAACTCGGCTTCACCGGTGACGTACTCTTGCATACATTTTTCTTTTCCCTAACCCCTAGTTGCATGCGACACGTCGAGATGTGTGCGGTGGGGGATCTCATGGAGAAAACACTCACGGAAGCCGCCCAACTCCTACAAAAAGTGAGTAAAGCGGCTGCCATGCGAAGAGATTGGGAAACGAGACTTGCGGAAGAGCCGGAATTCAATTCAAGGAAGAAAAAGCTTGCTGATTTTTCTAAAGAGGCAACCCCGGAAGTCACAAAAGAGGAGCCAATCATGGAAAAGCTTGAACAAGAACACATCAAGTCAAGAACTACACCAAACGTCGACTTCGCCGCACCAAATGAGACGAACAAGAGAAGCATGTCAAGCGCGAAGCCACTAAGGGAGTTCGAGCCAATGGATTGGGTTCCTATTGATTACGGAGAAGTATTCGACAAGAGAAGACCGTTCCCTAATCAAAAGGGAATGGCAAGAGCATTGGAAGTCGATTTCCCACCGGAGAGGAAAGCTGAAAATTCATACGACCTCGAAACCACCGGTGAGATCTTTGAAAAGCTCTTTGGAGATGACGTGGTGGATCCGAACATATTGCCGAGGTGAAGAGAATCATGGGGATCAAGCCCGAAGCATCACCATACGCTCGCCTTGCTGAAATTTATTCGATCGGATCCGAAGAAGAAGAGAAGATGACGCCGCACTTGAGTTGCGAGATCAACGGAGTTCAATGCAAAGCTTTATGCGACATCGGAGCCCAAGTAAGTGTTCTATCTTCTAAAATTTACGATAAAGTTCAATACCACAACCTAGACTTAGCCCCAACATCAACGAAATTAATTATGGGAGATGGTAGAACTATCAAACCTCTAGGTATTGCTTGCAACATGAAAGTAAAAATCTCTAGAAACTACATACCAACCGATTTCTTTGTTATTGATGCTTACCATGGTAAATCTGATCATATAATCTTAGGTAGGCCTTTTCTTAAGTTGGTTGATGCCGTGTTAGATGCCGGAGAAGGCAAAGTAACAATGAACCTTAATGGAACAAAGTACACATATAACTTTCTTCGTGCTTCTAAACACCTTACTCCTTTTCCTCCCGAAGATGAAGAAATAGAAGAGATAGATAGTCTTTGTTTTGTTGAAACCCTTAGAGACCCGCTGCAAAGAGCGATGGAAAATCAAATTAGTAATCAACAAGATGAAGAACTAGAGGAAGCAACAAAAGGCTTAGAGCCGCATGATGGTAGCGTGGAGGAAGAGAAGTTCGAAGACATAGGAGAAATCAAACCCGAGGAGCCACAAGTGCCCGAAGTAGACCTTAAACCTTTGCCCAAGGGATTAAAATATGAATTTTTGGGCCCGGACAAAACCTATCCAGTCATTGTGAGCGACGAGTTGAGCCCCGAAGAAAATGAAGCGTTGCTGATTTTATTAAAAAAACATAGGAAGGTGATTGGATATTCAATTAATGATCTCAAAGGTATTAGCCCAGCCTTTTGCACTCATCGTATACCAATGGAAGACCAATGTAAGCCTGTAGTGGACCATCAAAGGAGGCTAACCCATGCCATGCGAGAGGTAGTAAAGAAAGAGGTTATCAAGTTACTTGATGCCGGAATCATCTACCCGGTTCCACATAGCGAATGGGTGAGCCCGGTACATTGTGTACCGAAGAAAGGAGGTTTGACCGTGGTGAAGAATGAGAAGAACGAGTTGATACCGCAAAGAACCGTGACCGGGTGGCGGATGTGTATTGATTACCGTAAGCTTAACAAAGCGACGAAGAAAGATCACTTCCCCCTACCGTTCATAGACGAGATGCTTGAGAGGTTAGCAAACCACGCTTATTTTTGCTTTCTCGATGGATACTCGGGGTTCATGCAAATTCCCATTCACCCGGAAGATCAACATAAGACAACGTTTACGTGTCCTTACGGAACGTTTGCATATAGGAGGATGCCCTTCGGCCTATGCAACGCTCCGGCCTCTTTTCAACGTTGCATGATGGCCGTGTTTTCGGAATTCATCGAAGAGATTGTTGAAGTGTTTATGGATGATTTTTCCGTTTACGGGAAGACGTTCATGGATTGCTTAGCAAACTTAGAAAAGGTCCTTACAAGGTGTGCGGAGGTAGATTTGGTTTTAAATTGGGAAAAGTGCCACTTCATGGTTAAGCAAGGCATAGTGCTCGGACATGTTATATCCGAGAGAGGAATTGAAGTGGACAAGGCCAAGGTAGAGACGGTTGAGCAACTCCCACCTCCTACGGATATTAAGTCCTTAAGGAGCTTTCTAGGCCATGCCGGATTCTATAGAAGATTTATAAAGGACTTCTCGAAGATCACTAAGCCTTTAACGCACCTTCTTCAAAAGGATGTGGCTTTCGACTTTGATGAGAAGTGTCTAGCGGCATTCCGGACCTTGAAAAATGCGTTGGTGAGTGCTCCCATCATCCAACCTCCGGATTGGAGCCAACCTTTCGAGATCATGTGTGACGCAAGTGACTACGCCGTAGGCGCGGTCTTGGGACAAAGAAAGGAAGGCCGAGTTCACGCCGTTTACTACGCTAGCAAAACTCTTAGTGGGGCACAATTAAATTACGCCACTACGGAAAAAGAGTTGCTAGCGGTGGTATTCGCTTTCGAAAAATTCAGATCCTACATCGTGAACTCGAAAGTCATTGTTTACACCGATCACGCAGCTATAAAGTATCTCTTGGCTAAGAAGGAAGCTAAACCACGTTTGATTCGTTGGATCCTTCTTCTCCAAGAGTTCGATGTTGAAATTCGTGATAAAAAAGGGGTGGAAAATGTTGTGGCCGATCATTTGTCTAGGATGAATCGTGGGCAAGATGATAAAGAGCCCATAGAAGATAAGATGAGAGATGACCACCTCTATAGAGTGCTTGATAAAGACACTTGGATGATCGACATCATTCGAGCAATTCGAAAGATGCCCCTCGATCATCTAGACAAAAACACTCAAAGAAAGATAATTTCGAAAGTAAGAAGTATTTTTGGGATGCACCATACCTCTTCAAGCTTGGCAATGATGGAGTAATGAGAAGATGTGTGCCAAGAGAAGAGAGGCTTGAGATTCTAAGGAAGTGCCACTCGGCGGAGTACGGTGGGCACTATAGCCATTTTCGAACCGAAGCCAAAGTATGGTCGAGCGGATTCTATTGGCCGGAGATGCATGAAGATACTAAAAGATATGTTGCGTCATGCCCCGAATGCCAAAGAACCGGAAACATCTCTCAAAGAAATTCTATGCCTTTGAAATACAACTTGCAAATCGACATATTCGATGTATGGGGCATAGACTTCATGGGGCCTTTTAAAAACTCATTTGGATTCGAGTATATACTTGTTATGGTCGATTATGTATCCAAGTGGGTAGAGGCTATACCATGTCGTAAAGCTTCCACGGAGGAGTCCATCACTATGATCAAGAACGTGATTTTTCCCCGTTTCGGTACGCCGAGAATCTTGATAAGTGATGGAGGAACTCATTTCACCGGGAAGAACTTCAAAAAGTGCTTGTCCAAGTTGGGAATTGAGCATAGGGTCTCCACGGCCTATCACCCACAAACCAACGGACAAGCGGAGACGTCAAATAGGCAATTAAAAAGCATACTTAACAAAACCATAGAGAAGGGAGGCAAGGATTGGTCAAAGAAATTAGACGGAGCTTTATGGGCTTATCGAACGGCGTTTAAAACACCGATAGGTATGACCCCTTATCAATTCGTCTATGGAAAAGCTTGCCACCTTCCGGTCGAGTTAGAACATAAAGCCTATTGGGCGATTAAAGAGATGAACCTTGATCTCGATGCCGCGGTGGTGAAACGGAGAATTCAAATAAGCGAGCTAGAGGAGTTGAGGTTGAAAGCTTATGAAAACGCAAGCATATACAAGGAGAGAATCAAAAGGTGGTATGATAAAAGATTGAAGAAAAAAGAATTTAAAGAAGGAGATAAGGTCCTCCTCTACAATTCGAGGTTTAAAACCTTCGGAAAAGGGAAATTGCAAAGCAAGTGGGACGGACCTTATGTTGTGCATTCGGTGTTCTCCAACGGAGCGGTAACCATTATGGATATAAACGGCGATCAATTTGTGGTGAATGGACAGCGGCTTAAGGTTTACTACGAACCCGATGTCGTGCCCATTCATCATGTCGACGTCTTTACCATGGAGGAAGAGCCCGAACGTCCCGCCTAGGACGAAAAATAAGGCACCAACTTCCGTAAATAATTTTTCTTTTAGTTCTCTCGGAGTTTTTCGCGAAGATTAACCGGGCCAACTTTTTCCCACGGGCCGAGGACGAAAAAAAATAGGGCGGTGTGAAAAAAACCGGACCGGCCCGCCCCCGAGGCGGGGTGGGCCGGCCGGCCCGGGCCGGATCGGCCCAAGGGGGGCCCGACGCCCGACGTCCCCGAATTTCGCCCGAATTGCTCCTTTTTGACTTCCTTGTTTGGTCGGAAAATTTTAAGGGACGTGTAAAAAAGGAAAATAAGGTTCCCGGTGGCTTTTCTCTCGGGACTATATATTTGGCCGAATTGGGAGCTCGAGAATCAATCCTTTCAAGCAATGTGTTGCACCCTTGTAGCAGCCATTGAGCCTCCAAAAAGCTTAGAGTTGAAGGTAGAAGCCAAGAAGCCATCGATGGAGGAGGCGATGCGATGCGAGGTCAAGCTACCCGTCAAGAGGACCGCACGTATCCGTTGCGGAGGACGTGTCCCGACCGGAGCTCTTGCATCTCGCCACCCCGTCGAAGGAGAGAAGGTCCCTACACCCGTTCGAAGGTCGGCACGTCTCCAAGGCATCAAGCGTAAGGATTACAAGGAGGTGTCGCCGGAGCCTAAGGATTATGGGGATAGCGACTACTCCGACGATCGTAGCCCGAGCTCGTGGGCGGCCGCCGGTAGAGATGATGATGATTGGGATGAGCATCCTTATGAAAGGACTCCCGAAGGCCCCAACGGCGACGGCAACGGCGGTGGCGAAGGCGACAACAATGGAGGTGGCGACGACGGTGGTGACAACGGTGGAGATTATGGCGACGACGACCCCTTCGGATTGCATCCGGTGTCTTGTCGATTTTGCCGTCAATCCATCGCAGCTCTCTACGCGTCGGCCGGCGAATGTCTTCAAACCATGGAAGCGATGAAGCAGCGTATGGAGGACTTGGAGCGCGTAGTTGAAGATGACTACAAGTTCCTTAACCGTAACGTGCGCAAACTTTTCGGCATGGTTGGAAACATGAGAGGCAAGTGGTGCAAAGCTTGCTCGAAGTACCATTAGATCTAGTTTTCCCCTTTGGTTTTTGTAAGATACGACGAGGACGTCGTATGTTTTAAGTGTGGGGGAGAGCTAGCTCGCTAGCCTTAGCTCGGTTTAATCTTCGTGTGAGAGTCTTAGCGTTTTAATGAGTTTTTAGTTTTCGAGTCAGTTTTTAAATTTTTGCAAGTGTCTTAAATTAGTGTTGAGTCAAGAAAACCAAATAAAAAGAGTCTTATATATATCTTTGTGTTTTATGTATTGTTTATCTTTATTTACTTGTTTGTTTAATCTTCGATTCTTGATATATGAACACAAGTATGTGGTTTGAAAATCGTTTACCGTGGTGCTTAGTGGAATCGCTACTACTTAAAGTACCCATACCGCACTTCGATCTTGAGCTTCACATGCTAGTTGTGCTACGTTCGATGCTAAAAATTGGAGGATTTCAGTTCTGAAAATTATATTAAAACCCTTGTAATAAAGGTTAGCAAAATCTCTTTTTCCAAGTTGAGAGTATAAAAAATTCCTATCCAAAGCTAAGTTTGTTTTTTCGCTCCACTATAAGTGTGATTAGCACGATGAGTTAGGCTAGGACCCTTCTCTCTTGGTGAGTTTTAATTTCGAGCAATGATTATGTCCTTGTGCTTATCTTTTGTTGCTAGCCTCGTCATATATTCGGTTCATGACTTTCGCAACGAAAGTCATGCATATCACCGAATTCCATACCAAACCTATACATCTCTTTTGTACATCGTATTCCTTGAACACAACCAATTTTCAAAGTTTCGTCTCGTCTCTAGCATGATTTATTTAAAAATTTCAGATTGTGTGCATGCGAGAAAAGGGAGAATTGAAAGCTTTGAAAAGATGTCAAGAGAGAGAATAATAAAGAGAAAAAGTATGTGTATGGAAAAGAAAGAAAAAAAAAATTTATCATATGTGAATGAAAGAAGAAAAAGAAAAGAGAAAGATGAGTTAGCAATGAAGATATGAGAGGGATGGATCAAGTGAAAGAAAAGAAAAATAATAAAGTGTAAGGAAGGATGTCACGTTGATTGTGAGACGAAACTTTTACTCTATTTCCAACCATGTGCAATCCGACAACGAGGACATCATTGGTGCCTTGAAGTCACAATTTTCTTTTGCCCTTGCACATGTCCACCATTCTAAATCTTCTCATCCTTGATATCCCTACATATGGTTAATTCTCATGATCATTGGCTCTGAAAGGTAGACAACCATTAGAGGAAGTTCTTAGTTTGACAATACTTGTGTTGATTGCGCTAGCCCTACCTATAGCTCCACTTTTACATGATATATGAGAGATTAATGGGAGGTGAGAGTTTTATAAAATTTGGTTAGGATAGACACTTCATATGAGTGACTTGAGAGAGCTTGGAGAAAGGTTTTTGTCTAACACTTGTTGCAGGAATTTTTGTTTCGAAAACCATAAAAACCCTCCGATGGAAGCAAAGAAGTAAGTATGGCTGAAATTGAAGACTTCGAGTGAAGAGTTTGAGTTGTGGGGTAAATCTTGACGTGGTAAAAATTCTAAAAGCCCATGTTTATGTTTGATTATCATTACTTTGTGTTTATGTATTAAAGATGAAGGGATTGACTAACTTGTGAAGAAGGATAAGTGATACACGATTACATACCTTGGACGAAGTTCTTTTACGAGTACTTGCTCGAGGACGAGCAAGAGCTAAGTGTGGGGGAGATGTTGACGGTGTATTTTGGTGCACCTAGCATGTTCATTACACTTTGGTTTGGATTTGATTATTGAACTAACCCGCCACTAGGCACACTAATCATATAACAAGTTCATCTTTGTGCATGCATTTGGAAGTGTTGTGTTTATGTAGGAAAACATGGACATAAAGGACGGATTCACAATAAGTTCAAAGGAGCATTCATGGAGTCTTGTTCGTGTTCATGAGTTCGCTGAAATTACTTCCAATGGTGGTGAGGACCGAAGTGTTACGAGGAACACCCCCGGGATTGAAGCGTAAAAGATCAAACTTCATGCAAAGAGAGTCTCCATCTTGATCGCGAGGATAACAGCGTCAAAATCATCCAAGTGGAGGGGGCGAAGTAGATAAGTGCATGAGGACCCACGGAGCAAAAAGGGCGACCGAACCGGCCGAAATCGGGCTCGGGCCGGCCGGCCCGCCGGATCGGCCCGGCCCACTTCGGGCACCGGTTCGGTCCCGTCTTCCTTGCCCTCGAAGGATCTTCGACCCTAAAACCCCCGACGCGCCGCCAACGGACAGAGAGGAGTTTATTCGCACCGGAAGGCCATCTACAAGCTAGAGAGAGAGGAGGAGGATCTCCGGCTGGAGATCAACCACCTCGAAGGAAGCACCCTCTCGTGGAGAAGGAGGAAGACACCGGCGGAAGGGAAACCATGATCAACGGTGCCATGATCAGCACCTTGATGGGGTAATCTTCTCATTCGTCCATGGGTTGTAATCGATCGTGAGATGTAATCGCACTTTGTCGGATTATCTGTCTATCATCTTGTGTTGAATATACTTTAATGCTTAAAGGTTAGCTACCATGCCGTAAAGGGAGTAAGGCCTCAATGCTTCCTTGGATCCATTCAATACGCCGTGGCCATCAAAGGTCTAGTCATGATTACCTTCGCGTAGTGACGAGACGAGAGGAGGGAAAGGGCGAAACCGTGGTCACAACCCCGATAGATTAGATTGGTTTTTCATGTCTTTAAGCGATTGCATGCTCTAGTATCGTAGACCCGTGGGCGAGTGTCTTCTCTCTTGATCGTTTATCATTCTCTCTAGAGTAGTTTAGTTGTTTTCTAGTATAATAGTTGTTAGGGTTTTAGTAGCTAGTGTGTCGTTGTTGATCGAACGCTTGTAATCCCCTTGCTCCGCGGATTGACAAGAACCTTGGGAATCCCGTGGTGAAAAAGGTGTGGGGTCCGTACGCTTGCGGATCGTAGAGGGATACGTATTTTATCCGTCAACAATACAGTAGCTTCTGCACAGGCTGATAGCGGGCCTTGGACTCTGATAGAACCTCGCTGACGAAGTAGACTGGGCGCTGGACTAGATAGGTGTGTCCGTCTTCTTGCCGTTCGACGACAATGGCAGTACTGACCACGTGGGTTGTCGCAGCGAGGTAGAGCAGTAGCTTCTCGCCCTTGTGAGGAGCCGTGAGGATCGGTGGCTTCGATAGGAAGTCTTTGAGCCGGGCAAGGGCTTGATCCGCCTCTGGAGTCCACACGAACTTCTCTTGATGCTTGAGTAGTTTGAAGAAGGGGAGCCCCCGTTCTCCTAGCCTCGAGATGAATCGTTTAGCGCCGCCATGCACCCCCGTCGGCTTCCGGACGTCTTTGATGCTCGTGGGAGCTTGCATGCCGGTGATGGCGCAGATCTTCTCGGGGTTGGCTTCGATGCCGCGCCGGGCGATGATGAAGCCGAGTAGTTTGCTCGAAGGTACGCCGAAGACGCACTTGTTCGGGTTGAGCTTCCAGCGGTACTCGCGCAGTGATGCGAAAGTCTCTTCAAGGTCGTTGATGAGGGTACTGGAGTTTCTGGTCTTGACGACCACGTCGTCCACGTAGGCCTCGACGTTCTTGTTGAGCTGCCTCTTAAAGCAGGATTGGATAGCTCGTTGGTAGGTAGCGTCGGCGTCCTTCAATCCGAAGGACATGGTCGTGTAGCAGTACACGCCAAACGGGGTGATGAACGCGGTCTTCTCCTGGTCTTCTTCCTTGATCACGATCTGGTGGTACCCGGAGTAGCAGTCGAGGAAGCGAGAGGCAGGCGGCAGCCCCGCCGTGGAATCGATGACTTGATCAATCCGCGGCAACCCGAAGGGGTCCTTGGGGCAGTGCTTGTTGAGGTCGGTGTAGTCGACGCACATCCTCCACTTGTTCGAGTTCTTCTTGCGGACGAGGACGGGGTTGGCGAGCCACTCAGGATGGAAGACTTCTCTGATGAAGCCAGCCGCGAGTAGTTTGGCGAGTTCCTTCTTGATGGCGTCTCGTCTGTCGTCGGCAAAGCGTCGGAGGTGTTGTCGCTTGGGGGTGGCCTTAGGATCGACGTTGAGGCAGTGCTCAATCAGCTCCCTGGGGCACCTCCCGGCATGTCCGTCGGCTTCCACGCGAAGATGTCGCGGTTAGCCCGAAGGAAGCTGATGAGCGCGTCTTCCTATTTGGGGTCGAGGCCTGCCCCGATGGTGGTGGTCTTGCTGGGATCGCCTGTTGCAAGGTCGATCGTCTTGACGAGTACCTTCTCAGGTGGCTGAGGCTTGTTGGCGCTGTCAGACTTCTCTGGGATGTCGAGTTCACTTGTAGCAAGCTTCTTCGACGCAGCGTAGACCTCCATCATCGCGTTGGGTACTTGGTTCGTAGAGGCGATCTCCACGGCTTCTGTGTCGCAGTCGTGAGAGATCTTGAGGTCCCCTTGAAGGGAGAGTACACCAGCTGGGCTTGGCATTTTGAGTACCAAGTAGGTGTAGTGAGGCACCGCCATGAACTTGGCGATGGCCGGTCTGCCGAGGATGGCGTGGTAGGAGGTCTCGAAGTCCGCGACCTCGAACTTGATGTACTCGGTACGATAGTTGTCCCGAGATGCCCCGAAGGTGATCGGGCGGGGACCACCGAGCCCGGTGGAATAGCCGCGTTGCCGGGGATGATGCCGTAGAAGGGCGTGTTGCTCTTAGTGAGCATGTGAGTGATGTCGAGCTTCATTTTCTTCAAGGTCTTGGTGAAGAGGACGTTGAGCCCACTTCCACCGTCGATGAGCACCTTGTTGAGTTTGGAGCCCGCCACCGTTGGCTTCAAGACGAGGGGGAACCGTCCTGGTTCAGAGAAGCTGGTCCATTGATCCGCGCGGGAGAAGGTGATGGGTACCTCCGACCATCTGAGAGGGGTCGGGATCGCTGGTTCAATGGACATCACTTCACGACGGGTAGCCTTCTGCTCCCGCCTGCTGGGCAATCCGCCGAAGAGGACGTTGACGGTCTTGTCAGGCTCCTGGAAGTCGTTGTTGTCGTCGTCCTTCTTCTTGCCCTTTTGGTCGTGAGGGTGCGGTGGCTCCGGCGTATCCTTGAGTGCATGCCTTAGTTGGTAGCACTGTTCGGTGGTGTGGTTGCCGTTTGGATGCCACGGAGTTCTTTGAAACCGCCGGAGTTCTTCGTCGAGTTCCCTTTCGCAGGGCGCTGGATAGCCGCGACAGTGTTGTCTAGCTTGCGCTTGCGGTTGGGACCCGAGTAGTAGTAGTAGTTGTTGTTGTTGCGGCTGCCTTGGTTTGTGTTGCTGCCGCTGCCGCCGCCCTGGTTCTGCTTGGTCTTGCCACGGATGGCGTCGTACTTGGCATTGGCCTTGTCCTCTTCATCCACCCAGGACGTGATGATGTCCTTGAGGTGGGGGATGGACCTGGGGCGGCGACGACCGAAGTCTTCGAAGGTGCGGCGGTGGTAGAGGCCGTCCTGGAAGAGGTCGATGACCTCCTTGTCGGTGACGTCGACGACGGTAGCGCGCTTGTCGAAAAAGCGGCGCATGTACTTGCGGAGGGTCTCGCCTTGTTCCTGCTTGATCATGGCCGGGTCCATGCGAGTACCCGATCCGCCCATGGAGCCCGCGAAGTTGCTTGTGAACTCGCTCCTTCACTCGGTCCCATTTGTCGATCGAGTGCTTGTCCGGCGACTCGAGCCATGTGAGTGGTGCTTGGTCCGTGCGGAAGGGGAAGTAGAGGCACTTGGTGTCGCCGTTGCCGCCGCCGTTCTCGATGGAGAGGGCGTAGCACCCGAGCCACCGGATGGGATCCGCTTCGCATCGTACTTGGTGATCCCCAAAGGCTTGAACTTGTCGGGGAGGAGCAAGTTGCGAAGTCGAGGTGAGAAAGCGGGGGAAGCCGTCGCCCTCGACCGCGGTGGTCGACTTCTTCCGCCGTAGCTCTTCGATCTTCCGCGGGCGTCGTAGCCGCCCGCGAGGCGCCGCAGGCGTGGCCGTTCGCGTGGCCTCGGCCGCCGCGACCGCCGCCGCCTCCGGCCCTTCCCGTTGGCCCCATGATTGGAGCTTCCGCCGCGGCCGCCGCCGCCGGCGGATCGTTGCCGCCCCCGCCGGCCGGAGCGCGGTGAGGGACGACTTCTCGGTGTCCTGTGGTCGTGCTGTGAAGGTCCGCCGGCGTTGGAGCGACGACGGTTTGGCTCGGCTGGGAGGTCAGCTCGAGTACGGTTGGGACCTGTAACAACCCAGGAATTTAGGTGTGTAATTTTTGCGAAAAATTTAAAACTTTTTGACTGAACTTAAGTGCTATCAATTTTCGAGCCAAATTGCTAGCCCTCTTCTGAATTCTCCACCAATTTATCCCATTTATAAAAACATATATTCAAATTATGGTAAAATATGTGAGTTGGTTTTTCTCTGGTTTATTTGGATTTTATTGTGTGCAGTTTGAATTTAGAATGGATTCAAATTCAAACTTAAATTAATGTTTTCAATCTAAAACCTTTTCTCCTAAACCTCTACTGGGCCGGCCTTTCCAAAACCCCGTTGCGGGCCCAAACACCGCGCCGGCCCAGCAACCAGACCCCCCTCTTTTTCCTTTCCTTGCCTCAGTCGCTGCGGGGCAGGGTCCACCTGTCAGCCACTGTTTTCCCTCTTCCCCTCATCTCCTTTCTCTTTCGCCTGCACCCGACGGCGGGTCAACCGAGCCCCACCGCGCGGGGGGGCGCACGATGGGATGGCCGCGCCGCCCGGCGACCCGCACGCCGAGGGACCGGCGCGCCCGCGCGCGAACTGAACCCGAACCGGGGGGAGGGAAAATCCTCTTTTACCCCCCACGCCTCGCCCCCGTGACCTCGCCCGCGCGAGAGAGGAGGCGGCGCCGCCACGGGCGCCCGGCGCCCAAGCGGGGCGGGCGTAGGGATTTCGCCCCCCCCCCCTTGCGGCACCAGGGTTCAAAAGCGAGGGGGGAGAGCAGAGAGCCAGTTGTCCACTGCCACCAACCCCATTGGGGTTTTCCCTTTCCACCCCAACAGAGAGAGCGCCGTGAGAGGGAGGAGAAGGAGGCGCCGCTGCTGCGCCGGGCCAAGGAAGGACGCGGCCACACTGGTGCGCCGACGACGTGCCAGGAGAGGAGCGCGCCGCCGCCGCGCCGAGCCGGAAGAGGAAGAGGCTGTGAACCAGGAGCGGGAGCACGGACCGGAGCTGCGGAGGACGTTCGCCGGCGTGAACACCTACACCACCGGGGACATCTACACCGCCGGGAACACCTCCACCGCCCAGAACACCGACGCCACGCCACCGACAGGCCGGCCACGACTACACCGTCGCCCCACCGTGAGCACCGCCGGCCACTCTACTCTCTTCTCCCCCTTGGACTTCTTCCTGTAATGGCTTCCCAAGTGATGAGACGCGTCGGCCGTTGATTTCTTGCCTGGGTGCTGGCCTTCGAGCCGCAGAACTGCCGTGCCGCGACGGATGGGGCTCCTGGGCCGTTCGTGCTCTTGAGCGCCGCCGTCGCCGTGCGAAGAGCGACGTGATCTCAAGGTTGCGAAAGGTTGAGCAGAGGAGGCGTCGCGCCGCGGCTACCCCAAGCCAGTGGACGAGCACTCCTGGTGCGGTCGTCACGCCGCACCCCATTGTGCTGGGCCGAGGGGAAACCCCTCGACGCGCCGCCGTGTCGCAAGGAGGCGACCCGCCGAGCCCTGGGATCTGGACGACTGGCCGTCGAGCCGTGGTTCTGTTTTGTCAATCTTTGTCTGATCCCGTGAGTCCTGGCCGGCCGCACCCCAGCGCGCCGCGGCCACGACCACGCCGTGGGAACGCACGACGCGCCGGCCCTCAACGCCGCGTCGCGCGCCGCACGTGTCTTGGAGACCGGCCTTCGTGCCGTGGAACGTATCTTGCCGCAGGTTTGGGCGGGCGGAAGCCGTGGTCGAGCGCACCCCGGCCACATGGACCGGGCTCGCCGCGCCACCGGTCGGTCGACGGAGCCGTGGCGCCACCGTATCCCGGCGCCGCGCGCCTCACGTCGCGCCATCGCCCCTTCCCGCGGGCCGGTGTCCGGCTTGGCCTCGCCGACCGGAGTGGGACACGGAGGCGACCCGACCGCTCGCACCCCGGCCGAGGCGAAGGGACGCCGCCGGCGGACGGAGCGCACGCCGGCGCATGGGCGCGCTGCGTGACCGCGGGTTGGCCTGGACTTTTCGTCGAGCACCTGGTGTGCTATATTTCCTAAACTCGTGTTAACCTGAGAGTGGGCCACCGGCTGGATCTGGGCCTTAAGCGCAGTTAGTTTCCCTAGCAGGCCGTCGGCCCAGTGCAGAAGAAAGCTGGAGGGTGAAATCCAGACTTCCGACGATTTAAAGAAGGGCTGTGTTGCCTGGTTCTTTTTGGGCCGAAACCCACTGTCGAACTAGAACAAGTCCGCTGGGCCACCCACGACCCAGAGACGCTTCTGGCCCTTTTCGACCTGTCAGCCGCGGGACGCTGACGTCATGCTGACGTCAGCGGCACCTTTTCTAAAAACCCCCTTTTCTTTTTCTGATATAAATTCCAGAAATGTTTAATAAATGGTTTTAACCTTTAAAAATTCATAACTATTTCTAGGAAGCTCCGAAAAATATAAAACTAATTTCTGTAAATCCGTATTTTCGAAACCTTGCTGTTTGCAGGTATTTTGGGTACTTTTGGATCTTCTAAATTGGTTCTTATTTGGAGTTATCGCATAGATGTGCACCGTATTCTTATTTTCGCGTCGAATCTCGTGCCGCACACCCGAGCTTCGACCAGAGGACGCGGAGGACCCCGAGTACACCGCTCCGGACGACGTACGCTTCAACGGCAACGGAGGTGTCATGTCACTCCCAACCATGTAGAACCCATGTTGTTAAGTAGTCGCTAGTGCTTTACTTTAAATGCATTGATCTGATGAATTGCATAACCAGTTTAATAGCCATGCCGTGATGCTTTGTTATATCCTGTTTCCTTGTATTACTTCCTGCGGGACTAGCCACAGACCCATAGATAGTCCCTTACCTCAACTATCCATACTTTTGTTGCTTGATTATGGATGGTACTCTGGGCTTGGACCGAGATGTGGATATCTCGGTGTGTTTCTGGCGTGCGTTCTGGGTGCGTATCTCCTTGTCGTGTTTTGGCGGGAGCGAGCCGCTTGGTTACTTGCGAACGTCTGCCGAGGGAAGATGCGATCTGGCCTCTAACCCGAGGGGCGTGTCGTATGGGGTGGAGATGGTGAGTGCTCGCTCTCGGCCCTTAAGGACCGATCGTCAGTTTAACCATGTTTCTTTGGACTCTTACCGTGCAAACCGCCCGCCTTGTTATGGGCGGGGTGCGGGGTGAGACTTGTAGTGGATAGCGTCCCTCCTGTAGGCGGATCGGTGTGATCGTGTCGGGAGTGGTCTTTCCCTCCTTAGTAGACTTTGCCCTGGCGAGGCCGGGGAAGGGTTCCACAGCTTCGAGGGACCTCTCGCGGGTAGTACGAGCTCTGCCGCGGAGGCTGAGCCAGGCTCGGAGACGCAGGAGGGTACTATCCACTTACTTGGCCTTCAGCCGTAGGGTGGGGCTTGGAGTCGGTGACGGCCGGCTCCAGCCCTATTCGGGCGGGTACAGTTGTACAACCTCTAGCTATAGTCCGTGTCCACTGGTTATGGACAGTCCTAAGATCTGTTATGCTGGCTAGCTACTCTTCTCTTGTGCTTCTTCTCTCCCCCGAGTGTGTGAGCCTGGCTTTAGCCGTTGAGATGTGGGGATAGGAGCAGGCGGGCCCCACATCGCAGATGAGAGTTGGGATCTGGATCGTGGTTGAGATCCGGAGTTTTGGTGTGGATTTCCTTGAGCGGGGTGTAGACCCCAGAGGTGTGGACCTCGGAAGCGGGTGCTTCTCCGAGGTGTGGACCTCTCAGCTGAATTCTGCTTACCTTGTACGTTGCTATGCTGCTTTGCTAAAGCTTTCCACGACGGGACTAGGGATAACTCATGCATAGTAGAATATACACCGCATTTGCCTCTTTGTTGGGAAGCCGACATGACCTACCCGCTTATCGGGTAGACCCCCGGTGCCTCCGACGCAGCCGGACTACGACTTCGACAACGATGGATGGGTGGACTAGAGCTCTTACTACACTCGAGCCGCCCGCGGATATGGAGTTTCCCGCGCTTTCATGGAGTCGCTCGCTAGACGTTTTATTTATGTTTGATTCAGTCCCGATGGACTTGCACCCGGCATGTGCCGAAGAGATGTACTCTGATTAATGTAATAAAATAAATGTTGTACTCTACTTTTCTGTTTTTACCTTTCTGTATGGATTATGGCATCGCTGAGACAGGGATTGCACGTGGTAGCCCTCCTGGGACTACCACCGAGGTGATAAGAGTCGGGTTTCCGTCCCTCGCGGAAATCCGGTCATTTCGGCTTGGTACCGCAGCCATGCTTGACCGTAGGACGAGCCCCGGGATTGGTCGATAGTTTAGGAAGTCGTTTCGAACCTTGAAACTTTATATAAACCCCCTTGGCTTCCGTATATATATATCTATACTTATATATATGCATTATCTTGATTAATTTTCACTAACTACCTTACTAACTACGCTCTAACAACGTTGTGCAGATGGCGGAAGAAGCGTGGATCCCTCCGGGAGCTCGGACGGCAGGAGGGTCGGAGGCTTCTGCCACTTGCTGAGGGAGTGCCTGGAGGCAGCTGGAGTGGGGACCGACCGAGTCAGCTACAAGGGGAGGACCGTGGGGCACATGGACCAGTCTGCCACTTTCCTGACCGTTACGGTACCGGTGGACCCACGGTGCCGCAGTTCAAGGAGGTTAAGGTGCACTGTTTTGAGAGTTCGACCATGGAGGCACACCAGACATGCGCACGCCGAGCTCTCAAGAATGTTTGTGTCCGGCTTGGGGAGAAGCTTAAGGACACCCCGTTCGCCGTGCTTCCGACGGGGTCTACGACCCGAGTCGCCGGGACACGAGCGACCGAGCGCGCACCTTGAGCCGACTTCGTGGAGGAGGACAAGAAGATGCACACGCCCGCACGATGCATCCCGGCCCGGGACCGGGCGCTCTTCTCGGGCAAACAAGGAGATCGCGTACCCGAGGTGGAAGTGGGATGAGTGTCTCACGGTCGGCTCGGACCCGGAGATGGAGAGAGTGGATTTAACCGACCGGTTGGAGGAGTCGCACCGAAGAACGGGGAGCCGGGTACGCCTCGGCCGGCGGCGCGCCGCAGCCGCACCGAGAGGGACGCCGGGAGGATCGCTACACCGGAGGCACGGCCGAGGACAAGCCGCGGAGTTGCACCGGGCTACGCGGGAGGCCACGCGTGAGGACAGAGTGAGGCTTGCGCAGGCGAGGGACCGACCGGAGTCGGTTGGAGCCGCAAAGAATCGACTATCAAGTAAAGATGTGGGACCTTCAGAGGCGAGTCGACACAACTACCACCACTTGTGTTACCTCGGTGGGCCGGTCTACGAGGAGAGAGATCGAGTAGCCGTGGACCCGCACGGCCCGGGAGCATTCCGACCAACCGAGGCCGAGAGAGTTGGAGGAGCTCTCCGCGCGCCTACCACCCAAGAGGAGGCCACGACCGAGGACAGAGACCTTTGAGCTACCCCCGACGCTCCTACCACGTGTGCGCCCGTACCCGAGAGGCTCTCGGGACACGGCGAGAGATGGACCGTGCTCTTCGGATACCCGAGACTACTATGGGGGACCGGCGATCGGATGCCGGTTACCCGTGGGCTTACTCACCGCCGTTCTACTCGGGTCCACCGTACACCGGCCTCGGAGGCACCTCGCAGTACCCGGTGATGAGAGTAGAGATCTAGCAAGAGATTCTCGAGTCGATGTAATGAGTTAGATGTAATGTTGTCGCTTATGTCTTGTCATGCTCGTAGTAGCTACCCCATGATGTACCATGCGTTAGCGTGATGTGTTGCCGTGTACCCTCGAAGGTCGTTGGAGTAAACCTCGAGGTGCACCCCCTTTTGTAGGGTGGCATTGATTGAGTGACATGGATCTTCATGGTTTCTCTCGGATTTCGTGCTTCTTTATGTCCGTATGAATTCTTTGATTGTTAGCAGGATTACTCCTTCATTGTTAATAACCTTAATAATTATATTCTCCCTACCACTACCGACTCTTGCAACCGAAACAGATGTCGGGGGCAAGGAGGTCCGGCGACTCTCGGCTCGTTTCGAGGAGGTCGCCGGGGACGACGGGGCGGGGGGGGGGGGGGGGGGGATGCCCCTAACCCGGCGGGAGCGAGGGGCCGTAGACACCGTGGAGGTCACGCGCCACGAGGCGGGCTCCGCGGAGGCCCGGCGGCCGCGGAGGCCGAGGAGGCCGAGTTGGCGGTCGAGGAACCGCGCACGACAACGAGGGAGCTCGGGAGCGAGGAGCTCGAGCACGAGCAGTACCCCGGCCCGAGGGAGGAGCAAAGGCCGGTGCTCAGGGACACGAGGTGCCACCACCGCCACCTCCCCCGAACTTGGCCGACGTGATGGCAGTACAGACCCAGCTGATGCAGACGATCACCCAGTTGCTAGCTCAGAACAACAACAACCACAGGGGTCAGCACCGCAACGCGCCAGAGGGTTTCCAGAAGAAGGTTGAGAACTTCAACAAGCTGCGACCGCCTACTTTCGACCACTCAGCAGACCCGATGGACGCAGACAACTGGCTACGGGAGATCGAGAAGAAACTGGAGTTGACCGAGCTCACTGAGGAGGAGTGTGTGACCGTGGCAGCGCACCACCGATCGACACAAACCCGTGCGTGGTGGGACAGCCTACCGTGACTCGCACCGAGACCCGTTGCACATCGGGTGGGACGAGTTTGTGGAGGCCTTCGAGAGCCACCACATTCCGCAGGCAAGGATGGACAGGGAGGCCGACGAGTTCGGCACCTCAAGATGGGAAGTATGTCGGTGCGAGAGTACGCCAACCGCTACCAAGAGCCGATGAGGTACGTGCCGCACGACACCGACACAGAGAAGAAGAATGTCTACCGGTTCGGGAAGGGGCCGCACAAGGGGATGGCACACCACTTGTCCGCACACGACCGCCCGACACTTCGCTTCATTATCGACAAGGCACCGATCGTGGAGAGGTCAAGGCTCGAGTACATGGAGGTTCGTGGAAGCAAGTCCAAGCGCACGGACCGTGCAGACGCTCGTGTCCACCACGCAGGCAGAGGACGAGGTTACGCTCGTGGCCACCGATCACGGCAGAGGCACCACGTCACTCGCTCCCGCCCGCGAGCGCGAGCCAACCCGGGCGGGGAGTGGAGGACAGAACAACTGGAAACCGAGACCACCACCACAGTCAGCAGACAGAGCCAAGGTGACTTGCTTCAACTGCCGTCAGGTTGGGCACAAGTCGTTCGAGTGTCCACAGCAGGCGCCACCGGGGAGTCGAACCGCGCCTCTCGGTTCCGGACCCCGCCCAAGCCACCAGCACCAGGAGGACAGCCACCCCGTACATAGCAGAGGACCGCTCGGCCGTCGCCCACTCGAGGCCGTCGAACTACCTCACCGCCGAGGATGCAACGACCGCACCCGATGTCACACTTGGTGAGTTCCTTGTTGACTCGGTTGCTTTGGCAAATCCGTGTTGTTCGATACGGAGCTCGGTTTTCGTATATTTCTACCAAGTTTGTTAAAGAAAGGTCTTTACCAACTAAGCCTCGACCAAGGTCTATCTTGACTAGCTCTCCGCTAGGAGAGAAGAGGAGTACGTCGAGTGCGGGGGAGTGAGGATGGTGTTTGAGGGGCAACAAGGTCACGGCGGACTTGAGCTTTGGAGTCTACCGGGATAGACGTGATCCTAGGGATGGATTGGTTGGCAAAACACAACAGGATAGTCTCTTGCAACCCCGCAGTTATACGCCTAGAACACCCCAAAGGGAACTAGAGTGTGGATCGAACCACGAGTCCGAAGGTCGCTACGATGATGTGCAACATGAGTGGGAAAGAGATTGAAGAAATCCCGCGGGGTCCGTGAGTTTCCTGACGTGTTCCCGCAGGAGCTTACGGAGTTACCCCCGCATCGGGACGTGGAGTTTGTGATTGAGCCGATGCCGGGGGCGGGACCCGTTGCAAAGAGTCCGTACCGGATGTCGTCCGACGAGCCGGACGAGTTGAAGAAACGGCTCAAGAAGCCGCTCGAGCAAGGGTTTGTTCAGCCGAGTGCCTCACCGTGGGGTTCGCCGCTGCTCTTCGTGGAGAAGAAAGACGGCATAAAGAGGATGTGCATAGACTACCGCATGCTCAACTCGATGACAATCAAGAACAAGTACCCGCTACCCAGAATCGAGGACCTGCTGGATAGGCTCAAAAAGGCAAAGTTCTTCTCCAAGATCGATCTGAGGTCAGGTTACCACCAGATGAAGATCCGAGAGCAGGATATTCCCAAGACAGCCTTCACCACACGGTATGGCTTGTACGAGTTCGTGGTGGTTTCTTTTGGGCCGACCAACGCCCTCGCCTACTTCATGAACTTGATGAACAAGGTCTTCATGGAAGAGTTGGACGGTTTGTGGTGGTGTTTATCGATGATATCTTGATCTACTCGAAACCACGGAGGAGCACGAGGAGCACCCGAGGGTCGTGCTAGAGAGGGCCGAGGCGGCGAAACCGTACGCCAAGTTCAGCAAGTGCGAGTTCGGATGGAGAAGGTCGCGTTCTTGGGGCTCGTGTTGTCGCCAGGCGGGATAGCCGTGGATCCGTCCAAGGTAGAGTCGGTGACCAAGTGGGAGCAGCCGTTGAACGTGACAGATGTCGAAGCTTCCTTGGGTTGGCAAGGTGTTACTACCGAAGATTCATTGAGAACTTCTCCAAGATCGCAAAGCCAATGACGAGTTGCTCAAGTACAACACAAAGTTCGAGTGGTCGAAGCGTGTGAGAAGAGCTTCCAAGAGCCGAAAAATAGACTCACCACAGCCCCCGTTGCTTACCTTGCCGTATATCAAGAAAGACTTCGTGGTCTATCGCGACGCTTCGAAGCAAGGACTTGGTTGTGTGCCGATGCAGAAGGGAAAGTTGTGGCTTATGCTTCCGAGCACCGAAGAAACACGAGGAAAACTACCCGACACACGACTTGGAGTTGGCAAACAGTTGTGCATGCACTCAAGATCCGGAGGCACTACCCGATAGGGAACAAGTGTGAGCTATTTTTCGACCACAAGAGCCCGAAGTACTTCTTCACCCAAACGAGAGTTGAACATGAGGCAGAGGAGGTGGTTGAGCCGATCAAGGACTACGACGTCGAGATCAACTACCACCCGTGCAAAGCAAACGTCGTGGCGATGCACCGAGCCGAAAACTTATTGCAACAACCTCATGGTAAGAGAAGAGCAACCTGCTCTGCATGAAGAGCTAGAAAAGCTGAGAATTGAAATTATAGACCAAGGCCAAGTCAACGAGCTGCGAGTGACCTATGACCTGGAGGAACGAATCCGTACAGCCCAGAAATCGTGTGCGTAAATCAAAGCTTTGCGAGAACCGATGAAGGGGGTAAAGCGCAGGACCGCCGGTAGATGAACAAGGCACCGTGTGGTTGAAAGAACGGATCCGTGTACCACAAGACAAGGCACTCCCCGGAACGCATCATGAGGGAAGCTCACGATTCGAGGTACTCGATCCACCCAGCAAGACAAAGATGTACAAAGATTTGAAGACCAGGTATTGGTGGAAGAGCATGAAGCAGATATAGCGCACTACGTGGCCTCGTTGTGACACCCGTAGCAGAGTGAAGATCGAACACCGTAAACCCGCAGATTGCTTAAGCCGTTGGCAATTCCGGTTGGAAGTGGGAGGACATTTCCATGGACTTTGTGGTGGGACTCCCCCCGAACACCAAAGGGGAATGACTCGGTGTGGGTCATAGTGGACCGACCGACCAAGGTGGCGCACTTCGTACCGGTGAAGGTGACCTTTGGGACGTAACGATTGGCAAACCCGTACGTTGAGCAAATTTTGAGGTTACACGGGGCACCCAAGAGTATTGTGTCCGATCGCGACCGCGCTTGTCGCCAAGTTCCCGCGAGCTTCCACAAGCTTATGGGCACCACTCTCAACTACAAGCACGGCCTTTCACCCTCGGACGGATGGTCGACAGAGAGGGTCAACCGGTGGCCGGAGGATATGCTACGAGCGTGTGCACTCACCTATGGTACCGATTGGGAGAGCAGCTTGTCGTTTGCGCAGTTCTCGTACAACAACAGCTTTCAAGCGAGCCTTCTGATGGCTCCCTTTGAGGCCCTTTACGGGCGGAAGTGCGGAACCCCGCTAGCTTGGTCGGAGGTGGGAGAACGGCACCGTTTGGGCCAAGCAATCATTGAGGAAGCAGAGGAGAAGATTGAGAAAGTTCGGGAGAACCCGAAGGTTGCTCAAAGCCGTCAGAAGAGCTATGCCGACAAAAGAAGAAGAGAGTTGACTTTTGCAGTTGGAGACCGAGTGCACTTCAAAGTCTCACCGCTTCGAGGAACTAAGAGGTTCTTGGTGAAGGGAAAGCTTGCACCGAGGTACGTAGGGCCGTACCCTATCACCCGAGGATTGGAAGTCGGCCTACCACCTTGCGCTACCCGAGACAATGGCAGGAGTACACCCAGTGTTTCACGTGTCACAGCGAAAAGAGTGAGAAGGCTGTGGAGGCTAAGCAAGTGCCCATGGAGTTGCTTGACCCGCAAGACAACCTTGAGTATACGGAATATCCCGAGAAAATCTTGGACCGAGCCGTCAAGGAGACAAGGAGAACAACCATTCCCTTCGTAGAGTGTTGTGGAGCAACCATACGGAGCGAGAAGCAACATGGGAGAAGGAAGCCGATCTCGAAAAGAGTATCCTCACTTCTTCACGGAGGAGGTTGAGGACTAAATCTCGAGGACGAGATTCTCGGTGGTGGGGGAGAATGTAACAACCCGAGAATTTAGGTGTGTAATTTTTGCGAAAAATTAAAAACTTTTTGATCGAACTTGAGTGCTATCAATTTTCGAGCCAAATTGCTAGCCCTCTTCTGAATTCTCCACCAATTTATCCCATTTATAAAAACATATATTCAAATTATGGTAAAATATGTGAGTTGGTTTTTCTCTGGTTTATTTGGATTTTATTGTGTGCAGTTTGAATTTAGAATGGATTCAAATTCAAACTTAAATTAATGTTTTCAATCTAAAACCTTTTCTCCTAAACCTCTACTGGGCCGGCCTTTCCAAAACCCCGTTGCGGGCCCAAACACCGCGCCGGCCCAGCAACCAGACCCCCCTCTTTTTCCTTTCCTTGCCTCAGTCGCTGCGGGGCAGGGTCCACCTGTCAGCCACTGTTTTCCCTCTTCCCCTCATCTCCTTTCTCTTTCGCCTGCACCCGACGGCGGGTCAACCGAGCCCCACCGCGCAGGGGGCGCGCGATGGGATGGCCGCGCCAGTCCGGCGACCCGCACGCCGAGGGACCGGGCGCGCCCGCGCGCGAATCGAACCCGGACCCGGGGGAGGAAAATCCTCTTTTACCCCCACGCCTCGCCCCTGTGACCTCGCTCGCACAGAGAGAGGAGGCGGCGCTGCCACGGGCGCCCGGGCAGTCCAAGCCGGGGCAGCGTAGGGATTTCGCCCTGCCCTTGCGGCACCAGGGTTCAAAAGCGAGGGGGAGGGCAGAGAGTCGCTTGTCCACCGCCACCAACCCCATTGGGGTTTTCCCTTTCCACCCCAACAGAGAGAGCGCCGTGAGAGGGAGGAGAAGGAGGCGCCGCTGCTGCGCCGGGCCAAGGAAGGACGCGGCCACACCGTGCGCCGACGACGTGCCGAGAGAGAGTAGCGCGCCGCCGCCGCGCCGCGCCGGGAAGAGGAAGAGGCCGTGAACCAGAGCGGGAGCACGGACCGAGCCGCGGAGGACGTTCGCCGGCGTGAACACCTACACCACCGGGGACATCTACACCGCCGGGAACACCTCCACCGCCCAGAACACCGACGCCACGCCACCGACAGGCCGGCCACGACTACACCGTCGCCCCACCGTGAGCACCGCCGGCCACTCTACTCTCTTCTCCCCCTTGGACTTCTTCCTGTAATGGCTTCCCAAGTGATGAGACGCGTCGCTGTTGATTTCTTGCCTGGGTGCTGGCCTTCGAGCCGCAGAACTGCCGTGCCGCGACGGATGGGGCTCCTGGGCCGTTCGTGCTCTTGAGCGCCGCCGTCGCCGTGCGAAGAGCGACGTGATCTCAAGGTTGCGAAAGGTTGAGCAGAGGAGGCGTCGCGCCGTGGCTACCCCAAGCCGCGGGACGAGCACTCCCGGTGCGGTCGTCACGCCGCACCCCATTGTGGCCGGGCCGAGGGGAAACCCCTCGACGCGCCGCCGTGTCGCAAGGAGGCGACGCGCCGAGCCCTGGGATCTGGACGACTGGCCGTCGAGCCGTGGTTCTGTTTTGTCAATCTTTGTCTGATCGCGTGAGTCCTGGCCGGCCGCACCCCGGCACGCCGCGGCCACGACCACGCCGTGGGAACGCACGACGCGCCGGCCCTCAACGTCGCGTCGCGTGCCGCACGGAAGTCTTGGAGACCGGCCTTCGTGCCGTGGAACGTATCTTGCCGGCGAGTGTTTGGGCGGCGGAAGCCGTGGTCGAGCGCACCCCGCGTGCATGGACCGGGCTCGCCGCGCCACCGGTCGGTCGACGGAGCCGTGGCGCCGCCGTATCCGGCGCCGCGCGCCTCACGTCGCGCCATCGGCCCCTTCCCGCGGGCCGGTGTCCGGCTTGGCCTCGCCGACCATGAGTGGGACGCGAGGCGACCCGACCGCTCGCACCCCGGGCCGAGGCGAAGGGACGCCGCCGGCGGACGGAGCACACGCCGGCGCATGGGCGCGCCGCGTGACCGCGGGCTGGCCTGGACTTTTCGTCGAGCACCTGGTGTGCTATCTTTCCTGAACTCGTGTTAACCTGAGAGTGGGCCGCCGGCTGGATCTGGGCCTTAAGCCCAGTTAGTTTCCCTAGCAGGCCGTCGGCCCGCGTGCGAAGAAAGCCGGAGGGTGAAATCCGTACTTCCGATGATTTAAAGAAGGGCCGTGTTGTCCGGTTCGTTTTGGGCCGAAACCCACTGTCGAACTAGAACAAGTCCGCTGGGCCACCCACGACCCAGAGACGCTTCTGGCCCTTTTCGACCTGTCAGCCGCGGGACGCTGACGTCATGCTGACGTCAGCGGCACCTTTTCTAAAAACCCCCTTTTCTTTTTCTGATATAAATTCCAGAAATGTTTAATAAATGGTTTTAACCTTTAAAAATTCAAAACTATTTCTAGGAAGCTCCGAAAAATATAAAACTAATTTCTGTAAATCCGTATTTTCGAAACCTTGCTATTTGTAGGTAGTTTGGGTACTTTTGGATCTTCTAAATTGGTTCTTATTTGGAGTTATCGCATAGATGTGCACCGTATTCTTATTTTCGCGTCGAATCTCGTGCCGCAGACCAGAGCTTCGACCAGGAGGACGCGGAGGACCCCGAGTACACTGCTCCGGACAGCGTCTGCTTCAACGGCAACGAAGGTGTCATGTCACTCCCAACCATGTAGAACCCATGTTGTTAAGTAGCTGCTAGTGCTTTACTTTAAATGCATTGATCTGATGAATTGCATAACCAGTTTAATAGCCATGCCGTGATGCTTTGTTATATCCTGTTTCCTTGTATTACTTCCTGCGGGACTAGCCACAGACCCATAGATAGTCCCTTACCTCAACTATCCATACTTTTGTTGCTTGATTATGGATGGTACTCTGGGCTTGGACCGAGATGTGGATATCTCGGTGTGTTTCTGGCGTGCGTTCTGGGTGCGTATCTCCTTGCTGTGTTTTGGCGGGAGCGAGCCGCTTGGTTACTTGTGAACGTCTGCCGAGGGAAGATGCGATCTGGCCTCTAACCCGAGGGGCGTGTCGTATGGGGTGGCGATGGTGAGTGCTCGCTCTCGGCCCTTAAGGACCGATCGTCAGTTTAACCATGTTTCTTTGGACTCTTACCGTGCAAACCGCCCGCCTTGTTATGGGCGGGGGTGTGGGGTGAGACTTGTAGTGGATAGCGTCCCTCCCGTAGGCGGATCGGTGTGATCGTGTCGGGAGTGGTCTTTCCCTCCTTAGTAGACTTTGCCCGGCGAGGCCGGGGGAAGGGTTCCACGGCTTCGAGGGACCTCTCGCGGGTAGTACGAGCTCGCCGCGGAGGCCGAGCCGTGCTCGGAGACGCAGGAGGGTACTATCCACTTACTTGGCCTTCGGCCGTAGGGTGGGGCTTGGAGCTCGGTGACGGCGGCTCCCGCCCTATTCGGGCGGGTACGCTTGTACAACCTCTCGCAGTGTTTAAACCTATAGCTATAGTCCGTGTCCACCGGTTATGGACGGCCCTAAGATCCGTTATGCCGGCTAGCTACTCTTCTCTTGTGCTTCTTCTCTCCCCCCGAGTGTGTGAGCCCGCTTTAGCCGTTGAGATGTGGGGATAGGAGCAGGGCGGGCCCCACATCGCAGATGAGAGTTGGGATCTGGATCGTGGTTGAGATCCGGAGTTTTGGTGTGGATTTCCTTGAGCGGGGTGTAGACCCCAGAGGTGTGGACCTCGGAAGCGGGTGCTTCTCCGAGGTGTGGACCTCTCAGCTGAATTCTGCTTACCTTGTACGTTGCTATGCTGCTTTGCTAAAGCTTTCCACAGCCAGACTAGGGATAACTCATGCATAGTAGAATATACACCGCTTTTGCCTCTTTGTTGGGAAGCTGACATGACCTACCCGCTTATCGGGTATACCCTGGTGCCTCTGACGCAGAGCCGGACTACAACTTCGACAACGATGGATGGGTGGACTAGAGCTCTTCCTACACTCGATCTGCCTGCGGATATGGAGTTTCCCGCGCTTTCATGGAGTCGCTGCTAGACGTTTTATTTATGTTTGATTCAGTCCCGATGGACTTGTACCCGGCATGTGCCGAAGAGATGTACTCTGATTAATGTAATAAAATAAATGTTGTACTCTACTTTTCTGTTTTTACCTTTCTGTATGGATTATGGCATTGCTGAGACAGGGATTGCACGTGGTAGCCCTCCTGGGACTACCACCGAGGTGCTAAGAGTCGGGTTTCCGTCCGCGGAAATCCGGGTCGTTTCAGGACCGTTGCCGGCGCTGCGACTTGTAGCCTCGTTGTCGCGTTGCCTGGCGGGGGGAGGCTGACTGACCCTGCTGTCGACTCGCATGAAGTAGGCATCTTCAGCAAGCTTGGCGATGACCTCCCCAGCGCGGATGCCCTGAGCCTGACGTGCGATCGCTGTGATCGACATGAGGCATTGCTCTGGGGTGGTGTGTACTCTGCTCTCGACTGCTTCGAGAGCTTCCGCAAGGTTGCGGACGGGGAAGTTGTCGCGGAGGCGTCGGTGACGTTCGCTGCGCTTCCGGTTGCGCTCACGTCGAGTGTCTCTGTTGGCGGTAGTCTCATCCGCCGGAGCATCAGCAGAGAGCTCGTCGGAGGAGATGTCTTCCAGGTACTTGTCCTGAGCCGTGGCTGAAGGCCCTGGGGTGTTGCCGGCAGCCATGAAGACTCGATCGGGGGTGCCAAGGCTGGACTCAGAAACCGCCACCTCGGTTGGAGTGTTTGAGTCAGCCTGGGCAAGTGGCGTTCCCTCCTGGAATGGTAGCGAGTCGATGTTGGCGACGTAGCGTGAGTCTCCGCTTATCAGGTCAGCAGGCTTGCAGTCTGGCCAATAGACGTATCTCCCGGTCGGTGTGGAGGTTATAACTAGCCCAGAGGCTGGCCCTGACAAGGGAAGCTCAGTGGAGTTGTCCTCGGACTCGGGCTCCTCAGGGTCCGACCCGAAGTCGAACTCGTAATCCGGGTTCGAGTAGAACTCGGAGAGAGGGCTGGAGTCCGGAGTGTGATCGGGGGTGGCGTCAGAGTCCGAGCTGTACTCGGGTACGGGCTCCTTGCCGGCCCGCGCGGGCGGGGGAGCCCCCGTGCGGGCCCGGCCGAGGGTGCGGGGGCCACGCGCGGAGCGCTCGCGAGGTGAGGGGACCGGCTGCGATGGCCGAGCGGCCCGCTCGCATGCGATGGCCCATCGTGACGTTGAGTCCGAGTTGGAAGTGGATTCGAGCTCGAAGTCATCGTGGTTGTTGAAGAGCGACATTTCGCCGAATTGCCGGCGTGTTCGCCCGTGACGACTTCCGGGAAGCGTCACGAGGCCGATCCTTCGGCCGGGCGACACGGTGAGGCGGCGCCGGGAAGGAACCCGCGCCGCGCGTCGGCGGTGCAGACCCAGGCGCCCAACACGAAGGTGTCGCCGCGTTTGAAGGCGACGGTTGGCTTGAAGCAGACAGGAGCCGTCGAGTTCGCCATGTGATCTCGGGCGAGAGCCCCTACCTGGCGCGCCAGCTGTCGGTGTTTTAGACCGGCAACCTACTAAGGGGAGTACCCGAAGTAGATGAATGTGACTCGCCAAGATCGGTAACTCGAAGGAAGAGACATGTGGCACACAATTTAGACAGGTTCGGGCCGCGAGGCCGCGAGGTCCATACGACACAACTAGACTATTAATGAGAAGGTAAATGATATTTATGACAAAGGATAACACACTAGAGAACTTATAATAAATGAGTAGCTAGCGAACAGAGAGGACAACGAGAGAGATCTAAGGATCTTGGGTTCTTCTCTATTACTTGGGTTCTATAAAAGCAATCATACAATGCACTTTGGGACATCGGAACACTAGCCACAGAAAGGGATGAGAAGGGCACTAGAAAGCTCCGACAAAAGTCCTACAAACACCAACCCGAATGTGGAGGAATACGTCGGCCGTCAGGGCTGTCACCACCTGGGGCTACCACAACTATCCGTGGGATTGGGTGCAATCTCAGGTAATTGGTAGGCTAAACACCACGCCTAATCTACCAATTACTACTCTAGTCACATACGATTAATGAGAGCACTCGATGCGAGGGAAGATCCCATGCAAAAGTATAACAACTATACTAACCAAATAATGACATGAAAGTAATGGAGAAGATAAATATATTATAAAGCATAAGTCTTACAAGAGAAGATACAAAGACATACCATACTCCAAAGACTTCTCCAGAACCGGAGCGCAGCTCCGCTCTCTCTAACTCTCTAGTTGCTAATCTACTACATTGGAATGTCTAGTCCTAATTCTCTAATATTGATGAGAGGTCATCCTTTCATGGGACAACTCTCAAATCTATATGGTATGCGGCTCCTAGGGGTCTAGGGTTACATATATAGGGGTCTCCTGGCCTCCCTCCACCTTTAGCAAGTGATGTGGTACTAAACCTTCCACCATATCTAATTATGCACATAGCATTTATGGGCCAAATTCTGGTTTAGGCCCAATTAATCGCGCAGCTCATGTCTCTAGAATCTTCCATTTATTTATAATATTCATATCTTCTCATTCCGAACTCCAAATATAGCAAATGATATGTCCGTTTCGATCGTCTCGACGAGCCTATTGCAATGGTGTACTCAAATCCATCATTTGAGATCGTCTTGTGTGATGGTTTTTGGCTTCTCTTTATTTGGTGCTTGGAGGACTAAGATATCAAGGCCCATTTATCTTGTAGATTTGGCCCAATTGTACCTATTCTCCAAAGTCACTCCGTAAAATCAACAAAACACTAAAACTTGTGGAACTCGTTAGTAGCAAACCCCTAAGTCTATGTTGATATTCATTTATGCCCTTTTCCATGCTTAGTTGATTTATAAAATTAGATGATAACAGATGTCAACAACGACAGAGATGGCTGGTCGGCAACCCATCAGTGAGGAGGTGAGGGAACGGTAGGAAAAAACAAAGGACAATATGGTCTTTCAAGGAAAGAGAAATAGGAAACAGTCCTTTGGATTGAAGGCAATATGATCAATTGCGGAAAGGTAGTTGTATTGGATGTCAATTTTTGAAATTTCTCATCATATGTTTCATCCTCTTGTCACGAAGAACACTGACGTCGTCCACCGGAGCGAGGCAGTGAAGGCGAAGTGCCTGCAAGTCGCCGAAGGCCATTGTCGTCATCCGGAGAAGCGAAGACGCTTTTATCACCAGTGCCAATGGCCACATCATGGACTTGGAGGAGTACCACCACCATGAGTCCACGTCGGCCGCATCTGGCAACAGGTCTCCTCGGTGTTCCAAGATCGCCCTGTAACGCCCCAGGTTTTCAGCCGAGTTCTTTAACCCTAATGATCTGGTCAATAGTGTTGACTTTGGTCAAACGATGGTCAACCTGGGCCGTCACCTCGAAAACATCACCGACAAACTCTAATGACACTGTTTGGTCAACCATAGTCAAGGTTTGGTCAAAACCCTAGTCAAACCCCTTGAACCCCTTTTGACCCACCAGTGTCAGCCGGTACTTTTGCCGCGTTCTCCAAATTTCACCTAAACACTTCAAAATCTCCCAATGTAAAAGTTGGCTGTTTTGTCGAGGGACACAACTTTCATGTTGAGTGGCATTTGAGATTTGAAGCCTAAATTGGTGAAAAATACAGGTCAACGCCTCCAGGTACTATTCACTAGAGCCGAGATTTCTGCAAAGTTCCACTGCCTTTTATGCAAAATCTGTTGATCAAACCCTATACGACCTTTGTAAAAGTTGTAGAGGGTCAGCTGATCTACAACTTTGATATTGGGCACTTGGCCTAGTTATGTTTCAAAATTTTGAGTAAAACTCAGTTGAAATGCAGTAAACCGAAATTCCAAACCACCCATCGGAACTCTGCAGTGCAGGGTGCGCGCTGCCTGCGCTCGGCACGCGCGCCAACGTCGTGGACTTCGCGCAGTGGGCTCGGCACGGACGTCGAGGTCCCACGGGCTCCACGCGGCAAGCGCGGGGCGTTGGGCGGCGCGTCCACCGCCTTCCTCGCCCACCACGCGCGCGCCACACGGTCACGTCGCCGCGTCGGCCACCCAATGTCGTCGCCGCCGTACAGGCCGCACGTCGTCGTCGTCTTGCACCCATACCACGGTCTTGGGGATGTCTTGACGTTCGCGCACCGCCTCTGCAGCTCGCGCCGCCTATAAAGGGTCGCCGCCGTTCCTTCCTCGCGCGAGGCAGAGCCGCCGCGCCATCCTTGCCGCCGCCTTTGATGCCGCCACGTGAGCCCCTCCTTCCGCTTGCATCCTGAGATAATGAGCGCTCCTAGCTCCTGCCCTAGGACGTCCTGAAGCTCACACCACTGCAAGTTGCCCTGTCCTGCCCCTATCTTCACCGGAGCAACCGCCCCCACGGCTACCGCCGCTGGCCTCCACCGTGCTTGCTCACCGGTGGTCCTTCTGCCCCAAACTAGTACCCGAATCTGTCGTACACGACCCCTAGAACCTTCCCAGCCCCTTCCCCAGCCAAGACCGCCGGCGAGGCCGCCGGATTTTCTTTGGCCGCGCCGCCCCCAAGCCCTGAGGGCCACATTGCAAGGTCCAAGGTATTCCTAGGGGGCTGGGCGCAAATTAAGGGCATATCTGTGAATAGTTCAGTCTTTCCAGGGGGTCTTTCGCAAAATGAATTTTCACCCCTTTGTGTGTTATATCTGCAACTTGTAAATTCCATATAAAATCGTAGAAAAATCCAAAAATAGCAAACTCAATTTTGTTGTGCTACAACTTTCTCCAAATATGTATATACTTTTGAGCTACAGTTTTTGCTTGAAAAATTGAAATGTAAAATACCTAGATCTGTGATTCTGCAAAATCCATACATGATCTTGAGCTGGATTTTGGATATGTTGTGGGAACTGGCATGTTTAGGTCTGTGCCAAAAATTGCACAAAGTTACTAAAGAAATCTTTTTATATAAATTATCTTGTGATATTGATAAATCTGCCTAAATGATTTTTGTAGCTCAAAATATAATTATTCTTGAGCCCAACTTCTGGCTATTGTCATGTTTTACCAAAATGCATCCTTGGTGAATTTACCATGATTTTATCTCTGTTAGAAATATTATTTACTAATTTATGCTTGTTTTAGTCATAAATGCATAGATCAAGATCTAGAATAGATCAAGGAGTGTTTGTTGATTTTTTAGGCTTGTTCTGGACCAAAGCATGTGTAGGAGAAAGTTTGGGTTCACTACTGTTATATTTATTTTAATATGCTTTAATCCTCTATTTGCTAGCTAGAAATGCTTTTGTTTATGTGCATTTAAGTTCAAGGGTGCAAACCAGTTGCTTGCTGTCCAGAGGAGTGTTTTCTAGTCATTAGGACCAGTGGGCACTGTTGGACAAGTTTGGAGCATGATTGGTTGATTAAAGGAGTGCAAACTGGATTAATCTAGTAAAGGAAAAATAGGAAAAATACATCCTTTTGTGCATAAGTTAAATAAATGAGTTAGGGAAGTAAATTTGTAGCATAAAAGTAAGGTTTCCTTGCTGTTGGTATTTAAATAAGATATTCTTTATAGATGTGTACACAATCATCATCACGAAAGTGTTGAATAGAAATGCCATAATTGATATATTTGTTTTTATAGCTTAAGCAAGTGTGCATGTGTGATAAATGGATGGTTTTAGACTCATTGAGACCAGGGAGCACCATTCTTGGTGTTTTATGTTTTATTTTGTTGAATAAAAGTGCAAGAACCTTAGTAGGTTTAATATTGAAATTGATTGGAAAATCACAAATCTCACCTAAGGACCTTGTGTTGGTGTGGTAACACTTGCTAACTAGTTTATAACCAACCCCTTACTGTTTTATGAGAATTAACTTCATTTATTTATATATATGTACACAGTCACTATCAAAAAGTCTAGATAATAAAGCATCGCATATTGTTCCTTTATAGGAAGAGTATGTTGAATGTATTATTATCTAGGTGAATGTGGTCAACCAAGCCCCCCATGGTTGTAATGTCTTGTTTGTGATTAACTAAATCAAATGGTCACTTAAGTCTTGCATTTGCATCCTCTGTGTAGAAGTCCCAGACGGTAGCTACACGCTTGTGCCAGCTGACGAGTACGAGGGAGCTGGAGGAGACGTGCACCACCTCACCGTAGAGCAAGACCCGGGCCAAAGTCCGGAAGATTGTTTAACTGCTTGTGCTAACGAAGGCAAGCCCCGGTTTTATCATTAACCCATGTTTTATTTAAATTTATGCAACTATCTTTGTTATTCTATGTGCATTTACGTTCAGGAATTGAATGAAACCCTAGTTGCATGATCCCTAGGTGCCTATGTTCTTTTACTAGTATGCTAGGTCGTTAGATGCTATGCTCTAAGGACCCAGTAAAAGTCGAGTGATGTTCGTCACTCGCGAGAGTAGGATTTCCTTTTTGGAATCACCCCTTTTCATAAATGGATTGATCATGTGGTAAGAGCATGGGATTTGGGCTCCGGTCTAGTGGCTTCGTGGGCTAAGATTTTGAACGTACTAAGCACTTGTCGGGAATGGGACCGGTAAGCCTAGCACCTTAATGAGACGACACGGGATTTTACTACTACTACTACTACTACTACTCTCGATTCGTCTCCTGCCCGGCTTGCAACCGGAAGGAGGGTACTTGTGTGAGGCTGGGTGTACTAGGTGGGGCATGCCAGATAGCCTTGTACCCGGGACTGTAAGCTATCATCCCAACCCGAGGATTTTTGGGAACCGTTTGGTCGGTGTCGGCTCTGTTGGGGCACCGCTTCATGTGTTTAGGTTTACCTTGCAAGGGTTTATGAATCCATCGATTGTCAGCCTCTCACCGTTATCCGAGACTGCTTAATCAACTGGCCATGATATCCCTTAATGATGGAACTATGTGAAATCTCCTGCGTGGATTAATTGTATTGTACAATTCTTGATTGTATTAGTTGCTCATCATAGTAATGATAATCTCACTAGAATTTGAGCTAAAATATTGAAAGTAAGGATCCATGATCCTAGTTGCTTTTTGGCAAAACAAACCCACCAGCCAAAAGCCTACATGTCTAGAGGTAACTTTTGTCAGGTAAGTCTTGCTGAGTATTAGTAAGCCTTGCTTAAATTGTTGTTTTCAGGTGAAGTTGTTTGGCCTGGTGAGATTCCACCCGACTGGGAGCTGGAATGGGTAGATGATGACGCTAAGTAGTGGCATCACGGATGGCCTCTAGTGATGTCACATTGTATCGCTATTAGTACTTCCGTTGTTTTAATAAAACTCTGAACTGTTTACTTTTATGTCAAGAACTATGATTTGTAATAATGGACCCTACGGGGAAATTGGTATTAATATGTAAGGCACTCTGGACTCTCCTTCGTGGGAGTTTAATGCATACGTCCGATCCTCTCTGTGTTTCCAAGTGATTTACCGGGTGTAAACCCGGCAACACTCAACGTGATGATTCTTTATTATCGCTTGATGACCAAATGGAGTGGTTTAGGCGATAGTGCGGAATTATTTCAGATGGGGTTGTGACACGCCCTCTCCTGCTGCCTCCTCTTCATTCGGATAGTCCTATGTTGTATGTAATGTTGTGATTTTCACCGGTTGTCACACGTTCTAGCACCTTGAAGACACTGAAGAGGATCCTCTAACTTTAATTTCACCCTCTATCTTTGAGTCACGTCATGTGAACCCTATCGTATTTGGAAATTGGATCCACATGGCAGTGACTCGAAGGGAAAACATACCAAAGTTAGAGTATCTCATTTTGAAGACATGATAATTCATCCAAAGCCAAGGCACAAGTGAAAAATGAAAAACCAAAGGCCACCTGAGCATCTCTAACAATTTGTCAAATTTGGTTATCATTTTTTATTTTTATCAAACGTTGAAAACATCACTCCAACAGTTTGACGAAGGGCCAATTTTTGACAACTTGAAAAAACATACCTCCAGCGTGTAAATATACGCGCGCATACCCCACTTGGCATCAGCGTTTCAGGTGGGAAGCCAGGTGTGTTGAATGATGATCCAATTTTTTTTGAAGAAACAAGAGGGGGTAGTCCCCTACTGATTATATATTAGCCGTACCACAAAGGTACAAGAGTTATTAGGTGACCTCAAGAAACCAAAAAGGAAAGGAAAAAAATCAATCCTAGTACATGGTTGAAGATATCCATACAAACATTGATTGTTTTTAACTAATCGTTACTCTTAGAATAACCAAAGCAAATTCAGAAATAAATCTCTCCCTGGCCCCTTGTATTGTTGGTTGAATGCCTCAGAAGATGAGATCATTGCGAGTCATCCAAATTGCCCAGCTCACTATGATAATGATGTCCATGAAGAAAGTCAAATGTAGTTGATTCTTGAAGGAGAGAATGATATCAAAAGGACTCCCAGCAGGAACTACCTGGCTCAACAGATTCCAACACGACATTGCAAAGGGAGAGCTGAGAAATAGGTGTTCTAGAGTTTCGTCAACCTGATGCTGGCAAAGCACACAAGCATATGAAGGTAGAATTCTGTTTTTCCTTCTTAGGATATCTCGTGTACTCGGGCGATCCTTTAGTAACATCCAAAAGAAAACCTTATGTTTTTCCGCACCGAGGATTCCCAAAGCCATGTGTAGCAGGGGTGAACTTGCCTGTGACCAATGAGATGACAATAAGCTTTCTTGGGAGTGAAAACTAGATTGCCCCAAATGTAAGACCAAATTTCAGCATCAACATTGCCTTGTGTTACTTCATTGAGGTCTTGTGCCAAAACTAGGAGTTGCTGAAATGCTTGGTATGAGAGTGGCAAGGTAAAAAGCTAGTTTATTTCTGCAACTGAAGAAGCTTTGCAAACTGAGACATTTTTAGATCTAGCAAAGGAGTACATCTGCGGTAAGCCTTGACTACGAATGGATCCTCCCCAAAGATCATGCCAAATAAAACATGTGTAACCTTTGTGAACTGTAATAGAAGCTAGGCATTTGAACTTGTCTAGTAGCCTTAGAATATCCCTCCACCAAAAGAAGCCCCTCAAAGTGTGATTTGGAAACTTGCCATTGTTGAAATGTTTTTCCAGGACTAAATGAACCCAAGGGGTATCAGCTTTATTGAAGAACTTGTCAAAGTTTTTCAGCAGTAAGGATTCATTATGTGTTTCAAGGTGTAGGACACCCAAACCTCCTTCCTTTTTTTGGTAAACAAACCATCTCCCATTCAACCTTTGGTGGAGTTTTAGCATTGATGGCAGCACCTCTCCAGAGGCAATGCTTTCGGTATTTATCAATTTGGTGGATGACTGTCTTATGCATCTTGAAAGTACACAGGTGAAAGGTAGGCAAAGCTAAAAAAACTGCATTAGTCATATGAAGTCTACCTTCTTGAGACAGGAAGGTGGATATACTTGATAGTTTTCATTCACATTTTGAGACTAAAGAAAGGAAATCCACTGTTTTGGGTTTTGTCGTTCCAAGTGGCAGGCCTAGGTAAGTGAAAGGCATGGACCCTATTGAGCATGAGGACCAGGAGCGTCCCGGTGGTCGATGGATGACCGCTCCTCAGTGATGAGTGATTGACAACGGGTGTTGGACTGACTCTTGGCTTAGTGCACAGTGTAGGCTGCGGCCTAGTTCGTGTTGTTGCAGGTGAAGAACGGGTGCGGAAGGTCTTCAGCCTTGAGGGGCCTCCGGGAGATGGAGAGACAAGTAGGCTTGGTTCGAGGGACCCGGTGGACGGCGGGACTAGGTGCGGGCCACATGGTGGCGAGACGAGCAAGACAAAGTCATGGACAATCGAGCCGGTGCACGGTGGCGGTCGAGTCAAGTGGTTTGGCGGGAGGCCGGACCGAGCACGTGGGGTTTGGTGGTTTGCCCACAAAACCATCGGAGGACGGTTTCTTGGTTTGGGCCTCAAAACCAAGTCCGAGGGCCCAACACGACGGAGACGGGATCCGGGCGTGTCGGGAAGCTTCGAAGCGGAGGACACGCGGCGGGATCGCATGGCTTGCGTCGGGAGGACGCGGGGTGCGGCAAAGGCGTCGCCGTCCGATGGAAAGACCCACAAACATTACCTAAATGCCCCTACGTGGGTTTTATCGCCAGTAGTTAAGTTAGGGGTAGTCGAGTCATTTACCACTCCGGCGGGACCTGATATATAAGCCATGAGTGTGTGTGGATGGCTCTCGCTCTCCGGGACTTAGGGTTTCATTTCCTCCCTCCCATTTCTCATTTTTCATAGCTATTTTCTTCTCCATTTTCTCTAGGCTAGCATGAGAGCTTCATGTGAGATTTGTTGAGAGGGATGGATGCTAGGGCGGCATGCCAGACCTTGTGAACCTTTCCTGGTTTGTATAGAAGATTCGGAGTTGTGTTTTTCGTGGTCTTTTTGTGCTTGTTTTCGTGCCTTTGTTCTTGGCGTGATTCCGCGAATTTGAGTGGGTTTCTCCCCGAATTTCTTTGAGGGAAACATGGATGGATGTCTCGTGCATCTTTGTGATTGATCTTGTGCCCTCAAATGCCGGGAAACCACTTCGATTTGAGGATTTTCGTTCGGTGCTCTAGCTTTTGGTGGTGCTCAAAGGATTCGCGATTCCCGGTGATTTAGGGAGTTAGGAGGCAAGATTTTTGGGCTATAGCATCCTTGTGTGACGCTTTTCAAGTCCCCAAACCCTTGTCTCCACAGCCTTCTACCTGTTTGGGAAATCCGATGATGATTTGGGGGAGTTGACCTTCGAGGTCGGGCGTTTTTTACGTTCGTCCGCGAGGGGCGGACGGTCCGCGTGGTGTCGGCGGACGGTCCGCGCGGGTGTTGTTAGTCGGGTGTTCTTCGTGTTCTTGCTCGCCTTTCGTTTCGATCCGTCGTGGCTTTGGGTTTTGGTTGGACGAAGTTTCGGACGGTCCGCGTGTACCGGGCGGACGGTCCGCGGGTGCCTGGCGGACAGTCCGCGTGCTCCCCGCGGATGGTCCGTTTTTCGGGGTTCGCTACTGGAGGTTCTGTTCACTTTAACGGACGGTCCGCGGCTCAGGCCGGACAGTCCGCGGCAAGGGTGCGGACAGTCCGCGGTACCCTGCCGGACGGTCCGCGCGGCCCATCGCGGACGGTCCGCACTGCCTGGCCGGACGGTCCGCCAGAGGCTGAGTGATTTGCTTCTTGGTTTGATTCCTCCCTTTCTTTCTCGTGCTTCCGCGTGTGCTTCAAGGAATCGTTCCTAAGACTGGAGGTTGACCCATAACCTCGTTGTCTTGGCGATTGGTGTGTGATTCGTTCCATCGCTTGTGTGTGACCGGGATTTGACTAGGGTATAGGCTGGGTTCTTTGAGAAGAATTTTTACCGGCTCCTATTCACTCCCCCCCTCTCTAGTCGCCATCTGATCCTTCAGAGCAACCCAGAGTGTTGGCCAAAGTTGCTAACTTCTGGTCATCTATGTTGATTAGGACCATCATGGAATTTGAATAATTAACTCTGAGGCATGAGGAGGCAGCAAAGGTCTGAAGAAGACTTTTCAAGAAAAAGAGTTGTCTAGCACATCCTTCCATGATTATCAAAGTGTCATCTACATACTGGATAATTGGGAAGTCTAAGGTGTAATTCAAAGGTATTGGTAGTAAATTCATGTCTTTGGCCTTGTTCAGCAGAGTTTAAAGGAAATCAGCTGCTAGAACAAAAAGGAGGGGGAAAGTAGGTCTCCTTGTCTAACTCCTCTTTTACAGTGAAAGACCTTTCCTGGGACTCCATTAAGGAGGACAACTGATTTTACAGATGCAAAAATTAAGTTCATCCAGTGAAGCCATTTTTGGCTGAACCCTTTACGCTCCATGATCCTCAACATGAAATTGTGCTCTATTCTGTCAAATGCCTTTTCAAAATCTAGCTTCAGAATAAGCAGCTCTTTTCCTGATTTGTGACAGAGATGCAAATATTCAAAAGACCAGGCTAGCCAGTCTTGGATTGTCCTTGATTTAATAAATCCAGACTGATTTTGATGAATTAACTTCATTATAGTCTGTTGTAATATGTTGGCCAAAAGCTTTGTAAGGATTTTGATGGATGTGTTTAGTAGGGAATTTGGTCTGTAGTCTGAAACCTTTGAAGGACCATCCACTTTGGGAATCAGTGTGATGTGTGACCCATTTAAACTTTCTAAGCAAATTGATCCTGAGTGAAAAGCTATGCAGAGGTTACAGAAGTGATGCTTGATTATTTTCCAACATTTCTTTACAAAATTAGTGTTGAAACCATCAGGTCCTGGTGATATGTCACTTGGAAAATTTGCCACTACTGCATCTGTCTCCTCATGAGTGAAAGTGCCTTTGTAATAAATCCTCCAAGTTGAACTGCATCTCAAGTGTGCCAGATGAGCCAAGTCTTTCTCTGAAAGCTACCCAAAGGATATTGGCCTTTGAGTGGTGATCTGAGTGATTGAGTGTGTCTGTACATTTGCATCTTGTAAAGAAGTAATCAGATTTCTTCTTTGCCTGATTGTTGCATTTGCATGAAATAATTTAGATCCCCCATCACCAAATTTGACCCATGTGATATTACCTCTTTGTTTCTAATAAATTTGTTGTTGCTGCAAAAGAGAGGAGTATTTTTCTTGAGGAGGCTTCTGAAGTTCCATTCTTCAATTGAAAGATCCCTGTGTTCTTCCAAGATTCCTAGAAAGATCAAAACTGTCTTGACATTGTCAATGTTGGCCTTTAGATTGGAGATCTGGGCTTGCCATGCTCTTAGAACCCTTAAATTTTTAAATTTTGTTGTTACAATTTTGGCAGGATCCTGTTGGAAGGTAGGAACTAACCACCCATGAATCACTACTTCCAAGAAGTGCTCATTCTCCATCCAATAATTTTCAAAATGAAAAACCTTAGCCTTGGGAATGTTGGTGGTGATATGTATAAGACAAGGTGCATGATCAGATGGTTCCATATTCAGCGCATGTGCTGTAGTACCCGGATAGTTAAGTGTCAAAGAGCTTGAAGTAAAAAACCAGACTAAGCGCTCCAGTTTGGGTGAGACTTGTTTATTTGACCATGTGTCCTTTCTGCCATGAAGTGAAATTTCTACCCAACCCTGTGAACTAATGACCTCATTGAACAAAAGCATTTTATTAATATTGCCACCTGGCTTGTTCCTGTTGTCTGGTCTTCGAATCAGGTTAAAATCCCCAACAATTAGCCAATCGACATCATCAGGCATAACTATGTGCTTTAGCCAGTGTAAGAAGTTGTGATTCCCTTCATGTGTACAAGGGTCATAGACATTGATAAGTATCCAATCCGACTTGTCATGGTTTGAGTGAAATTCTGTGGAAATGCCAAATTCATTACTAAACACCACATATCCATTCGGAAGAGAAGATTTCCAAATTACAGCAAGTCCCCCAGAAGCACCAGTGGAGGGGAGAAACACAAAAGCATCAAAAGTCCTAGGGCAAAACTTCTCGATGAATTGCAGATTGTTTTTTAGTTTTCTGCAAGCAAATGACATCACAACCACTTTCAGAGATTCTATCTCTAGTAGCAGCCCATTTCTCCATGGCATTCAAGCCCCTGACATTCCAACACAGAACTTTCCACTATCTATGGTTTTGATTCATTTGAAACAGGCAATCAAGTAACAGAAAGTTCCATGAACTGACTAGCAGTATAGAGAAGCACACAAACAGCCAACTGAAATAAACAAGTTTGTCTAGATAAGTAAATTACAAACCAAAAAGCAAAATCTGTTTGAGTGACCACAAAATAAAGATCTAAAAGAGGCAAGTGCTTCCACTTCCTATTTCCTAGCCTTTTTCTTGCTTGTTTTATCCAGATCAATGGTGTTGTCTTTGTGAGGTTTCTTTGTCTGCTTCTTTCCACCAGGGATCGAAGCCTTCTTATTTTTTGATAGGTCCTCAACAGTAAGCTTCGCATAAGCAATTTTGCAAAAAGTGCCCCCAAGATTCCTGATTACTTGGAAGGAAAGAGGTGGTGGGTCCATGGAGCAACCCAAGTGTAACACCCCAAGTGTTTATTAAAGATAAATACCTCATTTAGTTGTGTTAATCAGGGTTAATTATCTCCTAAACATGTTTGACATGATTGGGCACACATTTGCACAAAAAAACCTTGGTCAAAATCGCAAATCATGGTCAAAACCCTAGATCTCAAAAAGGCTGATTCGGTTTTCTTGCGCGTTCTCCAAATTTCACTATAGAAGTTCAAAATCGGCCAATATGAAAGTTGTTTGTTATTTCTGGGAACACATTTTTTGTAATTGGCGGACATTCCAATTTTGAGTGCAAATTAGACCAAAACAGATTTGAAGCCCTTATGAACAATAACCCGAGCCGTGGAAAAATTGTAACTTCAACACGATTTCCCACAAATCTATTGATCAAAACATATATCTCCCTTTGCGAAAGTTGTAGGTCTATAGCTCCTCTACAACTTTTATTTTTGGAGGTTTTCAAGTTTGTTGACAATTTTTGGAGTTTTGCAATTTCGAAGAGGCTTAAATGAAATAGAACTGGAGACGGGCGACGTCGTCGCGCGCGCGTCTAGACCGCGCGGCCACGTGTTGCCCCCGTGATTCTCCGGTGTACGACTCCTCGGCAACTCCGTACTGTGAATTCGTGCACCCGGTGTTTGGGCCAAGGCATCGACCAGAGGAAGGGTGTGCCGCCCGACCGTGACAGGTGCATGCACCACGCGTCAAGCGCCGCCGCGACCCCTGGCCGCCGAGCATGCAAGCTACCCAGCTGACCGCGCCCGCTAGCCTTGCCTTGAAGGCTCTGCCGGTCCGCCCTCCCTTAATTCACACTCGAGCAAATGAATTGGGCATTCGTCCTCACATGCACGCAATAGAGCCGCCGGCCACCATTGTTGTCCTCCACGACAAGCTCCCTATCCCGGGCCACCTCTTACCCGCCTGAGCCTTCCTCCACCTCGCCACGGCACCGCTGAAGGCTCCCGAGACGCTGGTTGCCAAGTCTCGGCATCCTCCCCACCGGAGGAGGAGCAGAGGCGGCGGTAGATCCACGGCACCGCCAAGAACCACCACCGGCGCCCTCTGCAATGCGTCCAACCCTCAAAACGAAACCCTAGGTGAGCAAAGACCATTCCCCCACCCTTTCCCGACCAAGCACGGTCTTCCCCTCGCCGGATTCCGGCCATCTTCATCCCTGTCCGCGGTCTGGACCACATTGCAAGCTCTGAGTTCTTTCCAGGGTTCCAGATGCAAAAACTAGGGACCTAGTGTAATAAAGCTCTTTAGTGTTTCAGCTGCAACTTCACAAATCTATTAAAAATCGTAGAAAAAACATAAAAATACAAATACAATTTTGTTGGGTTCCTGGTAAAGAAAGCTACCTTTTCTAGAAAGCATGTATAGGGTTTTTCTGTGTAGTTTTTGAATGAAAATTCAAATTCAGTTTGAAGTGTTTTTAGTGTAGTTTAAAATATACACATGCTATGGACTTGAATTTTGGATATGTTGATATTTATGGCATGTCTAGATCTGTGACCAAAATTGGCATGAGTTTGATGTGTAGATCTTTAATTATGATTTATACAAGCTCTAGGCTAGTTCAACCTTGATGCTTTTTATAGCCCCTTTAATGAACTTTTCTTTGAGAACATGTGCACCCTAGGGCTTTGCCTTGTTGAGTAGAATCACTGGTAGAGTGGAATTAATTTTAGGAAATTATTTAATGGGTGATTTGGATTTAATCTTGTGTAGGAGTTTAAATTCAAAATCTAAAAAATAATTTGAATCTGCCCTTATGCTTTGGTCAGAAGCTTATTTTTGGCATACATGACTTGTAGGAGAAAGTTTAGATGAAAAAGCTTATTAAATCTTTTTATATGAATTAATGGTGATTTACTAGGCTGAATTTTGTTTTTTTCGTATAAATTAATTTATAAATGATCTTAAGCTATATTATGGTTTGAGATCTTAAATTAGGCATATTCTGCTGTGTGCAAAAGCTTAGGCTCATTTGAGGTGTTTTTTATTTAATATGGATTTATGGTTGAAGGGCTTGTTTATGGAATTAATTAAAGAAATGGAAATTAAGGTGTTAAATTGTGAAATCATGTTTTGGTTCTGTTTTTGAATTTTTATCACACCCCTTGCTGTTTGGTGAAGTTAAGTAACCTAATTTTCTTAGATGTGCACACAATCACCATCAAAGTAGTGTTTTGATTATCGTCACACCACCCTAATAATTCCTGTGAGAAAATAATAATGTCTGAATGAATGTGTGCAACAAGAGTTGGTTTTGTGGTAATTCTCCCACCTTCACGATAATCTAATGCATGTGCATGTAAACGTGTAGATCTTCCCGACGGGACGTACACACTTACTCAGGAGGAGGAGGGATCCGCTAGTGATGAGCTGAACCAGCTTGGTGTGCAGCAAGACCTGGACCAAAGTCCAGAAGAGCCCAAGGCTTGTATTGGTGCTGAGTCAGAGGAAGGCAAGCACCGGTTTCATCTAAACCACCTTTTAAAACGAAAATCATGTCCTTTACTTTTCAGCACTTTATTGCTTTAAATTGTGAATTTAAGTTTCAGGAGTTGTTTGAAACCTAGTTGCATGATCCTTAGGACTCCTATGCTCTTTTACTAGTATGTTAGGAACGCTAGTGCCATGCTCTAAGGATACGGTAGAAGTCGAGTAATGACTCATTGCTCGCGAGATATAGGATTCTTATGTTGGAATCATAAGTTGGATAAATTGACTCGCTCATGTGGTAAGAGCAATGGGTTCGGTCTCGACCGAGTAGCATTGTGCTGGTTTAAGCTATTGAACGTACCAAGTACTTGTCGAGAATGGGACCGATAAGCCTAGTATCTAATGAACCAGTGCGGGAATTTTATCGCTACTACTCTTGAGATGCGTCTCCCGGTTTGCTCCCGGTAGTGCAAGTGTGATCCTGGACGTGCCATGTGAGGGCGTTCCAGTAACCTTGTACTTAGGACTGTAGCATCTTTTCCTAATCCGGGAATGACGTGAACCGCCCGGGTTGGGGTAGACACCGCACTTAGTCTACCTTCTTCCGTGTATCTTGGGTTTACCTTGCAAGGATATAAATCGATCGATCGTCGGTCACTCGCCGTTATCTGAGTCGGCTTGACCACTGGCTACCCCATGTTTATTTATGGAACATTTTGGATAAATATTGTTACATGTTTAATATTGTTTGCACAACATGCTTGTTTAGTGCAGGTGCTCACATAGAATGGTTAACATACTAGAACTGGAGCTAAAATCTGAAAATAAGGATCAACTCTTAGTCGCTTTTGGCAAAACAAACCCAGTAGCCAAAAAGCCTTGCATGTCTAGTTGTATTTTCTTTTGTCAGGTAAGTCTTGCTGAGTATTAGTACTCAGCCTTGCTTAATTTGTGGTTTTCAGGTAACCCCATCCGGCCTGGCTCTATTCCAGATAGTTGGGAGCTTGAGTGGGAGAACGATGTTATGGATGGCCTCCCATGTGTATCTTCCGCTAGTTTTATTTTCGCTGTTTAAACTCTGATCACCTTTACTTTTATGTATGAAAAACCTAGTCTGTAATATTAAGTACTTATGAACTTGTGGACTTTTATGTAATGTAATGTTGTACTCTGGTCCCGCCTTCGTGTGGGCTTAGCACATATCTCGATCCTGTTGTAAGTGATTCACCGGGCTTTACCCGGCGGAAGCAACTTAATAATTCTTTATTATTGCTTAATGGCCACGTGGACAGGCTTAGGCGATAATACGGAATTATTTTGCGCGGTTCTGTCACACCAAGCAGTTTTTATTGAGACATGGGGAGCCTTTATAGCCCTTATGTTTCCCCTTCTATCTCAAGCTTCTTATTCCATTAGAGTCTGATAAACTTTCAGGAGCCTTTCCTTTAGCAGCCAAGGACAGAAGAGACTTAGACCAAGGTCTAGGGGTTTGAGCAATCCTTGTAGTGAGCTTTTCAAGTGGTGTAGCAGGAGACAGCTAATCTGAGTCTTCTGGAAAGGTGAAATCATCTGGGGGAGCTGGGATTCATTGCTGGGAAGGAGGCTCCAAAGTCAATAGTTGCTGGGAGATTTTTGATGCAAAGCTGATGTTTAACATTTGGCAGAGTCGATGGCAGGCAGAAGGGAATGGTGGGGTTGAGGAGTGACCAGCTAGAAAGGAAAGAGCAGGTGAGCCTAGGAAAGATGTAGCCCACTTATGAGCCACTAGGCTGAGCATCAGAAAGGTGAAAAAGTCAGCCCAATGTCCTGGAACTTGGATTATGGGTGCACCTGGCCCAGGAGCAAAACATTTGGCTCATAACCTGATAGCTTCGGGGTTATGTTTGAAGAAATCTTATTTTGGCTGGGGCAATTCAAAAACTCTGCTTGGAAACACTAGATCTACCTCAAACTGAGGTGTTATGACCATACCCACATTTTGAACATTGTTTTCAACATCCCGAGCAATATTTCCCATTTGATTATTAACCATATTCAGATCATCAAAATCCATCAGTTCATTTTCCTGAATATCATCTGGTAGCAACTGTAAGGGGTCACCATTCTCCATGGGGATGAAAACCTGAACTTCTAGAGGAGCTGCCACTTCCATTATTGGGGGTAGATTTTCAGCTACCCCCTCTGAGTCACTGCTGGCAAGAATTACATCTTCCTTCATGGTAGCAGGTTGTTGTTGAGGTGCATACCCTAAGACCATAAAGATATTATCTACCACACCCATATCATCTTCCGAAGGTTGCAGGGGTTCATTGAGGTCAAAAGTTAAAGGTTGTTGTGGTTGATAAGCAGGCAGTGCTTGCACAATCTGTTGTTCAGACTGATGCACATGAATGACATTTGGTCCTTGAGGCCATAAACCCCAACCTTCCTGAGGTGCATTGCCTCCCTATTGAGGTCCATCATCTTCCTGTTGATGTGCATCCTCCTAGGGCTGAGGATGAAAGGGTCCCTGACCTTGCTGTCCAAACCCAAAGAAATCAAAGAGCTCGGGTTGGACATCATGTGGAGGGAAATCTTCATCTGCAGCCATACCCCCAGCATAGTAGCCTGAATTATTTCAGTTTGGATGGTCTAGGAATCTCCATTGAAATCCGGACCCTCTGTTGACACTATGAACCAAGGAAATTCTTCTAAGCTAACCTCTCTAGCTTTTACCATTACACGAGAGCAATGGTTAGCTTAGAAGAAACTTCTTCTAGGCTAACTTCTGACAGAGCGTAGCTAGGCCAGCTAGTGCCAAAGCGAAGTGGAGTCTGAAGTTGGCCTGTTGGGTTGTACCCTGTTTGGTCAGATCGCGACTGTGGGGGGGGGGTTGCGGGGTCTTCCATTGGAGATTGATTCATTCTACTTCTTGTAAGCCGCCGCCGTTGGCGTTTGTAACCGGACTCTGATCATAGTGAAGTGCTTGTTGGCTGGCGTCCGTGGTTTTTCCCTCTTGTGTTGAGGGGTTTTCCACATTAAATCTCGTGCCTCCTTGCGGTTTGATTATTTTACTTCTCGCCATTTTGCGCCATCATTTATAACAAGGTGGAAGGGTGAAAATAAAATATAGAATAGAGAAGGCTTCCTATTGCAAATGTATAAGAGAGAGAAAAAGTTTGACAAGTTAAAAATAGCAAAATCTTGAAGATGCATTCTTTTTTAGCTTGACACATCTTTTAGGACTTGGCAAATCATAAGGTTTGCCATGTTAAATATAGTAAACTTTCGGAGATTAGGTAAGAACCTGGCAATATATCTGGGAACAACTTCAATAAAGCTATGCACTATGAGATCGTGGGTCCATGCTTCACTTTTTTAGATAAAGGTAAGAGTTCCGGCCTATGCAACCGCACACAGCCAAGTTTTTACATCATTCTCAGCTTAGAAGCTGAACACAAAATAATAGGGAAACGAGTACACATGGGCATATACAATTCAAAAGCATATTAAATTACTACTTCTCCATCCATTATTGGCGAATATATCCAAAGCGACAATCTCTAGTGTTTTGCTTGCCGAACAGATGGTCTCCCTTGTGTCCTCATGCTGCAACAAAGACAAAAATCGCAGCCAATATGCTCCCCTAAAAATGACCTGCATAAACGAGTTGAAATGCTTTTCTCAAACACCAAATCCTTACGTGTACACCAAATAGTCCATAAAAGAGATGCCACCCCCACAAAGATCATTTTTTTATTTTTTTCGCAATGCATGTTAACCAATTTCCAAGCATATGTCTTGCTGATCTAGGTGGGGTTAACCCAGTAGCTATCTGAACAACTCTCCAAATATCTTTGGCATGTAGACAATTAAAAAAGGGATGTTTGATTGTTTCATTACAATCACATAAACAACACTTTTGACTCCCAACCTAGTTCCTCTTAGTTAAATTATCCTTTGTTAAAATGACAACTCGTTGCAGGTTGTTGACGGTGAAAATCCGTCAAGCTAGCCATGAGTTTACCCTCGGTGTTGGCATAAGTTTTATACCTTATCCATTGGTACTAACCCCCGTGGTATAACAAGTTCACTTGTGCATGTCAGATTTGGAGTTTAGTGTTTATGTAGGGATTTAGTGTTGAATGCAAGACTTTAGGGATAAGTTCATCAAGCACCTTGTGACAAGACCTTGAAGCCCGTACAAGTCATGCAATGAAGCAAACTTGACTCCAAGAAGCCAGGGACTCAACCCGAGAAGATGACAAACTCCGAGGACCAAACCAGAAAAGTGCTGAATCTTGCAAGACAAGGAGTTATGTCGAATTCGGAGAGAAACTGACGACATGGACCTACATGCAGAAGGGGGAAGCATCTAGAAGACACGGGAACCGACATCAAACAAAGGAGGCCGCGGGCTGGGCCTGGATGGGCCCAGGCCGGCCGGCCCAGCCCTGTCCAGTGCCCGTTCGCCCCCTCCTTTGCCCTAGCCGCCATTCGGGCTATTTATAGCCCCGGGGTCGAGAGCCACGGAGGATCGAATTTGTCATCGACCGCCGAGGAGCAGAGAAGAGAGGGACACCATCCCGGAGAGGAGAGGGTCGAGCTAGTTGACTAGGGTTTCCCTAGCCGGCATGGGAACCTTGCACGGCAGACCACGTCAGAGTTCCCGAAGCTAGAAGCAAGATCAAGGAAGGATCCTGGTGGTGATCTTGTGTATGTATCATTGTCATAGTTGAATTATCAAGTTGAATCTATTCCTAGCGATTAAGTGTTTCCTCGAAGATTTCGTTTTTCGATCGGCTTTGCTTATTCTAAATCTATTCTCAAGATAGATTACATAGGGTGTTCTTGTAGCCGCGGTGGCTAGAGGTACACGCCGGATCATCCGTAAGAATCTTGACTTGTCTTTTGTTTCGCCCTAGACTCCCCGCATGAGTAGGGATACGTTGTGACAGAACGGGGGTTCCGAAAGGCGGATGTTTTCGGATTTGGACGGGAAACCATGGTTTAAAGAGGCTTCTTGTAAGATTCGATTTGCTACTTCTTCTCTTGCTTGGAACTTCAACAAAAGGCTTAAACCGATCTCTCTAGATCGGTTTATCTACCCAATTTTACTTTGTTATCTCCGGTCTTTAGTAGATTAGATTAGTTTCGTGTCTTTTATCTAGATGCATTAGGGTTTCTCTTTTATTGAAGATTGAAGTTACTTGGCTTTACTAGATCAACTTTTGCGTCACACATTTGTTCCACGGATTCGATACCTTGGGTTCACCACTCGAGGGAAGAAGGGTCCCTTGACTACGACAGGAGACTTGTCCGCTTGCAAGTCTAAACGAACTTTGATACAACTATTAACCGTCAACAAGCCCCTTTTTCTGGCGCCGTTGCCGGGGAACAAGTGATCAAGATTTGATTTTTTATTACCTTTTTGTAATTTTCAGTTTTCTTTTAGTTTTTTTTGCATCTACTAAACTTTGATCATCCTCAAAATAAATATAATCTAGTTTGTCTAACCCTAGTTTTCATAGATTTATTTTTACTTTCTAGTTTTTGCATACTTTGTTTATTGCTAACCCTAACAAGAGTTGGACGGCTACCTCTCCAACAAACCCGATAATTTTGTGGATGATCCAGAAAAACTTTACAGGCTAAGGAGACGCGAAGCACATCAAGCTAAAAAGCTAGATTTTGTAGATTCAGAGTCGGAAGACAAAGGATCGAAGGAATCTCCGAAGAATTCACCACCTCAACATCCTCGGGAGAATCGACTTCCACCGATGGGTGACAAACCGCAAGAGCGCAAGATTGGGGAGCTATGCACCCCAGACATCATCGACCTACCAATCTTGAACCTTGAGGAGATTGGAAGACCGTTCGAGATCAAGACCTCAACGATCCGCATGGTGCAACATTCACCCTTCACCAGTAAAGAGGATCCGGACCTTCACCTCCAAGCATTCATTCAACTATGTCAGACTTTCAACATGGATGGGGTGACTCAAGACCAAATGAGGGCAAGGCTCTTTCCGTTCTCGCTTCTCGGGAAGGCTTTGCAATGGTTCCACTCTCAACCGGCGGAGACGGTGCAAAATTGGAACACGTTGATGAAGACTTTCATGAAGGAATACTACTCGCCGGGTAAAACTCAAAGCTTGCGTAATAAGATTGCCACCTTTGTTCAATATCCTATGAAAACTATTTCGGAGGCATTCGAGTGCTTCAACGAGTACACTCGGGCAGTTCCACATCACAAGTTCCCGAAGGAAGACCTCGTGCAAAAGTTCTATCAAGGACTCACCATGGCGTCAAGGATGGTCATTGATGCATCGGCGGGAAGATCTATCATCGAGCTTACGCCGATGAAAGCTTTCACTCTATTCAAGAAGGTCGCGGATAATGACACATGGGCGTCATCCGGGCGCCTACATCCGGTTCAACCCACGGGGAACGCCAAAGGAGTCTTGCAAGTGGAGAAGGAGAACATACTTGAAGGCAAGATCGACTCACTCATGAGGAGGTTGGAGAAGATGGAGATAGAAAAGAAAGAGGCTCAAGACTTGAAGGCCGCCGAAGCAAGATCCACATGCGAAGAATGTGGAGAGTGTGGCCATGTCCGCAAGGATTGTCCGGAGGAAGCCAAAGTGCTCAACTACATGAGGAAGGGAGAATTGTCGAACTTCCGCTACGGGCAAGGTAGACCTCAATTTGATGCAAGCTCATCCATTCCGAATTCGGTTCCGCTTCGTATACAATTGAAACAATTCATGGACGAGCAAGCCAAGATCAACAAGGACACCGCCACAAAGTTCAAGACCATAGACAAGGTGTTGGAGAACATCGATAGCAAAGTGACGGAGGTCGGAAGTTCCAATCATCAAGTGCTCAACATGATGAAGATGCTCGAGACACAAGTTGGACAACTTGTGGGGCGCCTCACTAATGATGAAGGTGTAAACGACCCGCCTCCCCGAGGCCGGGCCCGCCTACACCCGGCGGCTCTCTAGGACCCCAATACCAATTGTAAACGACCCGCCTCCCCGAGGCCGGGCCCGCCTACACACCGCGGCAGCTCTCTAGAACCCCAAGAATATCCCCACGAGACCAACACATGTCTTTCCCGCGCACTTTGTCCTCACTCATGCGCACCCGGAAGGACTTCCCGGTCGGTCACCCATCGCTCCATGCCAAGCACGCTTAACTTTGGAGTTTTTAGTGATGGGCTTCCGGAAAAGAAGTTGCAACTTGTTGATATGAGTATCCTTATCAATCCTATTAAGCCTTGGGCCGGGATGTCACATACACCCCCCCTCAGAAGATCGACGTCCTCGTCGATCAACCCCAAGCCAGGAACGTCCTCTCTTGGCCACGTCCGTGGGTCCGGTGCGGCGCATGTGCCATGCCGTGTGACCACTCGGGGCCCACACCAGGCCATGCACACCATGCTCGCGCAATCGCGACCACACGCGCCCGTGAAACCGCGAGAGTCGGCTCGATACCAATTGTAAACGACCCGCCTCCCCGAGGCCGGGCCCGCCTACACACCGCGCGCTCTCTAGGACCCCAATACCAATTGTAAACGACCCGCCTCCCCGAGGCCGGGCCCGCCTACACCCCGGCGGCTCTCTAGGACCCCAAGAATATCCCCACGGACCAACACATGTCTTTCCCGCGCACTTTGTCCTCACTCATGCGCACCGGGAAGGACTTCCGGTCGGTCACCCATCGCTCCATGCCAAGGACGCTTAACTTTGGAGTTTTTTTAGTGATGGGCTTCCGGAAAAGAAGTTGCAACTTGTTGATATGAGTATCCTTATCAATCCTATTAAGCCTTGGGCCGGGATGTCACGAAGGGAAGCTTTCGGGACAACCTAAAGGTCCCGAATCGGTGAAGGCCATTCAAACGCGTTCGGGGAAGGAGACCGAAGACCCGGAATGTCCCGCAGGAGCAAGGAAGCCTAAACCATCCGTCGAGACGGAAGGAGTTGCTAAGGAGAAGGTTACGGGGACGTCACCGAAGAGCCCGAATTTGAGATGCCGGAAGAAGACACGAGGATACCAAAACTCAAGCCACGCTACTTCCGAGGTAAACTTGACAACCACTTTGAGAAGTTTGTGGAGCTTGTGCGTAGACTTAGCATCAACATGCCATTACTAGATGCCCTACAAGTACCTACATATTCTCGTTACTTTAAGACATACTTGCAAATAAATATGAGATAGCAACACTCGGGGTAGATCACATCAAGATGTCCGAGGAGTGTAGTGCCGCTATTGCTAATGGACTAGAGAAGCAAAATGACCCCGGGTGCCCTACAATTCCTTGTTCCGTTGGTTCTTTCAACTTCGAGAAGGCGTTGTGCGACCTTGGAGCTAGTGTGAGCGTCATGCCAAGGGATGTGTTCGAGAAGCTATGCCTACCATTGGAGCTTACGGGTATGTGTTTGGAGTTGGGAGATAACTCCATTCGCTATCCCTTGGGCATTGCTGAAGATGTACCTGTGAAGGTCGGACACCACTTCATCCCCGTTGACTTCGTGGTGCTCAAGATGGGAGAGAGGGAGAAGCCGCCGCTCATCCTTGGGAGGCCTTTCCTCAAGACCGTGGGAGCTACTATTGATGTTGGCAAGGGGGAGATCATGTTCGATATCAACGGAGAAAGGAGTTCCTTCAAGTTTCCACCACGACTCGAGGCATGCAATATGATTGGAGTGAAGGTAGAACCAAAGAAGGAGGAGATGAAAAAGAAGAAAGAGCCGAAAAAACGAATGTAAAGAAAATCAAGGAAGGTGTTGCATCCGTCAAGACAAAGGAAGAAAAGCCGCCTGTGAAGACCAAAAAAATGACTAAGCCGGAAGACAAGCCCATGCCCACGATGGTGCGGAAGTGGGTACCCAAGATTGCAACGCCCGCAAAGAGCGTTGATCCCGTCGGTGCGGAATATGGTCCCGACACTAACCAGTAGATAGCGTCGAGGTCTATCCCTCGATGGTCGATGCTAAGTACAAGTGACACAAGATTTTATCCTGGTTCCGGCCGAGGGGGCCGTATGTCCAGCAGTGGCGTGCTCGAGGCACTATATTACTTAGCACCGGGGTGCTTGTAGTGGGGCAAATACAAGCAAGGCGGGAGAGGAAGCGTAGCCTCCAAGTCCCCGGAAGATTGGTGAAGATATTGTGGGAGAATGAGGATGAGTACGTGGTGTGGGAAGTGTTCTCGTGTCTCCGTTCGTCCGTCTCCCCTTGCGGTCGGGGTTCGCCCCCCCCTTTTATAGATCAAGGGGGCGGCGGGTTACATGCGTGTCGTGCTACCTAGCTATGTGGAGAAGTGCGACGTGCTACGGTGTAGAGTGGGTGGCCGTCCGGGCGATCCCCGCTGCGATCCGGTCATCATGGCCTGACTTGTACCCGAACAGTGGCGGTTCGAGGGTAGGAGAGCAACGGATGGCGGTGATGTCCTCTGATAGGCTCGGGGGCGGTGCTGACGCAAGCTTGTACGGAGTACAGGGGCAGGCAGAACGGCGTTCCTTCCCAACGCGCCTCACGGGGCTGGAGTCGTTGCTACAGGGTCCGGCGTGCGCCTGCACGCGCGGGTACGGCGGCCACGCCGTTACAGTGGCCGGGATGGCAATCCACCGGCCTAGCGCCTCCACCTAACCCTGTAGGGTCACGGGAAAGTAAAATCGAGGGTGCGCCCGGCCCCCCTTCGAGGGTCGGGCGCGTTAGCCGTCTTGCGAGGGCGCGCGGTGTCACGGGACTGACACCGGCCGTACCGCGCACGGTCCCTCCCCACGGTGGTGGGGATGGGCTCCTCCCCGGGGAGTTGGTGCGGCGGCACGGGCGCGAGCCCCGGCGCATGATGGCGCCGTCTCCGCGGCGTCGGGCGTTAAATGCCCGTGTACGGGGCCGGCGCACGCGTGAGGGGCACCCTCGAGCGTGGCGGACCTCGGCCAAGGGCGGGGCGTACCCTCGAGCGAGGCGGAGCCCGCTCGAGGGAAATGCTACCCCTCGAGCGGGGGGGTGCCCGCCCGAAGGGGGTGCGCCCCTCGAGCGGGGCGAAGCCTGTTCGAGGGGATCCTTTCGTGGGCCGCCTCGATGGGCCGTCGAAGCCCCCCGTGGGCCGTGTCCTCGCATGGTTAGGTGCCTGCATGGTTAGGCTTAACGTATTTGGGTTTCGTTGCGGGTTTTAAGTGAGGTTTTCCCCATTGTTTAAGGGGACCCCTAGGGCTGTCCCCGACGCAGCCCCCGAGCATCCGTGGGTTTGCCGTTGAGGCTCCCGCGGATGCCGGAACCCACCGATAGGACGTTCTTCCCTCCTTGTTTGCGAACGCTTTCCGTGGGGCCGCGTCAGCGGACCCGCGGGTCTAGCCCCCGAAGCCCCGCGAGTGTGGGTTCTCCTGCAGGGGTTAACCGCGAGAATTTTGGTCAGAGAGGCGTGGCACATATGCCAACCGGCATCGGCGGTATTTCAGCCGGCTTCGGGGGTGCACGCACCGCTGGCACTGTCTCCGGTGGGTGCAATTTCAAGGAGGTGTAGCCGTGCGCCAAGCCCCCGAGCCTTGGCCCGTTCGAGGCGATCGGGTAGAGCTTGGCGACTTGTTTTTTAACGCGCCCTCGCCGTCCCTCCGCGGGATGGAGGGTGAGGTTTCCGCAACCCCCATCGAGCGGGTCGCGGATTGCGGATTCCTCGTCGAGCTGCTAGCGGGTGGTTCAAGTGGACGTCCATGCCCCGTTCGATAAGGGTAGGCTGCGCGGTCCGGAGACACGTCCATGGAAGCACTTGCGTGGGTTTGCTAGGTGGGGCTCGGTCCCGTTCGATAGGGACCGAGGGAGCGGAAGCTCTCCCTCGGTGGGATCCCCCCGGCCTAGCGCCCTCGCCGGCTCTCGAACACGACATGTGGGGCACCCCCGAGCCGACGGGCTCGAGGAACGGCTCGAATGCGCGTGCCCTCGTCGTCCCTAACTCGCGATCCGTGGCGCTCGTTCGAACCCGTCGAGGGTCAGGCTTCGAACCTCTGATCAGTAGGGCCGTGCGGGGTGGCGCCTGGGCGGCCCCGTCTTTTCACGTTTGCGGCCATCGAGGGGTCTGGGCGAGCCAGCCCTCGAGGTGCTGGTTGGTAGCACAGCGTATGTGCCCTTCCTTGGAGAATCGATATTGTCTCGAGCCAAGGGCTCGCGCCGCTCGAGGGTTTTACGTGGCATGGGTACCCGTGGTGCCTGCTCTACATCGAGCAGGTCCCGGGCGACCTTCTCACGTCGGTGTCCCTTCGAGGGCTGACATCGTTTTGAGCCGAGGGCCCGCGCCGCTCGAGGGTTTTACGTGGCATGGGTACCCGCGGTGCCTCGCTCTACATCGAGCGAGTCCCGGCGACCTTCTCACGTCGATATCCCATCGAGGGTTGTCTTTGCTTTGAGCCGAGGGCTCGCTCCGCTCGAGGGTCTTACGTGGCATGGGTACCCGCGGTGCTCGCTCTACATCGAGCGAGGTCCCGGCGACCTTCTCACGTCGATATCCCATCGAGGGTTGTCTTTGCTTTGAGCCGAGGGCTCGCTCCGCTCGAGGGTCTTACGTGGCATGGGTACCCGCGGTGCTCGCTCTACATCGAGCGGTCCCGGCGACCTTCTCACGTCGATATCCCATCGAGGGTTGTCTTTGCTTTGAGTCGAGGGCTCGCTCCGCTCGAGGGTCTTACGTGGCATGGGTACCCGCGGTGCCCCGCTCTACATCGAGCAGTCCCGGCGACCTTCTCACGTCGATATCCCATCGAGGGTTGTCTTTGCTTTGAGCCGAGGGCTCGCTCCGCTCGAGGGTCTTATGTGGCATGGGTACCCGCGGTGCCCGCTCTACATCGAGCAGTCCCGGCGACCTTCTCACGTCGATATCCCATCGAGGGTTGCCCTGGTCTTGAGCCAGGAGTTCGCCCCGCTCGAGGGTTCTCCTTGCTTGGCAAGGGACCCAGTTATTTTAAATGCCTTGCGATCGTGGCCGCGGTTTTGCAGCGCGGGCGCGCCTTTTTAGGCGGCGCGCGCGCGCGCGCGCGTAGTGGGCGGCATGGCAGGCGGATGTGACCGCTTCGCCTCGGTCGGCTGCGGGTCTTTGCCGTAATGATGGCCCGCCTGCGGTGACGTGGCCGCTGCGGTCCGTGGTGGGGCCCGCCCGTCGACGCGAAGGAAATATTCCCTGCAGTTAATGCTAGCGGGGCGTCTGCTCCGGAGAGCTCGCCCCGTCGGCTTATAAATCTGAGGGGTGGAAGAGACGGCGGTTTTTTACCTTGACGCCTCACCATTTTCAGTCCCCCGCCCCTTCGTCTTCGCCTAGCTCTTGCCACCGCGCGGTGTCGCCATTAGAGCCTTTCTTCCGTTCCTCGTTCTCCGTCCTCGCATTCCTTCGTCCTTCCTCATGGCGCCGCCTCAGCTTCCCCTTAGGATCCTGGAGCCGTATGCCTGGGAGAGGTCGACGGTGACGCGGCTGGCCCTTGGTGAGCTGGTCGCCGCCGGCCAGCTGGCGGCCAACGAAGACGGACGTCCGGCGGAGTGGATCGTGCCGCCGGCCGCGGACCGCGAGCCCAACCCGCCGGAGGGCTACGTGGTGAGCTTCATCCGTTATCACGAGCGGGGCTTCACCGCGCCGGCGAGCACCTTCATGCGGGCGATGTGCCACCACTACGGAGTGGAGCTGCACAACTTCGCCCCTAACGCGATCTCGCGAGCGGCCACATTCGTGGGCGTCCGCGAAGGGTACCCGGGGATCTCGGTCAATTGGGAGCTCGGGTACATCTTTTCTCGCGCGGAGCTCATCACGCAGCCCACGACGGAGCCGAGGACCCGCCGCGCGATGCGCGCCGGCGGGATGTCGCTTGCCCGCGGGGGGCAATTCAAGGACGTCTACATCCCCTGCACCATGACGACGAACAACGCCGGCTGGGAGCGGGGATGGTTCTACTTGCGTAACGCCGAGCCCGGCCTCCCCCCCCTACACCGGCGGGTGTTCAAGGAGAGGCCTGACTCCTGGGGCTACGGGGTGTCCACGGCCCAGCATCGGAGTCGGCAGGAGTCGGTCCTGGCCGCACTGCAGCGACTGGCGGCGCACGGGCTGAACGCGATGGGCGTCCTCGCCTTCCTTCATCACCGGCGGATCGTGCCGCTGATGGAGAGGCCGCTCTGCATCTTCGAGATGACAGAGGCGGCCAATCCCGTCGACCTGGCGAGGTCGCGGATGCTCCCGACGCCCCTCGAGCGGCCGTACGCGCTCACCCGGGCGCGGAGCGCCGTCGACACCCGGGTGCCGCCGCCCGCGGGTCGGACCCCGTGGGACCTCGAGATGCTCCCCACCGGCCCATTGGTGAGTGTGGTTCTTGATTTCGTTTTAGTTCTTAGTGTTGCCTTTGCCTCCTGACGCGCTCTTGTTGCTTCCGTGTACAGCTGGTGACTTTCACCATCGCCAAGTCCGTTCCGCCCACCCCCCGACTCCCCGCGCGCTTGGCCGGGCGGCGCGGCGGGAGCGCGGGGAGCGGGCGGCGCGCAAGAGGGAGCACGCGAGGCGCCGCCAAGCGCGCCGCGACCGGCGGGCCGCGGAGTACGGCGGCGCGAGGAGCCGGGGCTCTCCTCCCCGGGGACTGAGGAGTTCTCGTCCTCGGAGGAGGACGAAGAGGAAGAGGCTGAGGGGGAGGGCCCCTCGGACAGGTGGCAGCCTGCGCCTCCTTCGCCGGAGCCGGCGCCGGCGGCGAGGGCGGCATCGCCGGGGCGGGCGCAACGGCGCCCGCCGCCGGCCATCGACATCGGGGCGGCGCGCGCCGCGGGGCGCCGGCGCGCTCGTCGGGGGCGCGCACGGCGGGCGCGCGCGGCGCGCGCATCGAGTGTGCTCGCGCGTGGGGGAAGCGCGTCCACGCGCGCGGCGACGTCGTCGGGCGCGCGGCGGCGGGCACACCCGCACGCGGGGCGAGCGTACCGCGCGCGCGCGCGCCGGCGTCGTCGGGGGCGCGTCATCGGGGCGCGACCGCGCGTGGGGCGGGCGCGCCCACGCGCGTGGCGGCGCCGTCGGGAGACGCGGCGGCGGGCGCGCCGGCCGCGCGCGGCCTCATCCGCCGAGGCTTCGAGGAAGAGGAAACGGGCCTTTTCCTCTTCGAGGTAAGGAGCCTTTGTCTTTTTCGTATGGTTTGATTTGTCGATGATTGGGTGCCCTAACCTTCGTCCGTGCCTCGTGCGGTGGTGCCAACCGTTCCTCCTCTTGCACCGCCCAAGGTGCGAGGACGGACGCATCGATCCCCACCCGGCGGCGCTCGTCAAGGGCGCCACGCCCGGGGACAAGCACGGCGGCGGGTGCGAGCTCGCAAAGCTCGGTTGGGGCCTCAAGGCCCGGCCGGCGAGATCAGCCCGCCGCGGCGCAACCGCAGGTCGCCGGGGGCGGCCGGCGCCGGTCGTCGTGGAGACGCAGCCGCGGCGGTGGTCGTGGTGGAGGTACGGCCGCGGAGGTCGCCGGCCGTGGAGGCGCGGCCCACGGCGCCGGCGGCGAGAGGAGGTGGAGCCGGTGCAACCCGTGGCGGCGCCCGTGAATGCGGCGGCGCGGCCGAGAGGTGGCGGCCATGGCGCCACGACGGGCGCCGCGGCCGCGGAGACGCGGTGGAGGTGCCGGCGGAGGCGGCGCAAGCGACCGCGCCCGCCGGCGATCCGCGGCGCGAGGTGGTGGAAGTCTCGGACGACTCTCCGCCGCCCGGGTGGAATCGGTGGGCCGGGCGGCCCACGAACTCCCCCGAGCCCCGGAGGGGGCCCTCGTGAGGCGGCACGAGGGTCACCTCGGTGGTGGGGGGTCGAGGACACGGCGCCGAGGCCTCGTCCTCCCACGCCGGCCGCCCCCGCCCAAGTGGAGGGGGCCATCGATGATCCCCCCGGCGTTTGCCGACGCCCGGGGGGAGCAGGACCTCCGGGGGCGAGCTCCCGAGCCACGGCGCTACGCTCAACCGCGCGCTGAACGAGGCGCTGCAGGTCCACGGCGGCCCCGCGTGGCGCGTCTTTCAGGTATGGTGTCGTCGCTTGCCTTTCTCTTCTTCTCGTCTTTGTGTGCTGCTTTCGTGTCATAGTGCTTACGGATCTCGGTGTGTGGATGCCAGGAGCTCGAGCGCCGCGCCCATGACAAGTACGATGCGTTCGACCGGGTGAACGCCGAGGTCCGCCAGCTCCGGGAGCGGTGCAGCGCTTTCGACGCGCTTGCTGACGCCCTTGGGACGCCGGACAGTTGGCTGGCGTACCGGGCCTTGGCCTGGCCTGACGAGCTCCCCCGAGAGCTCGAGGCAGACACGACACGTCGCTCGAGCCTCGAGCGGGTCCGCGCGGCCCTCATCGATCGTGATGAGGCGCTGTGGAATGCGCGCTCGGACTTGGAGAAGACGCGGACGGCGGCCGCCAACCGGGAGGCGGAGGTGGCCACCGCTCGCGCCGAAACCCGGAGCTCCGCACGTCGCTTGAGGGGGCGCAGGCGCAACGGCGCCGGGCCGAGGAGCGGGCGCGCGGGCCGGGAGCAACCGAGCCAAAAAGGCCGACGACCCGAAGGCCGCCCTCGACGCCAAGGCCGCGGCCCTCGTCGTCGGCCGAGGAGCGGCTCCCGCAAGAGAGCACCGCCCGCCAAGGGGCCGAGGAGCGGCTTCGGCGAGGGGGCGAGGCCGCCCTCGTCGACGCCCGTGCGGCGCCGGAGCGGGAGCGCGCCGCCCACGGGGTGACGCGAAGTCGGCCGGAGGAGCGGAACACCGCGTTCTCCAAGGTCGAGGACGAGGCGCTCATGCTCAGCATCGCAACGCCAACCGGAGCCGGCCCTCCGCGAGCAAGGCGAAACCGTCCGGCGCCTCGAGCTGTCGGTCGAGGCCGTGCGCCGGGGACTTCGAGATGGAAAGGAAGCAAGTCGAAGGTGAGCCACCGTTTGACTCTTGCTCGTTGGTCTTTCGTTTGGGAACTCGCATTCCCTTTTTCTCGATTTCTTTCTTGCCTTGGTGTTTCCGGTGCTTGCGCACCGCTCCGGGGCATGCGGCCGAGCGGCCGAGGCGCCGCGAGCTTCCTACAATTCCTCCGAGCAGAGTTGCGGGAGCCGCGCGATGCGGCCCTCGAGACCCGCCGCTCCGTCGAGGAAGGCGAGGCCCGTGCCGGCGGCCCCTCTCCGGCCGCCCGCCCGCGTGCCCTTGGTGGCCATGTTACCGAGCGGATGCGCCGCGCGCCGCAACCGGGTGTCCGAAGGCCCTCGGAGTGGTGCGGTCCCACTACGAGGTTAACTTCGAGGCGCCGCGCAGGGCTACATCGTTCCCGAGGGTGTCGAGGACGAGGTGGCCATGGAGCGTGTGGATGCGCTCGCCGCCGACGCCGCCGGGCTGCTCACCAAGGCCTTCGAGGAGTTCCTCTTCCCGACGCCGCCGATGCCGCCGCTCCTCCCGCCCGAAAGCGCTGGGCGCTAGGCCCGTTTTTTGATGTGTATCGCACCCGGCCTCGTGGCCTTTGTAAATAACAAGTCGTTTCATGAACACAAACATTTGTTGTAAATGAAGTCCTTTGTTTATCACGCCTTTTGTTTCTCCTTCTTCCCGAGTAGATTCTAGTTAGGGGAGTTCGATTTTCGCAGGGGGCCCGCCGGGTTGGAGGCGAGAGAGAAGGGCCATGTCCACGCGGCGTAGGCTATCTCGGCTCGCACGCTCCTTCCGCCGTGCCGCCCGCGCCCGTTCGAATCGTGGCTCGAGGTTGAAGTAGGAAACAAACTTAGCGCGTGTTGTTTTGTTTTTTGCGTGAAAAAATGGGACCATTTTGGGGGGGGGGATGCCCCCCGCAAGAGCCCCCGAGGGTAACTTGGGTTTCGGGGGAAAGCCGAGTTATCCTTTTCATTAGACTTGAAGTATTTACATAGTCGTTGCCAACTGGGGCGTTGGCGATGTGATTTTTACAACAAAGATATTTGGAAAATCCTAGCTAAGGGTAGAAGCGACGTAGCTGTTGGATGTTCCAAGCGTTGGTGAGCTCTTCACCGTCCTCGTTGGCCAGCTTGTATGTGCCCGGTTTGAGTACTTTCACCACGACGTAGGGTCCTTCCCATGGGGGCGATAGCTTGTGGCGCCCTCGGTTATCTTGGCGCGGCCTTAGGACCGCATCCCCCTCGCTGAAATCCCGTCGACGTATCTTGCGTGCTTGGTAGCGTCTTAGGGACTGTTGATACCTCGCGGAATGCATTAAGGCTACGAGGCGTGCCTCGTCCGACCGATCCGGCCGAGTCCTCGCGGGCTCGCTGGTTAGCATCCTCGTCGTAGCCTCGAACCTTGGGCGACCCGTATTCTAAATCCGTGGGGAGGACGGCCTCCGCGCCGTGGACTAGAAAAAATGGGGTGAACCCGGTGGCTCTGCTTGGGGTGGTCCTTAGGCTCCACACAACTGCTGGTAGTTCTTGAAGCCATTTTCGCCCAGATTTGTTGAGCTGGTCGAAAATTCTGGGCTTGAGGCCCTGTAGGATCATGCCGTTGGCACGCTCCACTTGGCCGTTGGTCTGTGGGTGCGCCACAGCTGCCCAATCCACACAGATGTGGAACTTGTCACAGAACTCCAAGAACTTCCGGCCCGTGAACTGGGACCCGTTGTCTGTGATGATGGAGTTTGGCACTCCAAAGCGGTAGACGATATCGGTGAAGAATGTCACCGCCGCTCAGCCCTTAGGTTCGTGATGGGGCGCACCTCCACCCACTTGGAGAACTTGTCAATCGCGACTAGCAAGTGGGTGAAGCCCCCGGGCGCCTTCCGCAGGGGCCCGACAATGTCCAGCCCCCACACGGCGAACGGCCATGTGACGGGGATGGTCTGTAGGGCGTGGGCAGGCAAGTTGGACTTGCAGGCGTAGAACTGGCACCCTTCGCAGGTGCGTATGATTTCGCTGGCGTCCGCGACCGCGGTAGGCCAGTAAAAGCCTTGGCGGAACGCGTTGCCGACGAGGGTGCGGGGTGCGGCGTGGTGGCCACAGATCCCTGCGTGGATGTCCCGTAGGAGCTCGCGCCCCTCGGGAATGGGCACGCACCGCTGTAGGATGCCGGAGGCGGCGCGCTTGTACAGCTCGCCGTCGACGAGGGCAAAAGATTTAGCCATCCTAGCGATGCGTCTAGCCGCGGCCTGGTCCGCGGGGAGCTCCCCTCGAGCGATCCAAGCGATGTATTTCTCCCGCCAGTCCGCCTGGACGGGAACCGGCTCGATGTCCATCGCATCGGCTTCGTGAGAGCCGTACCCCTCGAGAAGGGAGAGCACGTACGCCTCGTTCGAGGGGTCCTCGTCCATGGGCTCCGCACCCGCTGGGTTCGAGGGAGCCCCCGAGGGTTCGTTGTGGTTCGAGGGGTAGGGCTCGAAGACGACCGAGGGTTGAGCGATGTCACGCGCGAAAACGTTCGGGGGGACGGTGATCCGCCCGGACGCGATCTTGGCGAGCTCGTCCGCTTCTTCGTTGTACCTTCGGGGCACATGGTTGAGCTCGATGCCGTAGAACTTGTCCTCGAGGGTTCGCACGGCCTTGCAGTAGGCCTCCATCTTGTCATCATGGCAGCTCGCGTTCTTCATGACTTGATCGATCACGAGCTGCGAGTCCCCTCGCACGTCGAGGCGTTTGACGCCCAACTCAATGGCGATTTTGAGGCCGCGCAGAGAAGGGCCTCGTACTCAGCCATATTGTTGGACGCGGGGAAGTGGAGGCGTCATCGCGTAGCGCATGTGCTCCCCGAGGGGTGACACGAAGAGCAGGCCCGCGCCCGCTCCCCGTTTTCATCACCGAGCCGTCGAAGAACAGAGTCCAGCACTCTGCCTGGATTTGTGGGGGTGGCAGCTGCGTGTCTGTCCACTCAGCGACGAAATCCGCCAGGATTTGCGACTTGATAGCCTTGCGTGGGGCGTAGGCGAGCGTTTCGCCCATCAGCTCCACGGACCACTTGGCGATCCTTCCCGCGGCGTCGGGGTTGCGGATGATTTCTCCTAGCGGAAAGGAAGAAACCACCGTGACGGGGTGGGCCTCGAAGTAGTGGCGGAGCTTGCGCCGCGCAAGGACTACCGCGTATAGCAACTTCTGGACCTGGGGGTAGCGCGTCTTCGTGTCTGATAGGACCTCGCTGATGTAGTAGACTGGACGCTGCACAGGCAAGGCATGCCCCTCCTCCGTGCGCTCCACAACGATCACGGCGCTTACCACCCGGGTGGTCACGGCCACGTAGAGCCGCAGGGGCTCGCCGTCCCGGGGCGGCGTGAGGATCGGGCGTGTGTCGGAGATGCCTTCGGCTTGTCGAGCGCATCCCCGGGCCTCGGTGGTCCGGGAGAAGCGCTCGTGCTTCTTGAGTAGGCGGTAGAGGGGAAGGCCCTTCTCACCGAGCCGCGAAATGAAGCGGCTCAAGGCGGCAAGGCACCCCAACACCTTCGCACCCCTTTAAGGTCCCGGATCGGACCCATTCGTTCGAGGGCCGCGACCTTTTCAGGGTTGGCCTCGATTCCCCGCTGGGAGACAATGTACCCCAGGAGCATGCCTCGCGGCACTCCAAAGACACATTTTTCGGGGTTTAACTTGACCCCATTGGCCCGTAGGCAGCTGAACGCGACGCCAAGGTCGCCAACCAGGTCGTCCGCCTTCCTGGTCTTCACGACGATGTCGTCCACGTATGCTTCGACCGTCCGCCCGATGTGATCCCCAAAAACGTGCTGCATGCAGCGCTGGTACGTTGCACCCGCGTTTCTGAGGCCAAACGGCATCGTGACGTAGCAGAACGTCCCGAACGGCGTGATGAATGAAGTCGCGATCCGGTCGGACTCCTTCATTTTTATTTGGTGGTACCCGGAATAGGCATCAAGGAAACAGAGTAATTCGCACCCAGCCGTTGAGTCAACGATTTGATCTATGCGTGGCAAAGGAAAAGGAACTTTGGGACATGCTTTATTAAGGCTAGTGTAGTCCGCACACATCCGCCACTTCCCATTTTTCTTCTTTACAAGCACGGGATTAGCTAGCCACGTAGGGTGGAATACTTCCTTGATGAATCCGGCCTCGAGGAGCTTCCGCGGCTCCGCTCCGATCGCCCGTCGCCGCTCCTCGTCGAAGCGGCGCGGCCCGCCGCCGCACGGCGCGGGCGTTTGGCGAGATGTCAAGGGAGTGCTCGGCGACTTCCCCTCGGGATGCCCGGCATGTCCGAGGGGCTCCACGCGAAGATGTCGGCATTGGCGCGGAGGAAGTCGACGAGCACTGCTTCCTATTTGGGGTCGAGGGTGGAGCTGACCCTCAACGCCTTGCCCTCGGGGGCTGAAGGGTCGAGGGGGACCCCTTTGGTCTGCTCCGCTGCCTCGAAGGTGCCGACGTGCTTGGCGGCGGAGTTGAGGTCCTCGTTGACCATCTTCTCCGCCGTGTTTACCAGCGCTTCATCCAGCCGCCGGTGCCTCTGCATGTTCCACGCACTCGACATCGCGATCGAATGCGTCCTCGATGGACGACCCGACGGTGATGACGCCGTTTGGGCCCGGCATCTTCATCTTCAGGTAGGTGTAGTTGGGGACCGCCATGAATTTGGCGTAGCAGGGTCGCCCAAGGATGGCATGGTAGGCCCCTTTGAACCCCACCACCTCGAAGGTGAGGGTCTCCTTGCGGAAGTTCTTAGGGGTACCAAACCAGACCGGCAGGTCGATCTGCCCGAGGGGCTGAACCTCGCTTGCGGGCGCGATGCCGTGGAACGGCTTCGTCTTCGGGCCGCGATCGGTCCAACCCGATCCCCATCAGGCGCAATGTATGCGCGAAGAGGATGTTGAGGCTACTGCCTCCGTCCATAAGGACTTTTGAGAACCGGGCGTTCCCAATGATGGGATCGACCACCAGCGGCATCGGCCGGGTTGGGGATGCGATTCGGGTGGTCTTCCCGGCTAAAGGTGATGACGTCCTCCGACCAATTGAGAAAGGCCGGAGGCGCCCTCTCCGCGGCGAGGACTTCGTGTCGCTCCTTCTTGCGCCGCCGGGTCGACATGTCGACGGTAGGTCCCCCCAAAGATGAGGAACACATTTTCGACGGCGGGGAAGCCGCCGGCGTCGCCATCGCCTCCGTCTTTCTTGGCCTCTCGCCTCCTTCGCGGCGGCACGGCCATAGAACTTCTTGAGCTTATCGCACTTCGCTCAAGAGTGTGGTTCACGGGAGTCTTGTGGTAGTGACATGGCTTCTTCGAAGCATGTCGTCGAACACCCCCGGGCCTCGAGGGGCCGGTCGAGGGCCCCCGTCGAGCCGGGTCGACGGGGCGAGGGCCTCGGCGTTGCCGCCGTCCGCGCCCCCCGCTCGCGCGCCTCACGGCGCGGCTTTTTCCCCCTTGTTGCCCCGCTTGTCGTTGCGGCACGGCTCCTTGGACTTGCTGCCCTCCTCGGGCGCGTCCTCGCAGCGCTTGCCCTTTTTGCCGTCGAAGATCGCCCCCACGGCCTCCTCCCCGAGGCGAAGCCGGTGGCGATGTCGAACGGCTCGTTGGAGTCCGCGGGCGGGCCGCGTCCCGGCCTCCCGCACGAGGTCCCGCACGTGGTGCCCTCGAGGAAGGCGTGCACGATTTCGGACCGTGCCACGCCGGGGAGCTCCGTGCGGCGCTTGGAGAAGCGCCGTATGAAGTCCCGCAGCGACTCGCCGGGCTTCGCGTGCAGGAGCGTAGGTCCCATGAGTTTCCAGGGCGCACGTATGTGCCCTGGAAGTTGCCCACGAATGTGTGGACTAGGTCGTCCCGGTTATGGATCCGGGCCGGCGGGCGGGTGCTCGAGCCATGTCCCGGCCGCATCGCCAAGGTGCGGGGGCAAGTTGCGGATGATGACCTCGTCGCTAGTGGCCCCGCCCAGCTGGCAAGCCAAGCGGTAGTCGTTGAGCCAGACACGGGGGTCCGTCTCCCCGTTGTACTTGACGATCGTCGAGGGTTGGCGGAAGCGTTGGGGGGAACGCCGCCGCTCGGATCTCCCGGCTGAACACACGGGTGCCCGGTGGCTCCGGCGTCGGGGAGCGGTCCTCGCCGCTGTCGTAGCGTCCACCCCGTCGAGGGTGGTAACCCCTTGCTGCTCGGGCGTCCGCCTTGCCAGTGCGCCGGGCGTTGATGATGTTGCGAGCGTCGCCATCTAGTGCCCTGCGCGCGTCGAGGAGTCACTCCTTGGCCGGCGTGCGTCCTTGCTCGGTGGGACGCCCCGCCGGTCCCCCCCCGCGTGCACCAAGGGTTCGCCTCCTCGGTGCGGCTTCGTCGCCCCTCGCATCCCCCCCCGTTGGCGGATGCGTGAGGCCGAGCTCTCGGCCCGCCGGACGGCCGCTTGCTCGATGAGAGTTTGCACCTCGCGGTGCATGTCTCGAGCCTCGGGGGTCGAGGGTGCCGGCATAACCCGCGGCGGCGTCGCGGCCGGCGACGAGCTTCCGGCTCGCCCGTGGGGGCACGTCCGCGTTTTCGACGTTGGGGGGCGGTGTTGATGCGGTCGCGGACCCGTCGGCCCGGCCTCCCGCGCGCGTTCGCCGCGCGCGCAGGCTTCCCCCCGCCATTGAGGCGCGGAGTAACCGCACCGTTCGGTATTCTTCCGCCGGCTTGGCCTCGAGCTCGCGGGCTGGGCCAGCCGTGCGTCGACGTCGGCCCCGGCGGGGAGCGCTTGGTCCCGCGGCCGGGCGCGTGGCGATCCCCTGGGCGGGCGTGACCTCCCCGCCTCGGCGCCCGCCGCACCGGCGGCGTTAGCCGGTCGTTGGTGATGACGGCGCAACACTCCCGCGTGGGGTCGTAGCTCCCGTGCCGGAGTCGTCGGAGCGACCAAACCGGTAGTCCGCGGCGTCGAGGAAACGCCGAACGCGGCCGGGTCCGGCACGCCGGAGAAGTCCCACTCCGCGTATCCGTGGTGGTTGGCGGGTGGCATCGTGTCGACAGAGCCCGGGGATGACTCATCCGCCGCCGAGGCGCCGGGGTCCCCGGCGACGAAGACGTGGCGTCCGGGCGGAACCCTCGCGCATCGTCGTGTTGACGTTGGCGTTGTAGGCCGTCGTAGCGCCACGTAGCCCGATGGGGATGCGCGGTCCGCAGACCGCGCGCCGCCCCGCCGGGCGGTGGCGGTCGTGATGGTCGGCGCACCGCGTTGGGCGGCGGCGCGCTCGGCCGCCGCCGCTCGGACCGCGCCCGGCGCGAGCGTTGTCCCGAGCGACGACGGCGTCGTGGCGTCGATGGACCCGCGGCCTCCATGCCCGCGGGCGCCCGCGCCGAGTCGTGCGTGCGGCGGGGGTCCGAGCGGGGCACCGGCCCGACGCCGCGCGCGCGAGTTCCTCACGGTTAGTGAGGCGCATGAGATAGCCGTTCCCCGTGGCCCGAAAGTTCGGGTCCCCGAAGCGGATCTCGAACCCGGCGGGAGGGGGTCCGAGCTACCCATGCGGTAGCGTGTAGCACCCGTACTCGGTGCGGATCACCATGGAGGGAATTGGCGAAGTGACCTTAGGCGCTCGTTTGCCCCACGGTGGGCGCCAACGCTCGGTGCGGAATATGGTCCCGACACTAACCGATAGATAGCGCCGAGGTCTATCCCTCAATGGTCGATGCTAAGTAACAAGTGACACGAGAGGTTTTATCCTGGTTCCGCCGAAGGGGCCGTACGTCCGGCGCGTGGCGTGCTCGGGGCACTATATTACTTAGCACCGGGGTGCTTGTAGTGGGGGCAAATACAAGCAAGGCGGGAGAGGAAGCGTAGCCTCCAAGTCCCCGGAAGAGTGGCTGAAGATATTGTGGGAGAATGAGGATGAGTACGTGGTGTGTGAAGTGTTCTCGTGTCTCTGTTCGTCTGTCTCCCCTTGCGGCTGGGGGTTCGCCCCCCCTTTTATAGATCAAGGGGGCGGCGGGTTACATGCGCGCCGCGCTACCTAGCTATGTGGAGAAGTGCGACGTGCTACGGTGTAGAGTGGGCGGCCGTCCGGGCGATCCCCGCTGCGATCCGGTCATCATGGCCCGACATGTACCCGAACGCGTGGCGATTCGAGGGTAGGAGAGCAACGGATGGCGGTGATGTCCTCTAATAGGCTTGGGGGCGGTGCGACGCAAGCTTGTACGGAGTACGGGGGCGGGCGAACGGCGTTCCTTCCCCAACGCGCCTCACGGGGCCGGAGTCGTTGCTACGGGGTCCGGCGTGCGCCCGCACGCGCGGGTACGGCGGCCACGCCGTTACGCGTGGCGGGATGGCAATCCACCGGCCTAGCGCCTCCACCTAACCCCCGTAGGGTCACGGGAAAGTAAAATCGAGGGTGCGCCCGGCCCCCTTCGAGGGTCGGGCGCGTTAGGCGCACCGCAAGAGGCGCGCGGTGTCACGGGACCGACACCGGCCGTACCGCACGGTCCCTCCCCCACGGTGGTGGGGATGGGCTCCTCCCCGGGGAGTTGGTGCGGCGGCACCGGGCGCGAGCCCCGGCGCATGATGGCGCCGTCATGCGGCGTCGGGGCGTTAAATGCCCGTGTACGGGGCCGGCGCACGCGTGAGGGGCACCCTCGAGCGTGGCGGACCCCCGGCCAAGGGCGGGGCGTACCCTCGAGCGAGGGCGGAGCCCGCTCGAGGGAAATGCTGCCCCTCGAGCGGGGGGGTGCTCGCCCGAAGGGGGGCCGCCGCCCCTCGAGCGGGGCGAAGCTCTGTTCGAGGGGATCCTTTCGTGGGCCGCCTCGATGGGCCGTCGGAGCCCCCCGTGGGCCGTGTCCCGCATGGTTAGGAGCCCGCATGGTTAGGATTAACGTATTTGGGTTTCGTTGCGGGTTTTAAGTGAGGTTTTCCCCATTGTTTAAGGGGACCCCTAGGGCTGTCCCCGACGGATCCGAAGTAATCAAGTGAAGAAGTCTAGCTATAGACTATAAACGAAGCGCTAGGCGGGAGGCAACCCGTTTCGTCGAGTCAAGAATAAGCTACCGGGAGGACAACCCGACTCCGGGTTTTTCGAGTCTTTTTAATAATTTAGTTTTGAGTTTTATTACGCAAAGAAATTAGACTTAGAAGTGGTTGAACAATATTAGAGACATAATTCTTGGTTGAATATTTTGCTTTATCATAAACCCTTTGCATGAACCCTCCTATGTGTTTGTTTGTTTCTTTTCGAGAAACCACAACCAAATAATTTCAGAACCTAACTCAACCATTCATCCTTATTATGGTGTTGTGGTTGACTTATTTTTCATGCTAAAACCACACGAGTAAATCCACGACTTATACCTAGGTGTTATTTAAATTTCAGCACGTGGTAGGACTCGCGTGAACCTAGAAACTAAACTTTTGGTTGGTTTAAAAATCTATATCCTTGGTTTCTCTAAGATTAGAATTTTTCTAAGCCTCATTTAATTTTGTTTTATTCAACACAGGTACAAAAGGAAAATCTTTATCTTTAGAGGAATCTTCAGCTTCCATATGAATTTGTTATTAAATGGCACACTCGTTGACGGTTAATAATTGTATAAAAGTTCGTTTGTGACTCGCAAGCGTACAAGTCTCCCGTCGCGGTCAAGGGACCCTTCTTCCCTCGAGTGGTGAACCCAAGGTATCGAATCCGTGGAACAAATGTGTGACGCAAGAGTTGATCTAGTAAAGCCAAATAACTTCAATCTTTGGTAAAAGAGAAACCCTAATGCATCTAGATAAGAACACAAAACAAAGATAAATCTAATCTACTAAAGACCGGAGAAAACAAAGTAAGATTGGGTAGATAAACCGATCTAGAGGGATCGGGGTAAGACTTTTGTTGAAGTTCCAAGCAAGAGAAGAAGTAGCAAATCGAATCTTAATAGAAGCCTCTTTAAATCGTGGTTTCCCGTCCAAATCCGAAAACATCCGCCTTTCGAGACCCCCGTTCTGTCACAACGTATCCCTATTCATGCGGGGAGCTTAGGGCGAGTCAAAAGACAAGTCGAGATTCTTTCGGAAGATCCGCGTGTACCTCTAGCCACCGCGGCTACAAGAACACCCTATGTAATCTATCGCGCGAATAGAATTGGAATAAGCAAAGCCGATCGAAAAACGAAATCTTCGAGGAAACACTTGATCGCTAAGAAAAGATTCAACTTGATAATTCAACTATGACAATGATACATACACAAGATCACCACCGGATCCTTCCTTGATCTTGCTTCTAGCTTCGGGAACTCCGATGTGGTCTTCCATGCAAGGTTCCCACGTCGGCTAGGGAAACCCTAGTCAACTAGCTCGACCCTCTCCTCTCCGACATGGTGTCCCTCTCTTCTCTCGCTCCTCGGCGGCCGAAGACGAAATCTTCTCTTTGTGGCTCTCGGTCGGGGGGCTATAAATAGCCCGATTGGCGGCTAGGGCAAAGGAGAGCACGTTTGGGCCCAAAATGGGCCCGGGCCGACCGGACCGGGCCGGCCGGCCCGGGCCCATTTAGGCCCGGCCCGTGGGCTCCTTTGCCCCACGTCGGTTCCCTTGCTTCTCGGATGTTTCCCCCTTCGCATGTAGGTCCATGTCGTCGGTTTCTCTCCGAATTGGACTCAACTCCTTGTCTTGCAAGATTCGACACTTTTCTCGGTCGTGTCCCCCGGAGTTTGTCGTCTTCTCGGATCGAGTCCCCCGGCTTCTTGGAGTTAAGTTTGCCTCATTGCATGACTTGTTCGGGGCTTCAAGGTCTTGTCATGAGGTGCTTGATGAACTTATCCCGAAAGTCTTGCATTCAACACTAAAACCCCGCATAAACATTAAACTCCAAAACCGACATGCACACGTGAACTTGTTATACCACGGGGGTTAGTACCAAAGGATAAGGTATAAAACTCATGCCAACACCGAAGGTAAACTCATGGCTAGGTTGACGGATTTTCACCGTCAACATCTCCCCCATGCTTAAACCTTGCTCGTCCTCGAGTAAGCCTTCAATGGATATCATCATTGCCAAACGAGTGTTTAAACTTTGCACTTGATCATACATGAGAAAACATAATGCTCTCAAAATTTTAATTCATTGAATTTCCATAATGTGCTAGCCTTCATCTCTACGGAGGGTAGATTCTTATTAAGCTTATCCCACAAGTATTAACATGCTCACAAAGTTTTAAATAGATCTCGAATTTTTGAAATAAAGAACGAGATAAAGAAAAGCTAAACCAAATTCACAAATTTAAATCATCTCGTGTATTGCTCATAAACTCTCATCTCACTTGTCTCTCAAGCCTATATATTCTACTCCTTTCCCTCTCATATATATGTGGTAGGCTTTATATGGAGCTTTGGGAAAGTTTAGTCCTAACAAGATTTTATAAATGAGATGTTGTCAAAACAAGACAAGCTTCTCATGGTCTTACCGAGACTCGTCAAAAAGGTCATTGGAAAATAATGTTGAATCAAGGAGGGGAAAGAGAAAAATACACACACTTTTAGATAAGTGGACATGTGCAAATGGCAAAGAGTGATCCCGAGGCACAAAGGAAGTCCTCGTTATCGGATTGCACATGGTTGGAAGATGAGAATGGATCTTTTTAACTTGAAGCCTTGAATGCACTTTTAGAGAGCTAGGGAATTTACTTTACGCACATTTTTTTCTCTTTCTCATATTTCTCATTCTTTTCTTTCTTTCATTCATTCATTTTTTTCCTCGTCATATATTCAGCCCATGACTTCCACAATGAAGTTTTGATTTTTTATACCTTGAAAGTCATGAGTATCGCTGGATTTTTTTTTCTTTCATCATTTTTTTTAAAAATATTCCCCTTAGAACTCTAAAACTGCACCGTACCTACCTCCTCCCCCATGCTTAGACGTTGCTCGTCCTCGAGCAAAGGGGCGAAAAATAAGGTAGGTACCGGAATATTTTTCCTTGGAGAGATACTTGAAATCTTCAACGTTGGCACCGTCTTGCGATCTTCCTTGAATTGATGATCCATTCTCAACGATAGGTTGTGGTCAAGGAGGTAATCACAAAAAGATGATATTTGGTTTAAGGGTGGATATCCGGCGAAGTTTGTGAGATCTCCGATGCGGGGATACACAATGCACGGATAAAAGGCTAGCAAAAAGATAGATACGCAAAAATGGAATGACCAGCTTCTTAGTCTCGGGCCAGAGAAATCATGGCCTGCAATAACTCACTCAAAAATAAATCTTGCACACTAAGGTTTATGCACTCAAATATATATAAGGCTTTGGATAGGTTGAGCAACACACAAGTGATATTTGTGACAAGGTCAGCAATATTTTTGAGCATAAAAGACATCTTTAATCTATTCATAACTTGAGAGCACATAAAACACTATGGGTCTTTATTTTAGTCATAACCTCCGCTGAAAATTAAGCTAGCATTTAAATAAATTCAGATCTGTATTTTTAAGAGAGCACTAGCTTAAACATGCATAAATCAATTACAAAGATGAACAAAGCTGCAATTATAATCATATATCATCATGGCACGAATTTTGTAACTTTTCCAATGATATAATCAAGGTGGTGTCTTCATTAATGATGATATCAAGTTTAAATACAAACTGAAAATAAACAAACATGCTTGCTGAAATTTAAATAAAAACAGAAAATACTACGCAAACACACATAAGCAAAAGCTGAAAATTACAGAGAAAAAGAAAAGAAAAGAAAACTAAAGTTCCTAAATCTTCTAGTCCTCCGCCGGTGGTTGATGTTGGTGATCTTGATAATAATACCCTTGCTCATAATATGATTGGACACTTCCTCCGACGAATTGATTTGGCTCCACAAGGTGAAGGCGTCCAAGTTCAAAGGCAATATTTGCGTTGCCTTCACCAAGTTGAGCTGCGTTAGCTTGGATGGCTGCGATGTTTTGAGCGTTACTTGCAGCAAACCCTCCAATAATGGCCATGCTTTGTTGTGGTTGGGGATGATGAGCGTAGGACTCCGCGAAGTTAGCGTTGGGCACAACATAATTTTGTGGGGGTACCGGTGCACCACTCCCCCATGCTTGTCCTTGTGACCCTCCGTAATAACTTGGCGGAGGAGGAACTCCGCCGAATGGTTGCACATTGGGTTGTGCTCCACTCGCTTGTGCGGAGGATTTTCCCTCCCCTACGATTCTTCCTCTTTTGTTTTTCATTGCGGGGACAAGTAGTCCCTCTTCCAACCAATCTTCTCTCCCTTCGTTGAAAAGCCTAAGCCTCTCGTTGGGAAGGGGTAGGTTCACTATGGCCAACCGATAACCTCCTGTCTCATCTCCACTAATGTATTTGCCTTGCCGCAAATACTCAATGCCGAGAGAGGTACCACGCAAAAGGTGGTCGGGGTTTCTTGCGATCCCCGGCCGCAAGGAAAGGCCAACATGGAGAGGTAACACCCCGAACCAATATTACCCGCCCCCGATGTTGCTTTACAACACCAACGGTTGATCATGAGGTAAGAGGGGTCTATTGGCTACCCGGCAATTAAAGCCGAGTATAGCCAATTCAACTCCGTGTCGGTCACCTTTGTTTCCTTCATCCTCCCCAATATCCTCTTGCACATCCAAGAGTGAAATATCCGGATAATGGGGTTGCGGATGCAATTGCGTTGTTGATGGGCTTCTCCGGAGATCATGTTCCAAAATCCCGCTAACATGCCGGGTGGCACGTCAACTTTCTTCAGAGCTCCCTTGTGGAATCCAAGCAGCTCCCTAACGTGCTCGTAGGGAACCTCTTGTTGGACTCCCTCCAAACGGAATGACAAGCTTTGCACCCCATCATCAAGGATAGGTGCAATAGTCATTAAAATTTCCAAGGAGAACCCCAAGTGGGTGTCCACCGATACTCCGTTGGAGAACTGCACCCATCCGAGGTGCCCCAACATATAGTATATGTCGGTGCCAAAACCCAAGGTGTAGAGTGCTTGGTCGTCGAACTCGACATTCGGCACAAGCCTCTTCTCAAGATTGGCGAGCCTCTCCTCCTCCTCCGCCGACAAGATGATGAAGCCGTACGAAGAGTGTGTCGGGGGTGTAAGGAGGTGGTGCGGTTGAGCGAGTCGATCGTCGTGGTGGCGCGGGCTGCTCCTCCGTGTGCCCACGAGGTTCGGTAAAACCTCATGGAAGTGCTTCTTGCAGCCCTCATCCCACCAAGGAGGAGAGCATCGTTCCTTCTCGGTGGTGCCGTATCCGTCTCCATGCTCCGGGAGACTCGGAAACCGAGTGCCTTCTCGAAGACGTGGTTGATGACGGCTTGGATGACGACGAACTCTTCTTCTTGGAGAAGAGACTTATGGTTTTTTCCACATGGTTGCTGCACTCTTTTCTTCAACTAAAACTCCGGGTTGCAACCGGTAACTAGGCACTTAAACTCTTTGATTCGGATGTGGACTTTGAGTGGATTAAGGATGTGGATTTTTTTCTTGAGTCATCAAGCTTGGGAAGGTTGGCTATGTCTACGGAGGTTTTGAGCACACAAACTTGAACACGCAAACAAAGGAAGGAGAGGGAAGCTTGCCTGCAGAAAACGGGAGCCGGGGGGGCTCCTTATGTAGGTGAGGCCGGCCTCGGTGCTCCTCCCCGTCTCGTCTTTCTTCCGCACGATCATTTCACCTCTCGCAACTTTCCCCGCCCGTGTGCTCCACGAGTTGCACCGCCCAAACGCTCTCGTCCACTATTGGTCCTTCCACTTGATGCTTCATGTTTTGGGTCATGTCCATGCTCCCTAGCTCCACTTGCTTCACATGCCACCATGAAATTCCTACAAAGTTGATGCTTGCTGCCCACCATGCTTGTCCTTCGCATGTGAAATTGGTGAAAGTTGATGAAAGGGAATCCAATGGTGCATGCATGATTACTAGATTGCCTCCATTATGGTGTGTTTAAGGTTAAGCACTCCTCTAATTCGAAATTTAAAATATTTTTCAGAGCCATGCAAGAGCTCGAACATAATTTTAGAGAAGTTTTTAAACCATTAAAAACAAATGCAAGTCGAAAATATTTTCTTTTTACGTCGATTTCGGTCTCACCGGTATAGTTTGCCTTCATTGGTTGAGAGCAGACATTTTCCCAGCTTGATCTTGGGGGCATAGGTTTAGGTTCTAATTTTGGCTAAATAAGAAAGATTTTGAATAAAACAAAATTAGAATAGGCTTAGAAAAATTCTAATCCTAGAGAAACCAAGGATAAAGATTTTTAAAACCAACCAAAAGCTTTGATTTCTAAGTTCACGCGAGTCCTACCACGTGCTGAATTTTATTAACACTTAAACATAAATCGTGGCTCTACTCGTGTGGTTTTAGCATGAAAAATAAGTCAACCTCAGCACCATAATGGGGGTGAAAGGTTGAGCTAAGGTTCTGAAATTATTTGGTTGAGGGTTTCTCGAAAAGAAAAGAATCAAACAAGCACATAGGAGGGTTCATGCAAAGGGTTTATGATAAAGCAAACATTCAATCAAGAATTATGTCTCTAAAATTGCTCAACCACTTCTAAGTCTAATGTCTTTGCGTAATAAAACTCAAAAACTAAATTATAAAAAAACTCGAAAAACCTGGAATCGGGTTGTCCTCCCGTAGCTTATTCTTGACTTGACGAAACGGGTTGCCTCCCGCCTAGCGCTTCGTTTATAGTCCATGGCTAGACTTCTTCACTTGATTACTCCGGATCAACGCTCTTTGCGGGCGTTGCAATCTTGGGTACCCACTTTGGCTTAGTCAATTTTTTTGGTCTTCACGGTCGGCTTTGTCCTTGGTCTTGACGGATGCAACAACTTCCTTGTGGCTCGGCATCTCGAACTCCGGTCCTTCGGTCGTGATCTTCATGGTCTCTAATGTGATCCTTCATCTCTCCCGAATGAGCTTGAGTAGCCTTCGCCGTCTTGGGACCTTGGAGTTGTCTCGGATATTCTTCTTCGTTACCCATCGGGCGCCCGGCAAGTTGTCCCACTTGCGTCTAGCATCTTCATCACGATGAACACTTCACGTATAGAGCTTCCGACCTCCGTCACCTTGCCATCTAAATTCTTCAATATTTTCTCCATAGCCTCGAACTTAGTGACGGCGTCCTAGGACATGGTCGTACTCCACACACTCCTTGCATGAGGATCTTGCTTCGGCGGCCTTTAGGGGTTGAGCTTCGTTCTCCATCTCCATCTTCTCCATCCTCCTCTTAAGTAAACCGATATGCCACTCAAGGAATCCGACTCGTATGCATTCGGCTCTCGCAATCGTCATGCGGATAGTTGAGACTTTGATCTTGAACGGCCTCCCGGCGTCTTGAAGGTTTATGATAGGTAGATCAACGATGTCCGGGGTGCGCAGCGCTCCGGTGGTTGAGGTTGATCTTCCTTTGGACTTGGAGGTGGTGATTCCCTTGGAGATTTCGACGGTCCTTCGACTTCAACTTTTGAATCTAGGGTTTCCACCCCTTTAGCTTGTGTTGCATGTCACCTTTGCCTGTAAAGTTTTCCTGGATCATCCACAAAAAAGCTTGGGTTTCTTGGAGAGGTAGCCAACCATCTCCGGTTAGGGTTAGCAATAAGCAAAGTATGCAAAAACTAGAAAGGAAAAATAAATCTATGAAGACTAGAGTTAGACAAACTAGATTAGACGTATTTTGAGGATGATCAAAATTTAGTAGATGCAAAAATAAAACAAAATCAGTACTGAAAATTACAAAAAAAAGCAATAAAAAATCAAATCTTGATCACTTGTTCCCCGGCAACGGCGCCAGAAAAAGGGGCTTGTTGACGGTTAATAATTGTATCAAAGTTCGTTTGTGACTCGCAAGCGTACAAGCCTCCCGTCGTAGTCAAGGGACCCTTCTTCCCTCGAGTGGTGAACCCAAGGTATCGAATCCGTGGAACAAATGTGTGACGCAAGAGTTGATCTAGTAAAGCCAAATAACTTCAATCTTTGGTAAAAGAGAAACCCTAATGCATCTAGATAAGAACACAAAACAAAGATAAATCTAATCTACTAAAGACCGGAGAAAACAAAGTAAGATTGGGTAGATAAACCGATCTAGAGGGATCGGGGGTAAGCCTTTTGTTGAAGTTCCAAGCAAGAGAAGAAGTAGCAAATCGAATCTTAATAGAAGCCTCTTTAAATCGTGGTTTCCCGTCCAAATCCGAAAACATCCGCCTTTCGAGACCCCCGTTCTGTCACAACGTATCCCTATTCATGCGGGGAGCTTAGGGCGAGTCAAAAGACAAGTCGAGATTCTTTCGGAAGATCCGGCGTGTACCTCTAGCCACCGCGGCTACAAGAACACCCTATGTAATCTATCGCGCGAATAGAATTGGAATAAGCAAAGCCGATCGAAAAACGAAATCTTCGAGGAAACACTTGATCGCTAAGAAAAGATTCAACTTGATAATTCAACTATGACAATGATACATACACAAGATCACCACCGGGTCCTTCCTTGATCTTGCTTCTAGCTTCGGGAACTCCGACGTGGTCTTCCATGCAAGGTTCCCACGTCGGCTAGGGAAACCCTAGTCAACTAGCTCGACCCTCTCCTCTCCGACATGGTGTCCCTCTCTTCTCTTGCTCCTCGGCGGCCGAAGACGAAATCTTCTCTTTGTGGCTCTCGGTCGTGGGGGCTATAAATAGCCCGATTGGCGGCTAGGGCAAAGGAGAGCACGTTTGGGCCCAAAATGGGCCCGGGCCGACCGGATCGGGCCGGCCGGCCCGGGCCCATTTAGGCCCGGCCCCGTGGGCTCCTTTGCCCCACGTCGGTTCCCTTGCTTCCCGGATGTTTCCCCCTTCGCATGTAGGTCCATGTCGTCGGTTTCTCTCCGAATTGGACTCAACTCCTTGTCTTGCAAGATTCAAGCACTTTTCCGGTCGGGTCCCCGGAGTTTGTCGTCTTCTCGGATCGAGTCCCCCGCTTCTTGGAGTTAAGTTTGCCTCATTGCATGACTTGTTCGGGGCTTCAAGGTCTTGTCATGAGGTGCTTGATGAACTTATCCCGAAAGTCTTGCATTCAACACTAAAACCCCGCATAAACATTAAACTCCAAAACCGACATGCACACGTGAACTTGTTATACCACGGGGGTTAGTACCAAAGGATAAGGTATAAAACTCATGCCAACACCGAAGGTAAACTCATGGCTAGGTTGACGGATTTTCACCGTCAACACACACCTTGGTTTATCATATACTCATACATAGACCGGACTGAAAATTGTCCATGTCGATGTAAGTCCCATGTGAAAATATTCCTGCCTTGTGAAAGATGATGGTTGGCTATTTCAGCTACTAGATTGTACCAAGCAATCAATTTATCCCCAATTAATGCTCTTCGAAAAGAAATATTCAATGTCATTTGATTCATAACATTTGTCACTATTGCATGAGGATAATTGGCTATATTATATAGGTTAGGAAATTGTTCTCCAAGTGGTTTGGAGCCCAACCAAGTGTCTTCCCATAATCTGGTTTGTGTACCATCTTTTATCTTGAAGATTCCACATCTCAGAAAATCTTCACTAGCCTTTAATAAACCCTTCCAAAAATGCGAGTCTCCAGGTTTAATCTGAACCTGAGAAAGACACTTCAAGCTCAGATATTTATTTCTGAGTAGGGTCTGCCAGGTACCTTCTTCATTGAGTAGTTTGAATAACCATTTACTAAGAAGGCATTTATTTTAAATCCAGAGATCTATTATTCCTAGACCTCCTTGATCTTTGGGACGACACAAAATATCCCAGTTTGCTAGTGTTAACACCAAAATTTGGTAAGGAGTCTGACTTGTGGGTCCAGCTCGGTTAGGAGTCCGTCTCGTGGAAGGAAAGGATTTTTTCAGATGTATTCGGCAAAGAAGTCTGCGGTCGGCTATCTGCTCCCGTTCGGCAAAGGAACAGTAGAGCTGATTTTGCGGGATTGGACGATGACGTGGCTCAAGCAGGAAGGACGAATGGATGGATAGGCGATCAAGCTTAGAGATAAGTTAGGCAACGAATCCATTCGATATTGTACTCGGCGGGGGTATAAATATGAGCCCCGATTGTATGTAACAAAAACACAATCATTCTTCAATACAAACCGGCCTTACGCCAAACCCTAGAGTCCTTTTGTCGTGTCGTCGAGTTCTTCGAGAGGGTTCATCGATCCGTCGACCTCCGTGAGTACCGGCAACCTTGTATCATGTCTAGTATCATGCGGTGGATTTAGATCTGATGCAAGTAGTCTTGTTACCATGCTTCGTGTCATGCGGTAGATTCAAGCTTGGTTTAAGAGGGTTTCTTGTTAGGTCATGAGCCATGCGGTAGGCTAAGATCTAGCTTGAAGCTAGTTATCGGCTCTATTGGTTTTTGGCAAGATCAAATAGATTCATTAAGTTACCCTGTGTTGCTTCGAGTTTTTACTTTATGTTTAGATTCATGTAACACCTTTTTGCCCAATTTAGATGGGTTTGGATCGGCTTTATCCCTATCGTGATCCTTGTACGAGTAGATTTCATGTTTTAACACGTGGATCTTGCGCTTTCGATAGCCGAAACCGAATCGATCTAGATTGTTACGTGTTGCGGGTTCAAGCTTGCCAATGTTGGTATAAATCTTGAAAGAACTGAGTATCATGCGGTAGATGCAGGTTTTGGGTTGCTTCGGAGCTAGTCATCCGGTGGATTAGATTTCGAATCAATCTGATAGATTTATTCGCTTGGTAATGTTCGTTCCTTCTTCATGGACCCCGAATCGGCTGTTCAGCCACATTCGGTTATGTTTCTTCACGAGTAGAACACGTGCATAATTCATGCTTTAAATAACGTGTGCTTTTAGCTTTCCATATCTAGATTGTATCATGCGGTGGATAGATCTATTTGTGGAAAGTGGTACGATTTTCATGCAAGTTGTATCATGCGGTGGATAGATTTGTTTTGGCATCGTACCCGACGGATTTCTAAGTACCTAGACATGCGGTAGACTAGTGCTTTGGATCTATGCATGCTTGTTTATTACATGTTTATGTTCGCGCTTTACTTTATTCATTTATTTAATGTTGATTATCATGGGGATCGGTCATGGCCTTGTGCGCGTGCATCTTTGCTCAAACAAAGACCGATTCTTGTCATGCTTACGCCATCCATTCGGCAGTGTTACTTTTCCTTTTATAAGTTCCCGAATGGCTCTCGGTTTATTGCGATAGCTTTTGATAGCTATGTGTCATCCCATTTGGCTTCTTAGCCGTAAATATGGAACTGTCGGTACCACCCTAGCAAGTTCCAAGCTTTGGTATCTAATCGCTTTATCTTTTGTTAATTTTCGGGAAAATTGACCGGCACGTCTCGTGACTCTTTGCGCATGTGAAGCCAGCTTTATTCGGCTTGCTGTGTGTTTGGCGCCGGGTGCACATTTTGCGTCAAAACACTTTTTGGCACGCCCGGTGGGACACAGCCGAAGGAATCAAGATGCCTGAAATCGCAGACATCATGGATGTCAACCTTGAGGATCTCTCTCCCCGAGCGACGCGGCTCCAAGACGCCGTAAACCAATCCCGGCGAAGTGTCTGCTTGTCTTTCAAAAGAACAGGAGTGGCGTCCCCTACCTGAAGAATGAAATGCCCAGGGTATTGTTGCCAGGGGAGAGCGACGCCACAACCCAGCAGGAGAAAGAGGAATACCTGCAGGCGTTCCAGGATGCTGTGGATCTCGTTTTGAGCAAGCACCACAAAGCCTTTCTTGGTGCGTTTCCGCAAATGATGGTGGCTGTCTTTGGCCCAGGCATGGAGCAGGCATTCAGCAAGGTACCCGTCCAAGGGGGCACTGTGGAGCTGGGCGAATCAAGCTCTCAACCGCCACTACGGAGCCAGCCAGTGCAGCCTCCTCCTAAGAGCGCTGGAAGTCAAGCTTTCCAGCCTCCTCCGCAGGGCGCTGGGGGACAGCCAGTTCAGCCTCCACTGCAGGCCTCAGGGGGACAGCCAATCCAGCCACCACCGCAGGGCAGCACAAGTCAGCCTGTGCAACAGCCAAATCCGTACCAACCCACGTACGGAGACGTAGCATTCGGCTCGCCTGGGGCCCCGTTCGCTTCCGGTCAGAGGATTGCTCCGGCGAACAACTGGCTGCAGAGAAACCTATACGGCGGAGGTTATCACGAGGTGGGAAACTATGGAGCCTTTGACGCTTTCCCGTATCCAGGTTACGCGCCGGCTGCAGGCGCACAGGAGGATGACGCCCTAACGAGGAAAATGGCCGAATTGATGCAAAATCAGTTCGGCCTCAAGCCAAAAACGCAGGGACCTGCCTACAAGCCGCCATTTCCAGAGTGGTACTTCAACGTGCTCCTCCCGCCAAGGGTGAAGCCCCCGACGGAGTTCACGAAATTTTCCGGGCAAGACGACATCAGCACTGTCGAGCACATTGCTCGTTACCTGATGCAGCTCGGAGAGTGCTCAGCTGAGGAGACGTTCAGGGTCAGATACTTCCCCGCGTTGCTAACAGGCCCGGCGTTCCAATGGTTCTCGTCCTTACCCCCCGAGTCAGTTAGCAGATGGAGGGACCTGGAACGAAAATTCCACGCTCATTACTTCAATGGCAGCTCGGAGAAGAAGTTGATCGATCTGGCCACCGTGAAGCAGAGGCACAGCGAGACGCCGTTGGAATTTCTCAGGAGGTTTAGGGAGGTGAAAGGCATGTGTTTCTCGCTCAACTTGCCAGATGACCAGCTAGCTAACATGGCCATCGCCGGGATGCTGACGGCCGTGCGTGAGAAGCTGTTCGGGATGGAGTTTGAAAACCTGGGCCACCTGTCTCAGAAGCTATCATTGATGAGCAACCAGGCGTATGGCTTCAAGAAGGATGCCAGGTTTGGCAAGCAGCATGATGTGGCGGAGATCTACAACCAGTTCTTGGACAAGGCCGATATGATCGAGGATTCTGATGATGAACTGGATGTGGCTGCAGCCGAAATCATGTGGGGGAAAGAGCCTTTGACGATGAATCAGCGTTGGGTCAAACAGACCAAGGGCACTTACGATTTCGATATCACGAAGGCCGACAAGCTGTTTGAGCTCTTAGTGAAGGAAGGCCGAATCGGACGCTCGAAGGGCATGCCATGCTTCGGCCCGATGGAGTCAAGGGGAAACGTTACTGTGGCTTCCACGACAGGGATTCGCACTCCATCAACGATTGCAGGGTCTTCAGGATGAGGATCCAGAAAGCCATCCAGGAGGGTCACCTCAAGTTTGACAACAAGATGAAGCTGGATGGTAACCCCTTCCCTCAGAACATGGTGGGCTTCACTATTAATATGGTAACGGCTGAGGAGAAGGGAAAGGTTAAAGTCTTGACCTCGGCCAGAGCTAGACAGGATGGAGCAGTGGACCCGGAGCGCCAAGTGACTCTGGAACAGGTGCATGGTGAAGCCCCCCGCATTTTCAAGAGCCACATCGAAATCGGGGAGTCATCCAGAGCCAAGCCCAGGGTGACCACGCGCATCCTCCTCAACAAGTGGCAGCGCCAGATGGAAAAGGAGCGCTACCAGAAGCGCAGAGATGAGGAGGAGAGGCGCGAGAGGGCGAAGAAGAGGCGCACGAAGGGGGACTCGGAGCAATACACGCGCGAGCAGGAGCGCGTGCACTGGGGATGTGCGTTCTTCGAGCACCTTGTTGGAACGAGGGTTTGAAGTCGCCCACGCCGAGGAACCGCCCCGAGTGCGGTGATAGGTATGCGAGTACGAGAGACCGCCAATCGCCGATCCGTCCATGAGAGAATTGGAAGGATCCAACCTAACAGGGATCGGCGCCAAAAAATTGAAGTCATTGATCACCCCAGAAAGCGGCAAGCTGATCTTAGGTGGGCTGATCAAGAGGAGGACGAGGATGAGCACATCTGGCAGAAGGGGCAATGGTGCCCGCCCGGCCTGAGGAGAAGCCAGAAGAGACGGGTCCAGCGCTTGAGGAACCGCGAGCTGAGGCAGGCTAGGATCCAGACAAGGCAGGTGTGGCGCTCCAAGGATCAACCTGAAGGATCAAAGCGTTCGGCTCCGACATGCATGGTATACTTTCTGTCGAACGAGTTCATGGCTCCTGCTAACCAGGTTGTGCAGGAGGAAGCGTCCCTAGATGACGAGCAGACCGAGGGGATGATGGCGCAGCTGGTGTTAGCCAAGCAGGCCATCTTCGACAAACCGGCCAAAAATCGACACATGAGGTCGTTGTACTTAAGGGATACGTCAATGGCAAGCCATTGACCAAGATGTTCGTCGACGGTGGAGCGGCAGTTAACGTAATGTCGTACACCACCTTCAGGAAACTTGGCATGGGCCCGAGCGATCTGACGCCTACAAGCATAATACTGAATGATTTCGCTGGAAATCCTTCAGACACCAAGGGATGCGCTCACGTGGATCTGATGATCGGGTCCAAGACGCTGCTCACGACCTTCTTTGTGATCGAAGGTAAAGGAGCCTACAGCTTACTGCTCGGACGGACCGGATTCACGCCAATTGTCGCGTCCCATCCACCATGCATCGGCGGCTTATCCGAGTGGGTGGACGATGATATTGAGGTCGTCCAAGCAGATGACTCCGTGAGCGTTGCTAACATGGAACCAGCTTTCTGGGAGTACCAAGGCATTGATTGCTTCTCAGGGAAAGACTGGGGAGAAGGTCCTGTTGAACCTGTCAGCAGTGATCAACAGCCGATTCAAGCAGTCGGCTCTTATAGTAATTTTTAATGGAGAACCCCGTGGACGGCACTGATGGCAAGTTGGGGCGAGGATTTATGTCGGCCGACAAATTAGAAGAAGTTGACATCAGGAGCGGTGATAAGCCAAGGCCGACGTTCATCAGCGCAAACTTGCAGCCAGACTTCAGGGAGGATTTGATCAAGCTGCTCAAGGAATACAAGGATTGCTTCGCCTGGGATTATTCGGAGATGCCTGGTTTGGATCATTCTATCGTGGAGCATCGGTTGCCAATCAAATCTGGTTTCAAACCGTACAAGCAACCGCCCCGGAAAATCTACAAGGATGAAGTACTGGCCGATGTGAAGAAGGAAGTTGAAAGATTACTTGATGCAAACTTCGTTCGGCCGTGCAGATATGCGGAGTGGATTTCTAACATTGTCCCTGTTTACAAGAAGAATGGAAAGATGAGGGTCTGCATAGATTTCAGGGACCTTCACAGAGCTACTCCGATGGATGGTTACCCCATGCCTATTGCCGATTTGTTGATTGACGCCGCAGCCGGACACAAAGTGATCAGTTTCATGGATGGCAACGCGGGATACAACCAAATCTTCATGGCAATAGAAGACATATCAAAGACGGCCTTCAGGTGTCCTGGTCATATAGGCTTGTTTGCATGGATAGTCATGACGTTTGGGTTAAAAAATGCTGATGCAACTTATCAACGAGCCATGAATTATATTTTTCACGAGTTGATCGGCAAAGTTGTGGAAATCTACATTGATGATGTGGTAATCAAGTCCCTGAGTCATGACACGCATTTGGAAGATGTGAAGAGGACCTTGGAGTGCACCCGGAAGCATGGTTTAAAGATGAATCCAAACAAGTGCGCTTTTGGGGTATCAGCTGGAGAATTCTTGGGGTTTTTAGTCCACGAGGGAGGAATTGAAGTTGGCAAGAAGAGCATAAAGGCCATCGATGAAGTTGTTCCTCCAACTAATCTCAAGGAGTTGCAATCACTGCTCGGCAAAATTAACTTCGTGAGGAGATTCATTTCAAATTTGTCACAGAAGGTTTTGCCATTCTCTCCATTGCTGAAGCTAAAGAAGGATCAGAAGTTCACATGGGGCGACGAACAACAGAAGGCTTTCGATGAGATCAAGCAGTACATGAAGGAACCACCAGTGTTGGTCCCTCCTCAGCTGAATAAGCCTTTCAAGTTGTACGTGGCGGCCGATACCCAAACCATTGGATCGGCCCTTATTCAAGAATTCGAAGGGAAGGAACGGGTAGTAGCATATCTTAGCCGAAAGCTACTTGATCCAGAGACCAGGTATTCGGCTGTAGAGAAGCTGTGTTTGTGCGTATACTACTCGTGTACAAAGTTTCGGCACTACTTGTTGAATGTCGAATGCACTGTGTATTCCAAATTTGATGTTATAAAACACATGTTATCTATGCCAATTTTGAACGGCAGGATTGGCAAGTGGATTTTAGCTTTGTCAGAGTTCGAGTTGAAGTTCGAATCGGCAAAAGCCATCAAAGGTCAGATCATTGCCGATTTTATAACTGAACATCGCGATCCGTCAATTGATTTACTTGAAATTACCCCCTGGGCTTTATTTTTTGATGGATCATCATGTGGTAAAGGTGGGGGAGTAGGGATCCTACTAATTTCACCTAGAGGTGAGATGTTTGAATTTGCCATCCCCATACAGCCCACTGTCACAAACAATCAGGCCGAGTACGAGGCATTGCTTCGAGGGCTTCAGTATTTGAGAGAAGCCGGGGCCGTTTCAGTTGAAGTTTATGGATATTCAGAGCTGGTGATCAAGCAATTGAATGGCCAATACGAATGCAAAAGTGAAGCGCTGAGGAGTTACTACGAAGAATGCAGGGAAATCTTGAAGAGCTTCCCGTTGGTAACTCTACAGCACATTCCTAGGGAACATAATGAAGAGGCAAACAGGCTGGCTCAAAGCGCCTCTGGTTACAAAGAGAGTCAAGATGCGTTTGCTGCAGAAGTATGTGCACAAGGGACGGATCTTGCAGAAGGTGATTGGAGGAAAGAAATCGTTGATTACTTGAAGGATCCATCCCGAAAGGTCTCTAGGAAGCTCAGGTACAAGGCCATAAAATTCGTTCTTCTGGATGATAATTTGTTCTATAAATCACTAGATGGGGTGTTATTACGATGCCTGGGTCCAGAAGAAGCTAAGAACATGATGAGTGAAGTGCACGATGGGATATGTGGAGCACACCAATCGGCCTACCGTATGAAATGGGTTATTAGACAAGCTGGGTGCTTTTGGCCGACGATATTAGAGGATTGCTTTGAGTATTACAAGGGATGTCAGGATTGCCAGAGATTTGAAAATATTCAAAGGGTCCCCGCGTCAGCATTGAATCCCATCGTCAAGCCATGGCCATTCAGGGGCTGGGGTATAGACTTGATTGGCCAAATTAATCCACCATCTAGCAAGGGGCATAAGTTCGTGCTTTTGGCTACGGATTATTTTACTAAATGGGTTGAGGCGATCCCACCGAAGAAGGTGACATCGAAAAACATGGTTGAATTTGTCAAGGAGCACATCATCTATCGGTTTGGAATCCCTCGGACAATTACCACCGATCAAGGGGCACAATTCGTGTCACCGGAGTTCGCAGAGTTTGCCGAAAGCATGGGGATCAAATTGTTTAACTCTTCTCCTTATTATGCCCAAGCTAATGGTCAAGCGAGAGGCTTCTAACAAGATCATGATCAAGCCGATACAAAAGAAGATCGACCAGAAGCCAAGAAGGTGGCATTCGGTACTCAGTGAGGCACTGTGGGCTTACCGAATGGCCCCTCATGGAGCTACAAAAACTTCTCCTTATGAATTGGTTTATGGGCACCACGCGGTTCTACCTTGGGAGGTGCAATCAGATTCGAGGAGAGTGGTGTTACAGAAAGATTTGAGCTCCAAAGATTACAGTGGCCTAATGATGGATGAGCTAGAATATTTACATATGATCCGTCTTAGAGCTTTGGAAAACATCGAGAAAAACAAGCTGCGGGTGGCCAAGTACTATAACAAGAAAGTAAAAGTCGGCAATTCACGGGAGACTTGGTTTGGAAAGCACTATTGCCGATTGGAACTAAATACAGTGAATTTGGCAAATGGTCCCCTAATTGGGAAGGGCCTTTTCGTGTGGTCAGATGCGTCCCTGGTAATGCATACATATTAAAAACTTTGCTAGGAGAAGAATTTTTCGCCGCGATAAATGGAAGATATCTGAAGAAATATTATCCCAGCATTGAAATTGATCGGTGATCACCAGCAGCAAGATTGCACACATCTGACACAGAGACAGCCGGCGCTCGAGAATGAGGCCGCCTTCAGAACAAAAATTCACAAACAGAAGAAATGGCCAGTGCCTAGATGCATTGCCCTTAGCACAAAAACTACATTACAACTGCGTCTTGCAGGTTTACATCAAACAACCTTGGTGATTAGGACCTCAAGAAGGTGGGAAGCAGAAGGCGTGGAGGAAGAAGCGAAAGTATGATTTAATCTTTTCTTTGCTTCTTCTTCGACTGCTCCCTCTTCAGTTGTTCCAGGACCATCGTGACGGCGACTTGGAATGCACGGGGGTGACCATGGTTTGCGGCTTCCACCAAGCTGTCCCAGGCCGCTTTCAGGTTGTTGTACCTGTCAGAGACATCTAAAGCAGAGGAATCGATGTTAGGGGCAAGAAATCCAAATGCAGGCATAGAGTCAAGAAGAGGTCAGAAGCATTTACCCCCTACTAGTGCCTCCAGAGCCATGCGACGCTCGCGCTCGGCCTGGCAGCGGGCGGTGATGTCCCTGAGGCCGTGCTCCAAGTGCCGAACGCGGCAGCGCAGTTGATGGCTGGTCCTCTGTTCAGGCGTGGCATCCTCTGCTTCGAGGGAGGAATCGGAGGAGATGTACTCGGGCACATCTTCGGTCCTGATGATTTCTTCAGGGAGCAGATCAAGGCTAAAAGAGGAAAGGAAGAAAACATGAAGCGCAAGATCATGTGGAAAACGAGGAGTGGATCAAGAGAGGACTCACCTTCGAATCGTGCGTTTCTTTGGGGAGCTGCTCTCCTGGGGTTGCTTGCCCTTGTCCATGGCCTTGGGGTTTTTTCCTCTGGAGACGGAGGAGGAGATGAGAAATGATGGATGAGTGTGCGAGTGGATTTGCAGGGCATCTCAGCAGGCTCTTTTATTGACCGAAGGGGTGCATTGGGAGTGATGACCGGCCAGTACGCACTATTGGAATACCAAACGGCAGGGTTTTCTCCCCAAGTACGAAGGGTTTTTGCTTGAACAGTGCTTATGGATTGCCGAATCGGGATTTTCTGTGGATTTTACACTAAGGGGCATCTGTTCCCACACGTTCGGCTCAAGGCAGTTCCCGGATACATCCAAGGAAAAAACAAGAATCACGGGAGTAAATACAAAGGAATCATCACAGTATGAGCGTGGAATTCAAAAGTTCTTATTTATTGCCGATGATCAAACATCCCTAATACAATCTAGTCGAAAAGCCTGTTCAGTACAGATTGGGGATGAGTGATTTCGGCAATGGCGTCGCCGTGGCCATCGAGGCGTTCCAGGATGAGCTCAATCTCATCGATGTCCTCTGGCGCGCCGCCCCGGAAGCCACGCGGCCTGGTGGAGTAGTCGACGTCCGTGTGCGTCGCCATGGCAGCTAGGCCCAAGGTGGTGCCCAAACGGACGCCATGGGTGGCCACCTCGTCGACGCGGTGTTCCACCGCAGCAAGGCGCTCCGCCGGTGTGCCGCCGTGGGCGTTCACCTTGTCGGCCAGCTGCTCCACCAGCACCTTCAACTGGTTGAGCTCGGCATCGCGGGCTGCAAGGAGCAAGAAGAAAGGAGATTAGCATCAAAAGCTGGGTTGGATCAAAGATTTGATTACAGAGCCATACCGTCGATGGTCTCCAGCAATTGCTTGCGCTGGTCCTCCCACTCCAGCTCGGCTATGCCCGCCTTCTTGGAGACGTCCTCCAACTCGCGCCGGGCCGTCTCCAGCTCCTCCTTGAAGCGGAGGGCGTCAAGCTCCCCGTAGGGTACGGGGGAGTGGCCGTCGGACTCCGAGGAGTCATCGGGAAGGGGTTGATTGGCCGGCGCAGGAGACGGGTTCCACTGAATCAACCTGAAGGGAGATGATCGTCAGAATAAGAAAAGACCAAAGAAGAATCAAAGAAGAGAAATCGATGATCATTGCCTCCTGCGCGCATTGGCGCTACTCCCCTCCGCCTCATCGGAGGCGCGGCGACGGTTGAGGCGGCGTACATCTTGCTCTGGGGTATGCACGGTTGGGGAAGAAGAAGAACTGAGATTGGCAAAGATTCGAGAGCTAAAAGGCTTGGTGGAGAACTAGGGGCACCTACGGTTTCATTTAAAGGCCTGGCAAGACAGATCGTGGCCTCAAGTCGTGGCTCTGAATCATGGCGCATATCCCAAGAAAATCGGAAGGTGGAAAGGTTTCCTTGACCAATCCGCCAATGGGTCGTTTGGAATTCCAGGCTGAGTCGTGTTCGGTTGACTGGCTCGGCTAAGGGAGTCAAGGTGCCATTCGGGTGTTGGTATGTCTTTGCCGAATGGATCGTTCGGTATTACGTTGAAGGAGCGCAGCAGGAAAGGGAAATGAAATTGCAAGAACAGATATTACAAAAGCGGTCAATTCAGTTATACATCAATTGAAGCCTTTAAACGCTCAAGTATTTTGCAATTACATTACGGGCATTGGATATTGTTTGGCGAATGCTATCCCACCGCTCCTGATAATCTTTCTGGGCGCTAGACAAGGTGGTAAGCTCTGCATCGCATTGTTTCATCTTGGCCATAGCCGATTTCGCCTCCTCTTGGGTTTTCTCTATCAATTCAGGGAATTCGGCTATCTTCTTGTCGTCGGCCTCTATCTCAGCTGAGAAGCTTCTCAATTCTCGCTTCCGCAGCGGCTTTCCTAGCAATTTTTAGATCGCGAGAGGCTTGCAGGTTGGCCAATGCATCTGTGTGGCTCTTGGTTTGAGATTGCGCCCCGCTCATGGCTTGTTCAGCACTGGATTTTTTCTGTTCAATAGCCGGGCGGGAGCGCAACTTCCTCAAAGCCTTCCTTATGGGCGCGTAATGATCCTCCAGGCCACAGATAGATGCGAGAGAAGCATTGATGTCCTCAGGGAGCTCTTGGCTGATGGACTCGAGCATTTCTTCAAAATGATCGAGATCTCTGAACGGATCTTGGGTATCCTTTTCCAGCCAGGCGAGGATCTCTCTGAGCTTTTCTATCACCTCCTCTGACAGAGTTCGATGCATTTCTTCCCTCGCTTCGGCAATTGGATTGTGCCCCGTTGACAGGCCTGATGATGATGGGGCCTGATCCTAAGAAGCAGTACTGCCGAGTTAGGAATGCTAAAAGTAAAGCTAGCAGAATTAAATGCAGATAAGTACCTCATGTCTGATTTCTTGAGCTGAGGGAAGATTCTGTTCAGGGGCAGTCACAGGTGAAGGGGGTGTTCCAGGCAAGGCTGAAGCTTCCATGTGAGAAGGCGCTGTCGTTGGCGGCTCAGGGGCTTCTGGCTGAATAGGAGATGGATTCACCTCTGCTGGGATTGGTGTCTCTGCGTGACCAGCAGGTGATTGTGCCCTTGGAGGGCTTGATGGTTCTGGCTGGACTGGGAGACCCATCTCTGGAGAATTCATTGCTTCTGCAGAAGGTGATTGAGTCCCTGATGAAGATGAGATCTCCACTGGGATAGGCAATTCAACCCTGGGTGGACTTGCTTGCTGAGACACTGGGACATCCACAAGTTGTTCTGTCGTTATGTCTTCTGCAAATGTCAATTAAGAGATAAATGCCAGTGTTCATCCTAAAAAGGGGACAGTGAAGGTCATATCAATGGATGGAGCATTGGCAGGTTCTGGCACTGAAGATTGCTGGGCTCTGGGCTGAAGGTACACAAGATATGATTTGTTAGAGCCAGAGTAATTTTGTGATCAGGAAAAGGAAGGATTTTTACCTCAATAAGGACTTTCTTAATAGTTCTCCTCCTCTTGGCATTTGGAGGAGCAATCAGGGTCAAACCTTGCCTTCTGTCAGCAGCAAGGCTGGAGAGGCTTGGGTCTGTTGTGGCAAACCTGGCCATTAGCTGAGTCAGAGTTGGGGACCTGAATCCCAGTGCTGAGATCGGGCCTACAGCATTGTAGGTGATGTTTCTGGCTCGAGGGACAGGTACTGTGTTCTGTGAGTAAGAGGAAACAAAATCAGAATCATAATTGGAAGAAGAGATGTCTGATCTAAGGGTTAGTTACATCACCTCTGAAGTTGGCTGAAAATCAGGCATCAACTCTGCACAGAACAAGTGCACAGGGTCACTGAAGATATGATCATGGAATTCTTGCCACCATGAGTTGAAGGTGGGGTGAGCTATTGTTGTAGGCACAAAAGGGCAGGTGTAGACAGCAGGGCTGTACACATAATGAAAGACTCTACTATTGTGCATGCGTTCTTTAATTTCCTCCCTGGGCTTGAGGAATTCATGCAGAAAGAGCCTTGGGGGCATCTGGCCGCACCCAAGTTGTCGAGCCATTACATTGGGCTGATAATATTCATAAGTGCTATGATTCAGCCTTCCTCCGTTAAATTCGGCCGACAACATACATGGGCGGATTATGATGTTGAAAATCTCCAGGAATCTCCCATCTTGACGTTCAGATTCAAAGGAGAATTCAACAGGGAAAGTCAAGGTGTTATTGTCCAGATAGGGGAGCCAGAGAGGATTCTGGAAACCTTTGAAGAACAGTTCAAAAAGCTGGCTGATGTCCTGCTGAACGAGAACAGTTGAAGTCGCTTCTCCATAACTCTGGCATCCTCTGGTGGCGTGAGGATCTCCTTCAAGGTGATTGGATGAAGGGAAAAGCCTGGTGTTCAAATCGACACCAACGATCTGGTGCATGTGAAGCTGCAGCCATATCTGGACAAACCACCAAGGGCCATTGACACATGTTATCCTCTGGCTGGTATACATCTGAGTGACAGTTTGGTGAAGCATATTGTATACACTGCCTAAGAAGAATTTCCCAAGGGGAAGGCGGTTGCCACTGACCAGATGAGAAGCCATGGTGATATGATTCAAGGTGGGCTCATTGGCCTTACCACAGAAGACGAATCTGCATAGCCACATGTTCAGAAATGCTCTGTATTCAACTTCACCAAGGGGATTGTCTTTCATGTGGCTCAGGATATACTGTTTGTATCCGTTCCCTGGTTTCACCCCTGTTTGGCGTGAAGAACCTTTGAAGTCTCAGGGTTGAACGGATCCTGTAATATCAAGGCCGGTGATCATGTACACATCGGCCAGAGTTGGAGACATCGGGGCCGTGGCCAAAGAGGAAGGTGTTGACACCGTTTGACCAAAAATGGCAGTCGCTATCAAAAGGTCTTCATTTTTGGGGGTCTCGGCCAAAGACAACTCCGGGCATTGAGCAATACGGAGGGTATCCCGAGCTTTGGGTTAAGGCACTCTTATCGCGCGGATCCTCCGGTACCAATTTTTCCAGCCTGCGATTGGAGGTAAGGGCCAGTTCTTGAAAGCATCTTGCCACCGGGGAGGTGGAGACAGAGCCGCTTTGAAGGGGATCATTTGAGATTCAGCCGCAATGAAATCTCGAGGATCAGAGTTTCCCACGGGACCAAGGTAATAGGATCTTGAATTGGCCTCGGTGCAAATCAAAAGCTCAGTAGAAGGCTCCTGAAGAAAGCGGAAACGAAGTCTCAGGTAAAATTGAAAACCTAAATGCCGAATGAAGCTTACGGGAAGGGGATTTTACCTGAACATCTTGGTTTTGAGCCGCCATTGGAGATTTGAGCTTAGAACAGGGAGATCTAGGGTTTGAATCTGGACGAAGACTCCGGCGGATTGCGAAGAGAAAAGGAACAGGTGTTGACAGATTCGATTTGAAAATATTCGTGGCTGGAGTCAATTGCGAAACAAAATTACTTTTATCCCGCAATTGAAGGGGCATGTGTTAACACCAAAATTTGGTAAGGAGTCTGACTTGTGGGTCCAGCTCGGTTAGGAGTCCGTCTCGTGGAAGGAAAGGATTTTTTCAGATGTATTCGGCAAAGAAGTCTGCGGTCGGCTATCTGCTCCCGTTCGGCAAAGGAACAGTAGAGCTGATTTTGCGGGATTGGACGATGACGTGGCTCAAGCAGGAAGGACGAATGGATGGATAGGCGATCAAGCTTAGAGATAAGTTAGGCAACGAATCCATTCGAGATTGTACTCGGCAGGGTATAAATATGAGCCCTGATTGTATGTAACAAAAACACAATCATTCTTCAATACAAACCGGCCTTACGCCAAACCCTAGAGTCCTTTTGTCGTGTCGTCGAGTTCTTCGAGAGGGTTCATCGATCCGTCGACCTCCGTGAGTACCGGCAACCTTGTATCATGTCTAGTATCATGCGGTGGATTTAGATCTGATGCAAGTAGTCTTGTTACCATGCTTCGTGTCATGCGGTAGATTCAAGCTTGGTTTAAGAGGGTTTCTTGTTAGGTCATGAGCCATGCGGTAGGCTAAGATCTAGCTTGAAGCTAGTTATCGGCTCTATTGGTTTTTGGCAAGATCAAATAGATTCATTAAGTTACCCTGTGTTGCTTCGAGTTTTTACTTTATGTTTAGATTCATGTAACACCTTTTTGCCCAATTTAGATGGGTTTGGATCGGCTTTATCCCTATCGTGATCCTTGTACGAGTAGATTTCATGTTTTAACACGTGGATCTTGCGCTTTCGATAGCCGAAACCGAATCGATCTAGATTGTTACGTGTTGCGGGTTCAAGCTTGCCAATGTTGGTATAAATCTTGAAAGAACTGAGTATCATGCGGTAGATGCAGGTTTTGGGTTGCTTCGGAGCTAGTCATCCGGTGGATTAGATTTCGAATCAATCTGATAGATTTATTCGCTTGGTAATGTTCGTTCCTTCTTCATGGACCCCGAATCGGTACATTCGGCCGCATTCGGTTATGTTTCTTCACGAGTAGAACACGTGCATAATTCATGCTTTAAATAATGTGTGCTTTTAGCTTTCCATATATCTAGATTGTATCATGCGGTGGATAGATCTATTTGTGGAAAGTGGTACGATTTTCATGCAAGTTGTATCATGCGGTGGATAGATTTGTTTTGGCATCGTACCCGACGGATTTCTAAGTACCTAGACATGCGGTAGACTAGTGCTTTGGATCTATGCATGCTTGTTTATTACATGTTTATGTTCGCGCTTTACTTTATTCATTTATTTAATGTTGATTATCATGGGGATCGGTCATGGCCTTGTGCGCGTGCATCTTTGCTCAAACAAAGACCGATTACTGTCATGCTTACGCCATCCATTCGGCAGTGTTACTTTTCCTTTTATAAGTTCTCAAATGTCTCTCAGTTTATTGGCAGATAGCTTTTTATAGCTATGTGTCATCCCATTTGGCTTCTTAGCCGTAAATATGGAACTGTCTGGTACCACCCGGCAAGTTCCAAGCTTTGGTATCTAACTGCTTTATCTTTTGTTAATTTTCAGGAAAAATTGACTGGCACGTCTCGTGACTCTTTGCGCGTGTGAAGCCAGCTTCGTTCGGCTTGCTGTGTGTTTGGCGCCGGGTGCACATTTTGCGTCAACAGCTAGACGATATTATTTTATCGTTGGTGCCTTGCCAAAAGGACCTAGACCTATAGAAATCCAATCTTTTGAGGACACCTTTTGGGATTTCGAAAAAAGACATCATGAACATGGGAAGGCTACTTAGAACAGAATTCAATAAAACAAGTCTGCCCCCCATAGGAAAGATGTTTGGCGTTCCAAGTAGTTAGTTTGTGCTTAAATCGTTCCTCAATAATGTTCCAATCCGAATTACAGAGTTTACGGTGATGCATCGGGATGCCTAAGTATCTAAAGGGATATGAGCCTAGGTTGCATCCAAACAAACTAGTGTACTCTTGTTCATAATGTTTAGCTTATCCATAACAAAAAGTCTCACTTTTGTGGAAATTAATTTTAAGCCTTGATAACTATTCAAAGACACAGAGTCGTAATTCCATATTTTTAGCTTGCTCCAAATCATGGTCGATGAACAAAATTGTATCATCTACATATTGTAAAATAGACAATCCATCTTCTACAAGGTGAGGAATGACCCCTTTGATATGATTATCATCCTTTGCTCTTTTAATCAAAACAGAGATCATATATGCCAGTATAGGTGACATGGGATCTCCTTGTCGCAGAAGCCAAATGTGATCCACACCATATGGCAACGGCAAAGCTAAGGCTGCAAAGGGGTAACCGTTAGGTGCACCTCCGAACCAATTTAGTTCAATTATGTTTACTATTTTTTTAAAATTGAGCTGAAGTAGTATAAATAATTGAACTAAAGAGGTTCAGAGGTGCACCATATCATATTCAATTTGCACCCCTAGGCAAAGCCACAACTTGTATTTTTGCAAATAAAAAAACAAAATTTGCAAGAGATTTTTAGGAAAAAGTTCTTATTTACTTCTTTCTAGAACCTTAATTATTATCGAACGTGGATGATTAACACCAACTTGTAGGTAAAGGCCACAGTTCAACTTGACCGGTCTATGAAAACTGTTACGCACAAACGCAATAAGTACACACCCAACTACTATTCCTTATCCAACGACGACCCTTCTAGATCATACTGTTCAACCCTAAAAATTTCTCTGAAACTTCTGAATCCTACATTGGAGGAATGCTTTGGACATTTCTAAGGTTAACCAGAGTATACTACTTAGTACACTTCTAATTTCCTATCAATAAATATGAAATAAAAACATCCTACTAGCAGTTCTTTTACAATAGTTCGTGGTCCAAATGACGGTACCAGCCCCCCCCCCAATCGTCCTCCCGAGGGCAACTCTGGGGCTCCCCATCCCGCCGCCGAGGCCCCCGCCCATAGCCACTAGTGGCCGCCGACGCCTCCTCCTCCACCGGCGGCGATGGCCCAGCCCCTCCTCCCTCCTCTCCCTTTCCTCTCGTTCCTTGCCTCCTCTTCCCTTCCCTCACGTGTGCCACACCCGATTCCGCCGAACCTCAGGTCCGCCGCCGCCCCAGCCTCCGCTGCCGCCTGGACCTCCGGCTCCACCTCCTGCGCCGGCGCTTCGCCGCCCCGCGCCGCCCGGCACCGAGGCCGGGACGGGCCCATGTTGCCTCCCCTTCGACGCGTCGTGCGCCTACGCTCGGTCGGTCGGGAGGCCGGCGGCGCTCCGGCTCCCCGGCCTCTGCCGGCCGCCCCCGGTGGTCCCGGGGCCGTGGCCATCGCCGGCGCCCCCACGTCGATCCGGCCCGCCCTCTTCGCGGGGTCGCGGTGCCCTTGCCCAAACCCTAGATCCGTGTTGGGTGTGGGCTTGGTGGGGCCGTCCCCGCACCGGCATGGCTCCTTCGCGTCCACCCGTGGTGCTCCTTCGTCGGCGGCGGGGTTCCTCGGGCCTCGTCGCGGGCCGGGCGGGCTTCGGCGCCCGGCGGACCCGGCGTCCTTCTTCCCGGGCGACCTCCGACGCAGCGGGGCCGACCTCTCTTCCCCGCCGGCTAGACATGGCACCTCTCACCGCACTCCTCCCCGACCTCACCGCCGGGCGGTGCCCGACGTTGGTGTCGTCCTCCGCGGCGGCCGCGGCGGCCACATCCCCGGACGTTTGGGTCGCAAGGTCGGGCCTCTCTCGCATAGCCGGGGATGGGCGGACACCGGCGAAAGCCACGCCGCATCCTCTCGGCTTGACAACGCCGACGCCCTCGGGCACCGTGTACCTTGGAGGTGTTGTGGTGGTGTCTCCCCACTCCGGTATGATACTGGGTGGTGATGGTGGTGCCGTGGTGGTGAGGTTGTCGGCGGTTTGGATTTTACCGGTGTTGCCGAGTAGATCTCTAGGGTGGACTTGGGTCGGTGCGCCCGTTCTCTTTGGTCGTTGTGCTCTCACGGTCGTTCCTGTTTCACGCGTGTCGTTGCTCCGTCGTCGTCGGGCTTGGTGGTGGCGTCGCTGGTCGTGTCTTCGTGACTTGTCGACAACATGTGGCTCCATGCGTTCACCTGTCGTCGTCTTCGCAGGTGGGATGGGTGGATGGGTCCCATCCTCCCCTTTGTGCCTCAGGCTGTCAGCACCTCACGTTACCTCGGTTGCTTCGGTCCCCTCCTTTCGTCGTCTTCGAGTGTTGCTGGATGCGTTGGTCGTGGGGAGTGGGGATGTGGGCGAGCTCCTTCCCCCTCCTGGTAGTGGTGGTTGCTCTTGGCCACCTTCCTGCGTGCTTTCCATCGTCACCACCAAGAGTTGCTTGCTGCCTTCCCATCGATTGACTGCTTCTTTGCTCTAGCGGAGGGCTGCGTGAGGTTGGCTCCGGAGGTCTGCGAAAGCTTGGTCTGCTCTCTTCGGACCGACAACGGGTGCGTTCTCCGGAACGTACCTACCTCGTTGGAGGCATTGTCTCGGCCTCCGTCCATTTGTCTTGCCAGGTGTAAACTTGGTCTGCTTCGGCGTGGGCAGACAGATGATGGCGGCGTCGACGTCGTTCCCCTCCTTGGAGGCATCATCTTGCATGTCCTCCATGCTCTTCTCCCATTGGTGCTTAGGTGTGAGTCGGTCGGTGATGTGCTTGCGCTCTTGATGTTCTCCTTTCGTGCAGGTTTAGGCGTTGCCAGTAGTTCTGTGTTTTCTTCTGTTGGTGTTGCTCTGATCGTGTTGGTCGTCGTGCCTCTCTTGTTGTGCTTCCTCGTATTGCCGCGCCTTAGGGGTTCTCCTGAGGTTGCTTATCTGTAACTCTCTCCTTCTTAATGAAAAACGTGTTTTGCACGTCTTAAAAAATAAAAAATAGTAAAAACATCCTTGTGTACTTTGGCTACCGGAAATGTGAGAATTTTTAGTCTCTCCACAAAATCTGATGAGTGACTGGGCTAAGGGTGAGCACTTCAAACTTGTTTCACGAAAGATTTAACAAAATTACTAATTTAATGTACTGGTTGATTTTTGAGATCTTTTTTTAATTCAAAAACGCATGACATGAGTACTCTCTCTGCTACTGCTAGTCTTATAGGATCCCAGTAGGATCCAGGCAGTGCAATGATAGTATAAACAGGGTTCCTATATACTGGCCACTGTCTGAAAAATAATATTTTCCAACAAATAAAATTCTTTGCATCCATTGTTCAACCGTTCTAGATCACATCTTCATGCTCTGAATTTTCCAGGTCCAAACCATGTGATCTGGAGAGGTCCTTGAATTATTCCGGTTCCGCCAACACACGGTCCGAGTTCCGACCAACCATCTTGCTTGATTGCATTGACCAGCCACATCTATATAAGTAACCCTTGATGGCTCACTATCCAGAACACACAAATCACACAGCAAGCTCTCCCATCGACCAGTGAGCTAGCAGCCTTCACTGACCAGTGACAACTTAGCTTGTGAGCACCATGGTTGCCTGCGGCGTCACGGAGGAGTGCCCGCTGGCCGTGTCGGCCGAGCTGCTGTGGAAGGTTTTCCTCTCCGGCGACACGTCCATCGTGACCAAGGCCTGCGTCGGCATGATCGACGCCGTCGAGGTCGAGGGCGACGGCAGCCCCGGGACCGTCACCACCATGAAGCTCAACCCAGGTATAATTAAGTGCCAAGGCGCATTTTCGCCGCGACGACGACAACGACGACGTGCCGTCGATCGATCATATCGACTCACCTGGATTTTACTTTTTGTTTACAGCCGTGGGTGACGCGAAGGTGTTGAAGACCCGTCTGCTGGTGCGCGACGCGGCGGCGCGCGTGGTGAGGTCGGAGCTGGTGGTGGAGGGCGGCGAGGTGGCGGCGAAGCTCAAGTCGCAGGTGTCGGAGGTGAAGGTGGTGCCGGCCGGCGAGGGCGCCTGCGTGTTCAAGGTCACGGTGGAGTACGAGCGCCTGGACGGCACGCCGCTGCCGGCGGAGGAGGAGGCCAAGCTCGTCCAGGGCTACCTCGGCCTCATCAAGAAGGTGGAGGGGTACATCGTCGCGCACCCCGGCGAGTTCGCCTGAGCGGCGGAGAGCCCTCTCGGTCAACAGCGGGGCGGCGCCGCACGGGGAGAAACTTTATTGTGCTATTTTGTTTATATGTTTAGTTTCGAATAATGAGAGGAATTGGTGATCCTCCTCTGCTTGGTCTCGGTTGGTTGTGCTTGTGGTTGTGAGGGGGACAGAAGTTTCGATTCTGTGAGAACTGAGTGTACTATGTTTTACCGTTCCATTGTGATTTGGAAAAATGAGAGGAAGTAAGGCATCAATTCCTCTCAAACTTGTGCTTACAAAAATGGAGTATGCCTCAAACTTGCGCAGATATTACCATCAATTCAATAGGAAATCAAAGGCATCAACATTACAGTGTAATCAGCAGGATTCCTAACCTGAACTAAACAAATTGTCGTACAAATTAAATCCAGCTGATGAGTTTGTCTGAAGTCTGAACCTGCAGTCAGCTTAACGTCGTGGAACTCTCAGGTTTGAATTTTCCGAGTCCAAAGTCCAAACCATGTGATCTCCCCCACAGCCCGGAATTCGACATCAACCAGCACGCAGTCCAATCTCCCATACCCCCGTTGTTGTGTATATTTGCTTGTCCGTAAATCCACAGCAAGTTTTTTTTTAACTCTGCGTGAGTTCAAATTACAGTTATTCGTCTTAATCATATTATACCGGCCCGTGCAAAGTCTTGTTGCTTGTGCCAAGCCCAACCATATTATATCGGAAAAAGTCCATTCCACAACCCTCATCTATAGGTGCGGTTTGAGTTTCAACCTCCAACCGCAAAACCCGCTATTCCGGGTCCCCGAACAGTTTAAACCGTCTGTTTTACACCCCTCAGTGGTTTGCTATGTTGTTTTGGCCTACGTGGCGCCACATCAACTTCGCCTACGTGGAGGTGGGTCTGAGTCGGCCACCCACTGACGAGTGGGACCCACTCTCCATCCCAATTGCGCCCTGGTCAACCCGTCCTCCCTCCCCCCACCGCCGACGACCCGTGGGAGGCGCGCGGCCCCTCTCCTTTCTCTTTTCCGTCGGCGCTGCTTTCCTTTCCCACCGGCGCTACCTGCCTCTCCTGCTCCTTGTGCCAAGCCGGATAAGGCTATTCGCACCATCGCCGACCACCGCGCCGACCAACAGAGAGGAGGGTGCGCCCAATTGATGACACGTGTGTCCTCCGCGGAAAACAGAGGTCGGGGGAGAAGGCCAGCGGTCGATCACGCGCGTACCTCCGGTCGAGCCCTTCTCGACGTTGGGCGGTGCGGCGTCCCCCGCCACCATCATGGCGCCGCCGCCGGGTGCCGACGCGACCTTCACCTTTTCCTCAGTGCCGCGGCCATTGGAGCGGCTTCGCGACCTCGGGCCGTGCCCGTACCCTCCTCATACTCCTATAAAGTCACGATCTGACATGCAGCACCGGGCACCAGGCCCTCCACCTCATCTCCACCACCACCGCCGACTCCTCGTCGGCCGGGGTTAGGGATCCGGACGGCCGTGCGCGGACCTCGAGATGGGTGGGGGTGGGGGATGGATCGGGCCTAGGCGACGATGTGGGGGTGAGGAGCGGAGAGCGAGCAGGGGAGTGGGTCAGCAAGCGCCTCATCCATGGCTGCCCGAGCAAACAAGAGAGAAAGAGAGAAGGGGAGGTGCCCGCCGGAGCTCACTTGCGTTGCCGTCCCTACGCAGACACAGAAGAGTTGTCCTCAGTCCCAACGCACCGGCCGAGGAAGCAGGGGAGGGGCACCACCCTCCTCGCAGTCATCGGATGTCGCGTCCCTGCCTTGCGCCTCGGCCACCGGCGGAGTCCAAACTAGGGTGCGGCGCGGCCAGGGCCACCGACGGCAAGCGCGGCCTGGCGGCTGGTTGGAGGAGAGAGCAGGGGAGGCCGCAACAGTGAAGAGGAGGGTCATGTGGCGCCAGCCTGCTCGTCGTCACACTCCTCCGCGGTGAGGAGCGGCAGCTAGACGCAGGCGGAGGGGAAGCGGCATCCACGAGAGAGAAAGCAGGTGCGGCCTCCGCCGTGGATGCTTATGTGGTGCCGATTCCACGTAGCAGGCCAAAATAGCTCAGTAAACCGCTAAGGGGTATAAAACGGACGGTTTAAACTGTTCAAGGACCCGGAGTAACTGGTTTTGTGTTTGGGGGTTGAAACTCAAACGACGTCTAAAGATGAGGGTTGTGGAACGGACTTTTTCCTATTATATTCCCTGCTCGGGTGGGGTTAAAGTGGGCCGGGCTGGGTTGCCAAAGTAGGGCGCCACAGCCCAATATGCCCTTGGGGGGGGGGGCTCTAGGCCATGATCCTGTGCAAAATCAGGGCCGCCTACGTGCGTGAAGCTAGGTGTATTATTTCCGTATTTCAATTTAAACAGGAACCTAATAACATACGTAACATCTTCATTAAGTCCCACATCGAGGATCTTAGCAGAGGTACGCCTCCTCATAAGGGGTCCGAGCCGGATATCCAACGTGCCTAGGCACAACCATCGTGTGCGGCATGCACACCTCTGAAGCATCCAAATTAAGGGTATAACCCGAATAAGTCGCCCGTGCCGCCAGATGGACACCGTTCCATACGGTGCTTGCGCATGACACATGTGCCTCCGTCATCGGTACTGGCAACCTGTTCCATTTTTGCTCTTTCAGTTTTTGTGCAACCTGTCTTATGGCGTATGAATGCGCGCAATGTTGAGTTTGAAGTCGCTATGTGGCTTGTCAGTGCGGTTCCGTTGCCAGAACCGTCTTATGGCGCATGACATGTGCGCAATGTTGAGTTTGAAGTCGCCCATGGATTTCAGTTTTTGAAATTATATCAAGAGGCGCTAGCGCACTGACATGTGCAAACCGTCTTATAGCGCATGACATGTGCGCAATGTTGAGTTTAAGTCGCCCATGTGGCTTGTCAGTGCGCTTCCGACGCCAGGCCGAAGGATCGGATGGCGACTAGAGAGGGGGGGAGTGAATAGGAGCCGGTAAAAATTCTTCCCAAAGAACCCGGCCTATGTCCTACTCAAAACCCGGTCGCACACAAGCGATGGATCGAATCACGCACCAATCGCCAAGACCACGAGGTTATGGATCAACCTCTAGCCTTAGGAACGATTCCTCGAAGCACACGCGGAAGCACTAGAAAGGGGAGGAAGGAATCGAACCAAGAAGCAAAGCACACGGGCTGCGGCGGACCGTCCGCGCGGGGAGGGGCGGACCATCCGCAAGAGCCGCGCGGACCGTCCGGCCGGGTATCGCGGACCGTCCGCACCGGCCGCGGACCGTCCGGCCTTAGCCGCGGACCGTCCGTTAATTTACACGAACGACCCAAAGACACCCCCGTGCCACGGACCGTCCGCGGGGAGCACGCGGACCGTCCGCCTAGCACCCGCGGACCGTCCGCCCGACACCGCGGACTGTCCGAAACTTCGTCCAACCAAAAACCAAAATCACAACGGATCGAAACAAAGGACGAGCAAGAACACGAAGAACATGGGATGAACTGGAGCCGCGTGGACCGTCCGCCTGGTCCTCGCGGACCGTCCGCCAGGTGCGGACAGAACAGAAAATAGCCCGACCCCGAAAGTCAACTCCCCCAAATCATCATCGGATTTCCCAAACGGTTGAAGCCGTAGAGACAAGGGTTTGGGGACTTGAAAAGCGTCACACAAGGATGCTATAGCCCAAAAATCTTGCCTCCTAACTCCCTAAATCACCGGGAATCGCGAATCCTTTGAGCACCTCCAAAAACTAGAGCACCGAACGAAAACTCACGAATCGAAGTCGTTTCCCGGTGTTTGAGGGCACAAGATCAAGCACAAAGATGCACAAGACATCTATCCATGTTTCCCTCAAAGAAATCCGGGAAGAAACTCACTCAAATCCGCGGAATCACACCGAGAACAAAGGCACGAAAATAGGCACAAAAAGCCATGAAAAACAACCCCGAATCTTCTATACAAACCGGGAAAGATTTACAAGGTCTAGCATGCCGCCCTAGCATCCATCCCTCTCAACAAATCTCTCATGAAGCTCTCATGCTAGCCTAGGGAAAAATGGAAGAAAAATAGCTACGAAAATGAGAAAGAGAAGGGGGAAATGAAACCCTAAGTCGCGGAGAGAGGGAGCCATCAACACACACTCATGGCTTATATATCGAGTCCCGCCGGAGTGGTAAATGACTCGATTACCCCTAACTACACTACGGCGATACAACCCACGTAGGGGCATTTTGGTAAGGTTTGTGGGTCTTCCCATCGGACGGCCACGCCTTTGCCGCACCCCGCGTCCTCCCGACGCAAGCCATGCGATCCCGCCGCGTGTCCTCCGCCTCGAAGCTTCCCGACACGCCCGGATCCCGTCTCCGTCGTGTTGGGCCCTCGGACTTGGTTTTGAGGCCCAAACCAAGAAACCGTCCGCCGATGGTTTTGTGGGCAAACCACCAAACCCCGCGTGCCCGGTCCGCCTCCCGCCAAACCACTTGACTTGACCGCCACCGTGCACCGGCTCACTTGTCCATGACTTCGTCTTGCTTGTGTCGCCACCATGTGGCCCGCACCCGATCCCGCTCGTCCACCGGGTCCCTCGAACCGAGCCTACTTGTCTCTCCATCTCCCGGAGGCCCCTCAAGGCCGAAGACCTTTCGCGCCCGTTCTTCACCTGCAACAACACGAACTAGGCCGCAGCCTACACCTGCGCACTAAGCCAAGAGTCAGTCCAACACCCGTTGTCAATCACTCATCACTAAGGAGCGGTCATCCACCGACCACTGGGACGCTCCTGGTCCTCAATCTCCCCCTTGATGAGTGCATTGACAACACACAACGCGAAATGAAATTCAGAGTGAAAGAGAAAGAAAGAAGAAAGAAAAACAAATAAGCTCAACTCATGACCAAAACCGAAGAAAGGCAAAGAAAGGTCACAAGCCAAGCAAAGCACAAAACCCACACCGAAATCAGCAAGAAAGCTCCCCCTGAACAAATGCCTCCCCCTGAACATGTGGATGCACACTTCCAAATTTCAGCTCACCTTTTTCTGAATTTTCATTAAGCTCACCTTTTCTCCCCCTTGTTGACAATGTATGAATCAAGGTGAAAATGCAGAAATGCAAAGCAAAGCACATAAATATCTACATGAGCTTCTCAAATAGACCAAATCTAGTGTCAAAGGCTAAAAATGAGACAAAGATCACACACATGAATCATAGCATAGTCAAAGCATTGCCACAAGTAATATATGAAAATACAAGCATGTGACAAAGCAAAATTTTCGGATTTAAGCGGTTTATCAAAAGAAGGCTCGCTTTACATGTAAAAGCCTATCCATGTCACACTTGAGCCACAAACATGCATACCATTTAAAGATCATACAAGGATATCAAATTCTCAGCAAAAGATCATGGCAAACACCCATAAAGCAAAGCATGTCATGTCAAAGCTCATGAGCCATGTGTCCACTTCGGGGAGACTTCTCCACTGGTGGACATCATGCAACATGTTTTGCACCCATATGTGAAAGATAAGACATTTTAAGCATAAACATGATGGATGGAGCATTTTTCAAGCATTATGCACTTCTTTTCAAGATTGATTCATTTCATGGTACATGAAGTGCCTTTGCGGCAAAAAAGAAGCTTATGCTCCCCCATGAATGCAACATAGGCTAAACATTCACAATGATATCCGGCCTTTGGCCCAAATGCAAGAACAAGGCATCCAAGCACAATCTAAGCATGAAAAGCACATTTAGACCAAACTTGTGACATGGATACACAACTACACACGAGTGGAGCAAATTTCATCAAAAATTAGTCAGGATTTAAGCATTTATTTCAAAAGAGGCTATCTCACCACACATATATCTCAAATATTCCAAGAGCATAGCCTCACATCACCATTTCTCCACACATATAACCAAAATCTCACAAATAGCCAAAGAGACTCAAATATGGCATATGAAAGAAGCTCATCATCCTAAAAAGCAATATGACACAAATGCAACATGATATATGACAAGATGGCTATCCTACCATGGTTTGTACATGAAGCAAAGCATGTATATACATCAAAGTAAACATGGTATGATACATATGGTACAAAAAGGAAATCCCCCAAGAATCAACTAGAAAGGACAACAAACCCCAAGTTCCCCCCGCAAGCGCACAAATGTAGCTTGGTCGAGAGGCTTTGTGAAAATGTCGGCTAGCTGATCTTGGGTAGGAACATGGCTCAACACAATGGTTCCTTTCTCCACATTGTCCCTCGGGAAATGATACCTCACCTCTATGTGTTTGGTTCCGGAGTGAAGCACCGGGTTTTTGGCTACGCTTATGGCACTAGTGCTATCACAAAGAAGTGGGATCCGGGTGCACTCCTCACCAAAGTCTCTCAAAGTGTAGGAAATCCACAACGGTGTTCGTGAACGGCAACTCGCGGCGACAACATACTCCGCCTCGGTGGTAGACCGAGCTACACTAGACTCGCTTGCGGGAAGACCATGAGACCAACGAAGAACCAAGAAACCGACAAGTGCCGGAAGTAGACTTCCTCTCGACTCGACAACCGGCAAAATCCGCATCGGAAAAACCATGAAGAGACGAGTCGAAGAGGAAGAATACCAAAGGCCAAGACCGAGGGGCGGACGTAGGTACCGAAGATCCTCTTGACGGCTTGTCGATGTGATGTCCTCGGCGAGGCACGAAAACGAGCGCACGGACACACGGCCGAACCGTATGTCCGGCCTCGTCGCCGTCAAGTAGAGGAGGGAGCCGATCATGCTCCCCGTACTCCCGCCGGTCCACCGGTTCTCCGTCCTCATCCGCATCCAAAGTGGCCGTACTCCCCATGGGAGTTGACATCGGCTTCACATCTTGCATCCGGAACTTCCTCGGCATGTCTTTCGTGTACTTGGTTTGGTGCACAAATGTACCATCCTTCACTTGCTTGATCTGCGGCCGAGAAAATACCGGAACTCGCCCATCATGCTCATCTCGAACTCCCCGCTCATCTCATCCGCAAACTTGGCAACAAGGTTATGTGACGAGCCACCAAAGATAATATCATCCACGTATATCCGCACAATCGGCAAGTCATTCCTATGCTTGAGGAGAAACAAGGTTCTATCCACGGTACCCATCACAAACCCTCTTGCTCAAAAGAAAACCTCTCAATCTCCCATACCAAGCACGGGCGCCCTGTTTCAACCCATACGAGCCCTTTTCAACCCGTATACCCCGTGTGGGTACAACTCGCTCTCAAACCCGGTGGGTCGCTTCACATACACCTCCTCCTCTATGACCCCATTCGGAAAAGCACTCTTCACGTCCATCCGAAACAATTTGAACCCTTTAGCCACGGCAAAGGCTAGAAGGATCCGAATTGCCTCAAGACGGGCCACGGGAGCAAAGGTCTCCTCATAGTCGATCCCCTCCTTCGACTAAACCCCCGAGCAACAAGTCCGGACTTGTTCCTCACAACCATCCCATTCTCTCCCTCTTTGTTCTTCCAAACCCACTTGGTTCCTATGGGATGGCAATTTGGAGGTGGTTCAACTAACTCCCACACACCGGTTCCTCTCAAAATTTTCCAACTCCCCATGCATAGAATTGACCCGGTTTGCATCGGATAAAGCATGTCCAATGTCCTTGGGCTCAAAAGTAGCAACAAAAGCAGCATGAGCAAAATGAGAGGAATTCCCGGACCTCGACCGTGTAGTGCGTTCATTGATGTCTCCAATGATCTTCGACGGGGGATGCACTTCTTGAATCCGCCGGGGAGCCTCACGCCTCGAGACTACCTCCCCCTCAACTTCGCCTTCTCTCGCTTTGGTCCTCTTGTTGCACCGTCGTTGTCCATGAAGTAGACGGTCCATGCTCCAAAGTGGTCGTAGGGGAAGTAGTGGGTACATGCTCGGCTTCGGGCGCATGGTTCTCCCCATCATCATCTCCGGCTTCATCTTTCTCCTCTTCAAAGAGGTCCTCGGCCATCTCTTCATCACCCGCACATTCAAAGCCAAGAGAGGTACATGGCATTGTCTCGTCGAAGGTCACCTCGCAAGTCTCCATGATTTTGTTAGTCTCAAGGTTAAGCACCCTATAGGCTCTAGAGTGGTTAGCATATCCAAAGAAAATACCATCACTAGACCTAGCCTCAAACTTGTCGAGTTTTCCCTTTTTCAAAATAAAGCACTTGCAGCCAAAAACTCGAAAATGACTCACTTTGGGTGCCCGACCATGCATAAGCTCATAACGAGTCTTCTTCTTGAAAGCTCTCAATAAAATCCGATTGGAAACATGACAAGTCGTATTGACCGCCTCGGCCCAAAACCTCCTAGGAGTCCCGTGCTCATCGAGCATCGTCCTAGCCATCTCACAAAGAGTCCGATTTTTCCTTTCCACGACTCCATTTTGAGGGGGCACATAAGGAGTCGAATACCGATGTTCAAGACCTAGATCACGACAAAATGCATCAAAACGAGAGTTCTTGAACTCAGAGCCATTATCACTACGGATAGCTCGAATAGCATTCCCATGCCTCTCGTTTTTCAACCTCACGATCAGATCTCGAACAAAGCCAAAAGTCTCACTCTTATCCTCCAAGAAGAACACCCAGGCATAGCGAGAGTAATCGTCCACCACAACAAGGACATACCACTTCCCACCCACCGAGCGAACCCGAGCCGGCCCAACAAGGTCCATATGCAACGGCTACGTCGGACGCTCGGTCATGACATCGGTCAGGGGTGGATGGGGAGTGGCTACCATCTTACCATGCCTACAAGGAGCACAAACCAAATCCTTCTCAAACTTCAACTTCGGCAATCCTCGGACCGAGGTCAAGACCACTCAAGCGGGAAACCAAATCAAAGCTCAAGTGTCCCAACCGCCTATGCCATTTCCACAAATCAGAAGAAGGACCAGCCATCAAACAGCGAGCAGGACCCAAAGAACGAGAAAAATCAGCCACGAAAATCGACCCTCGGGGATGATCATACGGACAAGATCACCTCGAGAATCAAGCAAACGAGACTCGCCGGACTTGAAACGCACCTCAAAACCTTCATCAAGCAACCGAGAAACCGAAAGCAAATTAAAACCCAAAGACTTCACAAGAGCCACTCTCTTCAACGTTACCTTGTCACTCACATGCACAACACCCTCGACAAGACACCCTACCTCGTCCATTGTCCCCAAATGTGATGTACATCTTTTCCTTCACCGGGGTGAGGTCGGAGAACCACTTCTTATCTCCGGTCATGTGTCGAGAACACCGGAGTCGATCAACCAAATGTTCTCCAAGCCTCCCCTGCCCGCATCGAAACAAGAACGAGAATGAGCTAGCGACTCGACACCGGGGTTAGCACGGAGAAAGTTAAACCGGTGTCGAGCCATCTCGCTCAAAAGAGGGGTTAGCAAACATCACTCCCTTGCCACCAAACTTCCCATGTCCCATGGGAGGAGTACGAGCACCACGAGGGGGAAAACGTGGTCCGTAATTCCTCTGGAACCCAAAGCTGCGATCATCTCCCCTAAACCCGTACTGAGGACGAGTAGGAGGACGTCCAGCAAAACCACCACGAGCCCGACCAAACCTCTCACCAAGACGCACACCATCATCTCTCCTGCCAAACCTCTCACCACCACCTCTCTGTGGGAACACCGCCAACACTCCTCACACTTCCCACACCCCGTGGAAGTGGCACTATAGGCTCGGGGAATACCGCGAGGCCGGCGATACCGTCTCGGTTTGCTTGCTCCCTAGCAAGCCTCTCATCCCTCTTCCTCTTGTAGCAAAACTACGCAAGATGCCTCTCCTTGCCACAATACTCACACCGAAGGGGATGGGTTTTGGTTTTGGCTCTGGCTTCTCTCTAGGCTTCTCACCCTTCTCACCCACAAACTTCACTGGTTTCTGGAAATCATTTGTCTTAGGTGGGAATTTGGGTGGATCTTGGGTTGTGTCAAGCTTGTTGCAAAGGTGGTTGGGCTTTGGTGTGAAAGAGTTCTTGGGTGCTTTTGGGAGTGGGACTTGGATCTCTCCGATCACCTCAAACCCGGGGTTTGACTCAACACACTTCTCGTACACACTCTCCCCACTTCGTTCTCTCCCACTTTCTCACCCAACTTCTCAAACCCCAAACCACGACCATCGGCTCTCTTGAACTCCTCAATCATGATTTTCAATTGAGGTTCCCGCCCGTACAACCAACCCAACACCTTCCTCAAATAGTCATTCTCCTCATAGATGACATCCAAACGGGAAGTAAGTTCAAGATTACGCAAAGTGACTTCATCACAGCTAGAACATGCATTTGCAACGGGAGATTTCAAAGATGCTTTCAAAGAACTTATGGTAGAACGAGCATCGACAAGCTTAGCATGCATAGTAGGACATGATTTGCAAGCTCCAAGCAAAGTAGGTCTAGCCTTAAGCTCATCATGTTCGATCCTAAGAGCATCTAGTTGAGCCAAAATAGAAGCATTCTTCTCATTAAGCGAGTTTAATCTCATTCAACCAAGCATCACATTCAACACATTCAACATCATCGGGAGAAGTAGGAGCAAGTTTCAAAGAGTCATTCTCAAGTTTCAATTCAAGCAATTTTGACTCTAACTCTCCTACTTTCTCACTAGCATTCTCAAGCCGAGTCCTAAGATCTTTCCTCATCTTTTTGGCATCTCTCAAGCACACTATCACGGTTATCAAGCAAACCATTCAACCTAGCAATCTCGGCAAGCAAAGAGTCGGGATCACGGTTTACCTCATCCTCCGAGTCGGAGTCGCCGTCCTCCTTCACACTCTTCTTCTTGCTCGAGCTATGGGCCATGCCACAAAAGCCCTCGAGCGCCACACGGCTTCGGCCGGCCGAGGTTCCGCTTGCACTCTTCTTGCCACCGCGCCTCCCGGTGTCTTCATCTTCACCGCTTGAGCTTGGATCGCTCCTCGCTTGAGCTTGAGTCGACGTCGCTCGCACCGGCCACCATCGCTCTTGCCTTGTTCTTCTTGTAGGTGCTCTTGCTCGGTCGCCGCTTGTCCTTGTCCTTGCTCTTGGACTTGTTGAAGTGCTTGCCCTTGGAGGAGTACTTGTCTTCACGCCTCGGGTGCGCCTTGTACTCGTTCACCTTGTACTTGTTCTCCTCCGCTTCCGGGCACTCGGTGATGAAGTGGCCACGCTTGCCACACTTGTAGCACGTCCCTGAGCTCCGCCTTGCGTTCCTCCGACTCTCGTGTAGTCGTTCAAACCTTCTTGAGAGCAAGGCCAGCTCCTCCTCGCCCAGCACATCAAACTCCTCATCTGGAATGGACATAAGAGAGGACAAAGAAAACCGTCGACGGAAGGGTTAGATTTGCCCTTTGATCCTCCCACAAGAGCAAGACTATGGTCAGTCGAGCCCTCATGCTTGGATAGCATCTTCCTGTCAACCTCAGCCGACTTGAGCTTAGAAAAGAGGTCATCCAACTCAATAGTCAAATAGTTCCCAGACTCCTTGATGGCCTCAACCTTAGCACCCCAAACACTTGGGTCCAAGACATGCAAGAGCTTCAAAGCCTGATCATGCTCGGAATACGGAAAATCCTCAACATTAGCCTTCATGTTGTTCACGATGGCGGTGAACCTGCGAAACATCGCATCAATGTCCTCACCGGGAAGTGGAGTGAAATTCTCATATTGCATCCGGTAAGAGACAAAGAGGCGAGCCTTCACATGGTTATCACCACCGTGAGCAACCAACAACTTATCCCAAATTTGCCAAGCAAGATTCAAATGGCGAACACGCTCAAACTGCGGATCACACAAGCTTCGGCACAAGTGATCAACGGCTTTTGCATTAGCCTCATACTTGGCCTTGGCATCGGCATCGGTCACCATAAGAGTATGGATGTTGACCGGAATAGCATATGTCTTGTCATGCACAATAAAATCCAACGACTTTCCTCGAAGAAAAATCATCATACGAGCCGCCCACTTGTGGTAACCCTTGCCATCGAAGTGCGGCGGACCGCCCCGCTCAACGTACGCCATCTTAGGATTCGAGACTTGTCAAAGTCGCAAAGAATCCGGCACCGAGCTCTGATACCAATTGAAGGATCAGATGGCGACTAGAGAGGGGGGGAGTGAATAGGAGCCGGTAAAAATTCTTCCCAAAGAACCCGGCCTATGTCCTACTCAAAACCCGGTCACACACAAGCGATGGATCGAATCACGCACCAATCGCCAAGACCACGAGGTTATGGATCAACCTCTAGCCTTAGGAACGATTCCTCGAAGCACACGCGGAAGCACTAGAAAGGGGAGGAAGGAATCGAACCAAGAAGCAAAGCACACGAGCTCCGGCGGACCGTCCGCGCGGGGAGGGGCGGACCGTCCGCAAGAGCCGCGCGGACCGTCCGGCCGGGTATCGCGGACCGTCCGCACCGGCCGCGGACCGTCCGGCCTTAGCCGCGGACCGTCCGTTAATTTACACGGAACGACCCAAAGACACCCCCGTGCCACGGACCGTCCGCGGGGAGCACGCGGACCGTCCGCCTAGCACCCGCGGACCGTCCGCCCGACACCGCGGACCGTCCGAAACTTCGTCCAACCAAAAACCAAAATCACAACGGATCGAAACAAAGGACGAGCAAGAACACGAAGAACACGGGATGAACCGGAGCCGCGCGGACCGTCCGCCCGGTCCTCGCGGACCGTCCGCCGGTGCGGACGAACGGAAAAATAGCCCGACCCCGAAAGTCAACTCCCCCAAATCATCATCGGATTTCCCAAACGGTTGAAGCTGTAGAGACAAGGGTTTGGGGACTTGAAAAGCGTCACACAAGGATGCTATAGCCCAAAAATCTTGCCTCCTAACTCCCTAAATCACCGGAATCGCGAATCCTTTGAGCACCTCCAAAAACTAGAGCACCGAACGAAAACTCACGAATCGAAGTCGTTTCCCGGTGTTTGAGGGCACAAGATCAAGCACAAAGATGCACAAGACATCTATCCATGTTTCCCTCAAAGAAATCCGGGAAGAAACTCACTCAAATCCGCGGAATCACACCGGGAACAAAGTCACGAAAATAAGCACAAAAAGCCATGAAAAACAACCCCGAATCTTCTATACAAACCGGAAAGATTTACAAGGTCTAGCATGCCGCCCTAGCATCCATCCCTCTCAACAAATCTCTCATGAAGCTCTCTGCTAGCCTAGGGAAAAATAGAAGAAAAATAGCTACGAAAATGAGAAAGAGAAGGGGGGAAATGAAACCCTAAGTCGCGGAGAGAGGGAGCCATCAACACACACTCATGGCTTATATATCGAGTCCCGCCGGAGTGGTAAATGACTCGATTACCCCTAACTACACTACGGCGATACAACCCACGTAGGGGCATTTTGGTAAGGTTTGTGGGTCTTCCCATCGGACGGCCACGCCTTTGCCGCACCCCGCGTCCTCCCGACGCAAGCCATGCGATCCCGCCGCGTGTCCTCCGCCTCGAAGCTTCCCGACACGCCCGGATCCCGTCTCCGTCGTGTTGGGCCCTCGGACTTGGTTTTGAGGCCCAAACCAAGAAACCGTCCGCCGATGGTTTTGTGGGCAAACCACCAAACCCCGCGTGCCGGTCCGGCCTCCCGCCAAACCACTTGACTTGACCGCCACCGTGCACCGGCTCACTTGTCCATGACTTCGTCTTGCTTGTGTCGCCACCATGTGGCCCGCACCCGATCCCGCCGTCCACCGGGTCCCTCGAACCGAGCCTACTTGTCTCTCCATCTCCCGAGGCCCCTCAAGGTCGAAGACCTTTCGCGCCCGTTCTTCACCCGCAACAACACGAACTAGGCCGCGGCCTACACCCGCGCACTAAGCCAAGAGTCGGTCCAACACCCGTTGTCAATCACTCATCACTAAGGAGCGGTCATCCACCGACCACCGGGACGCTCCCGGTCCTCAAGAACCATCTCATGGCGCATGACATGTGCGCAATGTTGAGTTTGAAGTCACCCATGGATTCTACTGCTTCCGGTCGTTTCCAACTCCACCAAGCATACTAGCACATGATGGGGGCCGCATTATCACTCCACATACTTATCAACTCATTCTTTCCCGTCTCCACCGGCTTATAAACTCGTTCATTCCCGTCTCTTTCTCATCCCTTTCTTCTTCCCCAAATCAGATCGCAGACATTCCGCGCGCTAGAGGATGGAAGGACCTTGCGAGCTCATTTAGGTCGGATCCCCGGACGGCAAAGGGCCCCGACGATCTCCTGCGGGGGCAAGCCCGCCACCGGCGGCCGAAGGACCGGTGCCACTTGGAGCACCTCCGAGGCTTGACCCCGACAGCGGGCCCAAGCGTTTCTCCGGATCGGATTCCGGTGGCATGAGGGCGCGGCGGTGAGCTCCATCGGCGGATTCCGGCGGCGCTCAGTGGCGGATGCAGGATGGAGGACAAGCGGGGGCTGAAACAATGGAGATGTTGATTTTCACGAAGATTTAATGGTGATTTGAGGCATTTGCTACAGTGATTAGTGAAGAAATCAGGTCGATAGGGGGGCTGGAGCCCCCTAGACCCACCGGTAGATTCGCCACTGGCGGCGCTGGCCGCGGCATTGGAGCCCCGGTGGCGGCTAATTTTTTTCATTTTCTTTTTTCATTTTTTTCAATTATCTCACTACTTTGCTCTTAATTTTTTCTTGATTTTCTTTATTTTTCAAAAAAACATTTGTTCCTTAATCAAAATAATTGTATAACTTTTTCACAAATTTGTTTTCTTCAAAAAATTCTTTTCAGGATTTCCTTATTTTTGTGCTTAAAAAACATTTTGTCATGATCTTTTGTGAAGTTTATTTGAAGAGTTTTCTTCAATATCATTTTCTGATTTTTTTAAAAAACTTTAGTTTCTTATTTTTTGCGGTTCAAAATTTTCTTTATAACTTTTTCTCAATTTTTTTCTTCAAAAATTTATTTATTTCCTTATTTTTATGTTTAAAAAACATTTTTGCCGTGAATGTTTGTCAAGTTTGTTTGAAAAGTTTTCTTTAAAAAATTCATGATGTAGGGACCTAGGTGTATCCGCCACGCGAAAAAGCATGGTGCCCCTCTCCACCCCACCGGTGCTCTCCCTCTGGTGGCGAACTTGCTTCTCCGGTGAGAGGTCTCTACGGTCGGCGGTATGTGGAGCCCTTTTCTAATCCGTGCTCCTTGTGAGATCTCCCTCGCTTCTTCCCGCTCCCCAGTGTTGTGGTTTGATTTGGTTTGTTGTTCAAGCCTTTCTTTGTCTCGCATTCTTCGTTTCTCTCTGGTAGCCGTTACCCTTCTCTCTTCGGGCGTTGGTCTTTGGACATGGAGTTCTTATGGTCAAAGCTGGATTTCGAGATTGGGATGCATTTTGAAAAGAACCTTCAACGTTCAACTGGAAGATGTATTCATGATTCAGTTGGTAACGATAGTGGGTTTCATCTTTTGGCCACCTTTCAGCGATATCTGTTCTAGCTTAATGAAGATTCGGTTGCTATTGCTCTTAAATCCTGCCTTGGTGGCCTTGCTCAATATTATTGTGTTTCATTCCAGAGCCATAATCATTTCAGATTCACAGTCTCTTGTAAAAAAGTGGGCTTTGCCATTTATAAGCTGAGAAGATTTATTGGGACTTCTTTTGATGTATATTTTCATCTCTGGAGTAATGGCGCCCCTCATTGGGAGCGTGAAAAGAGATTGTGGGAAGCTGAGGAAGCTAAGAGATGGAAGAAGGTCATGTCTAGAAATCAGAAGCGTTTGATGTACAAGTCTTCTCGGTCCCCCAGCAAGCATCTCAAGAGGGTTCACTTTACTGACAATCTAATTTTGGATTCTCCAGTTGCTAAATCTTTTCCTTCTGTGAAGCCCTCGACCATTAAGTTTGGCAGTTTTGTTTTTGATCTCCATTCTGATGCAGAAACCGTGAGATCCACTCATGAGCGTTGTGGCATTCTTAAGAAACCTGGTCTTCATCCTGATGATGAGGTGATTGTTCACAAAGAGGGAAACAATACTCATTTTTCGCCTTTGGATTGTTCTTTGGGTCAAGATTCTGGTAATGTTTCTCCTTCTCCGGAAGGTTCTAGAATCTTCCCTAACCCTAATTGTTCAGGCAATGATTCATCTCCCTTGGAAGACTCCAGAAGCTTCCTAAGGCCCAGCTGTATTACTGCCAACAAGAACATTAATTCTCCTGTTCATCTCGAGGTCATTGATAATGCTCGCCGTCTTGGAAAGTGCACTCGATGTTTTAGCCTTAATCACCGGCGGATGGATTGTCGTGTGCCTTTTAGATGCGCTGCTTGTTTTAAGTTTGGGCATGTGTTCAAATTTTGCTCTACTTTGGCCCGACCCAAGATTTATTGGAGGCCTAAGTCCTTCCATGCTTTAAGGCCCAGGAAGGAAACCCATCAGTCACCCTCGGAAGACGATGAGTCGGGCGGCAATAGTGTTTCGCCCCCAATATACAGTGCATCTGTAGAAAACCCCAATAGCAATGGAGAACTCGCCCCGCCATTAGCACCAGAAACACCCCGCTCATCCAGCACTGAAGCTCCGAGTGGCGAGGTTACTGAAGGAATGGCGAACTTCGAAGTTGACCCTGCTCCATTCGTCCCGGAGGGGATGAATGTCGAGGATTGGGCTCGTCCTGCTCGTGGGAGGATCATCATCGCGGCCAATCCTCCGCGTCGTCATGAAGAGTATGCTATCATCTCGATTGACCCCCCTCCTCCAGCAAATCAGATTTATGAAGCAATTGATGAAGTACTGGAGTATTTTGAGGATTAGCATCATGTGCGTTTCCGTTCCTGCTGTCCGTATCCATTGGGTCTTTGTCTTGCTCAGTTTCCTCGGCTATTGCTCGACAGGCCATGATCAACTTGAGTCCGCATCACATTGGAAATGGCAGGGAGTTGAGGGTGGTGGAGCATGACAGGGGGATTAATCTGAGAAACTCCCCGTTTTCTCGTACTTGCTGGGTTATGTTCATTGCTTTCCCGCTGGATTTTCAGACACGAGATATATTGCAGCAAGCTGTTGGACTCTTTGGTTCGGTTGTCACTTGGACGGATAACTCCAGGTTTTGGTCCAGAATCCTGCTCAGATGCCGTGTTACTTTTGTGAGCAGGATCCCTAGAAGCATCGTCATTTCTGAAAGTGGTACGGTGGCTGATGGTGGGCATTCCTGGACTGTGCCTGTCTTTGTGTTGGATAGCATTTCGAATGATGTCCTTCCTGGAGATGAGGACCTCATTCCCCCCAATGGAAACCCCCACCCAGGGATTAATCAGCAGATGGATGTGGATCACCAGGAGCACTTTGAAGATGTTGGGGATTTACAAGAAGTTCAACAAGCTAATCTTGATCAGGGCTGGCAAATTCCATCTCCTCCCCATCCTACCCAAAATGATGGATGGGATGACTGGCCACAGCACGAGGGGGAGCTGGTGGGTGACAATGAGTTGAACCTGGTTAACAATCTTGTTAATCAAGTTGTTGTGAACGCTGTAGAAAATGGTCTGATGCAGCACCCTGAATTACCACAAGACAGTAGCTCTGTCAGCAGTGAGGCCACGGCTTTTTCAGAGCTCAAGGAGTTCCTGTCACTCTTGAACTTCCTCTCCCCCCTAATGGGGAAGCCTTAAGAACTGCTAATCTGCCTCAGCTATCTGGCATTGAGTTTGACAGTGATTTCCCCATCAGACAATTGGCAAATAGAATTGGGCTACATCCTGGTTTTGGCCCAAGTCCATCAGTTGAGATGTTGATCAAGGAATTGGCCCAGAGGGCCTCTTCTCTACAGGCTATGCTCCCTCTGAAAGCACCCTTGCAAGCTCACGAGTGGAACACTTTTCACCAGTCATGGTTTGTACCAGGAAACTGGTTTTTTAATGTCAACAATCCTAATTGGGGTAATAATGCTGAAGCTTCCAGCTCCACAGGAATCAGACTCCCCAGGCTGCAATTGCTAGGTCAAGCACATCCTGATGAGTGCTTGGCTCCGATTGAGCAGGCTTTGCGTGCTGACCCACAGTCCCTTTCTGAGATTGGAGATGACCCTTCAAGTGTTGTTCCCCTGGGTGAAGGCATGGATAGGCCAAACGATTCAGCGTTTGCAGATAGTGGTTTGGCTTTGCCACTTGAATCTTCTCCTCCTATCTGCACTCCCTCCCCGTAGCACCACAAAAGGAAGACCAAAGCTAGGACGCCTATTGTTGAGGATGAGGTGAGGAGGAGTGCCAGGCTCAGAAGAAATGCTGATGCAATTCATATTCAGTTGGAGAATGAGCCCGGGAAGAAAAGAGGAGATGCTAGGAAGACTGTCAAATACTCGAAGGTTGAGGAACTCAAAGCTGCTATCATCACTAGGAAGCTTGAACACCATGAGACTGAAGACTGTGAGATTGAAGACATCAATGCAACCCTCCTGGTGGAGCTGGGGACTGGCTTTTGTGGGGTTCCTCCTTTAGAGCTGAACGCCTCCGCTTTGCAGAACTCTTCTGAAGATTGACTAAATGATCCACAAACTATCTCATTCTTTTGGGCTCTGGTGGGAATTTATTTTGAATTACTCACTGGTGGGTTTGTTGGTCCACAAACTTGGAACATTATCTGTTGGTGGTGTGTTTACATTTTGTTCTGTTTGTTTCGGTGGTCTTGGAGGCTTTGCTTCCTTTCTTGCTGTTTCGTCCCTCCTTTATTGATTTTTAATGAATAGAAATTGGAATATCTTATGCTGGAATGTTCGAGGGTTAAATGACAAAGACAAATGGGGCTTGCTGAGAAACAAAATTGAAGAGTGTGGGGCGAATGTTTTCTATTTTCAGGAAACCAAAAAAGACCATATTGATATTCGTTTTCTGAAAAACTTTGCCCCCAAGAGATTTGATGAATTTGAGTTTTGTCCCTCCTCTGGTGCTTCTGGGGGCATTCTGGTGGCTTGGGTCTCCAGGTTCTTCACTGTGACTGTCCATGAAAAACACCCCTTTGCTATCAGACTTACGTTCACTTCTGCTATCAACTCCATTTCCTGGAACCTAGTTGTTGTTTATGGGCCTTGTAGACAACCAGATCGGGATGAATTTGTCAACTGGCTTTATAATCTAGACCTGGATGAGGAGGGTTTGTGGTTGTTCATGGGTGATTTCAAGTTCTACGGGTATCTTTGAAAATAGAAATAGATCGGGTGGAAATTTCAATGATTCATTGGTTTTTAACAACATCATAAGCCACCTGGGTCTTATTGAGATCCCAATCAAGGGTCAGAGCTTCACCTGGAGCAATATGCAATCAAGCCCGCTTTTGGAGCAACTTGACTTGGTGTTCACCTCCCCTTCCTGGACTTCTCAGTTCCCAATGACAGTGGTGATTCCTTTAGCTAAGACCACTTCTGATCACTTACCCTGTAAAATTCAGATTGGTACCAATATCCCCAAGGCTAATATTTTTAGATTTGAAAACTATTGGCTTAGTCATCCTTCTTGTTTTGAGATGATCAACAATGCATGGTCCACCCCTACTATTGGTAATCTGGATAGTGCGAGAACCATGAGTGCAAAATTCAAACTGCTTAGAAGAATGCTTAGGCTATGGGCTAGAAATATTTCCAATCTCTCCATTCTGATAGCTAACTGTAACATGACCATTGCATTTTTTGATAAGATTGAGGAGATCAGGCCTCTTTCTCATCATGAATTTAAGTTCAGAGTGATCATCAAAGGACAAATTCATAATCTTACTGCCATGCAGAATACTTACTAGAGGCAAAGATTTACGCAGAGGTTGGTTCAGTTTGGGGATGAGAACACAAAATTTTTCCATGCTATGGCCTCTGAGAGATACAGGAAGAATGTGATCAGCCAAATTGTAGATTCCTCGGGACGAATGATTGCTGATCACACAGAGAAAAGTGCACTTTTCTATCAGGAATTTAAAAGTAGAATGGGATGCTCTATTCCTACCAGTTTGCAGTACCAGCTTAACAACATTGTTCCCTGCTGTGGCAATTTGGATCACCTCTGTCTGCCTTTTAGTCAAGAGGAAATTGAAAATATTATTCTTGATTTGCCTTCTGACAAAGCTCCAGGGCCTGATGGTTTCAATAATTTGTTCTTTAAAAGAGCTTGGCATATCATTAGGGAAGATTTCTTTAAGCTAAGCACAGATTTCTTTAATCATGATGTTGACCTAAAAAGTGTTAACCACTCATACATCACTTTAGTCCCAAAGATTGATAATCCGAAGAAGGTTTCTGATTTCAGGCCCATTTCTCTCATAAATTCTATTCCCAAGCTGGTGGCAAAGATTTTGGCAAATAGATTACAAAAGGTGGCCACTCAGGTTGTGCATGAGAATCAATATGGGTTTGTTAAGGGTAAAACCATTCAAGATTGTCTTGGATGGGCTTTTGAATTCCTACACCAATGCCACCAATCTAAAAGAGAAATTGTTATTCTGAAGCTTGATTTTGAAAAGGCGTTTGACCTTGTAGAATTCTCTATAGTGCTGGATATGCTTAGAGCCAAAGGCTTTCCTCACAAATGGATCCTGTGGGTCGACTCTCTCCTGAACTCAGTCACTACTTCAGTCTTGCTTAATGGCACTACCGGAAAAGAATTTCTGTGCAAAAGAGGTGTGCGGCAGGGGGATCCTCTCTCCCCTATCTTACTTGCTATTGCGGCTAACTTAATCCAGTATGCTATTAATCATGAATTTCAGCAGGGAAGATTGGCACCTCCATTTCCCCAGAATGCTGATCTCCCCTTCCCTGTGGTCCAATATGCAGATGACACCATCATTGTTATGCAGGGAGAAGAACAATAGTTGCTCATTCTAAAAGACATTCTTCAAAAACTTGCGCTCTCCATTGGTCTGAAGGTGAACTACCACAAGTCCTGCCTTGTGCCTATTAATATTGATGCCCAGAAAACGGAATTACTGGCTGCTTCTTTTGGATGTATGGTGGGTTCCTTCCCCTTCACGTACCTAGGCTTGCCTTTGGGACTTACTAAGCCTTTGGTCAAAGATTTTGCCCCCCTCATCTGCAGAGTGGAAAGGAGGCTGGCAGCTTCTTCTCAGTTTCTTTCGTATGCTGGAAGACTTCAGTTGATCAACTATGTGCTCTCTTCTTTGCCAACATATTACATGTGCTCCCTCAAGCTCCCCGTGACTGTGATTGAGATCATAGATAAATACAGGAAAAACTATCTGTGGAGAGGGAAAGAATTCAACCAAAAGAAATACAACCTAGCTGCATGGGACCTAGGCCGAAGGCCAAAGAGCAAGGGGGGTCTTGGTGTGGTTAATCTTGCTATTTGGAACAATGCTCTTCTCCTGAAACAGCTCGATAAATTTTATAGGAAAGCTGATGTGCAATGGGTGAGTCTCATATGGCATAAGTACTATCAGAATGTAATTCCTCATCTGGTTAGAAAAAAGGGTCTTTTTGGTGGAAGGACATTCTCAGACTACATGTTCTTTACAGAGGTGTCGCAGTCTGCTTGCCTTCCAGGGGAGATACTGTTGCTTTCTGGGAGGATGTTATCGATGGAAATTTGCAATCTGCCACCTTTCCAAATCTTGCTGGTTATGCAAAGGATCCTAAGGCTTCCCTCTGGAAGCTTAGAAATGAAGGCAATCTCATTAACTGTTTCAATATTCCCATGTCCAGAGCTGCATACAATGAATTTCTTCTCCTACAACAATACATTGATTCACTTCCTTCCCCTGATCGGTGTGAGAATGACTCTTGGAGGTTCATTTGGGGGCATCAGGTTTATTCCTACAGTAAATATTATCAGTATCAATTCAAAAACTTGACGCCTAGCAGGGTGCTCCTTTGGGTTTGGAAATCAAATTGTATTCCCACAATAAAATTCTTTGCTTGGCTTCTTCTGAATGATAGGCTAAACACGAGAAACATCTTGAGAAGAAGAAAGAAATTCCTGGAGGAAGGATATAATTGTGCTCTTTGCCATGAGGAGATTGAAGAGACCTCTGAGCATCTGTTCTTTGAGTGTTCTGCTGCTGCTTGTCGATGGTTTGTGTTGGGAATTTCTTGGAGTGATTCTGGCAGTTCCCACCTGAGGATTTACTTGGTTAAGCATGCCTTCCCCCATCCTTTCTTTATGGAGGTCTTTACGATCGCTGCTCGGTGCATTTGGACTGAAAGAAACAGGCTCATCTTCAATAACAAGCCCCCTGGGTTATCTACTTGGAAGCTGTCTTTCAAGGAGGAAGTCTTACAGCACATGATCAGAATCAAAAGCTCTCTACATCAGTGCATTTTAGATTGGCTTGAGGCCATATAGTATAGCGTTCTTCCTGTTTTTTGCTTCTTCTCTTTTGAGTAGTCTTCTTTTGGTAGACTTCTCCTAAGCCTAACTAGCTTTGGTTAGTCTGCTTTGCTTCCCCCCCCTCTTTTGAGGCTCTTTGTACGTTTGTTGGTTCTTCCCCCTTTTATTAATATATTTGTTGCTGGGGGCTTTGCCCCACAGTTGTTTTCAAAAAAAAATTCATGATGTTTCCAAAAAAGTATCATGATTTTGTTCAAAAACTTTTTTCATGATTTTGTTCAAACACTTTTCTTCAAAATTAGTGTCTCAATTATTATTTTTTCCGTTTTCTGTTTCTAGATTTTTGTTCGGGAATTTTATACAAAAATTTTACTCCAAAAGCTTGCTCCATAAATTTTTTTATGATTCCAATTTATTTTTGGCCACGTGATCAGCATAGTTGGTAGAGGGACCACAAGCCAACAACTGGCGTGTGGAATCCAGAAAGGGAATCGACGGGGAAGGCGGATGCCAAAAACAGAATAAATGTCTGGTCGGAGATCGACAGTGCGCGGGCCTCCGAGCGTGCGTCAGTAAACTCGCCTAACAAACCTATGTGAGCGCGCCCGGAGGGAAGCCCGCTGCCGCTCCTAAATTTAGTTCTAGTAGTTTCCTTTCTTGCTTTGTGCCGTTATGGCTTGTCCCGTTTGTGGTCTTCGCCGCTTGGTGTTGGTGGTCGTCGTCCTCGCCGGGTCCTGCTTGGGATCTCTCGTCGCCGGCGTTGTTGCTACCTAGGTGAGTCGTAATAAATCCCTCCTCTGAAACCTCCTGCAGCTCCTGCTCCAACCCCATACCCCATCAGCTGTCGGAGTTTTCATCCACCTCGCTCAGATCCAGACTGAGTTCAAATCGATCTGCGGGTGTGGCATCCGGATCAGGCGCACTTTCGGGTGGATCTGCTTCTTGCGACAGTCACAGCAGGTTTCTCCACACCGGCTGCATCTTCCACCGCTTCCGACTTCACCATCCCGTCACAGCAATCCTCGGCTTTAGAGATCACACCTATACCACGATGGCAAATTGGATACGTGGCACCCACCTTGCGATGATGTACCTCCTCTCTTTCTCCTTCTCTTTCTCTCCCGCCGGGCTAGGCATTATTTAATTTGGTTAATTCAGTTATATCGGGTCGTTGGTCTAGCAACTAATCCAACATTTTCCTTTAGAGAAAATTCCCTCTATGCCATTGGGAAATTTGATCCATCAATTATATATGTGTGTGTCATTAAAAAAATACAACATCCGTTAGTCACGTTGGATGGGGTCTGGCCGCCCTGCGTGCCATTTGTGAACCCTGCGAGCGAAGATCCCATGCAAAAGTATAACAACTATACTAACCAAATAATGACATGACATGAAAGCAATGGAGAAGATAAATATATAAAGCATAAGTCTTACAAGAGAAGATACAAAGACATACCATACTCCAAAGACTTCTCTGCGCTCCGCTCTCTCTAACTCTCTAGTTGCTAATTGCTAATCTAGCATATTGGAATGTCTAGTCCTAATTCTCTAATATTGATGAGAGGTCATCCTTTCATGGGACAACTCTCAAATCTATATGGTATGCGGCTCCTAGGGGTCTAGGGTTACATATATAGGGGCCTCCCTTCACCTTTAGTAAGCCATGTGGTACTAAACCTTCCACCATATCTAATTATGCACATAGCCTTTATGGGCCAAATTTTGGTTTAGGCCCAATTAACAGTGCAGCTCATGTTTCTAGAATCTTCCATTATTTATAATATTCATATCTTCTCATTCCGAACTCCAAATATAGCAAATGATATGTCCGTTTCGATCGTCTCGATGAACCTATTGCAATGGTGTACTCAAATCCATCATTTGAGATCGTCTTGTATGATTGTTTTTGGCTTCTCTTTATTTGGTGCTTGGAGGACTAGATATCAAGGCCCATTTATCTTGTAGATTTGGCCCAATTGTACCTATTCTCCAAAGTCACTCTGTAAAATCAACAAAACACCAAAACTTGTGGAACTCGTTAGTAGCAAACCCCTAAGTCTATGTTGATATTCATTTATGCCCTTTTCCATACTTAGTTGATTTATAAAATTAGACGATAACAGATGTCAACAACGACAGAGATGGCTGATCGGCAACCCATCAGTAAGGAGGTGAGGGAACTATAGGAAGAAAAAAGGACAATATGGTCTGTCAAGGAAAGAGAAATAGGAAACATTCCTTTGGATTGAAGGTAATATGATCAATTGCGGCGAGGTAGTTGTATTGGATGTGAATTTTTGAAATTTCTCATCATATATTTCATCCTCTTCTCACGAAGAACACTGACGTCGTCCACCGGAGCGAGGCAGTGAAGGCGAAGTGCCTGCAAGTCACCGAAGGCCATCGTCGTCATCCGGAGAAGCGAAGACGCTTTTATCACCGGTGTCAATGGCCACATCATGGACTTGGAGGAGTACCACCACCATGAGACCACGTCGGCCGCATCCGGCAACAGGTCTCCTCGGTGTTCCAAGATCGCCCTCTCCTACTGCCTCCTCTTCATTCGGATAGTCCTATGTTGTATGTAATGTTGTGATTTTCACCGGTTGTCACACGTTCTAGCACCTTGAAGACACTGAAGATGATCCTCTAACTTTAATTTCACCCTCTATCTTTGAGTCACGTCATGTGAACCATATCGTATTTGGAAATTGGATCCACATGGTAGTGACTCGAAGGGAAAACATACCAGAGTTAGAGTAACTCATTTTGAAGACATGAGAATTCATCCAAAGCCAAGGCACAAGTGAAAAATGAAAAACCAAAGGCCACCTGAGCATCTCTAACAATTTGTCAAATTTGGTTGTCACTTTTTATTTTTATCAAACGTTGAAAACATCACTCCAACAGTTTGACAAAGGACCAATTTTTGACAACTTGAAAAAACATACCTCCAGCGTGTAAATATACGTGCGCATACTTCACTTGGCATCGGCGTTGCACACAGTGGGAGGCCAGGTGTGTTGAATGATGATCCAAATTTTTTTTGAAGAAACAAGAGGGGGTAGTCCCCTATTGATTATATATTAGCCTTAGCACAAAGGTACAAGAGTTATCAGGTGACCTCAAGAAACAAAAAAAGGAAAGGAAAAAATCAATCCTAGCACATGGTTGAAGATAGCCATACAAACATTGATTGTTTGTAACTAATCTTTACTCTTAGAATAACCAAAGCAAATTCAGAAATAAATCTATCCCTGGCCCATTGTATTGTTGGTTGAATGCCTCAGAAGATGAGATCATTGCAAGCCATCCAAATTGCCCAGCTCATTATGATAATGATGTCCATGAAAAGTCAACTGTAGTTGATTCTTGAAGGAGAGAAGGATATCAAAAGGACTCCCAGCAGGAACTACCTGGCTCAACAGATTCCAGCACGAGATTGCAAAGGGAGAGCTGAGAAATTGGTGTTCTAGAGTTTCGTCAACCTGATGCTGGCAAAGCACACAAGCATATGAAGATAGAATTTTGTTTTTCCTTCTTAGGATATCCCGTGTACTCGGGCGATCCTTTAGTAACATCCAAAAGAAAACCTTATGTTTTTTTCCGCACTGAGGATTTCCAAAGCCATGTGTAGCAGGGGTGAACTTGCGTGTGACCAATGAGATGGCAATAAGCTTTCTTGGGAGTGAAAACTAGATTGCCCCAAATGTAAGACCAAATTTCAGCATCAACATTGCCTTGTGTTACTTCATTGAGGTCTTGTGCCAAAACTAGGAGTTGTTGAAATGCTTGCTATGAGAGTGGCAAGGTAAAAAACTGGTTTATTTCTGCAACTGAAGAAGCTTCGCAAACTGAGACATTTTTAGATCTGGCAAAGGAGTACATCTGCGGTAAGCCTTGACTACGAATGGATCCTCCCCAAAGATCATGCCAAAGAAAACATGTGTCACCTTTGTGAACTGTAATAGAAGCTAGGCTTTTGAACTTATCCAGTAGCCTTAGAATATCGCTCCACCAGAAGGAGCCCTTCAAAGTGTGATTTGGCAACTTGCTATTGTTGTAATGTTTTTCCAGGACTAAATGAACTCAAGGGGTATCAGCTTTATTAAAGAACTTGTCAAAGTTTTTCAGCACTAGGGATCCATTATGTGTTTCAAGTTGTAGGACACCCAAACCTCCTTCCTTTTTTTGGTAAACAAACCATCTCTCATGCAACCTTGGGTGGAGTTTTAGCATTGATGTTAGCACCTCTCCAGAGGCAATGCTTTCGGTATTTATCAATTTGGTGGATGACTGTCTTATGCATCTTGAAAGTACACTGGTGAAAGGTAGGCAAAGCTGAAAAAAAACTATATTAGTCGTCTGAAGTCTACCTTCTTGAGACAGGAAGGTGGATATACTTGATAGTTTTCATTCACATTTTGAGACTAAAGAAAGGAAATCCACTATTTTGGGTTTTGTCGTTCCAAGTGGCAGGCCTAGATAAGTGAAAGGCATGGACCATATTGAGCAGCCCAGAGTGTTGGCCAAAGTTGCTAACTTCTGGTCATCTATGTTGATTAGGACCATCATGGATTTTGAATAATTAACTCTGAGGCATGAGGAGGCAGCAAAGGTCTGAAGAAGACTTTTCAAGAAAAAGAGTTGTCTAGCACATCCTTCCATGATTATCAAAGTGTCATCTACATACTGGATAATTGGGAAGTCTAAGGTGTAATTCCAAGGTATTGGTAGTAAATTCATGTCTTTGGCCTTGTTCAGTAGAGTTTGAAGGAAATCAGCTGCTAGAACAAAAAGGAGGGGGAAAGTAGGTCTCCTTGTCTAACTCCTCTTTTACAGTGAAATACCTTTCCTGGGACTCCATTAAGGAGGACAGCTGATTTTCCAGATGCAAAAATTAAGTTCATCCAGTGAAGCCATTTTTGGCTGAACCCTTTACGCTCCATGATCTGCAGCATGAAATTGTGCTCTATTCTGTCAAATGTCTTTTCAAAATCTAGCTTCAGAATAAGCAGCTCTTTTCCTGATTTGTGACAGAGATGCAAATATTCAAAAGACCAGGCTAGCCAGTCTTGGATTGTCCTTGATTTAATAAATCCAGACTAATTTTGATGAATTAACTTCATTATAGTCTGTTGTAATCTGTTGGCCAAAAGCTTTATTTGTAAGGATTTTGATGGATGTGTTTAGTAGGGAATTTGGTCTGTAGTCTGAAACCTTTGAAGGACCATCCACTTTAGGAATCAGTGTGATGTGTGACCCATTTAAACTTTCTAAGCAAATTGATCCTGAGTGAAAAGCTATGCAGAGGTTACAGAAGTGATGCTTGATTATTTGCCAACATTTCTTTACAAAATTAATGTTGAAACCATCAGGTCTTGGTGATATGTCACTTGGCAAATTTGCCACTACTACATCTGTCTCCTCATGAGTGAAAGGTTATGTTAGGCAGCTGAGGTCATTTGCCCTTTGTAATAAATCCTCCAAGTTGAACTGCATCTCAAGTGTGTCAGATGAGCCAAGTCTTTCTCTGAAAGCTACCAAAAGGATATTGGCTTTTGAGTGGTGATCTGAGTGATTGAGTGTGTCTGTCCATTTGCATCTTGTAAAGAAGTAATCAGATTTCTTCTTTGCCTGATTGTTGCATTTGCATGAAATAATTTAGATCTCCCATCACCAAATTTGACCCATGTGATATTACCTTTTTGTTTCTAATAAATTTGTTGTTGCTGCAAAAGAGAGGAGTATTTTTCTTGAGGAGGCTTCTGAAGTTCCATTCTTCAATTGAAAGATCCCTGTGTTCTTCCAAGATTCCTAGAAAGATCAAAACTGTCTTGACATTGTCAATGTTGGCCTTTAGATTGGAGATCTGGGCTTGCCAAGCTCTTAGAACCCTTAAATTTTTAAAATTTGTTGTTACAAGTTTGGCAGGATCCTGTTGGAAGGTAGGAACTAACCACCCATGAATCACTATTTCCAAGAAGTGCTCATTCTCCATCCAATAATTTTCAAAATGAAAAACCTTAGCCTTGGGAATGTTGGTGGTGATATGTATAAGACAAGGTGCATGATCAGATGGTTCCATATTCAGCGCATGTGATGTAGTACCCGGATAGTTAAGTGTCCAAGAGTTTGAAGTAAAAAACCAGACTAAGCGCTCCAGTAAGGGTGAGACTTGTTTATTTGACCATGTGTACTTTCTGCCATGAAGTCAAATTTCTACCCAACCCTGTGAACTAATGACCTCATTGAACAAAAGCATTTTATTAATATCGCCACCTGGCTTGTTCCTGTTGTTTGGTCTTCGAATCAGGTTAAAATCCCCAACAATTAGCCAATCAACATCATCAATCATAACTATGTGCTTTAGCCAGTGTAAGAAGTTGTGCTTCCCTTCATGTGTACAAGGGTCATAGACATTGATAAGTATCCAATCTGATTGGTCATGGTTTGAGTGAAATTTTATGGAAATGCCAATTTCATTGCTAAACACCACATATCCATTCAGAAGAGAAGATTTCCAAATTACAGCAAGTCCCCCAGAAGCACCAGTGGAGGGGAGGAACTCAAAAGCATCAAAAGTCCTAGGGCAAAACTTCCTGATGAATTGCAGATCAAGAATTTGTTTTTTAGTTTCCTGCAAGCAAATGACATCACAACCACTTTCAGAGATTCTATCTCTAGTAGCAGCACATTTCTCCATGGCATTCAAACCCCTGACATTCCAACACAGAACTTTCCACTGTCTATGGTTTTGATTTATTTGAAACAGGCAATCAAGTAACAGAAAGTTCCATGAACTGACTAGCAGTAGACAAGCACACAGACAGCCAACTGAAATAAACAAGTTTGTATAGATAAGTAAATTACAAACTGAAAAGCAAAATCTGTTTGAGTGACCACAAAATAAAGATCTGAAAGAGGCAAGTGCTTCCACTTCCTATTTCCTAGCCTTTTTCTTGCTTGTTTTATACAGATCATTGGTGTTGTCTTTGTGAGGTTTCTTTGTCTCCTTCTTTCCACCAGGGGTCGAAGCCTTCTTATTTTTTGATAGCTCCTCAACAGTAAGCTTCTCATAAGCAATTTAAAAAAAAAGTGTCCCCAAGATTCCTGATTACTTGGGAGGAAAGAGTTGGTGGGTCCATGGAGCAACCTAAGCAGTTTTTATTGAGACATGGGGAGCCTTTATAGCCCTTATATTTCCCCTTCTATCTCAAGCTTCTTATTCCATTAGAGTCTGATAAACTTTTAGGAGCCTTTCCTTTAGTAGCCAAGGACAGAAGAGACTTAGACCAAGGTCTAGGGGTTTGAGCAATCCTTGTAGTGAGCTTTTCAAGTGGTGTAGCAGGAGACAACTAATCTTAGTCTTCTAGAAAGGTGAAATCATCTGGGGAAGCTGGGATTCATTGCTGGGAAGGAAGCTTCAAAGTCAATAGTTGCTGGGAGATTTTTGATGCAAAGCTGATGTTTAACATTTGGCAGAGTCGATGGCAGGCAGAAGGGAATGGTGGGGGCAGAGGGGTGACCAGCTAGAAAGGAAAGAGCAGGTGAGCCCAGGAAAGATGTAGCCCACTTATGAGCCAGTGGGCTGAGCATCAGGAAGGTGATGAAGTCAGCCCAATGTCCTGGAACTTGGATTATGGGTGCACCTGGCCCAGGAGCAAAACATTTGGCTCATAACCTGATAGCTTCAGGGTTATGTTTGAAGAAATCTTATTTTGGCTGGGGCAACTCAAAAACTCTACTTGGAAACACTAGATCTACCTCAAACTGAGGTGTTATGACCATACCCACATTCTGAACATTGTTTTCAACATCCTGAGCAATATTTCCTATTTGATTATTAACCATATTTAGATCATCAAAATCCATCAGTTCATTTTCCTGAATATCATCTGGTAGCAACTGTAAGGGGGTACCATTCTCCATGGGTATGAAAACCTGAACTTCTAGAGGAGCTGCCACTTCCATTATTGGGGCTAGATTTTCAGCTACCCCCTCTGAGTCACTGCTGGCAAGAATTACATCTTCCTTCATGGGAGTAGGTTGTTGTTGAGGTGCATACCCTAAGACCATTTGTACACACCCAACTATTATTCCTTATCCAACGACGACCCTTCTAGATCATACTGTTCAACCCTGAAATTTCTCTGAAACTTCTGAATCCTACATTGGAGGAATGCTTTGGGCATTTCTAAGGTTAACCAGAGTATACTACTTAGTACACTTCTAATTTCCTATCAATAAATATGAAATAAAAACATCCTACTAGGAGTTCTTTTACAATAGTTTGTGGTCCAAATGACGGTACCAGCCCCCCCCCTCGGTCGTCCTCCCGAGGGCGACTCTGGGGCTCCCCGTCCCGCCGCCGAGGCCCCCCGCCCATAGCCACTAGTGGCCGCCGACGCCTCCTCCTCCACCGGCGGCGGTGGCCCAGCCCCTCCTCCCTCTCTCTCCCTCCCTACTCTCCCTTTCCTCTCGTTCCTTGCCTCCTCTTCCCTTCCCTCACGTGTGCCATGCCTGATTCCGTCGAACCTCAGGTCCGCCACCGCCCCAACCTTCGCTGCCGCTTGGACCTCTGGCTCCACCTCATGCGTCGGTGCTTCGCCCGGCCCGCGCCGCTCCGGCACCGAGGCCGGGACGGGCCCGTGTTGCCTCCCCTTCGACGCGTCGTGCGCCTACGCTCGGTCGGTCGGGAGGCCCGGCGAGCTCCGGCTCCCCGGCCTCTACGGCCGCCCCCGGTGGTCCGGCGTGGCCACCGCCGGCGCCCCACGTCAATCCAGCCGCCCTCTTCACGGGGTCGCAGGTGCCCTTGCTCGAACCCTAGCTCTGTGTTGGGAGTGGGCCCGGTGGGGCCATCCTGCACCGGCACGGCTCCTTCGCGTTCGCCCGCGGTGCTCCTTCGTCGTCGGCGGGGTTCCTCGGGCCTCGTCGGGGCAGGGCAGGCTTCGGTGCCCCGGCGCCCCCCGGCGTCCTTCTTCCTGGCGACCTCCGACGCAGGGCAGGGCCGACCTCCCTTCCTGCCGGCTGGACGTGGCATCTCTCATCGCCATCCTCCCCGACCTCACCGCCTGGCGGCGCCCGATGTTGTTGTCGTCCTCCGCGGCGGCTGTGACGGCCACATCCCCGGACGTTTGGGTCGCAAGGTCGGGCCTCTCTGTGGCCCTCGGTCGCATAGCTGGGGATGGGCAGACACTGGCGAAAGCCATGCCGCATCCTCCGGCTTGACAACAGTGACACCCTCGGGCACCGTGTACCTTGGAGGTGTTGTGGTGGTGTCTCCCCACTCCGGTATGATACTGGGTGGTGATGGTGGTGCCGTGGTGGTGAGGTTGTCGGCGGTTTGGATTTTACCGGTGTTGCCGAGTAGATCTCTAGGGTGGACTTGGGTCGGTGCGCCCGTTCTCTTTGGTCGTTGTGCTCTCACGGTCGTTCCTGTTTCACGCGTGTCGTTGCTCCGTCGTCGTCGGGCTTGGTGGTGGCGTCGGCGGTCGTGTCTTCGTGACTTGTCGACAACATGTGGCTCCATGCGTTCACCTGTCGTCGTCTTCGCAGGTGGGATGGGTGGATGGGTCCCATCCTCCCCTTTGTGCCTCAGGCTGTCAGCACCTCACGTTACCTCGGTTGCTTCGGTCCCCTCCTTTCGTCGTCTTCGAGTGTTGCTGGATGCGTTGGTCGTGGGGAGTGGGGATGTGGGCGAGCTCCTTCCCCCTCCTGGTAGTGGTGGTTGCTCTTGGCCACCTTCCTGCAGAAGCTTTCCATCGTCACCACCAAGAGTTGCTTGCTGCCTTCCCATCGATTGACTGCTTCTTTGCTCTAGCGGAGGGCTGCGTGAGGTTGGCTCCGGAGGTCTGCGAAAGCTTGGTCTGCTCTCTTCGGACCGACAACGGGTGCGTTCTCCGGAACGTACCTACCTCGTTGGAGGCATTGTCTCGGCCTCCGTCCATTTGTCTTGCCAGGTGTAAACTTGGTCTGCTTCGGCGTGGGCAGACAGATGATGGCGGCGTCGACGTCGTTCCCCTCCTTGGAGGCATCATCTTGCATGTCCTCCATGCTCTTCTCCCATTGGTGCTTAGGTGTGAGTCGGTCGGTGATGTGCTTGCGCTCTTGATGTTCTCCTTTCGTGCAGGTTTAGGCGTTGCCAGTAGTTCTGTGTTTTCTTCTGTTGGTGTTGCTCTGATCGTGTTGGTCGTCGTGCCTCTCTTGTTGTGCTTCCTCGTATTGCCGCGCCTTAGGGGTTCTCCTGAGGTTGCTTATCTGTAACTCTCTCCTTCTTAATGAAAAACGTGTTTTGCACGTCTTAAAAAATAAAAAATAGTAAAAACATCCTTGTGTACTTTGGCTACCGGAAATGTGAGAATTTTTAGTCTCTCCACAAAATCTGATGAGTGACTGGGCTAAGGGTGAGCACTTCAAACTTGTTTCACGAAAGATTTAACAAAATTACTAATTTAATGTACTGGTTGATTTTTGAGATCTTTTTTTAATTCAAAAACGCATGACATGAGTACTCTCTCTGCTACTGCTAGTCTTATAGGATCCCAGTAGGATCCAGGCAGTGCAATGATAGTATAAACAGGGTTCCTATATACTGGCCACTGTCTGAAAAATAATATTTTCCAACAAATAAAATTCTTTGCATCCATTGTTCAACCGTTCTAGATCACATCTTCATGCTCTGAATTTTCCAGGTCCAAACCATGTGATCTGGAGAGGTCCTTGAATTATTCCGGTTCCGCCAACACACGGTCCGAGTTCCGACCAACCATCTTGCTTGATTGCATTGACCAGCCACATCTATATAAGTAACCCTTGATGGCTCACTATCCAGAACACACAAATCACACAGCAAGCTCTCCCATCGACCAGTGAGCTAGCAGCCTTCACTGACCAGTGACAACTTAGCTTGTGAGCACCATGGTTGCCTGCAGCGTCACGGAGGAGTGCCCGCTGGCCGTGTCGGCCGAGCTGCTGTGGAAGGTTTTCCTCTCCGGCGACACGTCCATCGTGACCAAGGCCTGCGTCGGCATGATCGACGCCGTCGAGGTCGAGGGCGACGGCAGCCCCGGGACCGTCACCACCATGAAGCTCAACCCAGGTATAATTAAGTGCCAAGGCGCATTTTCGCCGCGACGACGACAACGACGACGTGCCGTCGATCGATCATATCGACTCACCTGGATTTTACTTTTTGTTTACAGCCGTGGGTGACGCGAAGGTGTTGAAGACCCGTCTGCTGGTGCGCGACGCGGCGGCGCGCGTGGTGAGGTCGGAGCTGGTGGTGGAGGGCGGCGAGGTGGCGGCGAAGCTCAAGTCGCAGGTGTCGGAGGTGAAGGTGGTGCCGGCCGGCGAGGGCGCCTGCGTGTTCAAGGTCACGGTGGAGTACGAGCGCCTGGACGGCACGCCGCTGCCGGCGGAGGAGGAGGCCAAGCTCGTCCAGGGCTACCTCGGCCTCATCAAGAAGGTGGAGGGGTACATCGTCGCGCACCCCGGCGAGTTCGCCTGAGCGGCGGAGAGCCCTCTCGGTCAACAGCGGGGCGGCGCCGCACGGGGAGAAACTTTATTGTGCTATTTTGTTTATATGTTTAGTTTCGAATAATGAGAGGAATTGGTGATCCTCCTCTGCTTGGTCTCGGTTGGTTGTGCTTGTGGTTGTGAGGGGGACAGAAGTTTCGATTCTGTGAGAACTGAGTGTACTATGTTTTACCGTTCCATTGTGATTTGGAAAAATGAGAGGAAGTAAGGCATCAATTCCTCTCAAACTTGTGCTTACAAAAATGGAGTATGCCTCAAACTTGCGCAGATATTACCATCAATTCAATAGGAAATCAAAGGCATCAACATTACAGTGTAATCAGCAGGATTCCTAACCTGAACTAAACAAATTGTCGTACAAATTAAATCCAGCTGATGAGTTTGTCTGAAGTCTGAACCTGCAGTCAGCTTAACGTCGTGGAACTCTCAGGTTTGAATTTTCCGAGTCCAAAGTCCAAACCATGTGATCTCCCCCACAGCCCGGAATTCGACATCAACCAGCACGCAGTCCAATCTCCCATACCCCCGTTGTTGTGTATATTTGCTTGTCCGTAAATCCACAGCAAGTTTTTTTTTAACTCTGCGTGAGTTCAAATTACAGTTATTCGTCTTAATCATATTATACCGGCCCGTGCAAAGTCTTGTTGCTTGTGCCAAGCCCAACCATATTATATCGGAAAAAGTCCATTCCACAACCCTCATCTATAGGTGCAGTTTGAGTTTCAACCTCCAACCGCAAAACCAGTTATTCCGGGTCCCTGAACAGTTTAAACCGTCTGTTTTACACCCCTCAGTGGTTTGCTATGTTGTTTTGGCCTACGTGGCGCCACATCAACTTCGCCTACGTGGAGGTGGGTCTGAGTCGGCCACCCACTGACGAGTGGGACCCACTCTCCACCCCAATTGCGCCCTGGTCAACCCGTCCTCCCTCCCCCCACCGCCGACGACCCGTGGGAGGCGCGCGGCCCCTCTCCTTTCTCTTTTCCGTCGGCGCTGCTTTCCTTTCCCACCGGCGCTACCTGCCTCTCCTGCTCCTTGTGCCAAGCCGGATAAGGCTATTCGCACCATCGCCGACCACCGCGCCGACCAACAGAGAGGAGGGTGCGCCCAATTGATGACACGTGTGTCCTCCGCGGAAAACAGAGGTCGGGGGAGAAGGCCAGCGATTCGATCACGCGCGTACCTCTGGTCGAGCCCTTCTCGACGTTGGGCGGTGCGGCGTCCCCCGCCACCATCATGGCGCCGCCGCCGGGTGCCGACGCGACCTTCACCTTTTCCTCAGTTGCGGCCATTGGAGCGGCTTCGCGACCTGGCTGTGCCCGTACCCTCCTCATACTCCTATAAAGTCACGATCTGACATGCAGCACCGGGCACCAGGCCCTCCACCTCATCTCCACCACCACCGCCGGCTCCTCGTCGACCGGGGGTTAGGGATCCGGACGGCCGTGCGCGGACCTCGAGATGGGTGGGGGTGGGGGATGGATCGGGCCTAGGCGACGATGTGGGGGTGAGGAGCGGAGAGCGAGCAGGGGAGTGGGTCAGCAAGCGCCTCATCCATGGCTGCCCGAGCAAACAAGAGAGAAAGAGAGAAGGGGAGGTGCCCGCCGGAGCTCACCGCGCCGCCGTCCCTACGCGGACACGAAGATTTGTCCTCGGTCCCAACGCACCGGCCGAGGAAGCGGGGAGGGGCGCCACCCTCCCTCGCGGTCATAGGATGTCGCGTCCTCGCCTTGCGCCTCGGCCACCGGTGGGAGTCCAAACTAGGGTGCGGCGCGGCCAGGGCCACCGACGGCAAGCGCGGCCTGGCGGCTGGTTGGAGGAGAGAGCAGGGGAGGCCGCAACAGTGAAGAGGAGGGTCATGTGGCGCCAGCCTGCTCGTCGTCACACTCCTCCGCGGTGAGGAGCGGCAGCTAGACGCAGGCGGAGGGGAAGCGGCATCCACGAGAGAGAAAGCAGGTGCGGCCTCCGCCGTGGATGCTTATGTGGTGCCGATTCCACGTAGCAGGCCAAAACAGCTCAGTAAACCGCTAAGGGGTATAAAACGGACGGTTTAAACTGTTCAAGGACCCGGAGTAACTAGTTTTGCGTGTTTGGGGGTTGAAACTCAAACAGCGTTTATAGATGAGGGTTGTGGAACAGACTTTTTCCTATTATACTCCCTGCTCGGGTGGGGTTAAAGTGGGCCGGGCTGGGTTGCCGAAGTAGGGCGCCACAGCCCAGTATGCCCTTGGGGGGGTGTCTCTAGGCCATGATCCTGTGCAAAATCAGGGCCGACTACGTGCGTGAAGCTAGGTGTATTATTTCCGTATTTCCCTTTAAACAGGAAGCTAATAACATAACATCTTCATTAAGTCCCACATCGAGGATCTTAGCAGAGGTACGCCGCCTCATAAGGGGTCCGAGCTAGACATCCGACGTGCCTAGGCACAACCATCGTGTGCGGCATGCACACGTCAGAAAAGCATCGAAATTAAGGGTATAACCCGAATAAGTCGCCCGTGCCGCCGGATGGACACCGTTCCATACGGTGCTTGCGCATGACACATGTGCCTCCGTCATCGGTACTGGCAACCTGTTTCATTTTTGCTCTTTCAGCTTTTGAAATTATATCAAGCGGAGCTAGCACACTGACATGTGCAAACTGTCTTACGGCGTATGAATGCGCGTAATGTTGAGTTTGAAGTCGTCCATGTGGCTTGTCAGTGCGGTCCCGTTGCCAGAACCGTCTTATGGCGCATGACATGTGCGCAATGTTGAGTTTGAAGTCGCCCATGGATTTCAGTTTTTGAAATTATATCAAGCGGCGCTAGCGCACTGACATGTGCAAACTGTCTTATAGAGCATGACATGTGCGCAATGTTGAGTTTAAGTCGCCCATGTGGCTTGTCAGTGCGCTTCCGTCGCCAGAACCATCTCATGGCGCATGACATGTGCGCAATGTTGAGTTTGAAGTCACCCATGGATTCTACTGCTTCCGGTCGTTTCCAACTCCACCAAGCATACTAGCACATGATGGGACCCGCATTATCACTCCACAGACTTATCAACTCGTTCTTTCCCGTCTCCACCGGCTTATAAACTCGTTCATTCCCGTCTCTTTCTCATCCCTTTCTTCTTCCCCAAATCAGATCGCAGACATTCCGCGCGCTAGAGGATGGAAGGACCTTGCGAGCTCATTTAGGTCGGATCCCAGACGGCGGAGGGCCCCGGCGATCTCCTCTGGGGGCGAGCCCGCAACCGGCAGCGAAAGACCGGTGCCGCTTGGAGCACCTCCGAGGCTTGATCCCGACAACGGGCCCAGACGTTTCTCCAGATCGGATTCCAGCGGCATGAGGGCGTGGCGGTGAGCTCCATCGGCGGATTCTAGCGGCGCTCAGTGGCGGATGCAGGATGGAGGACAAGCGGGGGCTGAAACAATGGAGATGTTGATTTTCACGAAGATTTAATGGTGATTTGAGGCTTTTGCTACAGTGATTAGTGAAGAAACCAGGGTCGATAGGGGGGCTGGAGCCCCCCAGACCCACCGGTAGTTTCGCCACTAGCGGCGCTGGCCGCAGCATTGGAGCCCCGGCGGTGTCAGCTATTTTTTTCATTTTCTTTTTTCATTTTTTTCAATTATCTCACTACTTTGCCCTTAATTTTTTTTCTTGATTTTATTTATTTTTCAAAAAACATTTGTTCCTTATTTTATTATTAGTCAAAAAAATTGTATAATTGTTTCACAAGTTTGTTTTCTTCAAAAAATTCTTTTCAGGATATCCTTATTTTTGTGCTTAAAAAACATTTTGTCCTGATCTTTTGTGAAGTTTATTTGAAAAGTTTTCTTCAATACCATTTTCTGATTTTTAAAAACCTTTTGTTTCTTAGTTTTGCCGTTCAAAATTTTCTTTATAACTTTTCTCAGTTTGTTTTCTTCAAAAATATATTTCTTTCCTTATTTTTGTGTTTAAAAACATTTTTGTCGTGAATGTTTGTTTGAAATGTTTTATTTAAAAAATTTCATGATGTTTCCAAAAAAAATTCATGATTTTGTTCAAAAACTTTTTTTTCATGATTTTGTTCAAACACTTTTCTTCAGAATTAGTGTCTCAATTATTATTTTTTTCTGTTTTCTTTTTCTAGATTTTTGTTCGGTAAATTTATACAAAAATTTTACTCACCAAAAGCTTGCTCCATAAATTTTTTTTGTGATTCCAATTTGTTTTTGGCCATGTGATCAATATAAGGGACCACAGGCAACAACTGCCGTGTGGAATCCAGGAAGGGAATAGACGGGGAAGGCAAATGCCAGAAACAGAATAAATGTCTGGTCGGAGATCGACAGTGCGCGGGCTCTGAGCGGGCGTAAGTAAACTCGCCTAACAAACACCTCCGTGAGGGCAACTTTAGCGTTTATTTCGTTAGAATTTGCTATAGAGGACACATCAGCCACTAGTACCAGAGCTCAATATTGCTCGAGTGTATAATCTCATAGTTCTGGCTAAGCTTGGCCCCACAAGTTATAAAATATTAATAGATAGACTTTGTGATAGACTTGTACACCAGGTTGCATTAACTTGTCTCACAAAACTGATTTGTTTTGTCCTCGCACCGGGTGCTCAGCCAAACCACAATTGCTCTCAAATTCCAAGCTAGCACCCTTGCTCTAATGTATTGCACCTCTCCTACTCTTTTCTCTCTCTTCTTGGCACTAGCTTAGCACGCACACTAGAGCTTCCCTGAGTGTCTGTCGCCACCGCTTTATGATCAAGCGGTGGTAGCGCATGCTTCCGTCGCTAGAATTGTCTTAGGGCTCATGCGCCTAACAAACATGTTAGTCGTGAATCTCTATCATCGCCACTTGAGCCCTGGCTTGGCCATATAGTGGTGGTGGTTACTTGGTGTTGTTACTTGCATGCAGCGGCAGTTGAGGTGCACTTGGTCCATATTGGCAGGAAGGCGTAGAGGGCCTATGGGTGCTGGAGGCTTTTAGTTGGTGCACATGGTGCAGTGGTGCCTCCGATAACGGCTGGTCAAAGGTGTTGCTCTCTTAGCAGCTTCAGATATCTGAGTATTCGGCAGAGGAGTGCGAGGCGGTGGAAGAGGCGAGGCCCCCACGCAAAGTGACCAAGATTAGTGGTATTCATCGGCGCTGCGACGAGAGTTCTATGCTAAAGCTTCCCTAAGACAGGAGGATCAACACTCGTGTGTGTTCGGCTTGAGGGAGATGGTCTCATGGTGGAGGAGTTCGAGATGTTGCCCTTGCTTGCAGCGGGTTGTGACTTTCGACGTGGCACAATGTTGGCGACGACGGCGCAGTTCACGGGTGGCTTCTTTGGCTCCTCTCCCGGTTTGTGGTGGTGTAGCGTCATGTTGTGTGCGTTGTTAGCGTGTGTTGTAACAATGCTTCTTCTTTTTATATGATGTGGCAGTGCTCCTGACTTTTATTAAAAAAAGAGTCTATCGTCGCCGCCGCCTCCTCCGACCCCATTTCTTCTTGTCTCGACTAGTTTTTGAAATTATGATCGAGCGGTGCTTGCCAACACATGCGCTTCCGTCGCTAGTACCGGCCACCTGTTTCATTTTTTCTGAGGACCAGAGCGTCCGAGTGAGGACCGGTGGATGGTTGTCCCTCAGTGTGATGAGTGATTGACAACGTGGTGTGGACTGACTCTTAGCCGAGTATCGTAGGTGCAGGGTGCGGTTGATTGCATTGGTGTAGGTGGAGAGCGGGCGCGAAAGGTGTTGCCTTGCGGGGCCTCCGAGAAGTGGAGAAACAAGTAGGCTCGACATCCAGCCAAATGGAGTTACTTAAAGGTTGGTGGGCGCCGAACTAATGAATGGCTAAAATTAGTAGCGCAGGTCTCCAATTTCAATTTAACTTCAAGAAGAGATACTTTTGTATGGCACTTAAGTACTTAACCAAGAGCGGACAATTCACCACTCGCTCTATGTATCTTCAACTAATGAACCAAATATACCCATCATCATAAATTGATTTGAAAACTTAAAATTCTCCTAAATTTTTCTTTCCTTTAGTACTTAAAAAAAGGGGTCATTCTAACAAAGATATTTTTGTGAGGAAAAACGGAAGGGCAGTCAAAAGTATAGCTATTGCAATTCTAATGAAACATTTAAACACTTATTTTTTGAATGCCAACATGCAAAAGTAATCCGGAGGATTGTCCAAGCTGCCACTGGTTTAACCCCACCTAGATCAGTAACCCACATGCTAGGGAATTGGCTTCAAAATTTTAATACTCACAAGGTCATTACTATTCTAACGGGCAGCGACTATGTGTTGGGCAATATGGCGTTGCCGAAATGATATTATCTTTGATAACATTAAACACTCATCCTTTATACAGGCTATTTCCAGGGGAACCTATCGGCTGCGAATTTGGTCAATACTGCAGCATAATGAGACGACAAAGGAGCTATTCATGAAGACAAGCACTTCTTTAGAGATGGTAGCCTTACCTGTTTGGGAATCATCGATGGAAATATAATAATAGATTTGTCAAACTTAATTTACTTTTTGATTCTCCTTTTTATCCAGTGATTGAAAGTTGAGAGGATGTAGTAATTAAAGGTTGTGGACGTTAACGGTAGAGGCTGATAATTCCATTATCTTTTTTTTTTGAGTAAATGAAAATTTTCCATTATCTAAAAAGCGGAGTTGCTTGCTCGTTGCCCTGCTCGGAGTTGCAGTGGACCGGGCTGGGTTGCCGAAATAGCGCGCCTCGGCCCAGTATGCCCTGCATTATTGCTGAATATGAAAACTGAGATCTAGATAATATATCGATTATTTGACTATGAAAATGACTTCAAATGGAGAAACTTTGAACTACAAAGTAGTAGATCTCGTCGAAAGCTACAATTTTCATATAAAATTTACCTCCATCCGAGTTCAAACAAAAAAATACAAAATTTTGAAAACAGACTGGACCCCTACCGCCGTGGCCCACGGCGGCAGGAGGTGCTACAGTACCGCGCGCCTCCTACCGCCGTGGGGCACGGCGTTAGGTCCCTACGGCGACAGATGTATAGTTTTGCAAATTTTTTTGCAGACCATATATTTTTGCAAAAAAGAGGAAAGAAAAATGTAAAAAAAGAAAAAATTCCTTGATGCTGATCATCCATCATGGGGCAAGATCTGTGCCATCCTTCTCAGAATCTGTGTATGACGACGTGTATCTTTTCTGTATTTCTCTTTAAACAGGAAAAGGCTAATAAACATCTTTTTTTCTTAGTCCCAGATCGGGAGTCTTAGCAGAGGAACGCTGCCTCATAGTCTAATCCGGACACGGACGTGCCTCCCAGGCGCACCCTCCCAGCGCATGGCGTGAGACGTGCTAGCTGTGTGTGTGTGCGGCATGCACACCCGAGCATCCAAATAAACTCGAGGAATTCGAAATCCGTCGCCGGCACCGGCTTGACGGTCCCCGTCTTATCTACTGTCAGCTAGGTGCTAGCGCATGACACGTGCGCCTAGCAAACACTAAAACTTTTCTTCCTCTCTTTTGACTTGCGATATGTCAAGAGCAACGAGCTCCATTTCGGTAGTTTATGAAGTCTGAAATTATGATCAAGCGAAAGGACCAGCACATTTGATGTGGTGATGACCAGGGTTCATCTTACCGTTGGTAACCGGCCCAGTTACCGCGGTAACCGGCCTTACCGGTCTGGATCGGTAGCAAAAAAAAAAAGCTCGGTTACCGCTCTCTAACCGAACCTAGCAAATCCTAGAAAACCGCTCTTTTCGGTTTACCGGTCGGTTTCACCGGTTTACGGGACCGGTTTTGCCGGTTTGGAAAACTGCTACTGTGGCGGTGAGGTGAACCCTGGCGATGACAGTGTGTATCATTGGGCTAATTTCTGAAGATCTCAAAGGTTCAGACAACCAATGTATACAGGTGGTTCAGATAACCACTTTGGTAACTTGATTGATCAAGCAGCGAACTCATTTTTGGTGGATTCTGAATATGCTCGTATCATTCCATATCCGGACCAAAGAATTTCTTTATATCATCGGTGAAAGAAATAAAAAGTCTGAAATGTGACACTGAATCACTGGTGACTGGCAGCGATGGCAAAACTTGTGCCCACTGTCTCTGAATTTCCACACCGAAAGAGCCTTTGGCCACAACAATCTGCAACAAGAATTTGCAGGCATGTTTCCCCAACAATCTGCTGTACTGAAAAGTATGAACCTAAAACACCTAGAATTGTTAGCAAGACAAACAACGTGACCACTGAACAAGTCTGCAATCTTGATACAATAGCAGCAGCTCTCGTCGGCTACTGAAGAATCACAACCCACCATCACATCTAATTTCTAGCAAGTAACAGCGCCCCATGAAGCAAGCACACCTTCATGCGAGCCTTTTTCCAGACACAAGTTCAGACATCGAACACTCACTACACACTATTACTACTAATACTGATATTATCTCCCCTACGGGAAGCTGAATCCGCCGCCGCCAATGCGCTCCTTGGCTCCGGCAGGCGGGTTGATGTATACCCAGAGCAGCGAGATGGTCATGGAGATGAGCCCGGACCAGACGAAGACGATGGTCGGCACGCGGCCGCGCCGCCCCAGGAGCCCCTTGGCGAACGGGTAGAGGTGGCACAGCACCCAGAAGCTGAAGAAGGCGCCGCCCAGCAGCTTGCTCCACTGCGGGAACTCGCTGTACAGCGTGCGCGCCGACGCCACGGCCACGGCCACCGCGTTCACCATCATGATCGTCACGGGCGGCACCATCAGGAAGCTCCACCGCACCTCGTACAGCTCCGCAAAGGAGTCCTCCTCGCCGTCGTCGCCGGTGCCGGGCTTAGATGTCAGCGTGAAGGAGATGTCGACGCCGGCGATCACCTTGAGGAGGCCCTGCAGCACGGCCGCCGGGTGCGCACTTGTCCCCCCGATCACCCAGAACTGCTCGTTGCGCCACCACTCGTGCAGCGTGATCCCGGACCACTTGATCTCCAGCAGCGCCAGCAGGCAGAGCGTCATGGTGATGATGAGCAGGAGCACGAGGAAGGTGACGTTGAGGGACTGCACGATGAACTTGCCGGAGAAGAGGGAGACGGCCGGGAGCACGCAGTAGACGAGGAGGAAGATGGAGGTGAACGGGTACATGCCGACGTTGAAGTAGGCGACGCGCTGGAGGAGCTTCATCCTTGGGGACGCGAACAGGGCGTTGTTGCGGGAGAAGAAGATCTCCACGGACCCCGTCGCCCACCGGAGCACCTGGTGGAGTCGGTCGGTGAGGTTGATGGGCGCCGTGCCGCGGAACGCGTCCCGCCGCGTCACACAGTACACGGAACGCCACCCGCGGTTGTGCATCCGGTACCCTGTCACCACGTCCTCGGTCACGGAGCCGTATATCCAGCCGATGCGCCGCCCCCACTCTGTTTTGTCCTCGTAGAAGCAGGAGATGACGCTGATGGCCTCGGCGACGGTGGCGGCGTCCAGTGGCTCGCGGGGCACAGCCAGAGCACCGGCAGGGCGGCCCTGGTGCGCGCCGGGAGTGTCCTGCAGGAGCCGGCCCTGGTACTCTGCCACGGGGATCGACGCCACGAAAGTCGCCGAGCTGCCGAACCGCCGTGGAAGCAGGGCTGAGGACTCGATGTCATCAAGCTGGTTGAAGCCGTCGTCCTCAATCGGCGGCAGCATCATCTCCTTGTCGTTGTCGCTCTCCCTGTCGGTCTTCTTCCCCATGGTGGGCTTCCTCAGGAACAGCTTGATCTTCTTCCTCCCGAGCCAACCGTGGTGCTCGGTGGCACGGGGCGGACTGAACCCGTACAGCGCGGTGCGGCGGAAGACGCAGCCGGTGCCGACGTACATGGGCCCCTGCAGCCCGTCCATGGCGCGCATGGCGACGTCGAAAAAGACGAGGTTGTGATTGGCGTACCGGTCGTTGGGGTCGATGCCCTCGAAGCGCTGCGGGAACTGGACGTAGCAGACGCGGTCGCCGCCGCGGTCCAGCATGAAGCACATTCCCTCCCGGAGCGCCGCCGAGTTGTGCACGTAGTGGTCGCAGTCGAGGTTGAGGATGAAGGGCCCGTTGGACATGATGGCACTCGTGCGCACCAGCGCGTTCATGGCGCCGGCTTTCTTGTTGTGATCATACCCCGGCCGCTTCTCGCGGGACACGTACACCAGCATCGGCAGCCGGATGTCCACGCCCGTCGTGTCGATCAGCCCGACGGACTCCGCCGGCTCCCCGCCCAGCACTGGCTCTGACGTCGGAGGTGCAAGCATTGCCTGCAATTTCAGGGGAAGCGTCAGAGTTCCGAATCAACAAGCTGAAGAATTGACACATGCACCAAATCGAATCAATTAGTTAAGCAAGCAAGCAATCAGTCACCTGAATGATGCCGGCATGGTCACCGCGGGAGTGGTCTGGTGCGGCGGCGAGCCAAGTGCCAGGCCAGTGCGAGCCATCGGACATCCATGTCGCCTTCACGATCGCCGCTGCCTCGGGCAACGCTCCAGGAAGGGCGCCGGCCGCCATGGCCTCCTCTTGCTGCCTTCTCCTGGCGCGCAGCTCCTCGCCGGCGTTGTACGCGTCAGAACGCCGCCGGATGGCCTCCGGCAGCGAGTTCACCCGCACCTTGAACTCATCGTACTCCCGCTTCACCTTCCGACGCTCCCTGACGAAGTCGACGCGCACCTTGTTCTTCAGAAAGTCCCTCTTCTGGCCGAAGTACGCCTCAGGGCTGCGCGGCTCGACGCCGTGCTTGCGGCAGAACGGCACCCAGGTCCGCGCGAAGCTGGCGGTCTCAGCAAGCGCCTCGAAGGTGAGCAGCGCGCCGCCGTCGTCGGAGAGGTAGCAGGCGAGCTTCTCGACGGGGTAGTCGGCGGCGAGGATGGAGAGGATGGTGTTGGCGGTGACGAGCGGCGGCTCCTTCTCCGGGTCAGCGGTGGAGACGAAGACGTCGATGCCGGGCAGGTCGGATCGGCCCTTGGGGTTGCGCGCCGTGGGGAGCTCGAAGCGCTCGGCGAGGACGTCCAGGTCGGCGGCGCGGTGGACGGGGCAGAGCTTGGGGAGGCTGTCGAGGAGCCAGGAGAAGGCGAACCACACCTCGCACGTCACCGACATCGCCCACAGCCACACCGCCTCCGGGTTCGGGTGCCGGATGCGCCATGTCAGGAAGAACCCCAGTGCCACCAGGCGGATGGCGATGAGCAGCCTGTCAAATTACCGGGGCAGAGGAAGATTTACCATGAGGAAAAATTACTGGGCGGATGAAGATTTACCGCGAGAAAAAAATTAAAGGAGCAGAGGAAAAAATTGCTGATTTTTTTTACCTGTACGGGCTGAGGATGGCCTGCGAGACGCTGGTCTTCCTGGTGAGCGGGCGGCGGCAGCGGGAGCCGAAGTTGGGGGGCTCCTCGAAGCCGGCGAAGCCCGTGGCGCCGCCGCCGTGGCCGCCGTCCTTGGGCCAGAGCGCGTTGCCGTATCCGTAGGTTCCCTTGGTCTCGAAGAGCCAGCGGGCATGGTCGAACTCGGCGGGCTTGCCGCCGCCGCCGCCGACGCCAGCGGCACAGCCAGCGTTGCCGCTGGGGAACTTCATGGAGTGCACGAGGGAGAAGCGCTTGGCCATGGACGTGAGCGGCAGCTGGTCCCGCTCCTCAGACGAGGAAACGGCCTCGTCATCGTCCTCGCCGTCGTCGTCGTCGTCGGTGTCGCTCCCCGCGGAGTAGGGCTCCTTGCAGCCGGGGCAGTTGCCGGCGGCGTTGACGCAGTCCACGTAGCACTCCCGGCAGATCATGAACCCGCAGTCGCAGGGACCGCCGCCGGCGCCGGAAATGAGGAACGCCGGCATGTCGCAGCCGCGCATCTTGCACGACATGTTCGCGGACGCCGCCGCCGCCGACGCGCCGGTGCCGGAGGAGGTGTTGAGCACGTGGCCGCGCGTGGCCTGGTTGAGACCGCCGGTGAAGATGGTTCCCGAGATGAAGCTCCTCTGCGCGCGCACCTCCTCCTCCGCTCCGGCGGCGCCCTCCTCCTCCGCAGAGGCCGCCGGCGCGCCGCCGACGGAGTCCGCGGACGCCGCCACCGCCCGCTCCGGCGTGGGCGGGATGTGCACGGTGTAGTGCACGAACTCGGCGCTCTCGTCCACCGCGCCGCCGCCGTCCCGCGACGCGTACCGGCTCCCCACGCCGCCGCTCCGGCGCGCGGGCGAGAGCTGCAGCGTGGCGGACGTCGACGACGACCCCGCGCCACCGAGCGAGTGACGCGGCGCCGGGCTGGTGATCCCGATCCCGCCGGCGCCCCTCTTCACCACGGCATCACCGCCGCCGGGGCTCTCCGCCGCCTTGCTGCCCCTCGTCGGCGACACAGTCACCGTGACCTGTGACCCCCCCGGCAGCGACAGCCGCCGCGACATCTCTGCTCCTTCCCCGAATCAACTTCACCTCTCCCCACCAATCGAAACCACCAAATCGAATAGTACCGAACCAAACCAAATCAAACCAGCTCGATCCCCTCGAAGCTCAGCTGAGATCCGCCCAGAGACGGCCGGAATTTGCTGCACCCAGCTCTCGCTCTCCCATGAACCGAAGCTCGGAGAAGAAGAAGAGATTCCGCCGCCGACGGATCGGGCCAGGAATTATAGGGAGGAGGGGTGAGGAGCTCGTGGAGGGATCGATGAGTGAGCAATCGATTGGGCTCGCGCACCGAGGAGGAGGAGGATCTGGTGGGGCGCAGCGGCGTGGCAGCGCCTGTATTTATTCCGCCGGATTTTTTTTTCCTCCCCCGCTTTTTGAAACGCCGAGCAGAGGAAGAGAGCAGCCGGCCGCGGCCGCGGCCGCCGCCTCCCCCAACGGTCGAGTCAGGCGCTGACGTGGCCGCGCAACGGTCGGGGGCGCGGGAGAGGATCCGGCCGTTGGGTGGGGGATCGGACGGCCAACGTTTGGTTGGGGCGAGCGGGCGCAGGGGGAAGGAGGTAGCCGTTGCCCGTTTGGTAGGCGGTGGACCGGTGGTGGATGGACGCGGGAGGAGAGGGGGGACAAGGCCACAAGGGACTGCGCGTGTGTGGGGCCCACGCGTGGGGGCGCGGAGGCTGACGGGTGGGCCATTGGAAGGCGCCTTGGGTTCCTCCTGTCGAGGTTTGAGCTCGTGACGGAATGAGCTCTCTGTCTCACTCTGCTAAGCTGTCCCGACGGTGATTAACCGCAGGATTACAGAGAGCAAACAACAAGAAGAAAGAAGGGGTTTTCAGGGTACCTCGTACTACAACCATTCATTGGCTCTGGCTGCACATACTAGGGGAAAATATCAGGGGTCGACTGAGGCTGCCATGTGGGGCCAAGCTGACTCGTAGAGGCCCATATGCCATATCTTTCTTCTGTTGGCACTTCCTAAGGAATCCCTCCGTTCGAAAAAAAAGAATGATGTTTTTAAATAAGTATAAATAGCCCTTTTGCTTATAGATGGGGTGGAGCGGTTCGAACCGGCGGTTCATCGAACCGACCCTGAAAAACGACCCTAAGAGCAAGTTTAATAGATGCGCCGACCGCCGGCCGGGGAGGCATGCGGTGATGGTGGTGGACCCCACTATCTCGGCCAATAGCGATGCTTGAAGGGCCTCTCCGCCGGCTTGAGCCGGCGCGGAGCCAAACGCCGGCTCGCTTCTCTCTCTTCGTCCACGTAGGTTCTCGCCTTGCTCTCAACCGCTCATAATACTTGCTCTAATGGGCCCCAGGTTCAACTTGGTTCAGAAACCGGAGAACCAACGGGTCGATAGGTTCAACCCGGTGGCAGTTGCCCCCTCTTGCGCTCAACGGCAGCAGCTCCCGTCCTCACTCCTCAGACTTTAGTGGCGACGACTTCCTCTTCCTTCCCTCTTCCTTGGCACTCATCAGGTCCCTTCTTCCATCCTCGGCACCCATCATTCTATGCTCCAGGTGCAGGCGACAAAGCATGCGGCTGCAGCGGCTCCAGGCATGGGCGGCGGTCATCGGAGCACTGCATGGTTGCAGGCGGGCAGCTTGGGTACGAACCCACACAGGGAGGCATGGGCAGAGCAGCTAAGCTAGCGCTTCGATTTAATTTTGGGGAATAGCATAATCTTGTCGTGCTTAGACTGTCTCCAGCAACTGCCCTATCACGATCTGCATCTGCAAAATGCAGATCGGGCGAGCACTGTTTCAACTCCAGCAGGTGCTGCAACATGTGCTGCATTTTGCAGCGAGGCCACCGCTCAAGCGCATTCTCGGGGGAGGCTGCGCCTCGCCTCGCCTCCGTCCCCGGTGCGCAAGTGGCGGGCAGTGACGGCGGGCGAGCTGCGGACATCGGGTCCCCCGCTCCCGCACCCGCTCGAACCTCGGGTCCCGGAGATGCGGTCCGGTAAATTCCACGCGCGGCGGCACGCCCTCCTCCCGGCTCGGCTTCCTCGCGTCCGGGCGCACGCGGCGGAGCGAGGGGACCGGCGCGGCCTCCCGGAGGGAGAGAGCGAGGTCTTTGGCTTCGCGCCCTCCACCGGATCCCGGCGCGGGTCGCCGGGCTTGGCGCCCCTCCACCGGATCCCGGCGGCGGCGGCGGAGGCCCCGCGCCGGCCTCGCCCAAGGCTGCGGGGGAAAAGGAAAAGGAGGTCGCCGAGAGGGAGTGAGCATGTCACCATTCTTGGATCCACCGAGCACGAGCTCCGCCGTGCTCGATCCACCCCGTGGCCGCCTCCTCCTGCCGCCGGGAGCGGTGGCCTCCAGGGCGGCACAACCCTCGAAGGAGCGGGGCAGCCTCCTCCATCCCTCGAGAACGGCGGCCTCCAGGGAGCAGAGGCACATTAACCTCCTCGGCGCGACGCGACGGCGGCTGTCCTCTCGGCACGGCGGAATCCAGACGTGCGGGAGCCAACTGCCGGAGCGGGTTGCGCGAAGGGATGCGCATGGCCGCTGGAATGCTTCTCGTTTTGCGCCACTGTTTCCTTCTCTTTCCTTAGCTCAAACATGCTGTTTGAAGATGCAGATTCGCATCCTTGCTGGAGTCGGTCTTAGCTGTTGCTGCTAGCTTCTTGTTCGTGAGTGGAGGCAAAGGGTCAGAGAGCAGAGGAAGAACAACAGCTGGTTTGCATTAATTAATTAACAAATGGCTCGATTCACCAGAACCATTGGATATCCATTGGATCGAGTGGTGCCCCGTCTATCCTTAAATTGATCGATGGATAGTTCCAGGGTCGCTCCATGGAGCACCAACGCCCATCTTTACTTTTGCTTCCTTGTGATTCAACTGATTGTTCAACAATTTGTGATGTCATTCTTCCTTATAAAAAAGGAATTATTTCCTTTCTACATATAGGCACGGCCTCCATTAACCTTAACAATATTTTTTTTATCATGACTATATGTTCCTACATGCAGTGATAACATTCTAATGTGATAATAGGTTGGTTCTGCAAAGCCAAAATCATGGCATGGAAAATTAAAAATCAAGCCAACATGAGCAATTCCATATTACTATAGTGAATACTTTCAAATGTCCAAAGCCAGCAGACTATACTCAACGAGAGTAACAATACCTACTTTACTTTTTCTTTAAGAAAAAGAAAAGTTTTACACGGTTTGCATGTGCTCAACGCCAATCATTTGATCCTCGCGATTGGGGCATCATTGATCCCAGCCGTTGATACCACTAGCACTTTTTGTGTACCGTTAACCCGGGTCCCACCGACGACGGTGATTCTTAAGCCCGGTCCATTTGACTGACCAGCCGCTCGGGTGATGCATTGTGAAAGTCAACGCCTTTTGCTGATCGACCTGACCGTTATCTGCACGCCGTTGGAGCCTTTGCCGACTGTTAGATTCCGGCTACCGATCTAAAAAAAATCGAATCCGTTCAGGCGCCACCGTTTGAAACCCACTTCTCATTTACTTGGAAGTATTCGAGTGTCTACAACATTTAACACATCACTCCCTTCTTTTTTTACCCTATAAATTCCCCTAATAAAGCAAAAATCTACATGTAAGATGCACATGTAGCACCCCTCGTTTCATCGTCAGCACAAATCCATTTTTCTATAGTGAATAATGCCATGAAATATTTTGTGTATGCTTGAAAATGCAAGGTTTGTGTGTAGCACACACTTCAAACTTCAATATCTAGACTAGATTGTGACATTCACCCGCTTTTCCCTCCTCAACTAGGGCACTTGATCCTGTTTTTGTTAAGGCGTGTTTGGCACAACTCTGGATAAAAAAACCAACTCCGCTCAAAAAATTGTCAGCCAAACACAACCAGCTCCAGCAGCTCCACCGTGTATCTGCGCCAAAAAACGGTAGAGCAGGCCCCAATTCTATCGTTTCGTGGAGTATCTCAAGAGGTACTCCACCAAATCCAAGTTTCGTGGAGTTGAGGTAAATTACCCACCAATGTCACTCCTTACACAGAAAAACCGGTTCGCTCTTCTTTTTTCCCCACCGCTCGCACCTCCCTCCCCGTGCCGTGCCACGACCGCCCGTACCTCCCCTCCTCGCGCCGCCCGTGCGCGCCTCTCCCTCCCGGGCGAGGTCGTGCCCGGCCGGCCGGCGGCAAGGGTACCCCTCCTCTCCACGCGCCAGTACCGGCACTGCCCGAACCGCGACTTCACCTCATCGGCCTGCATGACGACGGCGCCAGCCGCGACGATGGAGCTTGCCTACAAGAACAGAGCAGGGGATTTGTAAGCCGGCACCGACAAGAAGGGCGTCGCCTCACGCCATGGCGACACGCCGTAGCAGAAGAACCGATCTCTGGCTCACCTAGTGTGACAGAACCGCCCAAAATAATTCCGTATTATCGCCTAAGCCTGTCCACATGGCCATTAAGCAATAATAAAGAACTATTCTGTCGCTTCTGCCGGGTAAAGCCCGGTAAATCACTTACAACAGGATTGAGATATGTGCTAAGCCCACACGAAGGCGGGACCAGAGTACAACATTACATTACATAAAAGTCCACAAGTTTAAATTATTACAAACCAGGTTTTTCGTACATAACAGTAAAGTGTTTCAGAGTATAAACAACGAAAAAAATAAAACTAGCGGAAGATATATATGGGAGGCCATCCATAAAGTATCACAAATTGTCCCCCCGCTCCCACTCAAGCTCCCAACCATCTGGAATAGAGCCAGGCCAGATGAGGTTACCTGAAAACCACAAATTAAGTAAGGCTGAGTATACTAATACTCAGCAAGACTTACTCAACAAAAATAAAGTAAGACTAGACATGCAAGGCTTTTTGGCTGTTGGGTTTGTTTTGCCAAAAGCGACTAAGAGTTGATCCTTATTTTCAGATTTTAGCTCCAACTCTAGTATGTTAACCATTCTAGGTGAGCACCTGCACTAAACAAGCATGTTGTGCAAACAATATTAAACAGGTAACAATATTAATCCAAAATGTTGCATAAATAAACATGGGGTAGCCGGTGGTCAAGACGACTCGGATAACGGCGAGTGACCGACGATCGATCGATTTATATCCTTGCAAGGTAAACCCAAGATACATGGAAGAAGGTAGACCAAGTGCGGTGTCTACCCCAACCGAGCGGTTCCCAACATCCCACGAGTTTGGGATCGGACGCTACAAACTCGGTACACGGTCATCCGGAGGGTCTAACCGGACCGGTCCCGACTCACACACTATACCACGGGTAGCTAGCCGGAGACGCATCCCAAGCGGGTAGCTAGAAAGATCCCGCCCCGGTTCGAAGGTACTAGGCTTATCGGTCCCATTCCCGACAAGCACTTGGTACGTTCAATAGCTTAAACCAAAGACAATGCTACTCGGTCAGACCGAATCCATTGCTCTTAGCACGTGAGCAAGTCATTTTAACCAACTTATGCTTCCAACATAAGTAACCTATATCTCGCGAGCAATGAGTCATTACTCGACTTGTACCGTGTCCTTAAAGCATGGCACTAGCGTCCTAACATACTAGTAAAAGAGCATAGGAGTCCTAAGGATCATGCATCTAGGTTTCAAAGCAACTCCTGAAACTTAAATGCACAAAGTAAACAATAAAGTGTTGAAAAGTAAAGGACATGATTTTAATTTAAAAAGTGGGTTAGAATGCTTCTGGTGCTTGCCTTCCTCTGACTGAACACTAACACTAGCCTTGGGCTCTTCTGGACTTTGGTCCAGGTCTTGCTGCACACTCAACTGGTTCACTCCCCGCTAGCTGCTCCCTCTTCCTCCTGGGTGAGCGTATACGTCCCGTCTGGTAAATCTACACGTATACATGCACATGCATTAGATTATGGTGAAGGTGGGAGAATTGCCACAAAACCAACTCTTGTTGGCCACATTCATCCAAACATTATTATTTTATCACATAAATTATTAGGGTGGTGTGATGATAAACAAAACACTACTATGATGGTGATTGTGAGCACATCTAAGCAAATTAAGTTACTTAACTTCACCAAACAGTAAGGGGGTGTGATTAAAAATTCAAAAACAGAACCAAAACATGTTTTCACAATTTAACACCTTAATTGTCCTTTCTTTATTTAATTACTTAAAACAAGCCATACAACAATAAATCCAAATTAAATCAAAAACACTTCAATAAAATCTAAGCTTCTGCACACATCATCATTTTTAAGCTCTCGAACCAAAATATAACTTAAGATCATTTATAAATTAATGTATACGAAAAAGACAAATTTCAGCATAGTAAATCACCATTAATTCATATAAAAAGATTTAATAAACTTTTTGATCTCAACTTTCTCCTACAAGTCATGTATGCCAAAAATAAGCTTCTGACCAAAGCATAAGTGCAAATTCAAATTATTTTTTAACCTTTGAATTGATACTCCTACACAAGATTAAATCCAAATCATCTATTAAACAATTTCCTAAAATCAAATCCACTCTACCAGAGGTACTACTCAACAAGGCAAAGCCCTAGGGTGCACATGTGGTTAAAGAAAAGTTTACTGAAGGGGCTATAAAAAGCATCAAACTTAATCTATCATAAAGATTACATAATTCATAACTGAAAATATACACATCAAAATCATGCAAACTTTGGTCACAGATCTAGATATGGCATAAAGAGCAACATATCCAAAATTCAAGTTCATAGCATGTGTATATTTTAAACTACACAAAAAACACACCAAACTGAGTTTGAATTTTTAATTCAAAATCTGCACAAAAAACCCTATACATGCTTTCTAGAAAAGGTAGGATTATTCACCAGGAACCCAACAAAATTGGATTTGCATTTTTATGATTTTTCTACGATTTCTAACGAATTTTTGAAGTTGCCGCTGAAACCCTAATGTACTTTTACACAGGAACCCTCATGAACTTTGCCTAAATCACAAATATGCCCTTACGTTGCATAAAACTCCCTGGAAAGAACGGAGAAGAAGCAATGTGGCCCCTGCCGGTGGAAGGAGCTCGCCGGCGGCGGTCGGTCGCCGGAGCTCGACGGTGAGCGGCCCTAGGGCCGATTTGTACCTTCACGAGCCGATTTGAGGTGGGGCACGGGCTTGATATGGAGTCGATGGGCGCCGGCGGCATGGCGGCCCTGGACCGCCCGTCGTGGTTGTCCGCGGCCGGCGCCGACGCGGCCCGCGCGGGCGAGCGGCCGGCGGTGGCGTGGTGGGGTTCGGGGAGCTACGGTGGAGCCTTGGACGAGGGAAGGTGGCACGCGGTGGTCGGAAGGGGGCGCGTGGTGGAGCGGCAAGGGCACGGTGGCGGTGCTGCGCAAGGCGGAGCGGCGGCGGGCGAAAAGGAAACAATGATGGCTTGGCTTCACATAAAAAGAGGACGACTTCTCGACAAGCACGAGGACGACCTGGATGACGCCGGGGCAGCGCCGGCCTAGCCTCGCGCATGCGCGCAGGCCCCGCGGCGTCCACGTGTGTGGGCGCGTGTTCCTGAACCCGGCGTGGTGCATGCCTGGGCGCGGTGTACAAGCAAAGGAGCGAGGTGGAGGGCCCACGGCGGTCTGCGGTCCACCACGAAGGCGTCGAGGTCAACCGTACACCGGGGCATCGCGAGGACGCCATGTGGCCGGAGCGGCCGAAGCGCGCGCACGATGCACGGGGCACGGCGACGGTGTCAGGTGCGTCAATTTCCATTCCACTTAAGCGTATTCGCAAATGCAAAACTCAAAAAAGTGACAACTAACTTCAAAATCTCCAAAACTAAAAGTTGTAGAGGAGCTATAGACCTACAACTTTCCCAAAGGGAGACATATGTTTTGATCAACAAATTTGTTGGAAAAACGTGACGAATTTGCGAAATTCTCGGCCCCGAGTTCTTGTTCACGGCGTGTTCAACTCGTTTTTTTGGCCAATTTGCACTCAAAATTGGAATGTCCACCAATTACGAAAAATGTGTTCCCGAAAATAACGAAGAACTTTCATATTGGCCGATTGCCCGATTTTGAACTTCTATAGTGAAATTTGGAGACCGCGCAAGAAAACTAAATCAACCTTTATGGAGCACTTAGGGTTTGACCACAATTTGGGATTTTGACCAAGGTCTTTTGTGCAAATGTGTGCCAAATCATGTCAAACATGTTTATGAGCCAATTTAAACATGATTAACACAACTAATTAAGTTAGTTATCTTTAATAAACACCTGTGGTGTTACAGCCTACCCCCTTAAAAGAAATCTCGTCCCGAGATTAGGAATTTAAAAGGCCAGCTTAGGGGAGGGTGTTCTCAAATAGAAATGTATACCTGTGAAGTTATGTTTTCCTTGTTTCACTTGGGGTATGGGTCGTTTGCCTTGATTTCCCTGCTTGGTTCTTGAGCCTCGACCGTGCCGATTTGGCTTGTTCTGCTCAGTTTTCGGGCACTTCCTGACAAAATGCCCAGGTTCTCTACAATTGTAGCAGAGACGAGGTGTGGGTGTATTGGACCTTGGGACCCACTGGTCTTTGATGGGCTGATCCACAACACTAGCTGGGTTGTTTGGCTTTTTCTCACGGGAGGGGAGGTCGGTGCAGGTAATTTCCCATCCATTTAAATCAATCTTTGGCAAATCTCGCTTGTGACTCTTACTCCTTCTTTCTTCCTCCCTAAGGTCCATAGGAAGTTGAGACGGTGGCATGAGTGAATCTAGGAATTGCTGATTCGAATCTGGGTTCTGTTGATTTTGAGCTTCATGATTCATCAATAGATTGAATAGATAGACTTGCTCCATAATAGATTCTGATATTGCTTGGGAGAGACTGTCGGATAGACTAGTTTGCGATAGCCCTTGATAGCGATTATGGATGACATTTTACACCAGTTGGCTTAACACCAAATTTTGGCCCTCCAAAATTTTCATGGCGTTGGAAAAGATATCCACCATCTCCTGTGTTGGTGGAAGAGATGGGGACAGCTCATCAGGTCGAAGATTGACCGGATCTCGTTTGGTGGATTCCATTTCCCTGAAAGTTCATGACGATCCGATTAGCTTCCCTAAGAGTACAAAACTCCGAGTATGGTAGTTATTGATAAACAAGCATATCAACAGGTTAGAAAGTTAGAGAAATCGATCAGAAGGTTTTATAGGGTTTGTTTTAAGAAAGGAGCCAATAGCCATGTTCTACAAAGGGTGGTCGGGTGATCAACGATCGATACTCTTCTCTTTCCCGATGGTCAACATGGTGCAGTAATGATGGCACGCTAGGCGTTAGAGATAGGACCAATAGATTAATGTAGCACTGGCCACTGTAGCGAAACATGGCAGTAATGGAGTGGCACAGATTTGATGGAGCATGAATATGTAGGTAGTCCAAAGATCGTTAGTATTCAGTCGTGGGTTTATGGGATTTTCTCTGGTGGAGATCGTCGTCTAGGTCATCCATAAGAATGCCGATTCTTTTCGTATCCATGGAGAACCTTCTTCAGCCTCCAGAGCAATTTTAGAAAAAGAAAATTATTTCCCGAGTTTAACCAACTCATAGAAGAAGGTGGATGGAGGGTTCTATCTTTATCTTATTCATGTCATACATGGGCCACCTATTTGGGGCAGATCTGACAGTTGTCATAGATGATAGCCATTGATATGTCGACAAGAAGGTGCACTACCATCTAGATGCCCTTGGCGACTTGGCAACGATTACAGTGAGGCGTAGGCAGTGATCAGTAGCTTCGAGAAGAGATGGTAGAGCGATGATGTTGCGTACTATCATCATGGCTTTGAAGAGGATGAGATAAATGACTCGAGAGAATTAACCGAGGTATTGGAGAAATAGAAAAGAGCTCGAGGTATCCTCAATTTAGAACCAGAATTGCTTTGAGAAGGCTGATCGAAGGATTTGCCAAACTTGTGTTTTCTTATATCCTGATTCCATTAATTTGAAAGAAACATGAAAAGGATCACAAATTACTGAGTACTTAGAAACTCCTCATATCTTGACTTTTGGAGAACCTTGATTGCTCATGAAAAATCTCTATTTATACACCTTCACCTTAACTCGGTTGAGTTGATATCGGGCGAACTTTTGTGATTAAGCGAAAGAAGACCGAGTTGAAAAGTTTTCATAAGGATCTCTATAATGAATGAGAATCTTAGCAATTGACCATACTAAGATTGCTAAAAGAAATATTTTTGGAGAGTAACAAGGGTTCGATGATGGATTAAGGGTTCTACCATCGTAGATCTGATGTTAGTTCATAAGAACAGTCAAGGATGGTAAAGTCATATAGAGCAGTTGCTAGGAGTTTCTTACAGATATTTAGTGTGAAAAATATGAAAAAACAAGCTAGTACAGGAATTTTGGACTAGCTTGCTCACATGTTACTTATTTTATGAGTATTAGCGGCATCCTTCATCCCACTAGTGGTGCAATGACTTTTAACTGGATATGTGGGGCACCAATGAGGCATGCTTGCAAAATCAATGCATATAGATGAGTTGTGCATCAATGGAATGGTGCACATAATGATGCTTATGATGAGGTGCATATAGTGTGATGTATATGCATATGAGCATATGATGCTTATGCATATGAACTTATGGTGCCTATGTAATGATGCATAATGAGTGATGCACATAATGCGTGCATGATGTAGTGCACACATGATCATGCACATGTTGATGAAATGCGTGATGCATATGCTCATGCAGTATGATGCTCATGACGCAAGGTCAGCATGACTTGCTTTACCCATGAAGTTAGTCAAGGTAGAGAGCACAAACGTAGAGTTGAGAAGCAATAGAGGCGGTGAGTCGCATTCTCACAAACCAAGATACCTAACGCGCTCCTGATGGTGTTGACGGTGAATTTCTGTCAACCTAGCTATGAGTTTACCTTTAATGTTGGTATTGATTTATTATTCTAACCACTGGAACTAACCCCCGTATATAACAAGTTCACTCTTGCATGTCTATTTTGGAGTTTATTGTTTACGCAGGAAATCTACGCTAAAGAGGAGACTTTCAGGATAAGTTCACCAAGCACTTTGGAAGAAGATCATGAAGCCCACCAAGAGTCAAGACACGAGATGAACATGACTCCAAATGACCCGAGGACCGAAGCATCAACGTGCAAGTCTTCGGGGACTCAACCGAAAAACGAAGTGAAGCTTGCATAGCAAGGATTCAAGCCATAACCGTGAAGGAAACGACGTCAAAGGCCCACATGCAAGTGCACACAAATAAGGAATCATGCAAGAAGCAACCAGGGAGGAAGATGGGCCCGAACCAGCCTAGAAAGGGCCTAGGCCGGCCGGCCTGTTTAGATCGGCCCAGGGGGTTTCTGGCCCGGTTCGGCGCCCCCTTTGCCCTAGGTGTTCGTCTATTTATTGCCTCTTCCTCCGCCCGTCACCACATCGAACAAATCATTCTACTGACGCCATTCTCCAGAAAACCACCGTCGCAAGATGAGGGAGCGAGTTGGATGAGCTCGTCGCAAGGATCAACACCGGCGGAGGGAAGGAAGCAAGAGGAGGACTCCAAGCCGCTGGCCTAGGGGTGTTCCCAAGCTTCATCGCCGCCATCTTCATCGACGACGTTCTCCGGAGTCTCCATCGCCCCTATGTGCTTCAGTCCGTGTAAGATGATGGGGTAATATCTCCGTTCGTCCCTAGGGTTAGATGGATGCATGATATGTAATCTATACATGAACCTTATGCCAAGCAATGCTTTATGGTCTCGTATGCTTTGTTTACATATGTTTGCGCAACATGTGGTCTTAGTAGGGTTTGTGGTAATTGTGGTGATTAGCTTAACCCTATGGATGCTTGGGCATAGATGCAGTTATACGTGAAAGTGTTTGATTACCTTGCGTAGTGACAGTACGATTTAGGGAAAAGGCTTAGCGGCCGCATAATCGCCATGAAGCTAGTGTAGGCAACTCCCTTTTCATGTAGTAGATGCATGTCATGTGATCCTAAACCCTAGGGAGGGAACGCTTATCTATCTTAACCTCTCTCTCTTGTGTCCATCCTTTACCATCTAGTTTAACCATAGATTTGTTTGATCAACTTAGGTCAGATTGTCTTTACCTTTAGATTAATACTCTTTCAAAGGTTTTCCCATCAACTAGATTAGTACTTGGTTAAGCGCTAGCAATCCCCTTGCTCCGCGGATTGACAAGAACCTTGGGGGTCACCCCGTGGTGAAAAAGGTGTAGGTCCGTATGCTTGCGGATCAAAGGTTGTTACGTGTTTCAACCGTCAACAAGCCCCTTTTTCTGGCGCCGTTGCCGGGGAGCAAGCCAGTTTGCTACGTTTAATCTTGTATTAGTTTTGTTGATTACTAACATCTAACCCTAGTTTTCTAGAAAAAACCCTTTTGTGTTTTTCTTTTTTATTTTTAGTGTCTAGATGGATTTGTTCACCTCGCCTTCGGAGGACGAAGAGATGTCGCTAAGGGGGCTAGCAATGCCGTCAATGGAAGATATTGAGATGCAAAAATCAGATTTGACGCTTGCTACAACCCACTATGAAGTGAAGCCTAGAATCATCAAGTTAGTGGCGACAAAACCATTTAGAGGATTGGAGGATGACAACCCATACGGACACATTAAGGAATTCACGATGATATGCAACACGGTGCAACAAGAAGGAGTTCCGGCCGCTTGGTTGAAGTGGAATCTTTTCCATTCTCTCTCAAAGATGAAGCGCGAAGATGGTACACACTTGCGTCCGTTGAAGCAAAAGGAAATTTGGATGAGCTAGTGAAGAAGTTTCATTTGAAGTTCTTTCCCATAAGCAAGGTCCAAGACTTAAGGAGGCAAGTGCTCACTTTCAAGCAAGGAGAGGATGAAGGAATTGATGAAGAATGGGACCGTTTTAATGAGCTACTTGAGCGAGGCCCAAACTTGGGATTTTCCGGTGACTTGATGTTGCATTCCTTTTATTTTTCACTAACCCCTAACTCGTCTCGTTTTGTAAGCATGTGTGCAGGCGGTGATATAATGGATAAAACAATTAGTGAAGCTGCACAAATCTTACAAAGGATAAGCAATGGACAAAGAACGTAACGAGATTGGCAAAGACGTTGTCGAGAGGAGCAAAACGACAAAAGCAAGCCCAAGGTGCTTGCTGAAATTTCTGAAAAAGATGAACCGGAGGTTAAGGAAGATGAACCGACCATACAAAAAATTGAAGATCCACTTCCCAAGGTAAGAGAAGTCATTTCGGATGTTAAAAATGTTGAAACTAACATGAATGTAGGCCGAAGTATGTTGAATGCTAGACCATTGGCGGAGTTCAATCAATCTGGTTGGATTCAAGTTGATTTTGCCCCACTAATCAACTACCGAAGGAAGGAGGAATGCCGACACGTTGCCAAACTAGTTGAAGATATATTTGATCAAGAGATGAGTGGAGAGTCGATCCAAAAGATATTTGAGGAAGAAAGAGAAGAAGGAGATGAAGGATGGATCGACTGGTTTGACAACTCAAGGAATTATGATGAAGAAAGAGAAGAGTACAACCGTGACGAGCCTAGTGACTCAAAGGATAAATGGGAGGAGATAGGACTCAAGCTAGAAGATGAATGGGAAGGAGTTGACATAGAGAAAGTACTCCAAGAAGGCCCCTCCCCACAAGGTGATAGCTTGTGTGCTACTAAAGCCTACACACTAGCAAATCAAGACATGGAAGCACTCAAGGATGAAGAAAAGAGTGAATCAACGATGAGTGATTTTGACAACATGTGGTACACGGGAGATAAAGAAAGTAACATACAAGACTTTGAAGATGAAGATTGGGATGACAATGAAGACTTCAAAGAAGAGACAAATGCAAATGTAGTTGATGGATTACACGCTCCACATGATGAGATGGAGGGGGTGCAAAAAGGTAACAAAGAGACACCTTCACTCGTTGAGATTGATTCGCCTTCAACACCGCTAGATGAACCAAATATCACTCTTGTTGAAAAATCTCTAAGGCCAAGGTACGCGCTAAAATCTCAGGTTATTATTGGTATTGATGTTGATAAATTCAAATACTCATGCTCAACCAATAGTATGAATGATAGTTTAAATTCTATGCCTTGTTCCAATAATGATCATGTTGATAGGCTAGATTTTCTTGAGAATGAAAAAGAGAAAACATTTATGTTTGATCCAATTAATCTCACACCTAAAGAACCTTTGCCTAATGATGAGCTAAGTGCTATGCATGAAACATATGCTTCTTTTATTTACACCTTGACTTGTTGCTACAATTCACATGTGGTGTTAATTATGGACGCGTATGTTTACAATAAGTTTTGTAAATCTCGATTATGCTTTGCGCTTGGTCAAGCTAATGACCTTAAAGAAGCACATGTCGGGAGAAGGCCCAATTTTCACTAACCATGTAGACAAGGCTTGAATAATGAAAGGAGAAGTCATGCTTAAAGAGTTGCAAGATAAATCATCAACCTCTCCAAATCCCACGATGGATGCTGTTGTCTTCATCAATTTGAGAGCTTGTTCAAAAATCTACAAATGAAGAAAATGAGATATCCAGAAGCTCCATCAAGTTACCATTCCAACGCATCAAGAACCAACGAGTTTGAAGACCCATGCAAGGAGTTATGGAGAAAACATTGAGCGTTGCGCGTTCTGAAATTTCAGGACAGATTTCATCGCCAAAGTAAAACGGACGTAACTCTCTTGTCTGGAGTCCGATTTGGGCTAATAAAGACTCGAGTAGAGCTTGGGTATACTTTCTGTTTCGGACATTAAAGAAAAAATCATGGAGTGAAGGCAGCACCGAAAAATGATAAAGAAGGAGATAGCGATGAAACAAAAGGATGCCTTGGGCAAGTCTTCTATACGTGATCAAGCACAACATGGGAAGTAAATTAAAGCTGCATTGGTACCATGAAGGGCTATGGCTATGCAACGAAAAGAAGGTATGTGAGAAAGTCGAGACCTATGACTTTAAATGAAGCGCTTTTTGGGAGGCAACTTTGTTTCTTTATATTTTTACTACTTTCTTGGAGAAAATAAAGAATGACACCATCTTATGATGATCAACTTGTGGTTATTAATCTAAGTTTTGTTTTCTTTTTAGAACCACCATCATGTTCATGCTCGCATTTATTTATTTGCATGCATTGCATGTTGTTATCAACGTGATGTTTCTTTGCATGTACATGTTTTGCATATAGTTGGCTTGGTTGTTTTAAGGCTCAATGATGTATGCTTTCATATCCATGTTAATGCTCCATCTGGGCATTTTCCTTTTGTGATATTGTGTAAACGTGGTGTTTAAACATGATTGCGGACAATCATCATTAAGTTCGATAAATCTAGCTAGATTTTCATATATTTTCATGTTGCATTGGTTAGTTTATAAGCTCGCAACGCGCTTAATTTTTCTTGTGCTATAAGAGTTATTGATTTAGGAATAGACATGGTGTTTTAACCCTTGATAAATAAACCTTTATGGCTATGGAGAAATTCGGCAACCTAGTTGTAAACATGGTGTTTAGAACTAGGTGAAAACATTATCTTTGTTTATACGCTCTCCTCTCACGTGCATGTTAACACCACAATTTGGTACGGAAGGGAGGCTGATTTGTGGGCCTAACTTGGTAAAAAATCCGTCCGGCGGTAGAAGATTTCTTCGGAAGATTCGGCGAGAGATGCTTGCGGTCGGCGGTTGCTTCCGTTCGGCAAGGGGACCGTTTGCGCCGATTTCGCGGGATCGCGTGGTGACGTGGCCCGAGCGGAAGGGACGAATGGATGGATAAGCATTCTCACTTGAGTGTTAAATTAGGTATCAAATATTGTGCTCGCGAGTCCACCGGAGTCATGCCGGGACGGGGGTATAAATATGAACCCTGGATGTATGTAATTGTATTCACACATTTTCATAACAAACCGGCTTTACACCAAACCTTCGAGTCCTCTAGTCGTGTCGTCGAGTTCTTCGAGAGGATTCATCGATCCGTCGACCTCCGTAAGTACCGGCAACCTTGTATCATGTCTAGTATCATGCGGTGGATTAAGGTCGTGATGCAAGTAGTCTTGTTACCATGCTTAGTATCATGCGGTGGATTTAAGCTTGGGTTCAAGAGGGTTTCTTGTTAGGTCATGAGACATGCGGTAGGCTAAGATCTAGCTTGGAGCTAGTTATTGGCTCTATTAGATTTTGGCAAGATCTAATAGATTCATTAAGTTACCACGTGTTGCTTTGAGTTTATACTTTATGTTTAAATTCATGTAACACTCCTTTGCCCAATTTAGATTGGTTTGGATCGGCTTTATCTTGTTTGGTGATCTTTACATCGCACGATCACATCTTGGTTCAATAAGGCACGTGGATCATGTGTTTTTCCAAATAGCTGAAACCAAATCAATCTAGGTTGTTACGTGTTGCGGGTTCAAGCTTGTCAAATCTTGTACGCATCTTGAAAGAACCGGGTATCATGCGGTAGATGCAGGTTTTTGGGTTGTTTTAGAGCTAATCATCCAGTGGATTATATTTCGATTCAATTTGATAGATTTGTCATATTTGGTAATGTTTGTTCCTTCTCCACGGATCCCGATTCGGGTTGTATGTACCGCATTCGGTTATGCTCTCATGAGTAGAATGTGTTTATAAGTTATGTTTTAAATAATTCATGCTTTTAGCTTTCCATATTTAGATTGTATCATGCGGTGGATAGATCTTTTTGTGGTTAGTAGTGTGATTTCAAACAAGTTGTATCATGCGGTGGATTAACTTGTTTGAATTCATGCTTGACGGGTTTTGGAGTATCTAGACATGCGGTAGACTAGTGCTTTGAGCCTATGCATGCTTGTTCATTACATATTTATGATCATGCTTTACTTTATTTATTGTTTATTGTTACTTATCCTCGAGGGTCGGTCACGATCTTGTGCATGAGCAATGTTATTCAAATAAAGACCGATCTATCGTCACGCTCACATCATCCGTTCGGTTATGTTCTGTTTTACTCTTTAAAGCTCCCGAATGGTTTGTAATCTGTCGACAGATAGCTTCTCATAGCTATATGTCGTCTTACATGGCTTTCTAGCCGCAAATATGGAACTGTCTGGTACCACCCGGCAAGTTCCAAGCTTTGGCATCTAGCTATTTTACCTCCTTTGTTAATTTTCGGGGAAAATTGATCGGCACGCTTTGGAATCGTTCGCGTGTTAAGCTAGCTTGTTCGGCTTGTCGTGTGCTTGGCACGGGGTGCGGATTTTGCGTCAACGGTGCATACACACCTTGCACCACGTACACTCATTAGGTTTTTATTCCTCATTAGACTAATTATGCCACAAGTTGAGAATCTTAGGAGACATTGTTGGATTATTGGCAATTCTATCTACTCCCAACCGTCACCTTGGCGGTAGAATGTGCGCTTAAAACGTCTTGCGGATAAGATAAAGACTCTCACTACAAGGAAATTGAAGGATGGCTAAGATAAAAATGCTTTGTCTTCTTCTTCCATGACTAGAAAAATGCTAAGCATGGGGGAGACCCCTGAATCTTCAACACGGAAGTGCAACATGACGCTCTAGAAGATAGGATGATCAAGATCATTAACGTCTCCGGATCAATGCGCAAGAAGCCACCGATCTCATCAAAATTCTGCATGGTCTCGAAGGGAAAACACTGGGTATTTTTGGATATTTAGAAGCCCCATGAAGTTACGATTCCAACAAATCAAGAATCAAGACAATCGGAGGTTCCTACAAGCGGTTATGCCTGAATCACCGAGTGCAACACGTCCTGAAATCAGTTTTGGATAGCACGCGGTGCTGAAGTAAGACGGACATAGCTCCCTTGTTTGAACTCCGTTTTTGATGATCGACCACATGTTGAAAAGGTAATTTCATAAACTTTTCAATAGAGCTATATTTCGATATATGTTCTGTCCTGGACAGAGGGGGAAATCCATGAAAAAGAGACAGCAAGGAGATGATGAGAACAAGAAAGAGGAAATGGTGATGACAACATTGAAGAGAAGGGCGACCAATGACTCCATTAAGCATACAAGATCAAATTCAGAAGTTTAGGAGTATTTATAAATCAAGACAAAAGCAAAAGCCACATCGATACATGGAGATGTCGGGAAGAAGGCAACAAAGAACTACAAAGGATGGTAACACCTCCATAGACCTTCTCTTTTCCAAACACAAATGCTTGTAAGTATGCCTTCAACCTCAACTAGGTGCAACCTTTTCTCTTCCAACAATAACATGGCTACTAGGAGGAACAACCTAGGTTTCGTTTTATTTTCAATAGATAGGCATGACCATGTGTTCACAACGATGTTTTATATTGCCTATGCTTACGGAAAGATGATGGAAGTTGCCGCTTTGTTTTACCTACATGAAGTTATACATGTCTTGGCCAATTGTTCTCTATAACATGATCTAAAATTAATTTAAATACTGGCTCTTTTATTTGTAGAGGTGAAATGACTATGCTCTAGACCCACATACACATCTTTTCTCTTTGATTTAAGTTTATGGATAGCCGGATAACTTGTTGTTTTAATGAATACTTAACTTTTATGCTATCTACATGTTTGTGATGCTCTTGCAAAGTTCTACCTACCAAAGCCGCATACATATATGTTTTATGATAACAAAACATGTAGATTGCAAACATATGTTTTGATGAGTTGGATTAGGAATGATTTCTATGGTTCGAGACTAAGAAGCTGGTCATTCCTTTGTGTAACTTTTTCATACTAGCCTTTTTGTCCATGCATTGTGGGTTTTCACTCGAAAATTTCACAAACTTCGCCGGGCATCCACCTTAAACCAAAAACATCTTTTTGTGATCACCTCTTTGTCCACAACCCAATTTGAGTATGGAGTAAAATTCGCGATGGAGACTCAAATATTCCGCAAGATTATGGAATTTATACTTACTTTAGCAGTCATTTCCCCTCTCTTTTATGCTCGAGGACGAGCATCGTTCAAGCATGGGGGAGGAGTCATTACATCATCTCTGACAAATGCTATGTAAGTATTATGTTGCAAAAAGTTCTGAGGAGCAAAAAAGAAAAAAAATGAAAAATGAAAAAAATATATGATGAGAAGAAAAGAAAAGTAAGAAAAAAAAGGAAGAAGAAAGAAAAAAAAGAAAGAGAAAAAATGAGAAGGAAATAAAATAAAATTAAGAAAAATAATAAAGATGCTCCTCGGTTCTTTTTGCTTCATAAATTCTCAAGTTCTTTGATGACAAATCCATACTCAAATTTTCCAACCATGTGCAATCTAATAACGAGGACTTCACTCGTGCCTCGGAATCTTCCATTTGCCACTTGCACATGTCCACCTATCTAAATATGTGTGTTTCATCCCTCTCTCTTTCCAACATTTATTTTCCATGGCCTTTTTGACGAGTCTCGGTAATTCCGATAGACCTCTCTCTTAATTTGACAATATTTCAGATATATGTTTTGCTAGGATTGTTTTTAACCTTCCAAACTCCACATAAGCCTTCCACTATCACATATGAGTAGAATAGGTTGAAAATAATCTAGTATAGGCTTGAGTGACTTGATGAGATTAGTGTTTCCATGAGCTTTTGCAAGAGATTTTCACTTATGTTGGATATGCATCGTTTTGAAAATTCTTCCATGTAACAAGGTAATGGTTTGAAGTTCACTTAAGTTTGAGAGCATCGTGTTTATTATTGTTAGTCTATCTTCCATAATGAAAAAGAAGCCCGTCACAACTTGAACTTTAAAAAATAAATTCTTAAGAGAGATCAAATTGCCTCATCATGAATGACTAAGTGCAGGGACAACATTGGAAGGCAACGCTGATTTCCCTTTTAAGCAAGGATTACTTACTCGAGGACGAGCAAGGTTTAAGCATGGGGGAGATGTCGACGGTGAATTTCCGTCAACCTATCTATGAGTTTACCTTTAATGTTGGTATTGATTTATTATTCTAACCACTGGAACTAACCCCCCGTATATAACAAGTTCACTCTTGCATGTTGATTTTGGAGTTTATTGTTTACGCGGGAAATCTACGCTAAAGAGCAGACTTTCGGGATAAGTTCACCAAGCACTTTGGAAGAAGATCATGAAGCCTGACAAGAGTCAAGACACGCGATGAACATGACTCCAAATGACCCGAGGACCGAAGCATCAACGTGCAAGTCTTCAGGGACTCAACCAGAAAACGATGAAGCTTGCATAGTAAGAATTCAAGCCTTAACCGTGAAGGAAACGACGTCAAAGGCCCACATGCAAGTGCACACAAATAAGGAATCATGCAAGAAGCAACCGGGGAGGAAGATGGGCCCGAACCGGCCCGAGAAAGGGTCCGGGCCGGCCGGCTTTGTTCGGATCGGCCCGGGGGGTTTCGGGCCCGGTTCGCGCCCCCTTTGCCCTAGGTGTTCGTCTATTTATTGCCTCTTTCTCCGTCCGCCGCCACATCGAACAAATCATTCTACCAACGCCATTCACCGAAAACCTCCGCTGCAAGATGAGGGAGAGAGTTGGATGAGCTCGTCGCAAGGATCAACGCCGGCGGAGGGAAGGAAGCAAGAGGAGGACTCCAAGCCGCCGGCCTAGGGGTGTTCCCAAGCTTCATCGCCGCCATCTTCATCGACGACGTTCTCCGGAGTCTCCATCACCCCTATGTGCTTCGGTCCGTGTAAGATGATGGGCTAATGTCTTCGTTCGTCCCTAGGGTTAGATGGATGCATGATATGTAATATATACATGAACTTTATGCCAATCAATGCTTTATGGTCTATGTCTTCGCGTATGCTTTGTTTACATATGTTTGCGCAACATGTGGTCTTAGTAGGGTTTGTGGTAATTGTGGTGATTAGCTTAACCCTATGGATGCTTGGGCATAGATGCAGTTATACGTGAAAGTGTTTGATTACCTTGCGTAGTGACAGTACGATTTAGGGAAAAGGCTTAGCGGCCGCATAATCGCCATGAAGCTAGTGTAGGCAACTCCCTTTTCATGTAGTAGATGCATGTCATGTGATCCTAAACCCTAGGGAGGGAACGCTTATCTATCTTAACCTCTCTCTCTTGTGTCCATCCTTTACCATCTAGTTTAACCATAGATTTGTTTGATCAACTTAGGTCAGATTGTCTTTACCTTTAGATTAATACTCTTTCAAAGGTTTTCCCATCAACTAGATTAGTACTTGGTTAAGCGCTAGCAATCCCCTTGCTCCGCGGATTGACTAGAACCTTGGGGGTCACCCCATGGTGAAAATGGTGTAGGTCCGTATGCTTGCGGATCGAAGGTTGTTACGTGTTATAACCGTCAACAAGCCCGTTTTTCTAGTGTCGTTGTCGGGGAGCAAGCCAGTTTGCTACGTTTAATCTAGTATTAATTTTGTAGATTACTTACATCTAACCCTCATTTTCTAGAAAAAACCCTTTTGTGTTTTTCTTTTTTTATTTTTAGTGCCTAGATGGATTTGTTCACCTTGCCTTCGTAGGACGATGAGATGTCGCTAAGGGAGCTAGCAATGCCGTCAATGGAAGACATTGAGATGCAAAAATCAGATTTGACGCTTGCTACAACCCACTATGAAGTGAAGCCTGGAATCATCAAGTTAGTGGCGACAAAACCATTTAGAGGATTGGAGGATGACAACCCATACGGACACATTAAGGAATTCACGATGATATGCAACACGGTGCAACAAGAAGGAGTTCCGGCCGCTTGGTTGAAGTGGAATCTTTTCCATTCTCTCTCAAAGATGAAGCGCGAAGATGGTACACACTTGCGTCCGTTGAAGCAAAAGGAAATTTGGATGAGCTAGTGAAGAAGTTTCATTTGAAGTTCTTTTCCATAAGCAAGGTCCAAGACTTAAGGAGGCAAGTGCTCACTTTCAAGCAAGGAGAGGATGAAGGAATTGATGAAGCATGGGACCGTTTTAATGAGCTACTTGAGTGAGGCCCGAACTTGGGATTTTTCGGTGACTTGATGTTGCATACCTTTTATTTTTCACTAACCCCTAACTCGTCTCGTTTTGTAAGCATGTGTGCAGGCGGTGATATAATGGATAAAACAATTAGTGAAGCCGCACAAATCTTACAAAGGATAAGCAATGGACAAAGAACGCAACGAGATTGGCAAAGACGTTGTCGAGAGGAGCAAAACGACAAAAGCAAGCCCAAGGTGCTTGCTGAAATTTCTGAAAAAGATGAACTGGAGGTTAAGGAAGATGAACCGACCATACAAAAAACTGAAGATCCACTTCCCAAGGTAAGAGAAGTCATTTCGGATGTTAAAAATGTTGAAACTAACATGAATGTAGGCCGAAGTATGTTGAATGCTAGACCATTGGCGGAGTTCAATCAATCTGGTTGGATTCAAGTTGATTTTGCCCCACTAATCAACTACCGAAGGAAGGAGGAATGCCGACACGTTGCCAAACTAGTTGAAGATATATTTGATCAAGAGATGAGTGGAGAGTCGATCCAAAAGATATTTGAGGAAGAAAGAGAAGAAGGAGATGAAGGATGGATCGACTGGTTTGACAACTCAAGGAATTATGATGAAGAAAGAGAAGAGTACAACCGTGACGAGCCTAGTGACTCAAAGGATAAATGGGAGGAGATAGGACTCAAGCTAGAAGATGAATGGGAAGGAGTTGACATAGAGCAAGTACTCCAAGAAGGCCCCTCCCCACAAGGTGATAACTTGTGTGCTATTGAAGCCTACACACTAGCAAATCAAGACATGGAAGCACTCAAGGATGAAGAAAAGAGTGAATCAACGATGAGCGATCTTGACGACATGTGGTACATGGGAGATAAAGAAAGTAACATACAAGACTTTGAAGACGAAGATTGGGATGACAATGAAGACTTCAAAGAAGAGACAAATGCTAATGTAGTTGATGGATTACACGCTCCACATGATGAGATGGAGGGGGTGCAAAAAGGTAACAAAGAGACACCTTCACTCGTTGAGATTGATTCGCCTTCAACACCGCTAGATGAACCAAATATCACTCTTGTTGAAAAATCTCTAAGGCCAAGGTACGCGCGAAATCTCGGGATATTATTGGTATTGATGTTGATAAATTCAAATACTCATGCTCAACCAATAGTATAAATGATAGTTTAAATTCTATGCCTTGTTCCAATAATGATCATGTTGATAGGCTAGATTTTCTTGAGAATGAAAAAGAAAAAACATTTATGTTTGATCCAATTAATCTCACACCTAAAGAACCTTTGCCTAATGATGAGCTAAGTGCTATGCATGAAACATATGCTTCTTTTATTTACACCTTGACTTGTTGCTACAATTCACATGTGGTGTTAATTATGGACGCGTATGTTTACAATAAGTTTTGTAAATCTCGATCATGCTTTGTGCTTGGTCAAGCTAATGACCTTAAAGAAGCACATGTCGGGGAGAAGGCCCGATTTTCATTAATCATGCAAGAAGCAACCAGGGAGGAAGATGGGCCCGAACCCGCCCGGAAAGGGCTGGGCGGCCGGCTCGTTCGGATCGGCCCGGGGGGTTTCGGCCCGATTCGACGCCCCTTTGCCCTAGGTGTTCGTCTATTTATTGCCTCTTCCTCCGTCCGCCGCCACATCGAAGAAATCATTCTACCGACGCCATTCACCGAAAACCACCGCCGCAAGATGAGGGAGAGAGTTGGATGACCTCGTCGCAAGAATCAACACCACCGGAGGGAAGGAAGCAAGAGGAGGACTCCAAGCCGCTGGCCTAGGGGTGTTCCCAAGCTTCATCGCCGCCATCTTCATTGACGACGTTCTCCGGAGTCTCCATCACCCCTATGTGCTTCAATCTGTGTAAGATGATGGGGTAATGTCTCCGTTCGTCCCTAGGGTTAGATGGATGCATGATATGTAATCTATACATGAACCTTATGCCAATCAATGCTTTATGGTCTATGTCTTCGTGTATGCTTTGTTTACATATGTTTGCGCAACATGTGGTCTTAGTAGGGTTTGTGGTAATCGTGGTGATTATCTTAACCCTATAGATGCTTAGGCATAGATGCGGTTATATGTGAAAGTGTTTGATTACCTTGCGTAGTGACAGTACGATTTAGGGAAAAGGCTTAGCGGCCGCATAATCGCCATGAAGCTAGTGCGGGCAACTCCCCTTTTCATGTAGTAGATGCATGTCATGTGATCCTAAACCCTAGGAAGGGAACGCTTATCTATCTTAACCTCTCTCTCTTGTGTCCATCCTCTACCATCTAGTTTAACCCTAGATTTGTTTGATCAACTTAGGTTAGATTGTCTTTACCTTTAGATTAAAACTCTTTCAAAGGTTTTCCCATCAACTAGATTAGTACTTGGTTAAGCGCTAGCAATCCCCTTGCTCCGCGGATTAACAAGAACCTTGGGGGTCACCCCGTGGTGAAAATGGTGTAGGTCCGTATGCTTGCGGACCGAAGGTTGTTATGTGTTTCAACCGTCAACAGGTGGTAATCACATGGCTGCAGCACACATGATCCACTAGGTTCCGTCGCGGCACCTTCGTTTATGAAACAACAACATCACTAACTAAAAGAACTATAGGTTAGAAAGATGGGAAGCTCGTAGTGCAAATGCATGTTAGTCCATCCAAAATTCCCCCAAATATACATGTTGTGCAATGCATTTTCCATGCTCATGATTTATGTCATTAAGGTTGCAAGATATGCATGAGGTGATGATGCTCAAGTGCTTACCAACCAGCGTTGATGCTTTATAATCAGGTTTTTATTGTTTGCGAGCAAGCACAAGGATTTCATGGTCAAGGACAGAAAAGTGAGAGTGGTAAGCGTAGAGACATCAATGCCAGAAAATTTGGGTGATCGACATTTCCTGGACAAAGGAAATTGAGGAATTGCTTATAAACTAGTGAAAGTGTATAGAAGCAACAAAAAGAGTACAACAGGATTTCAGTTGACTTGATAAGGATATGGTTGTGCTCATTACGTAGACAAGAAGATGTTGACACTTTGTTAAAGTTATCATTTACTCAAAACTTGATAAGCAAGGTTAAGAAGGAAGATTTCAAGGTTTGCTCTATATCCTAAAGGAAGATGACCTAAAAATTTGAATTTCAGAGATCACTAGTTCTGAAATTCAGCAGGACAGAGACCTAATGTTTTGGGCATAACTCCCAAACTAAAAATCTAGTGATCTTGAGATTTCTACAGGAGGTAGATAGATACCTAAGAAGCATTTTTGGTATTCAAAGATCGAATCAAATCAGATTGGAAAAGGGTCTAACTGATCAAGTTTTACAGTGCTATTACCCAGAAATTTTCAGCAAGACAGCGCTTCACTAAAAAGATCATATCTCAAAGATTAAGAACCCTATGACCATGAGATTTTGACAGAACAAAGTAGGCTATATTTGGAACATTTTTGGTATAGATTGTCCAGGCAAAATCTGTTTGGAACAAGGTGTAAAAATTTGAGTTTTCAGACTAACTCGGGATTTTGGCAGAATTTCAGCATGACCTTGTCTAACAATTTTAATCCTAACTTCAGTTTTAAGCATCCTAAAATCATGAGAAATTCAGGGAGCAAACTTAACTAGGTGATGAACAATTTCCCTAAAGAGTACCTAGCCAGAAATTTTCTAGATAAACCTTAGAAAAATTTGGACAGCAACTAGTTACAATTTTTGCTTAATCACTACATCAAAGCATCAAACTAGCATGATTGATCCTTATGAAACACAATTTAAATAAAGACCACATAACACATGATTTAAGTTCATTTAATCTCACAAAGCTTTTAAGCTTAAAAACGAAGTTAGTGCCGGTGGCATGGCATATATACATCCCTCCCTATAATAGCTAGTCGAAACTAATCGTTTCTTAATTACCGTACCTAACAACCGTGGTTAGTGTACCTGCAGAAAATCATAGAACATTCATAACCTTTCGTGCCAGCATTCACGAAAGCGTCAACATTCATTACCGTTCACTATAGAAACGACATCCATGCGTAAAGCCGCTGCATGGACAGCGTTCTAATTAAGACTCTGACGCGACGTAGTGCCCATTGGAATAGGCCTCACTCATCCCTCACGGACTTTCCCGTGGTACCATCACGTATGAAAAAATGTGACGAGACTCGGACGCGACGTGGCACCCATTGGAATAGGTCCCACTAGTCCCTTACGGGACTTCCCCTATGGTACCACCACGTATGGCAAAACGTGATGAACTAGTATGGTTGTGCAAGAAAGTAAGTTTTGACAGGAATAAATGTGCTGGAAGTCAGACTAAATACATAGAATACTAGCCACCTGAAAGAACCCAAAAATTCGCTCTAGGGCCTATCGGACTAGATTAGACCTTAACGTCCTATACACTTAGCAGAATTCTTAACGAGGATATGGTAAAGCTTCGAAGCTAGGGCTGGAGGGTTTTCAAGATCTGTTTAGCATCAGTTGTTGGGATATGTTCTTACTCATCATTCTTGAGCCATACAAAACCTGCTGCACAGGGCACTTCCCATCAATGACCTATATAAACTGCACTTAACACAAGTAACATATACCCCCATGATGGATGCTGTACTTTTGTGCCCTGGATAATGTTAGATCAATCTATGCAATGTACCGGATGACAATGCCTTGTCATGGGCTATTTGTGCGGTTGCAATTATATATATGTTGTCACTCGAATTCATTCTGGGTCGAGATCTAAAATTTACTCATCACGATAGATGGAACAAGAGACCGAAAAGTCGGATTGATTCCATACCTCTTTACTAGTGGATTCATTCCGAGTCTCATGATGTGCCTATCATGAGTAAATTAATTTTTGACCCGGAATAAATCCGGATCTCTTATAGTAGCTATCATCATTTTTGTATTACATTTATCAATTCCGGTCAGAATCAATCCAATGGATTCGTTTCCACCAGATTGATTCTGACCAAAATTTATTTAACAAGAAAATTATGATAGTTACTATAAGAGATCTAGACTTATTCCGGATCGAAAATTTATTTACTCATGATAGATACATCAAGAGACCCGGAATCAATCTACTAGTCAAGAGGTGTGGAATCAATCCAGCTCTTTGGTCTCTTGTTTATCATGATGAGTAAATTAAATATTGAGTCAGAATAAATCCGAGTCTCTATCATGATTTTCTTGATGTATCACTTATTATGACCGGACTGAATCCGATGAAAGCAAACAAGCCCTTAGACTGTCTCCAGCGGTTTCCCATCTGCCGTGGAGAGAGAGGATCCAGGCAGAGGAGGGGAGGGCGCCTCCAGCAGTCATCGTGCTGACTCGGATGCGGAGGGAGTCGCGTGCGCCGAGAAGCTCCTCCACTTCACCCCGGAGGAGCTGACGCCTCCCTGCTCCACCGCGCCGGCCCTGGATCCGCCGGCCATGAATCCGTCGGTCATGGATCTGACACCTCCATGCTCCGCCGCGTCGGCCTGGAGGAGGCATCACCGGTCACGGAGGTGGGCGACAGAGGAAGGGAGGAGAAGGGTGGCTGAGGGTGACAGGGGTGGGGGCGAGGGAGGCGGTCGCGGATGCGGGCGGCCGCGGGTGGAGAAGGAGGTAGGTGGCTACGCCGGCCTGTAGGAGGCATCGCCGGCCGCGGAGGCGGACGACGGAGGAAGGGAGGATAAGGGCGGCCGCGGGTGGAGGCGACAGTGTAGATAGATAGATAGATAGATAGATAGATAGATAGATAGATAGATAGATAGATAGATAGATAGATAGATAGATAGATAGATAGATAGATAGATAGATAGAGAGAGAGAGAGAGAGGGGGGAGAGGAGAGGGGGGGGGGGCGGGGGGAGGGGGGTGGAAGCGTCGGTGATAGTTGAGATGGGGAAAGGCTGCAGTGCCCCCGAGAATGCGCGTTGGGGAGCAGCACACACATTATGCAGAAACCGCTGCAGCATGAACAATACCCGTTTCCCCCAAATTTTGAAGATGCAGCGATGGATGCAGTAGCCGCTAGAGACAGTCTTAGAACATTGAGAGATTTCCTTATTCCGCTTCCAAAGATGACTCAATCTCTCATTTGGACCTACAAGATGAACGGTTCCTTATTTGGTCTCGAGCTTAACTTTTATTCCTACCATGACCTTTCTATATGTAGTTTGGTCAGTTAACTATGTGAACGGTAACATGTGGTTTTTTTACCTCTCCAAATCACCTTTCGAATTCATACAAATTTTTATAATGATACAACTGATGGAGATGAACCCATTTTGCAAAAACAAAAGCATACATAGCACTTACAATCTTAAAATTAATATTCACCGAGTTGTGGTACCTTTTAAGACTATGTGATTTTGTATGGCACAAAAATTCTATCAAAAAATGAGAACAAATACCTAATATTCCTAACACGAGACCTATTAATTTATAAAATTAGTTTTTATCATATGTTACTTAGAGAAATTCGAAGTTCTCTTAACAAATTTATTTTCTGAAAGGAAGTTTAAATTTTTTATTAAAAAATTTTAAATTTCTCTAAGTAACATATGATACAAAGTAATTTATAAATCGATAAACCACATAACAGAAATAGTAGGCATTTTTTCTCAATTGTTGGAACATATTTTTGTGCCATACAAAATCAGATAGTCTTAAAAATAGCATAATTTTGTAAATTTTAATTTTAAGATCGCAAATGCCATGTATGTTTTTTTGCAAAATGAGTTCATCTCATTGTATCGTTATAAAAATTTGTATGAATTTTAGAGGTGATTTGTCGTTAGGGTAAAAACTACATGTTACTGTTCAACTGAGATAACTGATGGAAGAGTCGGAAAGGCCACGGTAGGAACAAAAGTTTCGACTGGAGTCCAAATAAGGGATACCCAGATTTTTTTTTTAGAAAAGGATTAAAATCCGGCCTCTACATCTCCGGAGAATGTATGCGGCCAACAAACCATCCAAGTACAACCGCGGCACTCCGACCGCACACCCAACACAAGACACTAACAAGTTCACCAACTACTACTACCAAGTTGAGATTACGAGAGCTCGCAATGCTCACGATGCATTACACACACCAAAAAAACAACCTACAAGTAAGTAATTCTTTCAAGCGCGTTCCAACCATAACCGTTGAAGAGCTCCGGTCTTGTCGTCTCCGGCCTTCGACTTCCAACCAACAAACTACTCCTGTCCTCCTCCTTGGACAAGATGGACCAACTCCTTATCCAATACGCACTTCTAAAGATTACCCGCAAACACGAATCGAGGTTTTGATCTTTGGAACACCACATTATTCTGCCAAGCCAAATAGCCCAACAAACAACCGCTACACCAAGCAACACCCTTTTCTTTTGCTTACAGTGAAATCCCTTAATCCAGCCCTCAAACATATGTCTTATACTGGTTGGTTTCTTAATATCAAAGGTTATACATATTGTACCCCAAACTAGTCTCGCTATCGGGCAATCAAAGAAAAGATGTTGAATTGTCTCCTGCGCATTACATAAGCAACAGTTAGAATCACCCTTCCACTTTCTTTTGGCCAGATTATCCTTAGTAAGGATCACACCCTGCCTCAAAAACCAGAGGAAAATCTTGATTTTTAAAGGCACTTTAACTTTCCAAGACGATATATCAAAAGGAACTCCCACCCTCGTCATAATGTCATTATACATCGACCTTGCGAGAAAGTCTTGCTTCGTTCCAAATAAAGGTATCCCTTTGTGAGTTAAGCCTCACATCCAAGAGACCCCCACTAACTCTAGCCATTTAATCCGGCTCTCTCCTACCATTGCTCTCCTAAAAGAGATATTAAGTGGCTCGGTACTTAATACTTGAGCTAATGTAATATTCTTCTTTCTAGCAATGTTATACGGTGACGCGTACTTTGTCATCAACGGCACATCACCCAACCAAAGATTTTCCCGGAATCTAGTCTCGGGTACCACCTTGACCGAGAAGCGACCCCTTTCTAGAAACATATTCTTGACATCCATTAACCCCGACCAAAAGTGAGAGTCCCCTCTTTTCTTTTCAACTTGTGAAAGAGTCTTATTTTTTAGGTACTTTTTCTTAAGAATCTCCTGCCATACACCTTCATCGTTTATCAACTTAAACGACCACTTACTCGAAGACATTTATTTTGAACTTCAAGATCTATTATAACTAGGCCCCCCGGACTTTTTGGCTTATGCAAAATACTCCATTTGGCCAATCTATATTTCTTCTTATGTCCATCACATTGCCAAAAGAAACGGGATTTATAATAGTCCAATTTATTCAAAACACCTTTAGGTATTCGAAGAACGCATCATAAACATAGGCAAGCTTGAAAGTATTGAATTAATAAGTACAAGCCTTCCTCCCGACGAAAGAAGCTTGCCTTTCCAACTACTCAATTTTTTACGAAATCTTTCTCCCACCACACTCCGAGTCTTTATTTGAAAGTTTGCGGTGGCCCATTGGGATTCCCAAGTATCTAAAAGGCGGCTCCCCTTCTCTACACCCAAACAACTCCACATACTGATCATTTTTTCTTTCGTTTCTCCAAAGCCAAACAACTCACTCTTGTGAAAATTTATTTTTAAGCCCGAGAGCTTTTCGAAAGCACATAACACAAGCTTCAAATTCCGGCCTTGACTATGTCATCGTCCGGAAAAGGATTGTGTCATCCGCATCTTTGCGAGAATAGCTAGAGAGGCCACCCTCAACTAAGTGAGGGACCAAACCTTCAAACAAATCCTGCTCCTTTGATCTCTCGATAAAGATAGCCAACATATCCGCCACTATATTAAAAAGAACGGGTGAAAGGGGGTCACCCCGTCTCGGCCCCTTCCTAGTTTGAAAAAATGGACTGTTTCATCATTTACCTTAACGCTCACACTCCCTCCAGTAACTATCTTATCTATCCATTGGCACCATTTGCTAGAAAAACCTTTCATTCTTAACACCTGCTGCAAAAAAACCCAATTTACCTTATCATACGCTTTCTCAAAATCTAACTTCAAAATGATCCCCTTCGCTTCTTCCTACGCAATTCATGCGAGTCTCATGCAAGACCACCACTCCCTCTAAAATGTTTCGACCGGGAGGAAAGCCGACTACGAGGGACCAATAACCTTCCTCGCCACCAACGATAGCCTGTTAGCAATCACTTTTGTAAAGATCTTAAAACTAACATTGAGCATGCGGATCGGCCGGTATTGCTGAATTTTTTTGCTTCTTTCTCCTTAGGTAACAAAGTTATAGTTCCAAAGTTGAGGCAAAACAATGGGAGATTGCCGCTATGAAAGTCTTGAAACATGGCCATTAGGTCATCCTTAATGAGACTCCAAAATACTTGATAAAATTCAGCGGGGAATCCATCCGGTCCCGGGGCTTTATTGTGTTTCATTTGAAAAATGGCGTCGGTACCTCCTTCTCTCGAGAACTACTGCCACTAGTGCTTCATTCTCACCCGAGGTAATTTGAGGTATGTCATCCTTAAATGTTTCGACCATCGAGAAATTATTCCTCTCCGGCTTCCCAAGTCTTGTCATTCCCTTCTACTATACCCTCCTCTTGCTCAAGTCTTAAAATTCTAGTTTTCCTCCTTTTCCCATTTGCCACCATTTGAAAATATCTTGTATTATTATCCCCTTTAGAATATTTGTGGTCTTAGCCCTCCGGAACCATTTCAACTCCTCCTCCCTAAGGAGCTGCGCAAGCCTATCTTTAACACACTCGCTTTAGATCCCACTCATGCCGACTTAGCACTGGGTCTCCGCCTTTTTATCAAGTTCATCGGCTTTCCGTAATAATTCTTGCTTCTCCTTGTTGTAAGCCCCCCTCATGTTTTTGCCCAACCTCGTAAAAATTGTCGGGGCATTTTATTAGGTGTGAACATGGAGGGGCCGGATATTGGTAGCATTGAGGATGGAGATTTCTTTGTGAAGTTCGGATTGAGAAATAGAAGGGATGATTTTAAGTGGCTGTTAGTGGATGTTTATGGGGCAGCTCAACCCGAGTTTAAAGAGTCCTTCTTGGCTGAATTGGTGCAATCTTGCAACAAGGAAAAGCTCCCTCTATGTGTGGGAGGTGATTTTAACATAATCCGTAACGGGAGTGAAAAAAATAATGATAGGTTCGAGGAAAGATGGTCGTTCCTCTTTAATGCGGTGATTGATAGCTTGGATTTGAGAGAGATTGAGATGTCGGGTCGTAAATTCACTTGGGCTAATTCTCGGCAAATTCCAACCTATGAGAAGTTGGATAGGGTGTTGGTAAGTACCGAGTGGGAGCGAGAGATTTCCTTTGGCCACGGTTGTTGCGCTTAGTAGGGAAATTTCGGACCACACGCCACTCTTGCTCGATACGGGAGAGAAGAGTGGGGGTAAAAATAAAAATAAAAACTCTTTCAAATTTTAGTTGGGTTGGCTTCGAAGGATGGCTTCTTCGAGCCGGTGTCGATGTGTGGCATAAAGAAAACAAAGGGAACTCCCCTATGCGAAGGGATACCCGGATAAGTCATCTTTTAGGGCCAAATGAGGAATTGAATCATCTTTGGAGGCCAAATAATGAATTCTTTCTAGAACATATTAGCTACAAAGAATTCTATCTCTATATTTTCTCTTCTTCCAACATATTAGCTAAAATGACTAGCCATCCTACAACTAGGCCCACGCGTCGGAGGTGGGAGCACGAGGGGACCGCACCAGAGGTGGTGGGGCCGCGAAGGATAGCTAACAAAGGGCGCTAGCCATCTATGACTAGCGAAGGCACAAGTTTAGCTAGCGATGATAGCTAGCGGGGTGTTTGGCTAGTCTGTTGGAAACTTGGAATGTTGTTATTTTGCTAGTCATGCTAAGATAGCTACTCCCCTCCGTCCTAAAATAAATGCAATTTTAGGGTTCAAAATTTGTCCCACAAAGAATGCAATTTTGACCTAGTAACCACAAAAGATAAGAGACTTCGGAAACTTCCTATGCAAAAGACAAGACAAGGGGCAATTTTGTAATTTTACACTTAGCATTGGTTTGCGTGCACGGTCCTACAATTGCATTTATTTTGGGACGTAGGGAGTAGTCTCTTGGAGTTGGTCTTAGATCCATTTGTAATAAACTAATTTAAAAAATACAAAACCCTTCGCAATATGGTGTACTCCTCTTATCTATTTCCTTCCCCTCCAAATTTCGATATTTCAGTCGAATCCGCGAGCATCACTTCTTTTAACCCTCACCTTTTCTTTATTTCAGTTCTTTTCCTTTTCCTTTTTTTCTTTTTCCAGGCCTAGTAAATAGACAATTCTACTCCTGCCTTGTCTACATCGATTGGATCAGGCCAGCTGCATCTCGTGCCATGCCGGTGCCTCTCGCGCTCCTATCTCTCGCTCAAGAAAGAGAACTTGATGAGACACTGGCCCATCTTTAGAGAGGTAGAGGTGGGTAAAGTCAATTGTGAAGATCTCGACATTGATGATCCGGCTTCAAATCGACACGATTCAAACTCTGCAACTGCTACACCACTGCTCTGTTGGTTACCAACCAAGCACAGCTTGATTGACCTCACCAAGAAGGTTTTCCCTGCAAGCGAATTGAGAACCCGAGCAAAAAAAAAGGTAAACACGTAATATGAAATTGTAGACGAATATGAAGCGAAAATGAGAGGAGTTCGAGCACTCATCAATTCGAAAAGACTAATAGACAGTTGAGCGGATGTAAGAACAGGAGCCCTGGTTCACAATAAAAGGACTTGTGACCACAGTAACAATAAATCAATTTAAGTTTCAACTTCCAAAACTTGAACTAAACAAAACCCAAATCTCTAATGGCGTTGGCTATTAGTTTTATAGCCTCAACACGCCTAGGGTTGGAGGCATCCACTTGGGTGGAGGGGGCGTCCACAACCTGAGCTTAAGGCCCAATGCGATTAGAGAGACGATCCAAGGAGCTATCATTCCCGTGAAAGTAGTAGTACCTCTGCACTTGTTCATAATACTATAAGATAAAGTACAACGACATATATACTATATATGAAGGTGTTTGGTTCATGAAACTGTGAAGACCTTATGCGGTTACTTGCTGACAATAATTGTGCTTCAGATCCGCATGCAGCTACGATAATCTGTCATTTTGTTAGTCGGACTTAATTTGGTGGCTTAATGCTCACTAGTGATTTCAGTTCCCTTGTTAAGTTTTTATTTTGCAAATTAAATTAATGATCAAAATTATTTGTTCAAGAACTTGCTGCTTGTAAACCACAGTTGTGTACATATGAAAGTGCAAAGCGAGAGATGAGTTGGATGTTGTCGATGCTACTACTATGTGTAAAGGAAAAATTCCTTTGAACATCCCTCAACTATTGACGTATTCTGAGTTTAGTCCCTCATGTACAAAACTTGGAATTCACAGTCCATCAACTTCAAATACCGTTTGTTCTTGGTCCCTTGCTGATTTTGGATGGTAGTTTAGTAGGGAAAAAGCCCATTCAAAATCCCTTAACTACGGTCATAGTCCGAGGTTAGTCTCTCAACCGTTCAAGCTGATCAATCGGCATCGGGTCTTGGCCACCCAACAGTAGCCACTTGTGAAGTCTGCTTTTGCACCTATTGTCGTTCCTGATCTTGAGCCAACGGACTATTGACAATAGATGAGGGATTTTGAATGAACTTTTCGTACTAACAAATGGTATTAAAAGTTGAGGAACTGTAAATACTTGGTTTTGCACATGAGGGACTGAACTGAAACTAAGGCCATGTTTGGCAGGGCTCCATCAGCGGCTCCGGTCGGAGCCCTGCCAAATGCTGCAAAATGCAGCGGCTCCGGGTGTGGAGCCGGCGATGGAGCCCATCGCGGCAATCGAAGGAGAGGAGGAGCTAGGAAAAGGAGGCTCCGCGCGGCTCCATGTCTAGTCACCCATATTTTCTCCCCGTGACCCCCCGACCCCGATAGAAAAACATCGCAAAAACAGAGGCAACATCATGAATCCTCTCCGCCGGCCATCAGCAGCGGTGCGCAGGTAGGGCACCCCGGGCACCGGAATCGACAGATCTCAAGCTTGAGCGGCGGCGGAGGGTCCCTCACTTCTACCTTGCCCTCGGGTGGATGCTGCCGCAACGTGGTGGCGGTCTTCAGGGGTTCCGGCGTGCCGCGGACCACCCTGGAGCCCAACCATCCCACGATGCGGCGATACCGGCGGACGGCCCAGCATTCCTGACGCGGCGGAGTTTCTTGCGGCTCACACTCCAAGAAACACTTGCTTGCGGCTGCGCTGCGTCGTCGGTCACGGAATGACGGGTGGGGACTAGCCCTAGCCCGTTGGCGCTGCAACGCTACCTCGTCACGGAGGGAACGAGACTGGGGGATGCCGTAGGGGAAAAGGCGAGGTGGGTGGAGGCGGTTGTAAGGAATCAGATGCTCGTAGCCTAAGAGGGGGATGGGGTGAATTAGGCAAACTAAAAACCTTAACCTATGGCTTCACTATTTTTGCATAAAGATAAACTAGAACATACTATCTAGATGTGCAACTAGGGTTGTTCTAGTGTGAAACTCCCATCCCAAAACAAGGTTTGCAACCTATAGCCAATCCTAGCATGATACCACTCTAGGAAAGTAAAGGCAAGCAAAGATTGCAATAGAGTAAATGCAGAAACGTAAAGGGGATGAGAGGAAGAAAACTCTTAACGCGCGATTTATCTCGTGGTATCGGTAGGCACTAAGCCACCCCTAGTCCACGTTGTTGAAGCACTCACACAAGAGTATTGCTTCCCGGTCACCAAGTCTCTCCCAAGAGCACTACTTGACTCGCCACAAAGGCTAGCCACTTAGGCACTTGCCAAGCTCCCTTGGTCACCTTGATACCTCCTCCACTAAGGAGCTTCTCCGGCAAGGAAGGGGGTCTCCACGTCCCCCGCACAAAGTGTCCTCGCCACTCCACACCAAGCCGGAGGGTCGATGACGATTGCCGGTGAGCCACTTAGGCCCGAAGGCTTCCGGCGAACCTTGTACACCTTGATTCACTCAAGAATCACCTCACAAGGTTGGCACAACCTTGTACTCACTCAGCTCTGAGCTAAGCCTAGCACTAAGCACATACACTAAGCATATGCAAGTCTATGGATGAGCAATTAAGCACTTGGATGGATTGGGTATGATTTTCTATGTGTCTTGAACTCATCTGCACTTCCACACAATCCAGCTACCTCAAATGGGTGAGTGGAGGGGGTATAAATAGCCCAAGGCATCCAAAGAGCCGTTGGCTAATGGCCACCGAAAAAGGTAGCGTCGGATGAACCAATGCTATGCTTTTTCTAGGCGTCAGTTCATCCGGTGCCCTCCACGTCACTTAGCTGTTGAAGATCCACCGACACAACTGCTCCGACGCATTATACTGACGGTGCGTCGGTTCATCCGGTGCTGAAGACCCCGCGGCCAAAACGTCTCTGTTATCTTCCATGCGACCGTCGGATAGACCGACGCTTCCCCTTGACCAAGGCATCGGTTCATTCGGTGCTGAACACTTCGTCTTGGCGCGTCTCTGTCTTGTTTCAAACTGAGCGTCGGATAGACCGCTGCTGACCCATCGGTTCATCCGGTGCTACTGTGTTGATCTTGGTGCGTCTCTGTCTTGTTTAAACTTGACCACCGGATAGACTGACGGTTCCCTCTAATGGACCGTCGGTTCATCTGACGCTGTTATCTTCTCTTCTTCTTCTCTGCAACTCATCCGACGCTATTAGAAAAAAAAAATTTTGAACCGAGAACCGTGGGGCAAAGCCCCCCGGCAAAACACAACTATATTAAAGGAGAAGGGAAACAAGTACTTACAACGAGGCCCAACCGGAGGTTAGGCGAACGAAGGAGGAGAAAGGTGAAAAAGGCCAAAAAGCCAAAAGGCCAAAAGGCCAAAAAAAGCCAACAAAACAGAGCTAAGCTAAAACAATTACAAGGCTTGCGACCGAGCAAGATGGAAGGATGAAGACTTGCTTTGATCCTAATGAGATGTTCTGACACTTGAGCTTTGAAGGCCGATTTCCATGCAGCCAGGCATGGAGGTTTTCCATTAAAAATGAGGTCATTTCTTTCATTCCAGATACACCAAGCACCAATCATAAAAATTTCCATGAAGAAGGATTGAGCAAAGTCCAATTTGGCCGCCTGTATCTTTTGGTGAATATTTAGATTAGCATTCCAAGTGATACCCAGCGCAGACCATCTGCATGCTGCAGAGTGACAGTCAAAGAAAAGATGTTCAACTGATTCTTCTACATCTTCAAATGAGAGAACACAATTATACCCATCTCCTAATTATTCCCCCCTCCTTCTAAAAATTTTCTGGTGTTAAGCTTGTCATTTAGTAGCAGCCAAGCGAAAAACTTAACTTTGGGTATGCATTTTGATTTCCAATTCCAAAGGATAGTCAAATTGGGTTTGAATGTCTCCGAAATGGTGATGATAGTATTCTTCGGAGGAATATCTATGCTTGTCCCCAAATGTAAATCCAAGAATCTTTACCATCTCGATCCACGGGATGTAGGTCATCAAGAAAGTTTTGCAATTGAAGTAACTCATTATAGGATTCCCTGGACATGGGGATTCTAAAACAATTAATCGGGGAAGCGGTACGCCCGAGGGCCCAAAGAGAGATACGAGGGTCTTTAGCAAAGCCCAAAAGATGAGGAAAAATATCGAGTGAACCCTTCCATTAATAAGATCCTCCCAAAAGCGATCGTATTTCCATGATTGGGGATACACATAGCAACACCCCGAAGTGGACATTAAGTCGCAGGATATCCTTCCACCAAAAGGAACCTTTTTCCATTGCCGGATGAGGAACAATGCCATTGTAATATTTTTGCCAAATAAGGTCGACCCACCGAATTTTCTCCCGCTTGTAGAATTTATCAAGTTGTTTTAGCGAAGAAAGCGTCATTTTGCACACTCGGATTAATAACCCCAAGCCCACCTTTAGCTTTTGGTTTTCCGACCAAGTCCCAAGCTACCGGATTGTAGCCCTTTCTATTGAACTCTCTCGCCTCTCCAAAGGCGCGTTCTTCCTATGCTTATCAATGATATCAATGACGGTGATGGGCAACTTAAGAGTGCACATATAGTATGTAGGCAAGGAGGAGAGGACGAGTTAACAAGTTGCAAACGACCAACATACGAAAGATGCAAAGAAGCGCTGACCATTTTCCTTTCCATTACGCAAATAAGGGGAGCATAGTCCTTTACTTGAGGTTTGGTGAGACCCATAGGAAGGCCTAAATATGTAAAGGGGGAAGAGCCTACAGTACACCCAAAGGATTGCGCCAGAGAATTGGCACGCTCAGAAGAAATATTGATGGGAACCAGACATGATTTATGAAAATTAACTATCAGGCCAGAGGAAACACTAATCTTATTGAGAATGTCTTTCAGAATAGTAAGCTGTGAGTCACAACCTTGCATGATAATAATTGTGTCATCAGCATATTCGATAATAGGGAAAGGGTTCTCAGACCTCTGTGGGAAAGGAGGATGAAGATTGCCAATTTCATATTCCTTGTTAATAGCACATTGAAGAAGGTCGGCGACAATGGCAAACGGGGAGGGGGGAGAGAGGATCTCCCCGCCCGACACCACGAATACATCCGAAGTCTTTACCGCGGTTCCATTCAAGAGCACGAAAGAGGTCCCGAACTAAGAAGCTCATTGATCCACATGATCCATTTTTGAGGGAAACCCTTTGCATGCGGCATATCAAGGACGGTAGAGTGTTCAATCGGGTCGAATGCTTTCTCAAAGTCTAGCTTGAGAATGATAATTTCCCTTCTTGAGTGATGGCACCGATGTAAGAATTCGAAAGCCCAACCAAGGCGATCTTGAATTGTTCTCCCTTTAATAAAACCATATTGATTTTCATGTATAATATCCATTGCCGAGGTTGAAGTACGGTTAGCAAGCGGCTTGGTGACCATCTTAATAGAGGAGTTGAGGAGTGAGATGGGTCTAAAATCGTTCACTTTCTCGGGATTATCTTTCTTGGGGACCAAGGTAATGTAAGAGTGATTGATGCTTTTAAGGTCGGCTCGATGATGAAAGAAATCAAAGCACAACTTATACATGTCACATCTAATAATGGGCCAACATTTTTTTGATAAAAGTATTGTTAAAGCCATCGGGGCCGGGAGCTTTGTCACTAGGGAGATCAAGAATGACATTATCAATTTCATCCGTAGAGAAAGGGCTGCACGAACTCCAAGGTTATCATGCCGTTTGACAATGGCTTGAAGGTCAAAGCTGCATATTAGTGTGAACGAGAAAAACCCGAGTCTTCTTCGAATTCATTCCCGAGAATAAAGCACTTTTTTTCTCATGACTAGAAACCATTACGCCGTATCATCCATGATTTGACTGATCACATTCTTCCTGAATCTTTCAGTGGCCATTGAATGAAAAAATTTGGTGTTTTCATCCCCAAATTGAGTCATGCGGCGGGTAAACCTCTGTCTCCAGTATTGATTCCGCATTCTCAACGGGTTGGCGATATGAACTTTGATAATTTTCCTGAAATTAAACTCCTGGGGATAGAGAGGTCGAGTTCTTCCAATTTATCCATGAAAGCAATCGTCATATTGCGGTTGGCAATGAGTTTAGAAAGGTTTGAGATGCCTTTAGACCAATGCTTAAGTATTCTTCAAAGGTTCTTAAATTTTGCACTAATAATATGGGCACTATTGTCGAGTTGTGATGAGAGTTCCAGGCACTTTCAATCCGTTCAATACATCCGGGGTGGTTAGACCGGTAGTTATCAAAACGAAAGATATTTACTTTAGGGACATTAGTACCAATTTGCACTCGGGGCAAGTGATCAAAAGTGATCCTAGCAAGGGGTGGACAAGAGATAGAGGGAAAATGGAGATCCATGCAACGGACGTGAAGAACCAATCAATGCATTGCGGGGAGAGGGACTTCTGCATATTACTCCAAGTATAACTTCTCCCTTTAATTGGCGAGTTCAACTAGGCCAAGGTGACCGATTATGTTATTGAAAACCAAGGTATCATGAAAATTGCCCCCGAGTCTTGTTTCTATTCTCGGCATATCTATAAAAGTTTAAATCTCCCATTAATAACCAAAGGTCTTCATCCCGAATCTGCATTGCAAAGCCAATTAACAAATTGGTCCCTAGCGAGTACGTCTGCAGGGACCATAAACCACAACTACATTCAAGAGGGTGAGGCTGCGGGTGGAGGTTAAAGCAAGATGAATAGCAAAACTCGTTTATCAATCAAAATGGCGAGAGAAGTGCTTTGAGGCCCGAGCGGACCAAAATACCACCGAGAGGAACCCAAAGATGAGCGAGAAGTCAAACCGATGAAATCTTTTCGAAGCAAACTTACGGATAAAACACGGATCAAATGATTGTTTCTTTGTTTCTTGAAGACGAGAAAATGTTGGCATGACTTTCTTCGATTTTGTTTCTAATGGGGTCCCATTTATCTTTATCATTTAGTCCACGGACATTCCAACACGGGATATTCCAAGCACGACTATTCATTGTAACAACTAAGAGAAAGTACCGGGATGTCGGGGATAACCACCACAAACAAAACCGGGTTGAAAATAGATAAGTGTATCATGAGCACGGTACCTAGTAATCCATTACAAAAGATAAATTTCCAGCCACAAAAGACAAAATCCCCGGACCGAAAAACTAAAACTCGTATACTTGAGATTCATTGATTCTCTTCGTCTTCGGGGGTCGAGTGGCAAGATTCAACTCCAAAGGAGGTATGCCACATAAAGATTGGCCAAGCTCAATAAGAATAGGCGGCGGGATAGGAGCCACTTTGCATCCTCATCAAGATTGTCTTCGAGACTTCTACTCACAATGGCTTTCTTGAGAGCGACAACGGAGGAGATAGAGACCGATTTCTTTGAAGCACCCTTCTTCCTTCTAGGTTCACCGTTTAGCCGAATATGTTCTCGCACAATGCCTGTCTTTAAGCCGGTACTTCGCGAACTTCATCATCTACAATGGGGGTCGAGCTCTTCCACGCCTTCTTCCGGAATGTGCGGGTGATGGAGTGTCGGGAACTAGATGAGTAGCGAGCAATGATCGGTGATCCGTTGAGGTAGCATATCCATGTCCTCGAACCAAATCCCCCGGACTTTCTTCGGTGGAGGACTCCCAACCATGTATGCTTGATGAGGATCCGTTTTACGGCAAATTCTTGATTATAAAGCACCAAATCTCTGCTTTCTAGAAGGGGGTCGTCGAATTCTATATAAGATGAGTCGAATTATCCGGCTCGCAGTCCTTGATGAATTCCGGCCCTAGGCTTTCGAACCCCGGTGGAGGAGGAGGCCTCAACATTATTTCCCCGGTTTGGATTGTCCACATTGAGGAACCAAGTATCCGTGGCGAGAGGAGGCGGGGACAAAATTCCGGGAATTGCTAGGCAAAGGTTCCTTCATGGGAAGAGAGACTTGGAGGGACCGAACATACCGAGCAAGGTCTTGAATAATCATTTCAATGGATGGAGAGGGACCAAAGCATTGGTGCGGACCCAACTTAGCGACCAATCTTCGATAGGATAGTCATCTTGCATGCTCACTTCATTACAACCTCGCACGATAACGATACGACAAGCCGAGGTAGACTCGGGTAAAGGCGGCTCTAAAGTGATAGGTGCTCCCCCGAGCTCCGAAGAAAGCTTGAGTGTCACTGCCGACCGAGGAGCTATCTTGAGGTTGTTCAGGATGTTGCATCAGGCCATTACCAACTGCATTTGCAACAGCAATATCTGCCAAATTGTTAATCAGCTCAACCTCATTTTCATCAACCACTGCATTGTCCACTTGAGGCCAAGGAGCCCAGTCCATGGCATTATCCTGGGGGAAGTGGGGGCTGCTCCCAACCCTGATTGATATTCTCCTGTTGAACTTCATTCAGATCACCAACATCTTCAAAATGGCCTTGGATTTGGTTATCATTCTCCTGAAAAGGATGGTTGTCCATATTGTTCGGGGCCGACCGGCTTCGGGGTGAGGATTGCCGTCGGGCTGGAATGGGATCCTCATCCCCGAGCAACCACATCATTTTGGTGACTTGGATAGAACAAAAATTGGGACAGTCCAGCTATTGCCATGATCACCCATCGGATTCCCTTCACCGATGATGATGCTTCTAGGGATTCTGCGACCGGATTAACATTGCATCTCGAAGGATACGAGAACGACATCTTGAGTTGTCAATTCAATTTTTAACCGAACCAAATAGCCCCACAACTTGGGAAATAATGTCACGAGTACGAAAATCCGGCGGAAAAGCTAAAAACATGATCCAAGCGGGTACGGGTAAAGGGACAAGCTGCGAAAGTTAAGACCTCTATCATGCTCAACAATAACAATTTCACGAATATCATCCAACCGCAAGGGACCGAGATTGATCATCACTTGTCTTTCAAGGGAGGAAGAAAGCGCACCGAGCATAGCCCAAGCGGGGACAAGCAACAAGACCGAATGGTGGCATGATGCACATTCTCAAGAAAATCCACAATCTCCTCCATTGCATCATGAAGCCGATTCGGGTAGGGAGAGAATTGAGCGTGATGATAGCATACTCATCGTGATGCCGAGGCGGGTTGTCGGCGATGATGATTCTTCCGCGCGCGAGCCCGGCCCAATCTTCAATCCCCAAACCATCCGGCACAAAAGGATCGGGGTTCACCGAAAGTTGGCCATCGCATCCTCAAGCGGCGACGAGGAGGACCGACGGCAATGGTGTGTAGCCTCCGAGGCGGGATGCTTCGAGTGAGGGGTGGGGTTTTCGCGTAGCAGGAGCCCGATTTGGGGGAGGAACACCGTAGGCGTCCGACTCTTGGAATTCACTTGACCTCCGAGTATCCGGGGCCGGGCCGCGCGTCCACACTCTTGGGCCTCCAAAAGACCTTTGGTTTACTCTTGGTCAAACGAAATTTGAATTTATGCCCCGGTTTGAAACAAGCGGACACCGAAGGGAGAAAGAGCAATTACTTTTAGTGTGATAAATATCGAGACAACGACACATCCCCCCAAACGTCGAATACGGTTGAGCTCCCGGGAGTAATTAGCGAGCAATTAAGTGAAGATGGAGAGGCCGCATGGGGAAACGAATTCCTTCGGGTGACGCAAGGGGTAGTGGCTCGTTCAACGGTGCACCGAGGAACCCCTTTGGATGAAGATTTCGTTTCCAAATAAACTTTGAATTTGGACTCAAAATTCCAACACTCGAGAACCATGATCCGATTTTTGAAGAACAAGGACTTTCGGTCGAAATAGTGGATTTAAGAATGCCGAAACGATCGTCATATCTTTTGCTTGCTTTAGAGAATCGGATAAATCAATATCGAAAGAACCAATCTTGACGGATTGAGGGACCTCAATAGGGTGAGATATATGAACCGGCGAATTCGAACAATCTTCTTAGCAAAGCGAACCTTTTTTCTTTTCTCAAGTGGATTAGAAACTCTGTTTTGCTTTTTAGAAAGAACAAGTGACCATTTCTTGGCTTCTTGACCTCCCAAATACGCTTTTCTCTCTCCCGGTGTGGTGCACCATTGCTCCGAGATGAAAATAAACATCAAACGCTTTGCCCACAAATCTTCGAGCTTGTAAATAGTAAAACCCACATCTTTACAGGAGACAGGGAACCGATAATGATTATGACTTTGGTATTCCAATTGAAAGTCAGATTCAAATCCTCCAAGACATGAGTGGAGGGCTAAAGCAACTGAATCTTCACTAAGTTGGAAAAGATATCTCTTGAACGTAGCAAGCAGAAAGAAACTATTTTCCCGACGAGAGCGACCATGAATTCTCAGACCTGTCAAACTGTAAAGATCATTTTCAAAGCGTTTCCCGACATCAAAGTCCAGCAAATCACGAGCAAACGCCATAGAGGACCAAAAAGAACAACTAGAGAGGTGAAGAAGACCGGAAGGAGCAACGCGAGAACCCTTAGGGACACAAGAAACCGATCTGGAGGAGCCAAACGAAGAGAGAACACCGAGCCTCGGGGCGAGCGAGGCCGAACCAACATGTCACACCCGGTTTTAAAGGCAAAACCGAATGCATTGATCACGTGTGCGCCGGGATCAAGTTACACACACGCTTAGACATTATGAATACCAAAATCGGTGCCACACGAATAAAGAGTTATTACAAACCATAGTCTTAATCGAAACTTAAACAAACGAGTTCTCACAGCGGACAAAATGCCTCCACGAGCGGTGGCCGAAAGACTACGCACACCTAGAACTCCCGGATATCTTCCGGATTATCTTCAAAGTTCTCCCGGTCCGAGCAAAGAATCCGGGTATTGTAGATGCAAGAGAATAAACAAGCGTGAGCACATTTCGTACTTAGCAAGGGAAAACAACATAACATGCAAGGCCATATGGTGGATGGCTAAGGTTCAAGCACTTGAGCATTTTAGTTGGTCAAGTTTTATTAGCAACCCGATTACTAAAGTATAAGTTCATACCAACCCAATCACATAAGATATAAGCATCATAAATAAAGGAATAAACCACAATTTAAACATTAAAGTTCCATAACTTAATCATGTGAGTGTCCAGGCCGCTCTTGACCGTGAGCACGGCTAATCGATTAGTTTAACACTGCGCGAGGTTGTACATCTTTACCCACAAGCGGCGTAAAAGCTCCGAAGAACTTTGGACCCAACCATGCGGTGTTTGCAAGACACCATACCACACTTCCGAGGTGTGATTGCATAGGGACGCTACATGGCCTTTACAAAGGTTCCCTAGCAAGTTATGACCCACAAGGTCGGATCGATTAGCAAGGTATAAAGTCCCCTAGCGAGTCAATACCCCACCATAAAAGAATAACTCACCCAACCCCCTGCTAGAGCGAGTCCATACCCCACGGTACCGCCGATCCCTTGTCCTTATCGGGTAAGACCATCCCATGCTAAAGTTCCTAATTATTCAGCCAAGACCATTGCCCATTAGTTCTTGTGGTTGTCTTGTTTTCTGGGTGGTTCTCCATGTTCCGATTATCAAATTAAAGTGGTCTTGCAAAGTAAAAGATCATAAACGGAACATGAAATAACAAAAAGGTAACCAAGTAGATTAATACCAATACCCGATTGAGCATGCTAAGCAATAACTACCACAAGATTAATTTAATTCCCGGCATCAAGGTAAAGGTAGTCAAAAGCTAGGCATGATCCTTAATAGGTTCCCATCAAATTAATGCAAGCGAAAAGTAAAAACGGTGAATTTAATTGCATGTTATGTAGGACAAGCGGGCATGCATCAAGGAATACTTGCCTTCAACAAAGCCTTGCTGCTCAAACTCTTGCACGACCGGATCTTCAAATCCCTCGAACGAATCGCTCTCTACGATCCACAATCATCACATACAAGCATACAATAGAAATAAATAAGAAACAGTCACCAAACAGATCAAACAGATCTAAACAGTAGCATGAAACTAATCTACGCTTCGAGACGAACGCGTGGACATAAAGAACGCTAAAATCGGAGCTAAAACGACCAAGATATGGGCTCGGGAAGTTCCAGGGACTAATCTGCGAAGATTTGAAAAGGTTTCGGGCTTAAATAAAGAAAAAGGACTAAACTGTAAGGAATCTTATACGGTGGAAGGGTATTTTTGTAAATAAAGAAAATCCAGGGGCTTTTACGCAAAAACGCCAGGGCTGGCGGTGGGTTGACCTGGCTGACCGGGTTGACCCGATCTGGGACCGTTGGATCCGGATCTAGCGGCTGCGGTGGCTCACGGGCGAAGCGGCGCGGCTGGATAGGGTCAGGGGCGTTGGATCTCCATCCAACGGCTGAGATCCTGCGCAAGCGGCCAAAAGGCAGCGGCCGGCCGGGGACGGCGGCGGCGGCGGTGGGCGGCGGCGGAGTCGCCGGCGGAAACCCGATCTAGGGTTTCGGCCCCGATTCGAGGCGCGGGTTGCACCTAAGCGACGCGCGCGCGAGTTGGCGAGCCTAGCTAAGGCCACGGTTCGGGCGGAGAAGCGGCGGCGCGGGCGGCCGACGCGGCGGCGCGGCGGTGGAGCTCCGGCCGACGGGCCTAGGGCGGCGGAGTGCACGGGGACATCAACAAGCGGCGCCGGCGGGTGGCTCACCTCCTTGCGCGGCTCCGGATGCGATCCACGGCGGCGAGCGGGCGACGACGGCGGCGGGCACCGAAGCGGCGGCGCTAGGGTTTTGGGTGGCGGCGGCGCACGGGCTAGAGCGGCTAGGGCACGGCGGCTCGGTTTGGGGGGTCCAAGGAGGCGGCGACGTGCTATAAATAGTCGGGCGGGGTGTCCTTGGCGTGCGGGCCACGCACGGGGAGTCGTGCCCCCGTCGGACTCGGGTGGCGGCGCGGCGGTGGCCGAGGCCGGGTCGCGCACGGCGCGGCGGCGGGGATGACGGGTGGGACCCCCCCGTCGGGCGGCGGGGCGCGGCGGAGGCGCGGGTGGCGGGCCGGCGCGGCAAGGCCGGGCCGGTTTGGCTTGCTGGGCCCAAAAGGCTTGCGCGTGCGGGCCGGGCAGCTGCGGCCTTGCGGGCTGGCTAAAAAAAAAAAAAAAAGGACCGGTGTCGTAGGCTGGCTGGCCGGGCTAGATGGAGAAGGGAAAAAGGAGAAAAGATTTTGGGGTTTTTGGGATTTAGGAAAGGCACCAAACAAAATGGAAATTCAAATTTGAATTTGAATTCCAACAACCAAAACAATGCTCCAGCATGTATGCAACACTTAAATCCTATATTTCATTAAAGTTATTTTAGAAAAGTGTTAAATGCCTAAAATTAAATAAAACAACCTTATACTCCTTAAGCAATTAAATGGTTGCTATCAAATTTTAATAAAGCCAAGTTTTTAGTAGAGTTAGGGTGTTACAAATCCTACCCCCCTTAAGAAGAATCTCGTCCTCGAGATTCGGACAGATTGGGAAAAAGATCTGGAAACTCTGCTTTCAGCTCATCCTCTCTTTCCCATGTTGCCTCATCCTCTGCATGATTACTCCATTGTACTTTACACATCTTAATCACACTATTCCTGGTGATCCTTGTCATTGTTTCCAATATTCGAATGGGGTGTTCAACTATAGTGAGATCTTCCCCAACGTTTAGATCATCCAAGGGTAACGGCTCTTTGTCATGAGGGCCAAAACCCTTCTTCAACTGAGAGAGATATGGAACACATCATGCACATCAGCTAGCTGGACTGGCAACTCTAATCTGTAAGCCACTTCTCCCACTCTCTCAATGATCTTGAAAGGTCCAATAAAGCGAGGTGACAACTTTCCTTTAACTCGAATCGACGCAAACCTCGATAGGTGATACCTTTAGATACACGTAATCGCCTTCCCGAAAGACCACATCTCTTCGTTTACCATACGCATAGCTTTTCCGCTCTAGACCGAGCAATCCTCAAATTTTCTCGATAATCCGAACTTGTTTCTCCGCTTCCCCGATAATATCCGCCCCAAATAACGCCTTTCGCCCGTCTCACTCCAAAATAACGGAGTCCTACACTTCCTTCCATATAGAGCCTCAAAGGGTGACATTCGAGACGCGGCTTGGTAGCCGTTGTTATAAGAGAACTCAGCATACGGCAAGCTCTTATCCCAACTACAACCATGCTTAAGCGCACATGCTCTCAGCATGTCCTCTAGGATCTGATTGGTTCTCTCTGTCTGTCCATCCGTCTGTGGATGATAAGCTGAGCTGAAGTTTAGCTTAGTATCCAGAGATTCATGCAACTTCCCCCAGAAACGAGAAGTAAACTGAGTACCTCTGTCTGACACGATCTTCTTTGGTACGCCATGCAAACACACGATCCTGGACATGTATAGCTCTGCCAACTTAGCTCCTGTATAGGTAGTCTTTACCGGAATGAAGTGAGCTACCTTAGTCAAACGATCCACGATGACCCAAATCGAATCATAACCATCTCGGGTCCGGGGTAAACCCACTATGAAATCCATTCCGATCTCTTCCCACTTCCACTCAGGCACCTTCAAAGGTTGAAGCAAACCGGCGGGTCTTTGATGTTCGGCCTTAACCGGTGACAAGTGTCGCACAAAGCCACATGGGCGGCCACGTCTCTCTTCATACCGTACCACCAATACCTCTCGCTTGAGATCCCGGTACATCTTGGTACTGCTCGGATGGATAGAGTAAGGCCGAGTCGTGAGCTTCTCTCAAGATCTTCTCTCTAAGATCTCCCTCGTCTCGGGACACACAACCGGTTCTTAAACCACACGGTTCCTTGCTCATCTTCTCGTGAAGTCCGGGGCTTCTCCTTGTTGCATGCTTTCTTTAATCTTTTGTATTCCGAAGATCCTCTAACTGCCACTTGCGTATCTCTTGTTCTAAAGTAGACTGTACTTCCAAAGTCACTCCTTCCGCATGTGAAACCACTTTCAAGTTGAGCCTTTCAAACTCTTTTACCAACTCGTCAGGAAACTGAATGGTCATTGCCATGTTAGTGTGGCCCTTCCGACTTAAAGCATCAGCAACCAGATTCGCTTTACCCGGATGGTAATGAATCTCTAGATCATAGTCCTTGATCAACTCTAACCAACGACGTTGTCTTAGATTAAGATCCTTCTGAGTAAAGATGTACTTCAAACTCTTGTGATCAGTATAGATCTGGCACTTAGTTCCCATAATGTAGTGTCTCCAAATCTTCAATGCATGAACCACTGCTGCTAACTCAAGATCATGCGTAGGATAGTTCAACTCATGCTTCCTCAACTGACGAGATGCATAGGCTATAACATGACCTTCTTGCATCAACACACATCCTAGTCCTTGTCGAGATGCATCACAATATATGTCAAAGCTCTTTCGTAGATCGGGCATTACTAGAACGAGTCTTGTGGTTAACCGCTGCTTTAACTCTTCAAAACTGGACCGACATGCACCTGGTCCATTTGAATTCCCCGTCCTTCTCTAGCAATGTAGTGAGGGGCTTCACAATCTTAGAGAATCCTTCAATAAACCGACGATAGTAACCAAGCAAGTCCAAGGAAACTCCGAATCTCGAAACTCGTACGAGGGGCTTCCCACTTCAATACATCGCTAACCTTGCTAGGATCCACAAGCAATACCTCCGTTGGTGATGATATGACCTAGGAAAGATACTTCCTTGAGCCGAACTCACACTTGCCGAACTTCGCATATAACTCATGATCTCTTAGCTTCGCAACACAAGTCTCAAATGCTCCTCATGGTCCTCCTCATTCTTGGAGTAGATCGAATGTCATCAATGAATACCACAACGAACTTGTCCGGATACTCCATAAAGATCTTGTTCATCAAGTACATAAAGTACGTGGGTGCATTGGTTAACCCAAAAGACATAACTGTGTACTCATAAAGTCCGTACCCAGGGTAGTAAAAGGCTGTCTTAGGAATATCCGAAGGCCTAATCTTCAACGATGGTAACCGATCGCGGATCGATCTTAGAAAACACGGTTGCTCCTCTCATCCGATCAAACAAATCTTCAATACGTGGCGAGAGGATACTTGTTCTTGATAGTAACATCATTAAGAGACACCGTAATCAACACACATCCTCTCGTGTGCCATCTTTCTTACCCACAAAGATTACGGGTGCTCCCCAAGGTGATGAACTAGCACGAATGAACCCTTTACCCAATAATTCTTTAATCCGAGCTTTAAGTTCTTGTAACGATCACTAGACATTCTATATGGGCGCTTAGAGATAGGAGCGAGTACCGGGTAAAAGATCAATAACGAACTCAACATCTCGGTCGGGGGGCATACCGGCAACTCCTCGGGAAACACATCGGGATAATCGCACACTACTCGTATGTCTTCCAAGGCCGCTCCGTCAAGCTTATTCACGGCACCGGCATTTGATGGTGCGGGATCTCGCCGCAAACTCAAACCTTTCACCCAGTGGACTTGTAAGAAGGATTGACCTCTTAGCACACCGAATCACCGCATCACACGCGGTCAACCATCCCATTCCCAATATCACATCGATCCCCTTTGAATCCAAGATTATAAGATTGGCACGGAAATCTCTCGCCCACGATCTTGAGATGGACGTTATCACATTTATAGATAGCTTTCAATTCCCCCCCCCGGGTGAGGTAACTAACATGTGGCGAGACATGGGACCGATAGGTAGATTATGTTGAGCTACGAACGGGATGTAATGAAAGAATGGGATGCTCCGAGAATCAAACAAAGCGAGGCGGGGAGTAGAGTTAACTAGAAACATACCGAGCACTACTCGGGGTTCTCTGGGCGACTTCGGCATCAACGTGCATTGCCTTGCCTCGTGCATAGCTCGTTGTCCCTTGTTAGGCTACCGCGGGGTTTGGCTTCCGCTCCTTGTCTGCTTCTGGTTCCGTGTGGGGGTGTGTGGAGGGTTCCTCTTTGGGCAAGCATTGGCATAGTGACCAAGTTCTCCGCACTTGAAGCAAGTAGTGGTGGCGAGGATTGGGCGGTGCCACGGTCCTTACGAGTGTGCCCACCGGGGCTCTCTCGCCGACTCGCCGGGAAGGCCGGGCGGGGAGTCCGAGGAACAGGACGCCGAAACCGCCGAGCGGACGCCGGAACCGCCGAACGGACGCCGGGACCGCCGCTGCCCAAAGTTTCCACCCGGTCCCCCATAGCGGAGCGGGGGTGTTCGGCGGAGGGTTGAAGCGCGGGCGAGACGCACTCCCAAACCGCCCGGAGCCGGCGGCCTTCCTCTTCGCTCTCCGAGCTCCTTGCGCTTGTGCTCCAAGCGGATATGACATCAACTAGCTGCCGAAAGTTAGGAAAGGGATATGACATCGACTGATGCTACCGTACTCGTAACACCCTGAAATTTTCCGATTTCAAGATGTTATTAGGAAGAATAATTAAGCAATGATTTTGACATAATTTTAAAATTTGCTCAACATTTATTTTATTTACAAGAAATTTAGTCAAGGAAAACTATTGATTGGTTTTAAAAAATGAAATAAAATGATTCTCTGAGTGTTGCACTCGTTTTGATTGCATTTGTTTTGTTTTGTTTGAGATAGTGTTTTCAAAATCATAAAAAGGTCGAATCCAAATATGTTTCTTCATCTCTCTATTTTTTTTTACATCCAACTCATTCTCTCTTTGTCTATTTTTTTCCAACCCATCAGGCTATCTTCCTTTTCTCGGCTCAAATCTTTGCTCGACCCAGGAGCAATCACAAGTTGTCGGCCGTTATCCATCGGTCCGGCCCAACTCACCCTCTCCCTCTTTCGTACCATTGACGGGTGGACCCTACCTGTCATCCCCTTCCTTCTGATCTGACCTGAGCAACACTCGAGTCCGAGCACTTGCTCGGCTCCCGTGCATGTGCCCTGCCCACGCTGCTTGGCCTCCCCGGCCTTGCGTGACCTCGCCTTCCCGTGACGTTCGCTGTCCGTCTAACCTGCCAGCTCACCATTCCCCCCTCACTGCCATCCGGGCTCCGTCTGTCAAGCCCGACTCCCTCGTCTCGCACACATGACCAACTTGGATCGAGCCGTGTGACACCGCATCTGCCCGGCACTGCTCACCCATGCCCGAGCCGATCAGCTCTCGCGCACTCATTCGCTTTCCCGACCATGTCGCTTTCTCTCCATCGACGTGTGAGCGCTGCACGTCACGCCTCAAGCCCACACCCTCACGTGCCTGTGCGTTACGCCGGTGCTCGCGCCACACTCACCTGTGTGCTAAGCCCGTATGCCGCGCTCGAATTGCTCGGCCACCTGTGCTCGTGTGCCCGTCCGCGTCCCTACACGCACACCCAAGCTCTATGCCTGTTGCACGTCCGCCCGTGTCATATGACCAACGCACTGTCGCGCCGCCTCCGCCTGGTCACGACCCTTGGCCTCTTCACGTCACACCTCTCGCGTTCGCGTCGCGTCCTTCCGTTTGCTCTCAAAAAACTATCACTCTCCTTACTCTCTTCCATTCGTAACAGCCATCTCCACATCCTTCTTCTCCGGCCAGCGCCGACTCGTGTTCGTGTCCACCCGTGGCCTGTGCACTATGCATGCGATGCCACCACACCCGCTCGGCTTCCGCACTGTTTGGCCTCGCGCGTTCTCGCCTCACCCGCACGTGACGCGCCGCTGTCGGACTTCGCCTCCGGCCTGCGTCACTGCCGCCCGTGTCCAAGCCGCTCAGCTCCCATGCGCCCGCCCATCTCCCTTGTCGCGCCTGCTCCCCTCGCGCCGGCTCGCCTCCTCGTCGCGTGCTTGCGCAACGCGCCACCCGCCTAGTTCTGCGGCATGCGGCGTCCCTCTTCGTCCTCCAACGAGTAATCACTCCACCTCCATGAGCTAGTTAATAGCCGAGGCTGATCATCATCTCCACGCATGCATGCATGCATGCACCAGCACTACTAACCGTCTCCTCCCTTCATTTTACAAGTAACGGCCATTGCCACTAAGGCCATAAATGGGCCGGCCATCACCACCTTACGTTTCCTCCTCTCCTTCTCCGTACGACCTCCGCTCCTCCTCCTCGGGGCCGTAAAAGGCAAAACTCGAGGTCCCAAACCCTACGACGCCGCCACGGTGCGGACACCGAGCTACCGCCGCGGCAACCTCAACCATCCTTGTTTCGCCGCTTCCTTCGACCACCAAAGCAAATCAACACCGGCAAGAGGACCACGATGACAAGTACGTTCTCCACAAGTATCCGTCCGCATCTCATCGCCTCCCGGTCCCAACTAGACAAGAAGCCCGTGTGCCCCGGCCGCCGTCTCCACCGCCCGCCGCCACCGTCATCTGCTCCAAATCCGTCCGCCGCCTCGGACCGAGTTGTCCGTCGTCCGTCGCCCCCGTCTTCAACATCCGGCCATATCCGTTGTTCTCCGTCGCCGGTGGAACACGGGGAACGTCTAGGAGTTCGACCGCCCGGGCAAGCAAGCACCACAAGGGATCGACGACGGCGTCGAGGGGCGACACACTGCGCTACAACACGGATTCCATCTCGTCACCATTGACTCGCCGGAAGAGCCAAACACCACCGCATCGATCTGTTCACTAAGCCACTAGAGCCTTCTCATATAACGAGGTACACATCGGTGAGATCCCCATCCTCTCTTCTTTTGTTTTTTTTTTCTATCTCCTGTTGGTTTACGGGCATGGTAATCCATTCTAGCACATCTCGGTGTGCTTGTGTATTTCGGCCATGGAGGAACACATGCTGCTCCATTCGTTTTCCTGGAAACGAAGAAGAAGACCTTTTGTGATTAAATTCGTTCCCATCTCTCGCACCATCGTAATGCCTCCTCTATTTATATCTCGCCGGGAAAGACACAAGCTAAGTTTGCTTTCATCTTCACGTCCGGCAAGGATGCTCGTTGCAAGCCTCTTTTCTCGTCAAATACGGAAGTCCTCTTGCCGCCGTACACCGAAGCCTAGCATCACGGCTGTTCATTGCTTGAAGTACGCCAATGTCTTTTGATCTGCCGTCCATCATCACCCCACCGTCGACCATCGCGCCCCTGGTGAGACTAGTCTTTGCCCTGCTTCATTTATATCATCATGATCATTCCTTTCAAATCAATGTATGCATCTTGTTTAACGATGCCAAAAGCTAGCTAGCCGCAAGTATGCACGGTAGCATGCATGCAACTTATGCCATGCATGTTTCCTCGTAGTCCAAAAAGAACCAACAACTAGTGTTCGATCTATATCTTTTAATTATTTGTTATGAACACTTCTTTTGCCCCAACAGTTTATCCATGCGTTCATGCATCTGCTTGTCTAGGCTAGAAAGCAAGTAATCGGTACAAATATACCTTCATGATGTCATCATTACATAATGCTTATGTCATATATCCATTTGTTTCCTTCAAAAATACAATTCCGGTAATTCCGGCATGCATGTATATTTCAGCAACATATATAACCTATATCTTTTCTTTTATCTTGCTCTATCTGTTATCTCTCATGTCCTGTGAATCTTCTTTGATAGCCTTCCAATCTACGGTTAATCACGATTAAATCCCTAATCTTTGTTTAAACCATAGAACCATCGTGTTACCCGTTTAAGCTCATCCTTGTTGCGTTAATTTTGTCTCACAATAAAGTACGAGTTAGTGTTGATGTTTACCCTACAATGTGTTTTAATAATTAATTCTATATTAACTTGGTTAACGCCTATTAAACTTGTTTTATAAATATAATCTAATTAGAGTTGAACCTCGTGTTTTTCACACTAAAGTTAATTTGATTAATGCTTATTTGAATAATTCTTTCAATGAAAGCTAATTAGGGTTATACCTCGGCTTTCATAAAAAATGTTAAATTGGTTAATATTTATTTAATCTGCTTTCTAAATAAAAGCAACATAGGATTTATCTCGAGTTTTCTTAATTAAATGTTAATTTGGTTATTGTGAATATAAATGTATTTTTGAAATATAATTTGTTTAGTTGAACTCGAAACATAAACTTATATGCTTAGATTCTTTACATGCTTCTTTTGAATTCAAATGTTTAATTTGCATAAATCATACTTGAATAATTATAAATAAAATTGTCTTAAGCTCAACATCGTCCTTTTGTATACAAATAAAACTTGCTTAATTCTAAATAGGGTATTTCTACGAAACAACCTATGCACATTGCTTTAGTTAATTAAAATATACCAAGCACATAGCCTTGTGTGGTATAATCCAAATCTCTCGATAGTTGTGCCTTTTCAATGATAGATCCGTTCTTAGCATTTCTTGCGATCGCGATCCTAGAACCAAACCATGTTCTCTTTTTAAGCTTTTCTTGATTGGTGTATTGTTCTTAGTTGTTCTTGTTTGTCTGCTTTGCATGTGTTGTGCCTGATGATTGCTTCAAGTAGAAGATCAAGTTGTTGTTCGGAGGTCTTGAAGATTAAGAGTATCAAAGAGCAAGAGCGGAAGAACATAAGATTAGTTTTTGTTGGAGAAAGGCAAGTGGACTTCTCCCTCTGCATATTCTTCTTTGTCCTAAATAATTGCATGATAACTAAGTTTACATTTAAATGTTGTTATGCATAAATTTGATGGGAAATTTACCTTTTTAAGGACATGACAAGATTTTACCCCTTTACCTTGAATAACTCGGTTTTAATGAAATGTTTTGGGATAGATTGCTTAGTTGCTTAACTTGGGATGGTTAAAATGGTTTTTATAAAATGTTGATCATGATAACTTTGGTGATATATATATGTGTGTGCTTAATTACGAGATAATATGATTTAATCGGAACATGGAGAACCACCAGGAAAACAGTGCAACCACATTCCATATGACTGCTTAGCCAATTAATTAGGTGTGTGGAACTACTCGATAGCCTTATCCGAAAGGAGCACGGGGGCCGGAGTTGAAGGGGTATAGCCGGTTCTTTTGGGGTAGCGACCTTTGCTAAGGTGCGACCACTAGGGAGGGTTATGGTCCGCTCCGTCTTTATGCTTGTCGCGGCCGTTGGTCTTTACTGCTTTCCTTTGTAAAGGCTTCGTAGTGGACCCCTAGCCACTCACCTCGGAAGTGTTTAAGGGCCTTGCAAACCGGGCGACATGGGGAACACAAACTGTGGGTAAAGTGTACAACCTCTGCGAGTGAAAAGGCGATCGATCGGCCGTGCTCACGGTCAAGAGCGGCACCGGACCCTCACATGATAATCAAACATAAAGATGGAATTAAATCGTGGTTTCCATATGGTTTTGAGATGAGATGCTTTCCTAAATGCTTAAGTGGGTTGGTATGAACTTACATCTAGTAAATAGGTGCTTGCTAATAAAATTTGACCAACATTAAAAATGCTAACCGCTGCAAAACCTTAGCCTATCCTTGATAGCCTTGCATCTTCCCCCACTTGTTGAGCTCCAACCATAAGTGTGCTCACCCTTGCTAAACCGCTGTTCAGAGAAGAAGAAAGAAGGAGAAGAAGGTGTATGATGTCCAGAAGATGGTGCTAGGCATACGCAACCCCCAGTCGATTGCCTGTGAAGTTTGGAGCCGTTGTTTCCCGGATTCCGTTGTAAATCTACGATAATATCTCTTTCTTTACGTGATATTGTTTCGTTATTCACTATGATGTCACTATATGTATGAAACTAGATCCTGGCATACATATAGGTAGCACTTGGTTTTTCTTCGGAAAATCGGGTGTGACAACGACGAACCAACCAATCCATCCAAGAACGGCTCCTGCTTCTTCCTATCTTCGACAACCTCCTCGAGTTTGCATAGCGAGATAGCTCGATGAACTTGTCTCTATACTCGGCCACCGACATTCCTCCCTCGCTTCGAGAGAAAGGAACTCCTTCTTCTTGATCTTCATGACTCCGGAGGGTATGTGATGGCTCCCGAAGTTGGTGGTAAACTCCTCCCAAGTGATAGTGTCCGGGGGCGGCATGAGCGGCGAGTACGCATCCCACCAAGCGACGCTACCCGAGCCTTGAAGTCGTCTGCCGGCATACGGGACCTTCTCTCTGTCGTCACACCGACGGGTAGTGAGCATCTTCGAGAATTGTCTTGAGCCAATCTTCAGCTTCCGGTGGATCGGCGGCGTGGGTAAACACAAGAGGGTGATGACTCATGAACTCCCGGTGCTTGTTGCGAGGCGCGGTGGCGGCACCGGCGGATTGTTAACTCTGAGCTTGCAAGTTTGTCACAGTGGTGGTCAAGTTCTGGAGGAGCTGGGTCTGTGCCTCCAAGAACTGCTGCATAGCGGGATCCATTTGTCTTGGCTGGGGTGCTCTTCCTGCGGGTTGATTAACACCTGATCCTGACCTGGTGTTCACCATCGAGTGTTAGGAACGTTATTTTAGATGATTGCACCAAGGTTTAAACTTAGAAAGCTAAGATAGCAATGATATTCAGATAAGACAGATTCTGTTGACTCCAAACAATCAGGCATAGCTCTCTGTATAAGTAACCAAAAATTATGGATTTTGTACTGATAAAAGGTAATGAAATTATGAAACTACTCCAACTGGAATCACCTCAATCGGAGTTGTGTAGCTCTGGTTATAAAATAAACAAGTCAGGTAGGTCGGCAGTGTTTAACAGATTCGTGGGACTGTAATGTTTTAGTCATATCTCTCTGGTTTTCCATCCAAATATTCTGAATTTTTCACAGAAAATCAGTAATGAAATTCTTGAACTTTTCCAATTGGTTTTACTGCAATCGGAGTTCTGTAGCCCGAGATAAAATTAAAACAGTACTGCTGACTCAGAAAACTGTGCGAACAGATTTTTGGGATCTCGAATTTGTATTAAGGGAAAACTTAAGAGGACAAAAAGATTAAGATAGATAACTGATTGAGACTGAAAGATAACCCCTCAAACTTACTACTAAACCAATGTCGTTGTGGTCATCACTCCACAACACATTGCACTCAACCAAAAATCCAACTCACACATTAAGCACAAAAACAAGCATTCAACCACACCTCTAAACTAAACACACTTTACCGATCATCTACTAGCGATTACAAAGAAATCCTATCCTTAATCTTAAACATAAGGACTATCTTCTGCCATGGCATCCGTGCGAGCGTCGGGGGAGTCGTAGTGTGGCCTCTTGGGTGATGGGGAGGTACATCCTTCGCGGCTTCATGGGCTTCCGGCTGCTCCTCGTTCAAAAGTGCGGCTTCCAAGGCACGCCTGCGTCTCCGGAGTGAAGATTTGCTGCCTGTGCTGCATATAGCGTGTTGTTGGCATCATCCAATGCGGTGTTCACGGCTGCAAGTAGACCTCGGACATTGTTGAGCGTCCCTTCATAGGGCCGGTCTTTGGGGGCGATGTAAGTCTTGGCTTCCCCACTTGCCCCGAATGGTGTGTAGCGGCGGTGGGTATCCTCCAACTCGTCACGCTCCTTGTGAGAGAGCACATAGAGCGCTCTCCGAGCCGACTCGCTATCCCGGCATCCATAGTAGTCCCGTGAGCCACATCATGATGCTTGGACATCTCCTTCACTCCACGGCATGGAATGTACTCCTCCAAGATGGCAGCAACCTCCCAATGGGGCTCGAACCACGGATGGGTCCACAGCTCACAATGGTAGACAGGGGCCTTGTCATAGCCTAGGCGAAGTACCATTGCCCTCAGGTGGTCTGCCATGGGTATGCCTACTCCATCAGCTCTGTAATGGTACACTTCCCAGATCGCTTCCCTCTCTTCCTCCTCTTGCTCTTGTTCCTCCATCTCTTGATCTGAGGAATCTTCATCTACTTCTGGCGCCTGCTCCTCCAGGTTGGGTTGTTCAGCTAACTCATCCTCCTCTTGGATCACCTCCTCCGGATCTTCCTCATCATCAGGCACCATGATAAGGTTAGGGAAAACCACAGGTGCAGGCTCCATCTCAATCTCCTCATCTGTATCTCCATCATGCAAATCATGGTACTTGTTCTGCGGAGCATCCTGGTGGACCGCTCCCGGCCGAGAAGTCTCCAAGCTACGAACCATATGTAGTGTAGTGCGGAATGAGAGAGATGGTAAGGTAAAAAGGACGAGAGCTAAAGCAAGCACAAGATAAAGAATGCGAGACGGCTCAAGAGTGAAGCAAAAGGCAAGAGTAAGGTTAGTAAGAATAAAGCAAGCATGTGTAAGAAAGCTTCTATGAGTATAAAATGCTTAATTCGACCATTTTCTATCTAGGCTAGCGTTCCTACGATCAACACGGCTACGGTACCACTCTGTCACACCCGGTTTTAAAGGCAAAACCGAATGCATTGATCACGTGTGCGCCGGGATCAAGTTACACACACGCTTAGACATTATGAATACCAAAATCGGTGCCACACGAATAAAGAGTTATTACAAACCATAGTCTTAATCGAAACTTAAACAAACGAGTTCTCACGGCGGACAAAATGCCTCCACGGGCGGTGACGAAGACTACGCACACCTAGAACTCCTGGATATCTTACGGATTATCTTCAAAGTTCTCCCGGTCGAGCAACAAATCCGGGTATTGTAGATGCAAGAGAATAAACAAGCGTGAGCACATTTCGTACTCGGCAAAGGGAAAACAACATAACATGCAAGGCCATATGGTGGATGGCTAAGGTTCAAGCACTTGAGCATTTTAGTTGGTCAAGTTTTATTAGCAACCCGATTACTAAAGTATAAGTTCATACCAACCCAATCACATAAGATATAAGCATCATAAATAAAGGAATAAACCACAATTTAAACATTAAAGTTCCATAACTTAATCATGTGAGTGTCCAGGCCGCTCTTGACCGTGAGCACGGCTAATCGATTAGTTTAACACTCGCGAGAGGTTGTACATCTTTACCCACAAGCGGCGTAAAAGCTCCGAAGAACTTTGGACCCAACCATGCGGTGTTTGCAAGACACCATACCACACTTCCGAGGTGTGATTGCATAGGGACGCTACATGGCCTTTAAGAAGGTTCCCTAGCAAGTTATGACCCACAAGGTCGGATCGATTAGCAAGGTATAAAGTCCCCTAGCGGGTCAATACCCCACCATAAAAGAATAACTCACCCAACCCCCTGCTAGAGCGAGTCCATACCCCACGGTACCGCCGATCCCTTGTCCTTATCGGTAAGACCATCCCATGCTAAAGTTCCTAATTATTCGGCCAAGACCATTGCCCATTAGTTCTTGTGGTTGTCTTGTTTTCTGGGTGGTTCTCCATGTTCCGATTATCAAATTAAAGTGGTCTTGAAAAGTAAAAGATCATAAACGGAACATGAAATAACAAAAAGGTAACCAAGTAGATTAATACCAATACCCGAGTTGAGCATGCTAAGCAATAACTACCACAAGATTAATTTAATTCCCGGCATCAAGGTAAAGGTAGTCAAAAGCTAGGCATGATCCTTAATAGGTTCCCATCAAATTAATGCAAGCGAAAAGTAAAAACGGTGAATTTAAATGCATGTTATGTAGGACAAGCGGGCATGCATCAAGGAATACTTGCCTTCAACAAAGCCTTGCTGCTCAAACTCTTGCACGACCGGATCTTCAAATCCCTCGAACGAATCGCTCTCTACGATCCACAATCATCACATACAAGCATACAATAGAAATAAATAAGAAACAGTCACCAAACAGATCAAACAGATCTAAACAGTAGCATGAAACTAATCTACGCTTCGAGACGAACGCGTGGACATAAAGAACGCTAAAATCGGAGCTAAAACGACCAAGATATGGGCTCGGGAAGTTCCAGGGACTAATCTGCGAAGATTTGAAAAGGTTTCGGGCTTAAATAAAGAAAAAGGACTAAACTCGTAAGGAATCTTATACGGTGGAAGGGTATTTTTGTAAATAAAGAAAATCCGGGGGCTTTTACGCAAAAACGCCAGTGGCGCGGTGGGTTGACTCCGGTGGCCCGGGTTGACCCGATCCGGGACCGTTGGATCCGGATCTAGCGAGCCGTGGTGGCTCGCGGGCGATGCGGCGCGGGCCGGATAGGGTCGGGGGCGTTGGATCTCCATCCAACGGGCGAGATCTGCGCAAGCGGCCAAAAGGCGGCGGCCGGCCGGGGACGGCGGCGGCGGCGGCGGGCGGCGGCGGAGTCGCCGGCGGAAACCCGATCTAGGGTTTCGCCCCCGATCGAGGCGCGCGGTTCGGGCGGAGAAGCGGCGGCGCGGGCGGCCGATGCGGCGGCGCGGCGGTGGAGCTCGGCGACGGGCCTAGGGCGGCGGAGTGCACGGGGACATCAACAAGCGGCGCCGGCGGGTGGCTCACCTCCTTGCGCGGCTCCGGATGTGATCCACGGCGGCGAGCGGGCGACGACGGCGGCGGGCACCGAAGCGGCGGCGCTAGGGTTTTGGGTGGCGGCGGCGCACGGCTAGAGCAGCTAGGGCACGACGGCTCGGTTTGGGGGGGTCCAAGGAGGCGGCGTCGTGCTATAAATAGTCCGGGCAGGGTGTCCTTGGCGTGCGGGCCACGCACGGGGAGTCGTGCCCCCGTCGGACTCGGGTGGCGGCGCGGCGGTGGCCGAGGCCGGGTCGGGCACGGCGCGGCGGCGGGGATGACGGTGGGGACCCCCCGTCGGCGGCGGGGGCGCGGCGGAGGCGCGGGTGGCGGGCTGGCGCGGCAAGGCGGGCCGGTTTGGCTTGCTTTGGGCCCAAAAGGCTTGCGCGTGCGGGCGGGGCACTGCGGCCTTGCGGGGCCGGCTAAAAAAAAAAAGAAAGGATCCGGTGCTTTGTAGGCTGCCGGGGCGGGCTAGATGGAGAAGGGAAAAAGGAGAAAAGATTTTGGGGTTTTTGGGATTTAGGAAAGGCACCAAACAAAATGGAAATTCAAATTTGAATTTGAATTCCAACAACCAAAACAATGCTCCAGCATGTATGCAACACTTAAATCCTATATTTCATTAAAGTTATTTTAGAAAAGTGTTAAATGCCTAAAATTAAATAAAACAACCTTATACTCCTTAAGCAATTAAATGGTTGCTATCAAATTTTAATAAAGCCAAGTTTTTAGTAGAGTTAGAGTGTTACACAACGGGAGGAAAACTCACCGCCCGCCATGAATCCTTGTCGTCGGCGAAGGTGCGGGTCGAGGTGGAGAGGAGAGGAGGGGAGAGGGGTCTTCCATCGTCCGTACCCCGCCGCAAGCCGAGACACCGCCACGGTTCGGCTTGTGCACCTTGAGCTTTTCTAATACATTTATCTATTGTGGTTCGGGAGATATTGGTTCGGCTCTCAATGATCTTGTTGAGTTAGTCCATTACGCTATTAGAAAATTGACTGTCGGTTCATCCGACGGTGCCTTAGTTTTCACCCAGTGTACCAGCTCGTCCGACGACTGCACCGACGCTTGCTATCTAGGTACCATCGATTCATCCGACGGTGTCCTTTCTTTTTCTTTTCTTTCCCGTCTTTGACCCTTGAAAAATAGACTATCTTCTCAATTTGGCATGTGGTATTTTGGCATCCTTGGGACCTAGAAATGTATACAAAGACATGCTAAACAATAAGGTTCCCATTGATCATGTTGTCATGAATCACCAAAATCATACTCGAACTAATGGCATATGAGGCCATGTTCGCTACAGCGGTGAGGTGGGACTGCAAGTCTGGGAGTGGGAGTGGGACGCACCCCAGCCCATGGCTCGGGGTGTGCGGAGGGGTGTTTGCAGCGCAGGAGAAAGGATGGCAGGTTTGATGTCGACGGTAAGAGAACAGATAACTTTGAAAAAATATGAGAGGAGAAAAAGGAAAGAAAAAAAGGAAGGGCAGTGTAGTCATTTTACTTGTTTTATCCATTTTCAACGTCAAGGAGAAGTTGTTTTGCCAAATGTTTTTCTAACCAGAGAAGCCGGAGTTGAAGAAGCCACTCCACCATAGAAGCCTGAGCCGTTTTCAAGAGTCGTAGCCCTACCAAACATGCCTAAAGTAATAGGTGAGGGATGTTTAAAGGACTTTTTCCATGTGTAAATCATATTAATGTAAAGCCCATAAATGAATACACTCTAACGATGCCCATTGGGCCTTCTGCTGATGATAATAGTTTCGGCCTAGTTAGGCCCACGGAGACGGAGAGTGGAACTCTCGTCTCTCACGTTCCCAGTCAGGACCAAAAAAAAGTCCTTGCCAATAATATACAGCTCCGTCAAAAACCCTTATTAGCTGTATCTAGTCTCGCGGGGAGCGCCGTGCGCCGCCAACAGTTACCGGCGGCGGCCCTCCTCCTCCGTCCTGCGGCAATGGCGACGCGCAGCCTGGTGACGAGGGCCGCGACTTCCGCTCTCCGCCCCCGTCCGGGCGCCGGTATGCCGGCGGCGGCGCGACAACATCAGCTCCTCCACGCCATCCCCACTCAGGTGAGCTCGCAGCCGGCCATCGGACATGAGTCATGGTCGAGAGGATCGATACAAATTAAGAGATAACATCTACCGTCGCCTCCTGGTCGATAATCTGTCTGTCTATCTATATCTATGTCGGTTCCGGCGCCGCCGCGCCCTCTCGGTTGCTCTCCACCACCACCCCCTCGTGCAATCAGCAGGTTCTTCGTCCCTCCCGTCTCCGGCCGGCCGGCCGGCCGGCGTAATTATTTATACTAACTATTACTATCATTTTAGCAGCTAGTATCTAGCTCTTCACTGTGATTTCAATTGTAGGCGGCCAAGCGGCACAGCGATGTACAAGCTCGTACATTGGAGCCCTTTGGACTCATGGAGGTGGAGAAAGTTGTAGAGACTAGTGCTGTTAGGAGAGAAATTGCTCGGCGTTATTTTCTGGAATTAGCCGATCGAGAGAGATGATCAAAATATGAGGTACGTAGTAGTATGTAGCTAGCAGGCTGTGCACTTGTATATTCGTCTTTACTTGACCCACAAATAATATATAATAGTGCTTGTGCTGAATCTGTACGTGTTGTTTAATTTGTTAGGAGAGATATCAAGTTGATATTGAGGAGTATCAAAGCCGTGAAGTGGGCTTGCTACTTTGCTGTTTCAGCTACCGCTGCCGCCGCAGTACGTGACGCCATCATGCCAGTCTCGCTCAATGGAGTTTTATGGCGAGTTGCACGAACATACCCAGGGGCGGACAGAAGTCTAGGGCTACTAGGGCCTGGGCCCTAGGCGTGAGCCGATTTTTTCCATACTGTAACTACTGTAGCACTGAAGGCTCAAGTCCAGCAGCTAGATTTGACCCTTTATTGGCCCTAGGCGTCGGCCTTGCTCCTGTCCGCCACTGAGCATACCTAACTAATTTTCAGCAGTCTAGGTAATTGTATAATGAAGTTTGCACTCTATGTAATTTAGTAGGTCTGAAAACTGATCGACGCTATGCATGTGTCCAGAATATATATTGTTATTATGAATATTTTTTCCATTGGTTAAGCAGTAGATTGTATATACACGTCGAGTGTGCTGAACAAACTCTACCAAGCTAATCTGTTTTCCTTGACAAAAAGCCTTGCACATCCTAAACTAATTGTTAACACCAAAATTTGGTACAGGAAGGAGTCTGATTTGTGGGCCCAACTCGGTGAAAAAATCCGTCCGGAAGAAGAAAGGTTTCTTCAGAAAGATTCGGCGAAGGAGCTCGCGGTCGGCAGTTTACTTCCGTTCGGCAGGGGGACTGTTTGCGCTGATTTTGCGGGATTGCGTGATGACGTGGCCCGAGCGGAAGGGACGAATGGATGGATAAGCGATCGCACTTAGAGGTAAATTAGGTATCAAATATTGTGTTCGTAATCCATCTGGAGTCATGCCATGACAGGGTATAAATATAGACCCTGGATGCATGTAATGGTAATGGAAACATTCTCAATACAAACCGGCTTTACGCCAAACCCTTGAGTCCATTAGTCATGTCGTCGAGTTCTTAGAGAGGGTTCATTGATCCGTCGACCTCCGTAAGTACCAGCAACCTTGTATCATGTCTAGTATCATGCGGTGGATTTAGATCGTGATGCAAGTAGTCTTGTTACCATGCTTAGTATCATTCGGTAGATTTAAGCTTGGTTCAAGAAGGTTTCTTGTTAGATCACGAGCCATGCGGTGGGCTAAGATCTAGCTTGGAGCTAGTTATCGGCTCTATTGGATTTTGGCGAATTCAATAGATTCATTAAGTTACCCCGTGTTGCTTTGAGTTTTTACTTTATGTTTAAATTCATGTAACACCTTTTTGCCCAATCTAGATTAGTTTGAATCGGCTTTGTCTCTTTTTGATGATCCTTATACGATTCAAGTTCGTATCCTTGGCTTAACATAGTACGTGGATCACATGTTCCCTAATAGCCGAAACCGAATCGATCTAGGTTGCTACGTGTTGCGGGTTAAAGCTTGTCAAATCTTGTATAAATCTTGAAAGAAACCGGGTATCACGCTGTAGATGCGGGTTTTGGGTTGTTTTAGAGGTAATCATCTGGTGGATTAGATTTCGATTCAATCTGATAGATTTATCCTCTTTGGTAATGTTTGTTCCTTCTTCATGGACCCCGATTCGGCTGTTCAGCTGTATTCGGTTATGCTTTCACGAGTAAAACGTGTTTGCAAATTGTGTCTTAAGTATTGTGTGCTTTTAGCTTTCCATATCTAGATTGTATCCTGCAGTGGATAAATCTATTTATGGGTGGTGGCGTGATTCTCAAACAAGTCGTATCATGCGGTGGATAAACTTGTTTGGCTTTACGTTTGACAGGTTTTGAGGTACCTAGACATGCAGTAGACTAGTGCTTTGAACCTATGCATGCTTGTTTATTACACATTTACGATCATGCTTTTACTTTATTTATTGTTTATTGTTATTTATCCTCGAGGATCGGTCATGGTTTTGCACATGTGCGTTTTTTGTTCAAATAGAGATCGATCTATTGTCATGCTTACGTCACCCGTTCGGCTATATCCTGTTTTACACTTTGAAGCTCCCGAATGGTTTCTAGTTTGCTGGCAGATAGCTTCTTGTAGCTATATGTCATCTCACATGGCTTTCGGTGAAAATATGGAACTGTCCGGTACCACCGGCAAGTTCCAAGCTTTGGAATTTAACTACTTTGTCTTTTGTTAATTTTCGGGAAAAATTGATCGGCACGTCTTGGAATCCGTTCGTGTGTGAAGCTAGCTTGTTCGGCTTGTTGCGTGCTTGACGCAGGGTGCTGATTTTGTGTCAACACACTTTTTGGCACGCTCGGTGGGACATCGGTGGAAAACTAAGATGCACGAAATCGGTGACATCCTCGGACGTCGCCATTGAGGACCTTTCTCCGGAGCAACTACAACAACCGAAAGATGTTACGGATCAATTCCGGCAAAAGTGTTTGCTGTCATTCAAAAAGAACGAAGTGGCGTTCCGTATCTCAAAAACGAAATGCCCGGGGTTCTCTTGTCGGAGAAACCGACGCCACAACTCTTCAAGAGAAGGAAGAGTGCCTACAAGCGTTTCGAGATGCGCGATGACGTGTTGGGTAGGCATCATAAGGCTTTCCCCGAACATGTTCAAGCGAGATGATGGTGGGTGTGTTTGGCCCGGGCATGGAGCAAGTGTTCAGTCGGGTATCCCCTCAGGGGTACTGTGCGGAGATTGGAGAGTCCGGCTCTGCTCAACCAGGAGTTCGGCCACCATTACGAAGCCGGCCCGGTCCGGCCTCCTCCACAGAGCGTTGGGAGCCAGCCCATCCAACCCCTCCGCAAAGCGCTGGGAGTCAGCCAGTTCAGCCTCCTTTGCGAGGCGCAGGGAGGACGACCCGGTCCGGCCACCCCCGCAGGGCAATGCAGGTCAACCGATTCAGCAGCCGAATCCATATCAGCCTACGTACGGGGAAATGGCGTTCGGTTCGTCTGGAGTTCCGCTCACTTCAACCTACAAGATTGCCTCAGCTAGCAACAGATTGCAGAAGAACTTGTACGGTGGAGGTTACCACGAAGTTATGGACTATGGCGCCATTGACGCTCTCCCGAATCCGGGGTACGGTGTAGCTGCAATAGTGCAGGAGGATGATATTCTAGTTCAGAAGATGGCCGATCTAATGCAAAATCAATTCGGCCTCAAGCCTAAGATGCAAGGACCAGCCTACACGCCTCCCTTCCCGGAGTAGTATTACGAGTGATCCCCGCCGCCCGGGGTGAAGCCTCCCACGGAGTTTACCAAGTTTTACGGGCGAGGATGACACGAGCACGGTGGAGCACATTGCTCGTTATCTGATGCAGCTTGGAGAGGCCTCAGCTGATGAGGCGTTCAGGGTTAGGTATTTCCCCATGTCACTGACGGGCTCCGCGTTCCGGTGGTTTACTTATTTGCCTCCCCGGTCGGTTGGCACGTGGAGGGAGGCGGAGCGAAAATCCCACGTCCATTACTTCGGTGGTAGCACGAGAAAAGAAGCTCATCGACCTCACCACTTTGAAGCGAGAGGCACAATGAGACGCCTTTGGAGTTCCTCGGGAGATTCGGGGACGTTAAAGGCATGTGTTTCTCGTTGAATCTACTAGATGATCGGTTAGGCGATATGGCCGTTGCGGGGAATGCCGCGCCGTACGAGAAAAGTTGTTTGGTATGGAGTTTGATAATGCTGGGCCAATTGTCTCAAAAGTCGTCATTGATGAGCAACCGGGCCTATGGGTTTAAGAAGGACACCGGGTTCAACAAGCAACACGACATAGCCGACATCTATAATCAATTCTGGAGAAGGCCGACCGGATGGAAGACTCGACGATGATCGGGAAGTAGGCGCCGCCCGAGATCATGTGGGGCAAGGAACCGTTGACCATGAACCAATGTTGGATCAAGCGGACCAAGGGCACATACGACTTTGACGTCACCAAAGCCGATAAGCTTTTTTGAGTTCTTGGTAAAAGAAGGCCGAATCAAGTTGCACGAAGGGCACTCTATGCTTCGGCCCGATTGGATTAAAGAAAGACGTTATTGTGGCTTTCATGACGGAATTCTCACTCCATCAATGACTGCGGGGTCTTCAAGATGAGGATCCGAAGGCTATCCGGGAGGGACACACGAAGTTTGACAACAAAATGAAACCGGATGGCCATCCTTTTCCCCGAGAATATGATAAGCTTCCTGTCAACATGGTAGCTGCCGAGGAGAAAGGAAAGGTCAAGGTCTTGACGTCGGCTAGAGCAAGACAAGATGGAACAATGGATCCAAGCACAACAAGTTACACCGGAATAGGTCCACGGAGAAGCCCCTCATGTCCTTAAAGCCATATTGAAATTGGGGAGTCATCCGGGGCCAAACCCGGGGTCACTACGCGCATCCTCCTCAACAAGTGGCGGCGTCGGCTAGAGAAGAAACGCTACCGAAAGCGGAGACACGAGGAGGAGAGGCGCGGTCCGAGGAAGAAGCGCGAAGGAAAGAACCGGACCGGTATACGCGGGAACAAGAGCGTGCACATTGGGGGTGCGCGTTCTTCGGACACTTGCTAGAATGGGGGCTTAAAACTTCCTACATTGAGAAAGCGCCCGAATGCGGCGACAAGTACTTTGAATATAGGCGGGAGAGCGTCTATCGCCGATCCGTCCATGAAAGAATTGGAAGGATACATCCTAGTGACGATCGGCGTCAAAAAATAATTGAGGCCATTGATCACCCCGGGAGGAGGCAAGGCGATCGGAGATGGGCCGATCAAGAAGAAGATGAATACATCCGGCAAGGGACGGTGGTGCCCGCCCGGCTTGAGAAAGAGTCAAAAAAGGATGGTTCGGCGCTTGAGGAACCATGAATTGAGGCGGGCGGGGATCCGGAAGAAACAAGTTTGGCGCCCAAAGGACAAGCTCGAAGGATCGGGTCGTTCGGCTCCGGCGTGCATGGTATACTTTTTGCCGAATGAGTTTGTGGCTCCCCCTAATCAAGTTGTGCAGGAGGAGACGTCCCTGGAAATCAACGATGATGAACAGCTTGGGGGGTTGATGGCGCGGTGGTGTTAGCCAAACAGGCCACCTTCGACAAACTGGCCAAGAATCGACACATGAGGCCGTTATACATGAAGGGATACGTCAATGGCAAGCCATTGACTAAAATGTTTGTTGATGGCGGGGCTGCGGTCAACGTGATGCCTACACCACCTTCAGGAAGCTTGGCATGGGCCTTGGGGATTTGACGCCGACGAGCATAATTCTGAACGATTTCGCTGGGAATCCTTCAGACACCAGAGGGTGTGTGCACGTGGACTTGATGATTAGGTCCAAGACATTGCTCACAACCTTCTTTGTCATCGACAGCAAAGGAGGTTATAGCCTGCTGCTTGGGCGGGACTGGATCCACGCCAATTGCTGCATCCCATCTACCATGCATCAACAACTCATTCAATGGGTAGATGACGATATTGAAGTGGCCCAGGCAGATGACTCAGTGAGCGTTCTTTGTCACACCCGATTTTACAAGTAAAACCGAATGCATGTCATATGTGCGCCGGGATCATTTACACACACATGATTAGACAAAACGAGAGTAATACCATTGCTGTAACAAAACGTACAAGAGTTTAAACCGGTATTACATCCTTTATTACATCCATAAGGGTGGACTCGAAGGTCCGAACAAAACGATAACTAAACGACGACGAGCAACTCCATCGGCCGACATCCACGGGCATGATGACCGGGGGATCCGCATGCCTAGAACTCCTCGAAGTCACTCCGGTACTCGTCCTCGCCTCCGACGTTCTCCTCTCGAATAGCGGTAAGCAAGGGTGAGCACTCTTATGGTTGGAGCTCGGCAAGTGGGGGAAAAAATGCAAGGCTATCAAGGATAGGCTATGGTTCACGACGGTAAGCATTTTATAAGTTGGTCAAGTTTTATTAGCAAGCTCCTAGTTACTAGATGTAAGTGTATACCAACCCACTTAACCTTTAAAAGAAACCTCAAACCAAACCTTCAACCCATGATTTACATTAATCTTCAAGTTTATTACTCATGTGAGGGTCCAAGCCGCTCGTGGCCGTGAGCACGAGCCGATCGATCGGTTTTACACTCTGCAGAGGTTGTACACTTTACCCACAGTTCGTGTTCCCCATCTTGCCGGGTTAGCTAGACCCTTAAACACTTCCAAGGTGAGTGGCTAGGGGTCCACTACGAAGCCTTTACAAAGGAAAGAAGAGAAACCAACGACCCGCAACGATTCGGAAGCGGAGCGGGCCATAACCCTCCCTAGTGGTCAACACCTTAGCCAAGGCTGCTACCCCAAAAGGACCGGGCTATACCCCTTCAACTCCGGCCCCCTGTGCCCCTCTCGGAAAAGAGCTATCGGCTACCCCACTCTCCTAATTAATTGGCTAAGCCGAGCCATGTGGACCGTGGTTGTCTTGTTATCTTGGGTGGTTCTCCATGTTCCGATTATATCAAGTTGTCTTGTTAAAGCATAAGCACATACATAAACGAACCGAGATGTATAACATAAACGAAGCATAACCAAACTTATGTTGAGCAAGCTAAGCATTTATCTACCCCAAACATTTGTTTAAACGGGGTTGATCAAGGTAAAGTGGTAAAGCATCTAGTCAAATCCTTAGCTAGGTGTTTGCCCATCGGATTTATGCATATCAACGGGAATAGTAAACATTGTTTAGCATGCGGTGACATAGGTTCAAAAAGATTATGCGAGAGGGGGAAATCCACTTGCCTTCCTCTACAAGCTGGGTGAATTCCTCTTCAAAGACAGTTCTTCGGATCACTTCCGACAGGGAGCTCGGACGAAACGAGCACGATATCTACGAGTCAAACATAGATAACAATCAATAAACAAAACAGTACACCAAACAGTAATAAAACTGGTAAATTTACTGTTTAAAAGATTCTACTCGTCGAGACGATCATTTCGGTATATAGAACGCTAAAAACGGAGTTAAAATGAGAAAGATATGATTGAAACGAGTTTTCGGGGGCTTATTTGCAAGAAAACTAAGTTTACGGGGTTGTTTATGAATAAATTCAGGGGCTAAAACATTTTTATAAATTAAACAGAGGGTTTATATGCAAAAAGTAGTGAAAAGGGCTTAAAACATAATTAAATAGGGTGGATAGGGGCTGGTTTGCAAGAATCGGGACCTATACGCAAATATTTCCAAAGGTGGAAGGACCTGTTTGTGAACATTTGAAAATCCGGGGACTCTTTAACGAAATCGTCGCTCCACGCCGTGGATCCGAGATCCAACGGCGGATGACGCCTGGTGTACCATGGACCGGCCCGTGGGCGCGGTCCATGGGTCCACCGTGGACCATCCCCCTTTAAACGAAAGGGTACGTGATCCCGGCCATGCGCTCGCGATCTAACGGCCCCCGATCAAACACGAGCGACGGGCGGCGGCGACGTCGCCGGAGGGCGGCGCGCGCGCGGCGGGGACTCGCCGGCGTGAGCTCGGACGGCGTTCCCGGCCGTTTCTTCGACCACATGTTAGGGCAAAACGATGCAGGGATGCTTGCGCACACGATAGCAGGCTCTACAGGCACGATTGGGCCTCACCGGCGGCCAGCACCGTAAGGGGGCGGCGCGGTCACTCCGGTGAGCTCGCGGGGGGGCGCTGGGCGCGATAAGAGGGGAAATTGGGCAGGGGGTTTCGCTTACCACGCGCGAGCGATGAAGACGGGCCGAAAAGTGGAAGAGAAGCGGCGGCGGGGCGGCTTGGTGACGACGGCGGCTCGGGCGGCGCTCGGCGAGCACGGGCGCGGCTCCCACGGGCGTCGGGGGCGTGAACTGCGGCGCACGAGCATGTCAAGTCCCCTCGCGAACCTATTGATCAACGAGAGACGGGTGGGAGACCAAGCCCTTCACCGGCGGCGACGAGACGACGGCGGCGGCGGAAAACAAAGCGGCGGCGGCGGAGAGATTGAGCTCGGGCTCGGGCGTGTGTGTGCTTGCAGGCGAAAGGGAAGCCAAGGAGTGCGTGCGCGAGCTTATATAGGGCACGGGGATGGGAGATGAATCGGCTAAAGGCCGGGGCGGCGGCGGAATGCCATTGATGGCCGGCGGGCCGTCCGGGTTTAAAGTTAGAAAGGGAAACGGCCGTGGGGTTTAGGGGAAGAGTAATTGCCTTAATTGGCATGCTCGCAGTGCAGGGAAAGGAAGGGGAGAGGGCGGGGCGTGGCGGAATCTGCGGCATGCGGCGGCGGCGGCGCGGGCGCGAGGAAGAAGAAAAGGAAGGGGGGGGTTGGAGGGCGACGGGGGGGCCCACCCGTCGGCGCCCGCCGCAAAAGAAAAGGAAAAGGGGAGAAGAGTAGTGGGCCGGCGGGGAGCTCTAGGGCGGGCCGGGCCGGGCCGAAAAGGTAAGAGTGCGAGTTTTTTTTTCTTTTTCTTTTTCAAACCTCATTTTCAAATCCATTTTGAATTCAAAACCATTTCAAACTTTTGCAAACTTTTCTCAAATATTTTATAGGCTTTTTAGAGACTACTCAAGCAACCAAAATCATGCAAGCCAAATGATGATGCACAAACACTTGTTGTTTCTAACTTTATTATATTATCTTTAATATTTTTAGAGCTCAATTTTGTTTTGCATTTTAATCTCCTTAAATCCTTAAGACATTTTAAGTTGCTAAGTGATTTCAGTGATGGAATTTTAGGGTGTCACAAATCCTACCCCCTTAAAGAGAATCTCGTCCCGAGATTCAGAAGACTTAGAGAACAAACTCGAGGGAAGTCTTCCTTGAGTTCATCCTCTCTTTCCCAAGTTGCCTCTTCCTCGGTGTGATGACTCCACCGCACTTTGCACATTCCGATAATCTTACTTCGGTAACTCTTTCGACACATCCAAGATCTTAACGGGGTATTCCTTGTATGTTAGGTCATTCTCCATTTGAATATCCTCTAACCGTACCCGGTTCTATTCTAACCTCACTTGTGCATTTCTTTAGCCGAGATACATGGAACACGTCATGAACTCCCGACAACCGTGCCTGGCAACTCTAATCGGTATGCCACTTCTCCTTTCCGTTCCAAAACCTTGAAAGGTCCGATAAATCGAGGTGATAACTTTCCCCTGACATTAAACCTTCGTAACCCTCGAATAGGTGACACTCTGAGGTATGCATAATCACCGACTTCCAAGATCACCTCTCTTCGCCGAGGATCGGCATAACTCTTCTGTCTAGACTGTGCTGCCTTAAGATTCTCCCTTATGATTTCAACTTGCTTTTCTGCTTCTCGTATGCTGTCTGGCCCAAAGAACTGCCTTTCACCGACTCGATTCCAAAACAACGGTGTTCTACACTTCCTTCCATACGAGCTTCAAAAGGTGCCATTTTGATGCTGGACTGATAGCTGTTGTTGTAAGCAAACTCTGCATAAGGCAAACTCTTATCCCAACTCGCCCTTTGTTCTTTAACGCACAAGCTCTCAACATATCCTCGAGTATCTGATTTGTTCTCTCTGTCTGCCCATCTGTCTGAGGATGATACGCTGAGCTGAAGTTCAACTTTGTATCCATCGATTCATGCAACTTCTGCCAAAACCGTGAGGTGAACTGTGTGCCTCGATCTGACACTATCTTCTTCGGTACCCCGTGCAAACACACTATCCTTGAATTATACAACTCAGCTAGCTTCACTCCGGTATAGGTCGTCTTCACTGGAATGAAGTGCGCTACCTTGGTTAGTCTATCCACAATAACCCAGATAGAATCATACCCGTCACGAGTACGAGGTAATCCCACTATGAAATCCATACCGATTTCCTCCCATTTCCACTCAGGTACCTTCAGAGGTTGTAGCAATCCTGCTGGTCTTTGATACTCAGCCTTCACTCTTTGGCACACATCACACAAAGCTACGTGGGCTGCCACATCTTTCTTCATCCCATACCACCAGTATCTCTGCTTCAAGTCCTGATACATCTTGGTACTACCAGGGTGTATAGAGTAAGCTGAATCATGTGCTTCCTTCAAGATAACTTCTCTCAATTCCTTAATCTCAGGTACACAGATTCTGTTCTTAAACCACACCGTTTCCTTGTTCATCTTCCCCGAATTCGGAACTTTGCCCAATTTAATCAACTTCCCGTATTCCCGCAATCTTGGCATCAGTCAACTGTCCCTTCCTGATATCCTGCTCAAGTGTCGATTCAATCTCTAATGTCAAGGTCTCACTCGAAGCAACCATTCCCAAGTTAAGCTGTGCCATCTCCCAACATAGTTCTTGAGGTAACAGGTGTCCCAATAGCATATTAGTCTGTCCCTTTCGACTCAAAGCATCTGCCACAACATTCGCTTTCCCTGGATGATACTGAATATCCAAATCATAATCTTTGATCAACTCTAACCATCTTCTTTGCCTCAAATTCAGATCCTTCTGAGTAAAGATATATTTCAGACTCTTATGGTCAGTAAAGATCTTACACTTGTTCCCAATCATATAATGTCTCCAGATCTTCAATGCGTGAACAACCGCAGCTAACTCAAGATCATGAGTAGGATAGTTCTGCTCATGTTTCCTCAACTGTCTTGAAGCATAAGCGACTACCTTTCCTTCTTGCATTAGCACACATCCCAAACCTTGCCGAGAGGCATCACAGTATACATCGAACCCTTTGTGTATGTCTGGCATGATCAACACAGGTGCTGTGGTCAGCCTCTTCTTCAATTCCTCAAAACTAGCCTGACACTTCTCATCCCATTTGAACTCTCTTCCTTTCTCGAGCAGAGTGGTAAGTGGCTTCACTATCTTAGAAAACCCTTCAATGAACCTCCGATAGTATCCTGCAAGACCAAGGAAACTTCTGATCTCCGGCACATTCTTAGGCGGACTCCAGTTCAATACATCCCGAACCTTGCTTGGATCGGCTCGCTATGCCTCCATCCGTGATGATATGTCCGAGAAAAGATACCTCCTTCAACCCGGAAAGCACACTTGCTTGAACTTGGCATACGGTGATGTTCCCGTAACCTCGTAACACAAGTCTCAAATGTTCTTCATGTTCTTCTTCACTCCGAGAGAATACCAATATATCATCAATGAATACCACAACAAACTTATCCGGATACTCCATGAATACCTTGTTCATCAAATACATAAAGTATCTTTGGTGCATTGGTCGAGCCAAAGGACATCACGGTGAACTCATATAACCCATATCTAGAAGTGAATCTTGTCTTTGGTATATCCTCCACACGGATTTTCAAGCGATGATAACCCGATCTAAGATCTATCTTAGAGAAAGCCTTAGCTCCTCTCATTTGATCAAACAAATCCTCAATCCGAGGTAAAGGGTATTTATTCTTGATAGTAACTTCGTTAAGTGATCGATAGTCTATACACAACCTCCTAGAACCATCCTTCTTATCAACGAAGAGTGTGGGGGCTCCCCATGGTGATGAACTAGGACGGATAAACCCTTTACTAAGCAATTCTTCATTTTGTTTCTTTAATTCAGCTAGATCTTTAACATCCATTCTATATGGTCTTTTAGATATGGGAGCGATACTAGGTATAAGTTCAATACTAAATTCAATGTCACGATCGGGTGGCATACACCGGCAAATCCTCGGGAAATACATCGGGGAATTCATTCACTACCCTTATATCCTCCAAGGCCTTGCCTTCGACAGAGTTCATAACTCCTTTAACAGATGAGGGTGCACTCACATACTCTACTCTTTCCCCTTGAGGACCGGTTAACGCATCGACCTCTTCCGACACCTGAATAATTCCATCACAACTTCTTAACCAATCCATACCAAGAATGACATCTATTCCCAATGATTTTAGAACTACCGAATTAGCAAGAAAGTCTACTCCCATGATATTTATCTTTACTTGTGGGCATATGTGACCGAGTTTTCATTTCTCCCCCGGGAGTGCTAACTATCGGTGAATTCTTCATTGTACTCATAGGTAAGTTATATTTTGCCACAAATTGATCGGTTATAAATGAATGTGATGCTCCCGAATCAAATAATACGGTAGCGGGTACGAGTTGACGAAAAACGTACCCAATACCACGCCGCATCATTCCGAGCTTGCTCCACCGATACATGATTGACTCGGCCACGCACATGACTCGCCTGGCCTCTCTTGCCGGGTGTACCGTGGAGTACGAGCCCGAGAAGATGACCGCCCGATCCCCGTTCCCAATGTCCCTCTCGTGGAGTCCGCATCACCCTCTTTGGACGAGTTGTTAGCATAATGCCCCGGCTCTGCGCACTTGAAGCATCCACCGGGCGAACGGGGGGTTGGTGTTTCGACGGGTGCCCCGCAGTTGTTGCTAGGACGGCTCGGTCGTGGGGTAGGAGTCCCGGGTGTCCGAGGATTGAAGCGCCGTGGCTGAAACGAGCGCCGGAGCCGCATGTTCGTGGGTACCTCCCGGCTTGTCCACGGGACGATATGGAGTCGAGGCTACGGTTGAGAACCGTAACGGGGACGGGTGTTACTTGCTAGACTGCCCCTGAGACTGAAACTTGTGTTTATGTTCACCCATCTCCTTCCTCTTGCTTTCCGGCCCAATAGCTTTGTTTACCGGCGTACGAAAGTCCGGGAAGATGTGACTGCGGTAGATAGTTCGGAGGACCGATCAAGCCATCCAGGAACCTTTCTTGCCTCTTTGGATCGGTGTTGACTTCATCGGGTGCATAACATGACAAGTGAGTGAACTTGTCCGGATACTCGATCACCGACATATTGCCTTGCCTCGGCGACAAGAACTCCCTCTCGCTTGAGCTTGAGAACCCCCGAAGGAATGTGATAAGTGCGGAAGTTGTCACAGAATTCCTGCCAAGTGATGTTCTGCCTGTTGGGATGAGCTTGAGAGTACGCATCCCACCAATCTGCGGCCTGCCCCACAAGCCTTCCAGCAGCGTACAGAACCATTTCCCTATCAGTGCACTGCACGATTTCCAGCTTCTTAGTAATAGTTTTCAGCCAGTCATCAGCATCCAGTGGATCAGCTGAGTGAGAAAATGTAGGGGGGTGGTGGCTCATGAACTCCTTGTGCTGTCCCTTGGTGGCGGGGGTGGTGGTGGCATCGGTGGTGGTGGCTGATTCTGTTGAGCTTGCATCTGCTGCACAGTATTGGTAAGGTTTTGAATCAGTTGCATCTGCGCTGCCAGGATTGCTGCATGTTCGGGTCCATTGCTTGGTTGATTGGTGGAGGTGGTGCTGGGTTTTGTTGATTTGCAATATGTGCCCGGATCACAGGTGGCACGTCTTGACCTCCTCCGGACCTGGTGTTTACCATCTGACCGTTAGAAAAATCATATCTCGATAATTGTACTTGAATCATTGCATAAGAGAATAACTCAAAGTAAAATGACAGCATGTACTTCAGTCAAGACAGATTCTGTTGACCTCAAAGAATTATGCATAACTTCCTGTGTAAATATCCAATGACCACGAATTTTTACCAGATTCTAGTGTATAAAATTATGGAACCAACCCAACTGGAATCACCTCATTTAGATATGTACAACTCGAGATATAATTCAAACAGTACAGCTAGGTCAGCAGAAATTTACAGATTCTGTCATGTTCATTACTTTGTGCATAACTCCCAGAATATGTATTGTATACCATTGAATTTTTGACAGAAATTCATCCTCTAAATTTGTGAACTAACCCAACTGGTTTCATGTCATTTGGAATTCTGTAGCTTGAGTTATAAGCAAAACATTACTCACATATCATATGATTGCGAAAACAGATTTGATCCAATCATACTTGCATAAGAGATTAAGCAATGACAAGCGATAAAACCCAAACCAAACTTTAATTAACTTAAAATTTCAGATTGCATAGTGGCCATCACTCCACCATACAATTACAATCAAGCAAAGATCCAACTCAAGCATGTTTGCAAACAGCATTCATTATTACAAGCAAATACGTTCACGCAGGAACGGTCTATCGAAAAGGTAAATGATAAGGGCGAGCATCCTAGGATCCTAGCCAAGACGAGTAGTAGCTTCATCAGTGTTGTAACGAAGCCTTTTGCGCGGAGGGGAAGCTGTAGTCTGGTATGGCATGACTTCCTGAGGCAGTCGCTGTCCTGCAAGTTGTGCTTCCAGTCGTGCTATCTTTGCCTGAGCAACTGCGGCTCTTCATGATACTTGTTTATCTCCAAAGTTGCTCCCTCCAGATCAGCATTCAGAGCAGCAGTCACCCTTGCCAAGACATCGATGCGGTCATCGCCTCCTGCTGGCACCACAGTCACTTCCGTGCCACTTGCACGTCGAGGCACATGACGGTACTCCGACTGGAACAACTGCACTCGATTAGCATTACAAACCGACCAGAGCGCCCTCCTTGCTGCATCATTCACCGCAGCATCATCCGTAGAAAACGAGCCTGTGCTATGGTGGGATGAGCGATGCCTCCATCCTTCGGTATCATTCAGAGGCTTCCTGATGTAAACTTTGCAAGTGTAGTAATCCCTCATTCCGGGCTCACCGAAATGCTTGGTCACATAGAGAGGCCTTATGGTATACCCCGGGTACCTCGGAACATCCCACAAGAGAATGCGAACCGCCCATTCTCATCTTCGATAGCGTGCTTATGGTATTCGGCTCCATGGTAGCGGGGATCTTCATCTTCCTCTCGGGTTGCTGCGCAACATGATTACCATCATCCTCACCCACACTTGTCATCACTGGAGTCTTCTGGATCACCTTCTGGCACAGGATCAGCAGGTGCAGGGGGTGCTTCCTCATTGACTGCAGGCGCCGGTGGAATCACAATGTCACCGTCTGCGTCTGCCTCAAGCACTGTGCCATCGTACAGCTGTGGCTGTTCCAATGGCTCTTCTGGTTCTTCCTCCTCCATCTCAACTTCTTCAGGATCCTCTTCTTCTTCTTCCGTCGGACCTCCTCGGGTCTTCCTCGGCCTCAACCTCCTGCCGGAACTCCTCCCCGTTCCTCCTCAACATCCTCAATGCGGTGGCGAGGGGCCAGCTGTCCAGTAGGAAAGCGCCCACCAGTGCTCTTGCGAGGGGTCATGTAAGTCCTGGCCATCTGTCAAAGCAAAACTGATCTCAGAGTGCAGAATAAATCAAAATGATAGTTTAAAATGATAAACAAAGTTAAATTAGATTTTTAGTGCGTAAATAAGGTGATTTGAAGCATGATGTGGCTTTCTAGAACATGAATCCTTAATTTCGTCCATTTCTAACTAAGGTCCGCGTCCTACGGTCATCACGGCTCCGGTACCACTTTGTCACACCCGATTTTACAAGTAAAACCGAATGCATCTCATATGTGCGCCGGGATCATTTACACACACATGATTAGACAAAACGAGAGTAATACCATTGCCGTAACAAAACGTACAAGAGTTTAAACCGAGATTACATCCTTTATTACATCCATAAGGGTGGACTCGAAGGTCCGAACAAAACGATAACTAAACGACGACGAGCAACTCCATCGCCGACATCCACGGGCATGATGACCGGGGGATCCGCATGCCTAGAACTCCTCGAAGTCACTCCGGTACTCGTCCTCGCCTCCGACGTTCTCCTGCGAACAACGGTAAGCAAGGGTGAGCACTCTTATGGTTGGAGCTCGGCAAGTGGGGGAAAAAAATGCAAGGCTATCAAGGATAGGCTATGGTTCACGGCGGTAAGCATTTTATAAGTTGGTCAAGTTTTATTAGCAAGCTCCTAGTTACTAGATGTAAGTGTATACCAACACACTTAACCTTTAAAAGAAACCTCAAACCAAACCTCCAACCCATGATTTACATTAATCTTCAAGTTTATTACTCATGTGAGGGTCCAAGCCGCTCGTGACCGTGAGCACGGCTGATCGATCAGTTTTACACTCTGCAGAGGTTGTACACTTTACCCACAGTTCGTGTTCCCCATCTTGCCCGGGTTAGCTAGACCCTTAAACACTTCCAAGGTGAGTGGCTAGGGGTCCACTACGAAGCCTTTACAAAGGAAAGAAGAGAAACCAACGACCCGCAACGATTCTGCATAAAGAAGGAGCGAGCCATAACCCTCCCTAGTGGTCAACACCTTAGCCAAGGTCGCTACCCCAAAAGGACCGGCTATACCCCTTCAACTCCGGCCCCCCGTGCCCCTCTCGGAAAAGAGCTATCGCCTACCCCACTCTCCTAATTAATTGGCTAAGCCGAGCCATGTGGACTGTGGTTGTACTGTTATCTTGGGTGGTTCTCCATGTTCCGATTATATCAAGTTGTCTTGTTAAAGCATAAGCACATACATAAACGAACCGAGATGTATAACATAAACGAAGCATAACCAAACTTATGTTGAGCAAGCTAAGCATTTATCTACCCCAAACATTTGTTTAAACAGGGTTGATCAAGGTAAAGTGGTAAAGCATCTAGTCAAATCCTTAGCTAGGTGTTTGCCCATCAGATTTATGCATATCAACGGAATAGTAAACATTGTTTAGCATGCAGTGACATAGGTTCAAAAAGATTATGCGAGGGGGAAATCCACTTGCCTTCCTCTACAAGCTGGGTGAATTCCTCTTCAAAGACAGGTTCTTCCGGATCACTTCCGACAGGGAGCTCGAGACGAAACAGGCACGATATCTACGAGTCAAACATGGATAACAATCAATAAACAAAACAGTACACCAAACAGTAATAAAACTGATAAATTTACTGTTCAAAAGATTCTACTCGTCGAGACGATCATTTCGGTATATAGAACGCTAAAAACGGAGTTAAAATGAGAAAGATATGATTGAAACAGTTTTCAGGGGCCTATTTGCAAGAAAACTAAGTTTACAGGGTTGTTTATGAATAAATTCAGGGGCTAAAACATTTTTATAAATTAAAACAGAGGGTTTATATGCAAAAAGTAGTGAAAAGGGCTTAAAACATAATTAAATAGGGTGGATAGGGGCTGGTTTGCAAGAATCGGGACCTATCCGCAAATATTTCCAAAGGTGGAAGGACTCGTTTGTGAACATTTGAAAATCCAGGGGACTCTTTAACGAAATCGTCGCTCCACGCCGTGGATCCGAGATCCAACGGCGGATGACGCACAGTGTACCATGGACCGGCCGTGGGCGCGGTCCATGGGTCCACCGTGGACCATCCCCCTTTAAACGAAAGGGTACGTGATCCCGACCATCCGCTCGCGATCTAACGGCCCCGATCAAACACGGCGACGGGCGGCGGCGACGTCGCCGGGAGGGCGGCGGCGCGCGGCGGGGACTCGCCGGCGTGAGCTCGGACGGCGTTCCCGCCGTTTCTTCGACCACATGTTAGGGCAAAACGATGCAGGGATGCTTGCGCACACGATAGCAGGCTCTACAGGCACGATTGGGCCTCACCGGCGGCCAGCACCGTAAGGGGGCGGCGCGGTCACTCCGGTGAGCTCGCGGGGGAGGCGCTGGGCGCGATAAGAGGGGAAATTGGGCAGGGGGTTTCGCTTACCACGCGCAGGCGATGAAGACGGGCCGAAAAGTGGAAGAGAAGCGGCAGCGGGGCAGCTTGGTGACGACGGCGGCTCGGGCGGCGCTCCGGCGAGCACGGGCGCGGCTCCCACGGGCGTCGGGGGCGTGAACTGCGCAGGCGCACGAGCATGTCAAGTCCCCTGCGAACCTATTGATCAACAGAGACGGGTGGGAGACCAAGCCCTTCACCGGCGGCGACGAGACGACGGCGGCGGCGGAAAGCAAAGCGGCGGCGCTGGAGAAATTGAGCTCGGGCTCGGGCGTGTGTGTGCTGCAGAGGCGAAAGGGAAGCCAAGGAGTGCGTGCGCGAGCTTATATAGGGCACGGGGATGGGAGATGAAGCGGCTAAAGGCCGGGCGGCGGCGGAATGCCATTGATGGCCGGCGGGCCGTCCGGGTTTAAAGTTAGAAAGGGAAACGGCCGTGGGGTTTAGGGGAAGAGTAATTGCCTTAATTGGCATGCTCGCGGTGCGAGGGAAAGGAAGGGGAGAGGGCGGGGCGTGGCGGAATGCGGCATGCGGCGGCGGCCGCGCGGCGCGAGGAAGAAGAAAAGGAAGGGGGGGTTGGAGGCCGACGGTGGGGCCCACCGTCGGCGCCGCCGCAAAAGAAAAGGAAAAGGGGAGAAGAGTAGTGGGCGGCGGGGAGCTCTAGCCGGGCCGGCCGGGCCGAAAAGGTAAGGTGCGAGGTTTTGTTTTTTTTTCTTTTTCTTTTTCAAACCTCATTTTCAAATCCATTTTGAATTCAAATCCATTTCAAACTTTTGCAAACTTTTCTCAAATATTTTATGGGCTTTTTAGAGACTACTCAAGCAACCAAAATCATGCAAGCCAAATGATGATGCACATACACTTGTTGTTTCTAACTTTGTTATATTATCTTTAATATTTTTAGAGCTCAATTTTGTTTTGCATTTTAATCTCCTTAAATCCTTAAGACATTTTAAGTTGCTAAGTGATTTCAGTGATGGAATTTTAGGGTGTCACAATTGCAAATGTAGAACCGACTTTACGGGAATATCAAGGCATCGATTGTTTCTCGGGGAAAGAGCGGGGTGATGGTCTGTTGAGCCTCGTCGGCGGTGATCAACAACCGATTCAAGCAATCGGCTCTTACAGTAATTTTTAATGGACAATCCCGTTGATGGAACCAATGGCAAGTTGGGACGAGGATTCATGTCGGTCGACAACCGGAGGAAGTTGATATTGGAAACGGTGACAAGCCAAGGCCGACATTTATCGGTGCTAACTTGGAGTCGAATTCGGGGAGGAGTTAATCAAGCATGTTAAAGGAATATAAAGATTGCTTCGCCCGGGATTATTCGGAGATTCCTGGTTTAGATCGCTCCATCGTTGAGCATCGGTTGCCAATCAAGCTTGGTTTTAGACCCTATAAGCAACCTCCCCGGAAAATCTACAAGGATCAAGTATTGGCCGATGTGAAGAAGGAAGTTGAAAGGTTACTTGATGCAAACTTCATTCGGCCATGCAGATATGCGGAGTGGATCTCTAATATCGTCCCTGTGTACAAGAAAAATGGGAAGATGAGGGTTTGTATAGATTTCAAAGATTTAATCAGAGCCACTCCTATGGATGGGTACCCAATGCCTGTTGCCGATTTGTTGGTTGATGCTGCTGCTGGGCATAAAGTTATCAACTTCATGGATGGTAATGCAGGGTACAATCAAATTTTCATGGCAATATAGGATATATCGAAGACAACCTTCAGATGTACTGGCCACATAGGCTTATTTGAATGGATAGTCATGACATTTGGGTTGAAAAATGTCGGTGCAACGTATCAGCGAGCAATGAATTATATCTTTCATGAGTTGATCGGCAAAATTGTTGAGATTTACATTGACGACGTCATGATCAAATCCTTGAATCATGACTCGCATTTGGAGGACGTGAGGAGAACTTTGGAGTGCACCCGAAAGCATGGCTTCAAGGTGAATCCACACAAATGTGCTTTTGGGGTATCAGCTGGAGAATTCTTGGGATTCCTGGTGCACGAAGGGGGAATTGAAGTTGGCAAGAAAAGCATGAAGGCTATTGATGAAGTTGTCCCTCCAACTAATCTCAAGGAATTGCAATCACTGCTTGCCAAGATCAATTTTGTGAGGATGTTCATTCCAAATTTGTCGCAGAAGGTTTTGCCTTTTCTCCATTGTTGAAACTTAGGAAGGATCAGAAGTTCATATGGGGTGACGAACAACAAAAGGCTTTTGATGAAATCAAGCAATATATGAAGGAACCACCGATGCTTTGGTGCCTCCGCACCGAATAAGCCTTTCAAGTTGTACGTGGCAGCCAATACCCAAACCGTTGGATCGGCCCTTATTCAAGAATTTGAAGGAAAGGAGCGGGTAGTAGCGTACCTTAGCTGAAAATTACTTGATCCTGAGACCAGGTATTCGGCTGCGGAGAAGCTTTGCCTATGCGTGTACTACTCGTGTACAAAATTTCGGCACTGCTTGTTGAATGCCGAATGTGTTGTATACTCCAAGTTTGATGTAATAAAACATATGTTATCTATGCCAATTTTGAATGGCAGGATTGGCAAGTGGATCTTGGCTTTATCTGAGTTTGAATTGAAGTTCGAATCGGCAAAAGCTATAAAAGGTCAGATTATTGCCGATTTTATAACTGAGCATCGTGATCCATCGATTGATGTACTTGAAATTACTCCTTGGGCTTTGTTTTTTGATGGATCATCATGTGGCAAAGGTGGGGGAGTAGGGATTTTGTTAATTTCACCCGGGGGCGAGATGTTTGAATTTGCTATTCCTATTCGGCCCACCGTTACGAATAATCAAGCCGAGTACGAGGCATTGCTTAGAGGGTTTCAATATCCGAGAGAAGCGGGGCCATTTCGGTTGAGGTTTATGGAGATTCGAGTTAGCTATAAATCAATTGAATGGCCAATATGAGTGCAAAAGTGATGCTCGAGGAATTACTACGAGGAATGCGGGGAAATCTTGAAGAGTTTTCGGCTAGTAATTCTACAAAGATATTCCTAGAGAACACAATGAAGAAGCAAATAGGTTGGCTCAAAGTGCTTCGAGGATATAGGGAAAATCAAGAAGCGTTTGCCATAGAAGTGTATGCTGGGGAATGGATCTTGCGAGAGGATGATTGGAGAAAGGAAATCATTGATTATTTGGAAGATCCATCCCGAAAAGTCTCTAGGAAGCTCGGTGTACAAAGCCATAAAATTTGTTCTTCCGGATGGAAGTTTATTCTACAAATCATAGGATGGGGTATTGCTGCGATGCACTGGGTCCGGAAGAGGTGAAGAAAATGATGAGTGAAGTGCATGATGGGATTTGCGGGGCACATCAATCGGCCTATCGTATGAAATGGGTTATCGGCAAGCCTGGATGCTTTTGGCCGACGATGTTGGAGGATTGCTTTAAGTATTACAAGGGATGTCAAGACTGTCGAAATTTGGAAATATTAAAAGAGTTCTCGCATCGGCACTAAATCCCATTATCAAGCCATGGCCATTCGGGGGCCGGGGTATAGACTTGATTGGCCGCATTAACCCACCATCGAGCAAGGGGCATAAATTTGTGCTTTTGGCGACAGATTATTTTACCAAATGGGTTGAGGCGATTCCACCGAAGAAGGTAACATCGAGAGAACACGGTTGAGTTTGTTAAAGAACACATCATCTATCGGTTTGGAATTCCTCAAACAATCACAACTGATCAAGGAGCCCAGTTTGTGTCCTTGGAGTTCAGGGAGTTTGCCGAAAGCATGGGGATCAAATTGTTTAATTCTTCTCCCTATTATGCCCAAGCTAATGGTCAGGCAGAGGCTTCTAATAAGATCATGATCAAGCTTATACAAAAGAAGATCGACCAGAAGCCAAAAAGGTGGCATTCGGTACTCAACGAGGCTTTGTGGGCTTACCGAATGGCGCCTCATGGAGCTACAAAGACTTCTCCTTATGAATTAGTTTATGGGCACCATGCTTTGTTTTGCCCCGGGAAGTACAATCGGATTCCGGAAGAGTGGTTTTGCAAAAAGACTTAAGCTCCGGAGATTATAGTGGCTTAATGATGGATGAGTTGGAAGACTTGCATATGATTCGTCTTAAAGCCTTGGAAAACATTGAAAATAACAAGCTGCGAGTTGCCAAATATTACAATAAGAAAGTAAAGGTTAGGCAATTTGCGAAGGGGATTTGGTATGGAAAGCGTTACTCGTCGATTGGAACCAAATACGGTGCATTCGGCAAATGGTCCCCAAGCCGGGAAGGACCCTTTCGGGTAGTCAAGTGTGTGCCTGGTAATGCTTATATGTTAAAGACTTTACTAGAAGAATAATTTTCTGCTGCAATAAACGGAAGATATCTGAAGAAATATTATCCTAGTATTGAAATTGATCGGTGATCATAAGCACTGGGATTACAGGCATTTGACACAGAAGTAGACGGCGTTCAAGAAAGAGGCCGCCTTTAGAACAAAAAGATCCTACGCAGGGGAAATGGCCAATACTCAGATGTATTGCCCTTAGCACGAAACTACATTACAAATGCTTCTTGCGGATTACATCTAACAACCCGGTTGCTCGGGATTACGAAGGGGTTGGAAGCGAAGGCTTGGCGTAAGAAGCGAAAGTATGCTTCGGTCCTTTTTTCTTTGCTTCTTCGGCTCCTCCCTCTTCGGTTGTTCCGGGACCACCGTGACGGCAACTTGGAAGGCGTGGGGATGACCATGGCTTGCCGCCTCCATCAAGCCGTCCCAAGCCGCTTTCGGGTTATTGTACCTATCGAAACATCCGAGGCGGAAGAACGAGCTTGTTTAGAAACGAGAGATCCGGCGCAAGCATGGAGTCAAGATGGAGATGGGAATGTTTACCTCCTACTAATGCCTCCAAAGCCATGCGACGTTCGCATTCGGCACCGCGGCGAGAGCGGTGATGTCCCGGAGGTCATGCTCCAGATGCCGAACGCGGCGGCGTAACTGGTGGTTGGTCCTCTGCTTTGGCGTGGCGTCCTCTGCTTCGAGGGAGGAGTCAGAGGAGATGTATTCAGGCATTTCTTCGGTCCCAAAGATTTCTTCAGGAAGCAGATCAAGGCTGAAGAAAACAAAGAGGGGGTAAAGCACGAGATCACACACGAAAGCAAGGAGCAAGTTAAAGGAAAACTCACTCTCGAATGGTGCGCTTCTTTGGGGTGCTTGTCCTCCGGATTGTTTGCTTGCCTTTGTCCATGCCATTGGGGATTTGAGCTTGGGGAAAAGATGACCAAGGGTTTGGATCCGGACGGAGGCTCCAATGGATTGCGAGGAGAGAGAATAGGTGTTGAACGAGATTCAATTTGAAGACGTTGGTGATCGTAGTCAATTCCGGAATAAAATCACTTTTATCCCGTAATTGAAGGGGCATATGTTAACACCAAAATTTGGTACGGAAGGAGTCCGATTTGTGGGCCCAACTCGGTGAAAAAATCCGTCCGGAAGAAGGAAGGTTTCTTCGAAAGATTCGGCAAAGGAGCTCGCGGTCGGCGCTTTACTTCCATTCGGCGGGGGGGAGTGGCCGTTTGCGCTGATTTTGCGGGATTGCGTGATGACGTGGCCCGAGCGGAAGGGACGAATGGATGGATAAGCGATAGGTATCAAATATTGTGCTCGTAATCCATCTGGAGTCATGCCATGACAGGGTATAAATATAGACCCTGGATGTATGTAATTGGAATCGAAACATTCTCAATACAAACCGGCTTTACGCCAAACTCTTGAGTCCTTTAGTCGTGTCGTCGAGTTCTTCGAGAGGGTTCATCGATCCATCGACCTCCGTAAGTACCGGCAACCTTGTATCATGTCTAGTATCATGCGGTGGATTTAGATCGTGATGCAAGTAGTCTTGTTACCATGCTTAGTATCATGCAGTAGATTTAAGCTTTGTTCCACAAGGTTTCTTGTTAGATGACGAGCCATGAGTGGGCTAAGATCTAGCTTGGAGCTAGTTATCGGCTCTATTGGATTTTGGCAGAATTCAATAGATTCGTTAAGTTACCCTGTGTTGCTTTGAGTTTTTACTTTATGTTTAAATTCATGTAACACCTTTTTGCCCAATCTAGATTGGTTTGAATCGGCTTTGTCTCTTTTTGATGATCCTTATACGATTCAAGTTCGTATCCTTGGCTTAACATAGTACGTGGATCACATGTTCCCTAATAACCGAAACCGAATCGATCTAGATTGCTACGTGTTGCGGGTTCAAGCTTGTCAAATCTTGTATAAATCTTGAAAGAAACCGGGTATCACGCGGTAGATGCAGGTTTTGGGTTGTTTTAGAGCTAATCATCCGGTGGATTAGATTTCGATTCAATCTGATAGATTTATCCTCTTTGGTAATGTTTGTTCCTTCTTCATGGACCCCGATTCGGCTGTTCAGCTGTATTCGGTTATGCTTTCACGAGTAAAACGTGTTTGCAAATTGTGTCTTAAGTATTGTGTGCTTTTAGCTTTCCATATCTAGATTGTATCCTGCAGTGGATAAATCTATTTATGGGTGGTGGCGTGATTCTCAAACAAGTCGTATCATGCGGTGGATAAACTTGTTTGACTTCATGTTTGACGGGTTTTGAAGTACCTAGACATGCGGTAGACTAGTGCTTTGGACCTATGCATGCTTGTTTATTACACATTTACGATCATGCTTTTACTTTATTTAATGTTTATTGTTATTTATCCTCGAGGATCGGTCATGGTTTTGCGCATGTGCGGTTTTCTTCAAATAGAGATCAATCTATCGTCATGCTTACGTCACCCGTTCGGCTATATCCTGTTTTACACTTTGAAGCTCCCAAATGGTTTCTAGTTTGCTGGCAGATAGCTTCTTGTAGCTATATGTCATCTCACATGGCTTTCAGAATTGAAAATATGTAAATGTCCGGTACCACCCTAGCAAGTTCCAAGCTTTGGAATTTAACTACTTTGTCTTTTGTTAATTTTCAGAAAAAATTGACTGGCACGTCTTGGAATCTGTTCGTGTGTGAAGCTAGCTTGTTCGGCTTGCTGTGTGCTTGACGCAGGGTGCTGATTTTGTGTCAACACTAATAACGGCTCAACATGCATAACGGATGCACATATACGCTCACAAACACACACACGACGGGTGCATCACTTACACCAATTAGAATGAAAATGGTTCTTGATCATAACGGATGGTGGTGTGGTCTATATGCAGCTATGCTACACTATGAGATGGATGTTGTTATGGGCTTCGCGCGCACACACTGCTGTCGTAGTGCCATTAGGAAAAAGTCATTTCCATCCCTCAACTATCAACGGAGTTTGGTCTCGATCCCTGATCCGGAAAACCGGGTATCCTACATCCCTGAACTATCTAAACCGTCTATTTTTAGTCCCTCGCTGGTTTTGATGATGGTGGTTTTCGATGACGTGGCAGCGGGCCCCACATGTCAGGGGTGGCCCCCCACAGTCTTTCTTCTTTCACACATCACATTTAATAACCCCCTCTCCCTCCCACCTAGTGTCGCCGGCCTCCGGCTCCTCAGTCCATCCGCCTCCCTCCCCGACCTCCCTCCCGTGGTTCGGCGACCTCTCTCCGGCAGCGGAGGCATGCCCGGAGGTCGGCACGGTGGCGGCCACGCCTCCCCAGCTCCCTTCCCTCTCTCTCCTCGTGGAGGCCGGCCGGGGCAGCGGCTCCTCTGCACCGTGGGAGGAGCTTTGGCCATGGCGACCTCGAAGGTGCGGCCGCGCGGGAGGAGCAAGGTCCCCGGCGGCGGGAGCGGTGACGCTTCCTTCCTCCCACTCCGCTCCGCCGCCCGGCGTCCGCAAGCACAGGTTGGCCGCGCCGGCTTCCTTCCTCGCGCGCGCCGTCCTATCCCTCCCTCACCGGCGCAGGCGCCGCACTTGCATTCCACAGAGGAGGAGGGGAGAAGAAAGACTGTCATCGAAAACCACCATCAAAAGCACTGAGGGACTAAAAATAGACGGTTTAGATAGTTCAGGGACGTAGGAGACCCAGTTTTCTGGATCAGGGACTGAAACCAAACTTTGTTGGTAGTCGAGGGACAGTGAAAGGGACTTTTTCCGTGTCGTTAACAGTTTATGCCCAGTTATAGACCTACAAAAGATACAGAGAGTTTTTTTGGCTCACTTCAGTCCGCCACCTAGCATAGTAAAGAGAGAGTTGCATACGATTAGCAATACTATTTTTTCTTTGGTTAGCAATACACCTCAACAGGACTTCATCCAAGTACTTATACACACTACTAGAAAACGAAATTTCCCTGTGTGCCCCGAATTTCCCGGAGGGTTTTTTCATTTGCACATAGGGAAAATCACATTTCCTTGTCGATTTTCAAAGAACACACAGGGAAATACCAAAACCCACAGATAAAACACAGGGAAATTTACATGGCACACAGGGAAATTGTTCATTTCCCTGCGGGTTAGATAAAAGACACAGAAAGATTGACACAACACACGGGGAAATTCCACTTTTCCTTGTGGGTTACGGAAACCACACAAGGAAATTTATGTGACACACAGAGAAATTCATCTAAATTTGGAGGAAGAGCACATGAATTGTTAATCTTTCTCTTTTTAATCCGGAATTAAAATTTTTAATTGGTTTTCTCCCTCATAAAAACTCAAAAATCATGATTCTTTTTCCTATTTTTTAAATCATGATATTTTTATTTAATAGCATATGTTTGTATCTTAATTGTTTTTTCTTGGTTTTTTCTATACGACTTGTTTTTCACATAAATGGAGAATAAAAAACATATTTTTTATAACAATTGCTAATGTAACTTGATATTTTTCTATTGTTATGGTCAACATAAGGCGGTGTCAATAATATGAGGTGGATATGAGTTGAATGTGTTACAAGATATTCAAATCTCAAAGTTTGACTTGAACTATAAGAAACTACATGAGAGATGTGTCAATATCTGAATAATGTATAATGCCATTTTATTGGAATCATGTAAACTTTTTATTATAATCTTATGTGCTTAAAATATGTTGCCGCATCAATTTTTCCTTTTTCCTATCAGTTAATGACCGGAAAACTATTTTTCCTTTTCCCTGTCGGTTATTTTCTTTTCCCCGTAGTTATCGAGACACACAGGGAAATTTCGTTTTCCAGTAGTGACACAAGAACAATTCAGGTGCTCCATCACCTTGGGGCACACTACGGGAAAATCAACATTTGTCGTGCATTCTGATCTTTGCCGTGCGCATTTTTTCGGGCGCACGGCAAAAAAAGCGTCCGGTAAAAAATAGTTTGTCTTGCGTTATATTGGAGCACGGCAAACAAATATGGCAAACACTTTTTTCCCACCAGACGTTACCCTCTTAGCTTGTTCGTTGCTTTTGCCGTACGCCGTAGCAAAACGCACAGCAAAGAAATTCCCTTTGTCGCGCGCCATAGGAAAACGTGTGACGCACGGCAAACGTTCCCACAACACCATAGTATTTTTAATTTTTTTGATTTTTGTACTTCTTTTTCTTTCAAATACGCGACGAGGACGGGGTGTATTGAGGGGCTGTGCATACCCTTAGTAATTTAATTAGTATATACGAGCACTCATTCCAACATCACATGAAACATCGGCACAATTTTGACATGAGAATTTTTGTTTTCGAATTTTTTGACATGTGAATTTAAACACCCCTTAGTAATAATAACATAATTGATGAATGGAAACTTTATGGGTGGGCTTACATCCCACAGTGCGTGATCATAGACAATGGGCACACAGTGGACAAACCAGGAGATCTCTAGCATGTGATCATAGAAATGTCGTGGAGATATCCCCATTTCTACCGTGCGTGACGGAGACTTTCACGAAATCATTCCAAATTTTTACCACTTCCTACACATGTGATATAACGACAACTCGTCAAATTTCATGATTTTTTGACTTTATTTGCATTTTATATAATTTGAAAATGATTCGCAGGAAAGCGGGTGGACATGTGATCCACACAAAGATGTTTGAATTTTGGCACGTGTCACAAGATTAGGACTAAACTCACACTAACAAGCAACAATATCAATTTTCCAATCATATACATGCACTGTTTGAGGACTTGCAGTTCAAATTTGAAATATGCAGAGAAATTCAAAAATAAGATGAAAATACATGAAATATAGTAAAAAATTATGAAAAAAACACCAAAAATGGAAATCAAACTCTAACTAATGTACCTTTAGCAAAGAAAAAAACTCAACCCAAAAACGAAAAAAATTACTTCTTTGCCGAGAGCCTGGTGGGGCCCTCGGCAAAGGTGCCTGTGCCGAGGGTGGGCCGTCGGCACAGACGTGCGCTCTGCCGACGGCCCTAGCTGGCTCTCGGCAAAGGCCAGTCAACCGGGGTAAACCCGGGTCAACGCCTTTGCCGAGAGCTGGGGAGGAGGCGCTCGACACAGGTAGCATCTGTGCCGACGGCCTCCCAATCCGGCCGTCAGCAAAGGTTTATTTTCGGTTTTTTTAAGTTATGTTACCTTTGCCGATGGCCGGATCGGGAGGCCGTCGTCAAAGAACCATTACACAGCGCCCCGGCCAACACTTAGCCAAAACGCACACACGCACACACTCAACTCGCCGCGCCCCGCCGCCGCCGCGCCCGCCCGCCCCGTCGGCCGGCCGCCCGCCCCGCCGCGCCGTCCGCCGCCCGCCACCCCGCTCCCGCCCCCCGCCCGCGTCCGCCATCCGCCGCCCGCCCATCCGCCCCCGCCGCGCGTCGCGCCGGCCGCCCTCCCCGCCCCCCGCCCCCGCCGCGCCGTCCGCCCGGTCGGCCGCCCGCCCCCACCACGCCGTCCGCCGGCCGCCCTCCCGCCCCCGCCCCGCCCCCGCCCGCCGTCCGCCGGTCGGCTGCCCCCCCCCCCGCCGCGCCGTCCGCCGGCCGGCCGGCCGGCCGCCCGCCCGCCATCCGCCGCCCGCCCCGCGCGCGCGTCCGCCGGCCGGCGGCCCGCCCGCCCCCACCGCGCGCGCCCCCGCCCCCCCGCCCGCGTGCCCGCCCCCCCCTGCCGACCGCCGCGAGCCCCCCCCCCCCGCCCACGCGAGCCCCCTCCTCCGCCCGCGCCGCCCCTGCCGGAGAAGAGAAGGAAGAGAGTGGGAGAAATGGAGTTGGAGGTGGAGGATAAGGAGAGGGAGGAGAAGGGGAGAGGAGGAAAGGAGGATCGAGAAGGGGGGAGAAGCACAGGGCCAACGCCCGGGACAGCCCCGCCGTCGTCGTCCATCCATGTCCCGCCCACCCACGCTATCGTCGTCCGCCCGAGCAAGGTGAGACGACATGTGAATGAGACTAGTGGTAATGACTCATGGTAACTAGTGGTAGAATACTAGAATATGAATGTGACTAGTGGTAATGACTAGTGGTAACTAGTGGTAGAATCTCTAGAATATGAATGTGAATTGGCACTGCTTTGTTGAGTTCGATGAGAATGCATATATCTGGATGTCGGCTTTCGTGTCGAATGCTTAATTGCAGGTTTTGACACCTCACCGTGCAGGGGAGGTGCTGCCAAAATTTTGAGCTAAGTTTTATTTTCATTTCTTTTTTGCAGAGACGGGCTAGTGGAAGGCAAGTCGGAGTACCTCGACAGCCCTGATCTTCTTCGTTGTCGTTGCGGATCTGCCTGCACTGCGGCGCCTCGTCACTGGCACCCTAGGTATGAATAACCCGTCTTCTGGTCGTAGATCGTGTAACCTAGTTAGGTGTCTCCCGTCTGAAAGAGATAGGACCAGAGGTATGCATTTCTGGCATACCTACGACCGTATCTGTTTCAGATTGTCCACGTTATCTGGTCAGCCCGCGGATCCGTAGATGAGTTAGTTTCCATGTTCTGATCTGATCTGAGGCAGAGTTTTGGCATCACCTCCTGTTGTTCTCTGGATACACAATCTCCATACTCGGACGTTTATCTGGAGAATAGCGGGGAGGTGCTGCCGAAATTTTGCCTCGATCGGATCAGGGCATGGAAACTAACTCATATACGAATCTGCGGGTGGGATTAGGACCTATCCTCACCCATTAGAAAGTAGGATCACGATATACATGGATTTTATGGTTCGCATTCCTGATTGATAAAGGATGGCGGACCGTCAGTGGATGTACACCGGCCAGAGAAGTAAGCGTGATTTTGACGATGAATGGAAGGTTAAGACCAATGATTTCTTGGAATTTGCATGGGCCATTTCTCGTGGTCATTTGCTAGTTTGGTGTCCCTGCACAAAATGTGACAACAAGAGGAGAGTTAGCAAGGAGGATATGGGCCGACATCTTCTGTACAATGGATTTACCAAAGACTATACCGTGTGGATCTACCATGGTGAAGCACATCGTATGAGAGAGGAGGTGGTGAGACCACGCCTGGAGGCGTGCGGTGATGATGCGGGGGTTGTAGACATGTTAGAAGATGCCCACCAAGCACTTTTCAATGACACCCGTGATCAGGAGGCGACGGAGGAGGAGGCAAAGTTGTTCTACAAGATGATGGACTCGGCAAAGATACCTCTTCACGACAATACCACCGTTTCGCAACTGGATGCCATTGGGCGGTTATTAGGGGTGAAATCCGAGTTAAACATCAGTCGAGCAGGCTTCAATAGGTTGTTGGTCGTTGTTGGCTCCTTGCTTCCAAAGGGCCATTCCCTGCCAACGTCCATGTACGAGTCAACAACACTCTTCAAAGCACTTAAGATGCCGTATGAGCGAGATAGATGCTCGTGTGAATGGGTGTGTCCTATTTAGGAAGGAACACGTGGATGCCACACACTCGTCCAAAGTGCAAATCCTCGAGGTTCGAAGAGGTACCGCCGCATGGTCGATGAAGCGGATCGATATCGCCCAAAAGATTGTACGGTACCTTCCGTTCGTGCCGAGGATCCAGCGACTTTACATGACTGAGGAAACTGCCAAACAGATGACATGGCATAAGCATGGCATACGGTATAGTCCTGACAAGATGGCACATCCATCAGATGGTGAAGCATGGAAATACTTTGATGGACAACATCCTGAGAAAGCAGGTGAGGCGCGTAATGTACGTGTTGCGCTGGCAACCGATGGGTTCAATCCTTATGGAATGAGTACCGCCCCTTACACATGTTGGCCCGTGTTCGTTATACCCCTGAATCTCCCCCTCGGTGTCGCTTTCCAACGAGACACCATATTCATGTCCTTAATAATTCCTGGACACCCGGGGAGTAATATGGGTGTGTACATGGAGCCTTTGTGGGATGAATTGATTAGTGCTTGGGAGGTAGGTGTATGGACATACGACCGAGCTAAAAGGGCAACCTTCAAGATGTATGTTTGGTACCAGTACTCTATTCATGACTTCTTGGCGTATGGGTTGTTCTCAGCCTAGTGTGTTCATGGAAAGTTCCCATGCCCGATATGCAAGGAACGTTTGAGGTTCATCTGGTTGCAGAAGGGTGCTAAGTATTCATCGTTCGACCTACATCATCAGTTCCTACCTCTTGATCATCCATTCAAACAATACAAGAAGAACTTCACAAAAGGTCTTGTAGTGACACAACCTCCAATGCAGATGCTGACTGGTGCCAAGGTTCGTGCTCAAGTAGAGGCTCTTGTGGCCAATGAAGGAGGTGGTCGTTATGTGGGTTATGGTGAGCAACATATGTGGAGTCATAAATCGGGCTTACAGCGGCTCCCCTATCATGATGACCTTCTTGTGCCACATCACATTGACTTCATGCACAATGAGAAGAATATCGCAGAGGCACTTTTTTGCACACTCATGGACACCGAAAAGTCTAAGGATAACCCTAAGGCCAGAGTGGACATTGCAACACTATGTGATAGACCAAATCTAGAGATGAGGCCTCCAGAAGGCCGCAAGAAATGGAGAAGACCCAAGGCCGATTATGTATTGTCCATTGAACAAAGGAGGGAAGTACTTAAATGGATGAAGACGCTTAGGTTTCCAGATGGGTATGCACATAATGTGAAGAGGGGAGTCAATTTAACGACATTGCGAGTAAATGGCATGAAGAGTCATGACTACCACGTATGGATTGAGCGGCTTCTTCCCACGATGGTTCGAGGCTTTGTCCCAGAGAATATATGGCAAGTGCTGGCAGAGTTGAGCTATTTCTTCCAGCAGCTATGTGCGAAGGAGATCTCTCGGACCGTATGTAGAGAGTTGGAGAAAACGGCCCCTGTATTACTATGTAAGTTGGAGAAAATCTTTCCACCTGGATTCTTCTTGCGAATGCAGCATATGATTGTGCACCTTCCATACGAGGTACGTATGGGTGGGCCAGTGCAGTACCATTGGTGCTACCCAATTGAGAGAACTCTAAAGCTCGTACGCAAAAAATGTAGAAATAAAGCCAGAATCGAGGCTTCTGTTGCAGAGGCATACATTGTGGAGGAGGTGTCAAACTTCATAGAAAAATACTATAAAGAGAACCTTCATAGCGTGCATGATCACTCCCCTCGTTACAATGTCGTGGAAAATCAATCAAAACTCAGCCTTTTTCAAGGCCAATTTGGAAGTGCGAGTGCATCTACCACCAAGCAACTCACCAATGAAGAGTGGCGTAGCATCATGCTATATGTGCTGCTCAACTCGCCGGAGGTTGAACCGTACAAACAAGAATTCATCCGTGAGTTCTGGACTGCATCGAGGTTGCCAGAGCCACACGAAATTGATACCCTTATTTCGCAAGGTGCGGGCCCACAGCGGCGCGATTTCATTTCATGGTTCGGGAGAAAGGCCCAAACCGATCTGTCCATCTCTAGTGAGTTGTGTGCTGTTGCATGTGGCTGTGAACTAAGGGTTAGGTCATTTACTGGTTATGATGTGAACGGATTTCGTTTCCACACGACTGCCTACGAAGAGAGTCGACCCAATCGAAGTACCACAAACAGCGGTGAGGTTACGATCGACACTGATGGGAAAGAATATCATGGAAGAGTCTTGGAAATATACGAACTTTCATTTTATGGCGCCCCACATCTTAAACTTGTGATATTCAAATGTCATTGGTTTGATTGTGAACGTACTCGAAGGACCTCGATAATCGGGCTAGTCAAAGTTCGACCGGATTCCGTGTATCCACGATCCGATGTATACATTGTGGCCCAACAAGCTGTGCAAGTTTATTACCTTCCATATGTCTGCCAGAGCAAAGATTACCTTAAGGGTTGGGAGGTTGTGCAGAAGGTCACGCCACATGGTAAACTACCTGTCCCCAACGATGAAGACTACAACTTGATAAATCCAAACAAGCCCAACAACATTGTCGGGCTTCTGTGTAGGCAGCACTACCCCGGCATTGTCACGTACCACGGGCAGACAGAGCCAGCCTACACGTTTGGCCACTACTACCAGGGTGACAACCGGGACTTCACCCACACGGTAGAGCGCGTGTTGAGGACATTTTGGGTGACTCTAGCTTGCTTTTTCTCGTTACATCATATTTGTTTGACTCAATCTTAAAATAATGAATTTGACATCGTATTTGTATGCAGACCTTCTTCAGATGTGAGGATGGCAAAGAGGAGAGAGCGGACATGTTCCTGAAGAGCTCCTGCAAGAAACGTGTCACCGACATGCATCACGAGGTAAAGCACCAGACCGTCATAACCTACTATGCGTTGGTGCTTGGTCAAAAGATAGGCAAGGAAGAAGCCAGAAGGATGATGTTGACCCGTAAGCAGTTCCTTGAGGTACATGAATGCCAGCTATTTTTTGATATTACTTATGTTATGTTTGATCTTCTCATGTATCAATTACTACATGACGTGCAGGTGACTCCCTGGTGGAGCACTGGAGCCGCACCAAAGCCGACGCGTGGGCAATGGAGGTGGACAAGTGGTTCACAGAGGAGTACCAGCAGATGCACGACGCTGCACGAGAGAGGCATTTGATGATGGAGGGCCCATCACACCACCAAGGCCAGCGGAGCCTTCCAGAGTACAAGGAGCTATGGGTACGCGATTTCTTTAATCGATTTTCAAGCTCAAACTTGTTTCATCACACTAATCTTCGTCCTGCTTTTCTTGCAGGAAAAGGCACATCCTGGCCAAGAATGCTCAGACTTCGATGCCTTGTGCATGGCGCACAAGGGCAAGGCGACGTCCAATGTGTCCTACAGCGTGAGGGATGGGTCTGAGGCATACAAAAACCCTAGCTTCGGCCGGCGCATCGCTGAGTACACAGAGGCCTGTAAGCAGAAGTACGGGGAAGATTACAACCCGAGTGAGCATGACATTGATACAGACATAGTCATGGCCTTGGGAGGAGGAAAGAAGCACAAGAGGTTGTGGATTGGTGACGGCATCATCGACAGTTCCAGCCTGAGACTTGCCGACGTCCGAACACGAAGGATGGAGTCTGACCCCCAGATACGAGCACGACCGAGCGTGGGGATGGGCCATTTGAATGCCCTTGAGGTATGCACTAGTCATGTTATATTAATGTTTAAACACATTCTTAGATTTGCATTACTGAAAAACTTAAGTCAAATGTTGTAGGTCGAGCTAGCAGAGGAGCGGGCTCTACGTCAGCAGCTAGCAGACCAGCTAGCACAGGAGTGGGCTCAGCAGCAGGAGTATTTCCGGTCGCAGCAGGCAATGGCGTGTAAGTTCGAGGAACTTACTACGTACCTTGCGACGTCAGGTGGTACGACTCTACCACCAGGGCTCCTAGCTCCTATCACTCCGCCCTCCCTCCACAGGTGTTTCCGACACAGCAAGTCCTCGGTACTCCGGTGAGTATGATACCAAAGAGTTTCTGGTTTCCTTGTCTAATCATGTCTAACACTTGCAATCTTGTCTCCTTTGTGCAGCATTTCTCGGCGGGTTCGAATCAACAGGCTCCAAGTGGTGAGAAAGTCCTCTAGTCACCCGTCCCACCTTTCCCACCGCACGAGCACTCACCGTAGGCCCTTGGACTTAGTTGATCATGTTTTGAACTTGTTTCGTTGGATTTGAGACACTTTGTGGATTTGTGGACTTGTTTCGATGGACTTGTGGTGTGTATGAACTTGTGGACACATGTGGTGTGTATGAACTTGTGGATGTGATATATATGTGTTATCTATTGTTGCATGTGATATTGTCATATATATATATATATATGACAAAATATCACATGCAACAATATATATATGTTTGTCAATGTGGAAACCAAAAAAAATAAAACAAAATGTAGCCTCTTTGCCGAGAGGGTCCGTCGGCAAAGGCGCCTTTGCCGAGGGCTCCGGGCAATTACGCTCGGCAACTCTGGGAAAAATCTGCCCAGCTCGGGTGTTCCCAGCTTTGCCGAGCGTAGTTGCACGGGCCCCTCGGCAAAGATTTTTTTTTAAAAAAATAAAAAACCGTCTTTGCCGACAGCCTTTGCTAGGGGCTCTCGGCATAGGTTTTTTTTTCAAAAAAATTAGAAAAACAGCCTTTGCCGATGGGCTTGCCAGGGGCGCTCGGAAAAAAAATAAAAAAAATAAAAACACCCCTCTTTGCCGACGGCCCGGCCTCGAGGCCGTCCGCAAAGAAGGGTTCAAAAACCGTCAACTTAACCCCCTCGTTAACGGCTACTTTTTTGGCCGATGGCCCACTGTGGGCTCTCAGCACAGGCTGTGCTGAGAGCCTGGAGCTCGAGTGCTCGACAAAGAATCGTGGCCGAGAAAAAATTTCCGTCGGGCCTGTGCCGAGAGCTACCCTCCCCTCGGCAAAGCCTGGATTTCCAGTAGTGTTACTCGCGGTTTAGAAGTTGGAGCCTCGAAAAGTCTACACAACCTGTTGCACGGGGCACTTCCCATGAATAGCTTATATCGCCCTTACAACTTTGTGCAACATATCCTGTGATGTTGCATGACATATTGTATCAGACAGCTGCACTTTTGTGCCCTGGATAATGTTGGATCAGTGTAATGTATATGCATGTACCAGATAACAATATATGCCTTGTTATGGGATATATTTGTGTGGTTAAAATTATACATTGTTGCTGTTATTTGCAAAGCTTGCAGTGTTATTAGTGCTAGCTGTGGGATAGTCATGCATTTGCATGGATGGAGCAGATTTGGATGGCCTGTTCAACTAGTTTTTGCTAAGTATTTTTCAGGTTACATTTGTCTTATTTATCAGCACTGATATGGACTGGATTATTGGACACTAATGGGCAGGATAGATCGGCTACTCGCCCTCCCGAGGGAGGCTCTGAGATGCACTCTTTGATCTATTTTCTGCTTGTCTAACCCTAGGACTCATGGCTGCCTTTTATAGACTCAAGGCACCTAACAAACTGCTAACAGATCTAATCCAAAACTAACTAATCTTATCTCCTAACTAATCCTTATCCCAAACTACGTTCACGCGCTACGGTAGTGGGCCCGAGCCTAGGGCCGGTCCCACTACCATAACACTACACCACCCCTTCAAGGCGGCGCGTCCCTCGAGCCGCGGTAGCGATTGGAGATGTAGTCCACACCGGCCGCTGATGTAATGCGGCGGCGGAGCAGTACCGTAGTCCACGGGACGGGAGCGACCAAGCGAAGCGGTAGCCCAATCCCAGGTGCTCATGCGAGGAGACCCAAGACAAAGCCACTAGGAGAGGGATGTTGAAGACCCGACCTGCTTTGGTGCTTCCCAACCCAATTTCATTAGCAGTGCAGACCTTCCCTCTCTCTGCATAGCCTGTAAATAGGCCCAGAAAGCGAGTCACAGCCACACTGGGATACATCGGGGCCCAGCTTGACGGAGATGCAACAAATGGTGGTGAAGACGCGACAACGGTGAAGACCAGTGCAGGTCCAGTCGGTAGCGATGTCACCCATATCGCCAGAAGGCCCGCCAGAAGGGACTAGTGAAGCAAGGACCGGTAGGAGAGGCGCCGTAGCGGGCAACGAAGTGGCGACGCTGATGTTGACGACGGCGCCAGATGAGCAGAAGAAAAATCGAACCCGACGAGCAACGCCGCGGCGCGAATGGAAGATGGGCTCCCAGACGGCGCACCGAGATGAGGTAGCAGCGTGCCACACCCTGTGCGGAGGTGACTTCGCAGTGGTCGGCGCCCCACGAGCAGGTGCTGCGGGCGCGGGCCGAGCAAAGCGGCGGCGCAAGTAGGCCGGTCCGGCGGGGCGAAGCAAAGCACGGCGTAGCTAGGGTTTCCACCTCCCGCCGTCAGAGCAGAGGAGAGGAGGGCAACCCTCGGTATGGAGGCAGAGGCGCCATCAAGGATTGTAGTTGAGCACTTGGAGAGTCGCTGCGCCATGGTGAGCCCGCCCTCGAGCATTAGCGGTGCAGCTGCTCGTGGTGCTCGGTACGCCGGATGTTGCGTTGGAGCCATTACGGGCTCTGGAGTGGCGTGTGGAGTCCGTGTCACCATCGGGGCCATGACGACGGCTTTAGAAGTCGCAGATGGGGGCCCGCACGTCATGATTTGTAGGTGCGCTTCGATTAGAGGCGGCACTGTCGTGGAAGCCAACAACCGTGGCGCGAGCGTTGTTGAGTACGGGGCCACGTACGACGATGCAGACACCTGAGGCGAGGCCTCGTGGGGCGCGTGAAATCCTAAGGGCGAGGCCGTGTGTGACACGATTGCCGGCGCTGATTCGGTCGGCATTGACGACAGCAGAGGTGGCAGCGCAGGGTATGCTGGTGCGGGGCCAACCGGCGGAGATGGCACCCAGGCCGGCGGGGCTGATGCTGCAATAGGTGGTGACGAGGTTGCCGGCATTGTTGCTGGCAAGGCCGGCAGCAGAGGAGATGCAGATGTGGCCCTCTCGCGTCATCGGGCCCTCGAAGCGGGGGGTGACGGCGGCATCCTTTGCAGGTGGCTGGACAAGCCATTGTGGTAGATGTGGCTGCCGGTGTAGCAGATGTTCTGGCCGTGAATGGAAGCGTTGATGCCGATGAAGGTGGTATCGATGCAGCGAGCGAAGGGGGTGCCGATGGCGCTGATGAAGCCTTCTGCAGCATGTCGTCCAGCACGCCTAGAATGTCACGGTGCTTCTCCGAGACACGATCGAGCCCGTTGGCGACGCGATTGACACAGTCGGACACGCATCCCATGACTTCATTCATCGTGGTGAAATCTTCCATGGCAGCGATGGTGCAGGCTGAGGGTGGGAGGGTTAGGTGATGTTGCGGCAGCGCAGATGCGATCTGCAGCGACACAGCTGGTGTGCGGCGACGCGAGAGAAGAAACAACGACGGCGGCGTGTGATCCGGTGGGCGCGATGCCTGGGTTGGGGTGAAATTTGGCACATGAAAGAAGAACTTGCTCAGGAACAGATGCAATCTTGGAGGCTTAGGGAAAGAAAAGGAAAAAAAATGGTGTGCGCGCAGGGGAAGAAGATTGGCTCTGAATACCAAATGTTGTAGACACTAATGGGCAGAATAGATTGGCTACTCGCTCTCTGAGGGAGGCTCTGAGATGCACTCTTTGATCTATTTTCTGCTTACCCAAACCCTAGGGACTTCTGGCTGCCTTTATAGATTAGGCGCCTGCTAACCCTAATCCCCAGACAGGGTACTATTCACGCGGCTACAGTGCCCGTGAACAGTACCGTGGCCTCCCTTTTGGGTTGTACTCGGCCTCTAATAGGCCCAGCCCACTACCATAACACTACTCCACCCTTCCAAAGCAGCGCGTCCTCGAGTTGCGGTGGTGATTGGAGATGTATCCAGGCGCTGCTGATGTAGACCGATGCTGGAGCAAGTAGCAGCATCCACGGGACCGGAGCAGCCAGGTACAAACAGTAGTCCATACATCCCAAGTGCTCATGCGAGACCCAGAACAAAGGGGCTGGCAGCGCAAAACCGAAGAACGGGCCAACAAACAGGCTTGCCAAAAAGAGTTGTCGGCCCACAATGAGATGCCATGGACTCGGCCACATAGGAACGGTCGCAGCCCACGGCCTGTGAACAGGCGGCCACCAGCCTGTCTGGCCACGGATGTTGTCGTCGCCGCCGAAATTTGGGGTTGGACTAGGAGCGCGTGGAGCGGATGTGACAACAGGCTCCGGTGGCACAACCATTTCGGCTGCCGTCAGCTTGACAAGGAGAGGCGCCGGTGGAGGCACGCCGTCTGCCGCCGGTACAACCAGCGCGGCCATTTGTGGAATTGACATAGCAACGACTACTATTGGTGTCGTGGCTGTTGCCGTTGATGCTGGTGCGATGGCCGCGGAGGAAGGTAGCGTGTGGCATGGCAGGAGCCACCGTGGCCGCGTGCGGCGTAGTAGATGGTGTCATGACCGCACGGGGGACGGTAGCGGTCGTCGAGGTCGTCGTTGCTGAGCCTGAGGGCGTCAGATTCAGCGTGGGGATGGCCGGTGAGGAAGATGAGGTTGTTGTTGTGGCCGCCGAAATTGATGCGGGCGCCATCAGTGGTGGTTGTGATGCAGCCGTTCCCGCAGGTGGTGATAACAGCACTGTCGCCGCTATTGGTGGCGATGCAAAATGGGTCGCGCCTTGTATGGCGGTTGTTTGGGACAATGTCGCGCGTGGCTGAAAGGCGCGGTGGTTGCGCCTATGATGCAGGTGGTGGCCCAACGCCTAGCGTTGACTTGAAGGCGGTCGTGACGGGGAAGGTCCTAGTCGTGCTTGGTGTAGGAGCGGCCACGCTCGCCACCGACCGATGGAAGACGGGCCACCCGGTGGAAGGGGCGACGCGGCTGGCACAGGCGACGAATGAGCCGGCAACGGACGTTGCGCCTGGCAGGGGAGACGTCGCAGCCCAACATGTGCCGTAAGCGGCGTCAGCGTGTGCAGCGGCCGGCGTGCCGAGGCGGCGCCGGGCCGCGGGCACGCGTGAGCACCGGATGCTGCGCCGGGAACGACACGGACTCTGGAGTGGCCGCGAGTTCGATCTGTGGGGGCACTGCTGATGAAGCCGCAGATGGATCCCCGAGCGTGATTGGCGTGGGCGCAGGTGCAGACGAGGATGGAGACGTGGCAGCAGAGGTCGGAAACTGGCCCTCCATCGACGCAGTTGGTGGGGGTGGCGGCACCGCAGGCGCTGCTGCAGCCGTCGTAGCCGATGTGGCCGCGAGTGGCGGCACTAATGTTGGCGGTGCTGCTGCCATGGCTGTTGAGTCCTCCGTCGATGCAACTTGTGGAGGTGGCTGTGGCACCGTAGGTGATGGTGAAGCCGTTGGTAGCTCCGCTGGTGGCTGCGTGACCATAGCCATGGCTGTCGCGGTCGAAGACGAAGATAGTGATGGCGAAGGAGATGCAGAAATTGACGACGATGGTGTCGACGCAGCGAGCGACGGAGGTGTTGTTGGCGCTGATGAAGCCTTCTGGATCATCTCATCCAGCACGCCCAGAATAGCACGGAGGTTCTTGGAGACACGATCGAGCCCGACAGAGATGCGATTGACGCCGTCGGACACACATCCCATGGCTTCATTCATCATGGTGAAATCGTCCATGGCGATTGGAGGCGGTGGTGCGTGGATAGGTGGTGGTGCAGGAACAGGGAGGGTTGGGTGGGAATTGCAGCGGCGCAGGGGAAGGAGATTGGCTCTGAATACCAAATGTTGTGGACACTAATGGGCAGGATAGATCGGCTACTCGCCCTCCCGAGGGAGGCTGTGAGATGCACTCTTTGATCTATTTTCTGCTTACCCAAACCCTAGGGATTTTTGGCTGCCTTTATAGATTAGGCGCCTGCTAACCCTAATCCCCAGACGGGTACTGTTCACGCGGCTACCGTGCCCGTGAACAGTACCGTGGCCTCCCTTTTGGGCTGTACTCAGCCTCTAATAGGCCCAGCCCACTACCATAACAGTGCTGTGCTGTGTTGCTGTTGCATATATAGATTGATTTAGGTAAGCAGTAAGCTATCAGCAGCTCATGTGGAAGATTTGCTGATACTGGAGAAGAAAATCGATACCTGGATATGATATTTGCATCTTGACCACATGCACATATAAATGATCTATTACTGCCACTCACAATGCTAGCTGATTGCAAGACTTGCTTATTGAGGGCTAGCTGTTTAATATTGTCACAAGGTTGATCTTCAACACTTAGCAAATGGCCATAGCATGGAACTAACTACAACAAGTTGCAAGTTCCAGCAGCCGTTTTTTAAGTTGCTGTTGATTCAGTCGGTCGAATATCTTCTTGTATCTGAAGCATCAGACACGTTACCTCAGTGGCTGGTTCATTAGGCTGCACTCTTGAAGAGTTGAGGTCGTACGATGATTCTCGTTGACATTTGCCACAACTTTGTTGCGGCTGTATATGCGAACCTTGTGTTTGCATTGGCAACTGAACTGAATACTTGCAACAACAGTCTGAATCGTCATCTTCAGATGTTCAGAATTCAGACAGCCACCACCAGAGCAGGGGGGCAGTGAACATCTGAACTTGCAACAGTAAAAACATCAAAGCAACAGGGAGCAGTTCCTTGTCCCGAGAAAATTATGCAGTCACCAAGAAGATGGCAACTGAACTGACTTGCAACAACAGTCTGAATCAAACCATAGCTTGAGCCTTTCAAGCTTTGGGGCATGGCCCCTGCATCCAAGGCCAGGTCCGGCAGCCTGCAAGAGAGAGCTGTTAGGATGAGGAAGGGCAGCTGTGCAAGAATTCCAACACCGACCTCCAGCACCTCGCTCGAATGCCAATAACCTCAGGGAATTCGTATCTACGGCTTACCTCAAACTGGAGCAAGCCGTCTACTGAATGAAAAAACCACTCAATGCAAGAGGTGCTTCAGAGAAAGAAGATCATCGACTGACAATAGGTTCAAATTTTGGTGGGAATGAACAAAAAAGATCACGTGTTCTTTTCTCAGAGTGCAACCTGCTACTACTCCAGAGAAATCCATATGTGTTCGGCAACCGTACGCTATTATTAGTTTATTACAACAAAATTAGCCCACAAGGCAAGATGCAGGAAGCAGTGGTTCTAACTCAATAAACTCACAAGTACTGCTGCTGATCTACAGCCAACAGCTTGTGTAGATTAAGTCTGAAATCAAGGCGCCAAAACATAATCAGAAAAGTCTTAAACAAATTAACAGCTCGTCGATGCACATAGAACGTACGCAGCATGCAGAAAGTGCAGAGATACTTCGGCTCTTGATACGTGCGTGCTTAATAAAGACTTTCTGATGCTGCTGGCTCTCGATGCTACCAGCAGCTGCAAACACAACAGCAGGTGGTGGCAAGACTGCTGGCTCTTGATGCTCTTGACGCAGCAGAAATCCTGGCCATAATGATACCACAAAGCAACGCCAGTTAAATACTTTTTTAATTGGAACTGTTACTGATGAACATATAAAGAGGGCTTTCTATAAATTTATTTTAATTGATGGCACATTTATAGATAGGTGTGACAAAAAGTTACTAACACTTCGTACCTGGCTTTCGTCAGATGCTGCTGCTCCCACCTTCCTCGTCCTTCTTGTTAAGAAATATTAGTGATGATCATTAGCTTAATCATGTAATTAACATAGTCATTAGTCAGTGTAATTAGGGAAGGGACAACCCTTCACTGTGTGGGGGTGTCTCCCACCGTACGGACGCATCTCCTGCCAAAGGGTGCCTCTGCACCCCTTCATTGTATATAAATAGTGGGGTCCACCCCCCTAATCATCAATCAATACATTCATTCTTTAACACGTTATCAGCACGCTCCCCTGAGCAAACTCACGCACGCACGCACAGAGCGGCCAGAAGGCCCTCACCGCCGGCAAATCACGCCGGAGTTCATCCAAGGTTAGCAAAATGGATTCACCATTTCGACTAGTTGACACTGCCTATGCTACCTATCTAGTGATGCCCATAAGAACACACCGAGGCCGCTGCTTCTTCTGCACTGGTGGTGCACACCATGGCCGCCGCCGTGGTCAACGTGGAGGACGAAACTGCCGCTTCCGTGGACGCCGCGGACCAAGGTTCCCTCCACCACGCCGTGCTTCGCCGGCCGCCAGCACCAACCGCTCCTCCACGCCGCCGTACACCGCTGGACTTGCCTCCCGCAGCCCATCACCGGCGGCACAGCGTCTTCCGACGCCGACACCTCCAGAGGAGCCTCCTCGCCGCCGCCTCGTCGTCCGCATCCGTCGCCCTGGAACACAAGTACAAGGAGTTGGGGTCATCCCCGACCTAAACGTACCTGGACCGATGATGGCGCCAGCGGACTCCAACGCCGGATTTGGCCCTCAGGCCGGACCGGCAGCCATCTCCTCCTTCACGAACGCCACCATGTCACCCGGACTCACTGGACCTTCGACGGCCGCATTCCCCAGCATCATGGCCGGGGCAACGACGGCCTGCAGCGGCGCTCCGTCGTCTTCCTCATCACCGGCGAACCCGGAGGCGGCCGCAGCCGCTCCATCCCTCTACGGCCGCCGAATGGGGGCCGCCGACCGCCGCCCGGCCTCCCGGCGCGACAGACCGGAGCCCGGCCGCGCCGGGGCTCCCCTCCTTCGACCACTAACGGCCGGCCAACGGGGCGGCGGGCCCAAACCAAGAAGGGACGGGGGGGGAGCAGGAGGCCGGCCGCATCTAGCACCGGCGGATCCGCCGGTGGGGGTCGCCGCCGGCCGGCCGGCCGGCCGCCACCGGCGCCGCAACACCGCGCGCGCCTCCCCGGGCACCAAGTGCCCCGCATCGGGTCCCGGATGGGGCGGCCGCGGGTTAGGGGTAAACCCTAACCGCCCCCCCTCCTTCCCCCCTTTTATACGCCGCCGCCACCGGGCCGGGCCCCGGGCCAACAAGGCCCCGACGGGCCGTAAGCGGAGCCGGCCGGCCCACGAGGAAGTAGCGGCCCACAGGTCGCACAGCCCCTCCATCTTCAGAAGTTCATTAGACCCCCCTGAGCTTTCAAAAAGTCCAGAAAAACCCCCTAAATTTAAATTTAGCCCTCAGGCTTTTATCCTTTATATATTCAGACTTAATTAGTGATGTATATTTATGTTTTAGACCTCGAATTGTTCTGTAATTTTATGTTGTGACAAACAATAGTATTTGTACCATCCGGTATATGTACTTGTGTAATTTAAATGTTATAATTACCGCAGTAATTATTCAAGTTTATGATCCGCAGATCATTTTTAAGTATTAGAACAATTCTTTTGCGATAATTATTTTGCATGATCTAAAATTCAATTCTCTACATCATGTAGAATATCAAGCAAAATTAAAATTAAGGTTTATACATATAATTTGGAATAACACAAGGTGATGTGACCTAGACGTTGGCTGCGATAAGTTCTTACTAAGAGCTTATTTGCCCTGAGATCCGCGTTTTTAGGCAGCTTTTGCTCATCATTGTGAGGTCTACATCTTTATGATGATTACCTTTCAAAGTGTATATCCAAAATTTCATATAAATGACTATTAAGTCAAATTTATTCCTACAGGAATTAAAAAATATATATAAATATACACCTTAATTTGTAAGAATCATCTTACATATATATTTTGTCTATTTTTACAACACAAATTTACATCAGTAAATTAATCCTATACATGGTTCTTTCATGTAGGAAAATGGCTAAATTAATCAATAAAGACTTCACCGAACTTGCCGCCGATGGTAGTAATTATCTAACCCGGGCTATGGATGTCAAGATTGTGCTAACAACCAAAGATTGCATTAATACAATTAATGAACCCGATCCACAAAATCCTATCCCGCAGACAAAAACGTTTGCGACCTTGCATTTGCTACGACACCATCTCCACCATGACCTCAAAGCGTAATACATGATGGAAGATGATCCTAAGAAACTTTGGGACTCTCTCAAAGAACGCTACAATCAACAACAAGGCGTAATTCCCCGAAGCAAGACGGGAGTGGTCATTACTCCGTCTCATGGATTTCAAATCGGTTGCGAATACAATTCCGCTCGTCCACAAGATTTGTTCCAAGCTCCGATTTTTCAATCAACCTTTGGATGATGCGGACATGATAGAAAAGACTCTATCTACATTTATTCCCCGCTAACAGGATATTGCAACAAAGAATACCGTCGCCACAAGTATACTAAATATTCGACTTAATATACGATTTACTCCAAGCGAAAAAGCATGATGAGCTCTTAACAAAGAATCATCAAATGCGCCCGTGGGTGCGCACCTCGCCGAAGTACATTTCAATGCTCGAATAATAATAAGAAGTTCAATAGCAAGAAATTCAAACGGAATTTCAAGGGAAAATGGAAGAAGCAGAATTTTAAGAAAGGCAAGGGCTCTAGCAATAACAAAAACACTTTCAAGAAAAACAATGCTCATGACAACTCTCAAGCTTATCAGAGGTGTGGTTGTCACAATCACCCAACTTGAAAGTGCCACACTGCTAAGCATTTGGTTGATCTCTACCAAAAGCACGCTGGAAAGCAAGTTCATGGGGACAAGTTTGAAGCACACTTCACTACTCACACTCCGGATGCCGGTTGCTCCAAGGATGTTCCCGCGGAACACAACGAGAAAGATCCAATGCGCTTGGACGAATTCTTCGGCACGGACAACATGATGATCGATAGCATCAACGATACCGACAACATGCTTGTGGATGGACCATCCAATGACGTGTTCGGAGACATGTCTTAAATTTATGCTCCCCGACAAGAACTTCGTTCTATAGTTTCAAAGAACTTCGTTCTATAGCCATATTTATGTAATAATTGTGTTGTAATAATTGTTGTCACATAATATTGTAAGACATATGCTACTTATAATATTATTGAATAAAGTATGTATTGTATAATCTATGAGTTCAAAACTTATAATTTATTTACTCATTCTAGATTATCCTACGGGAACAATCCAAATGGAGGAAGAACTTTGTTTGGTGGATAGTTGCACAACTAACACCATACTCAGAGAACTTAAATATTTCCAAACTCTCAAAAAGAGTAAAGGAAATGTCACAACTATCGCGGACGCGATGCTATAATTGTTGGTTCGGGACGAGCCACAATAGTTCTCCCTATGGGTACTCAAATAGTAATTGAGGACGCACTCCCGTATCCCGATTCAACTCGTACCTTATTGAGTTACAAAGACATCCGTCGCAATGGTTTCCATGTAGAAACAAATAGTGACAACAAAGATGAATATCTATTCATCACTAAACATGACGGATATAACAAGCGACTCGCTTGAGAAAATTCCTTCACTATCATCAGGATTGTATTACACATACATCAAACCCGTACAACATGTTGCATACAAGGTAATTTTTCAAAATCTTGATGTCTTCAAGATTTGGCATGATCGCCTTGGTCATCCCGGCATAGGGATGATGAGAAAAATTATCGGCAATTCAATTGGTCACAAATTAAACACTTCAAAATTTCCCAAGCCATCAGACTTTGTGTGCACCGCATGTGCCATGGGAAAATTAATATTAAGACCCTCTTATCTTAAAATAAAGGCTGAACCACTACAATTTCTTGAACGCATTCAAGGAGATATTTGTGGTCCTATACATCCATCAACTGGACCATTTAGGTACTTCATGGTACTTATTGATGCATCTACTAGATGGTCCTATGTATGTTTATTATCTACAAGAAACCATGCTTTTGCAAGGTTTATTGCTCAAATTATCAAGTTAAGAGCACATCATCCTGAATATGCTATCAAAACCATCAGGATGGACAATGCCGCTGAATTTACTTCGCATGCCTTCAATGACTATTGTATGGCTCTAGGCATAAATGTGGAACACTCTGTTCCATATGTACATACACAAAATGGATTAGCCGAATCTCTTATCAAGAGAATAAAGTTAATTACTAGACCATTACTACGAATTGCAAACTACCAACATCATGTTGGGGTCATGCGGTATTACACGCCGCCGATTTGATTCAAATTAGACCTACGCATACAACACGGTTTCCCCATTGCGGTTAGTACGTGGAAATCAACCAAGTATTTCCCATCCGCGAAAATTCGGTTGCGCCGTATACGTACCGATATCACCACCGCGAGCGTACATCAATGGGCCCCCATCGAAAATTGGGAATATATGTAGGGTACAAATCACCGTCAATCATTAAGTACCTCGAACCCCTTACGGGGGATTTATTTACTTGCTCGGTATGCCGATTGCATCTTCGATGAGGACAATTTCCCGCATTAGGGGGAGACAAGTACCAAACGGAATGCCGGGAAATAAATTGGAATACCACGGGTATCCGGTCCTATGATCCACGTACTATAGAATCTGAACGTGAAGTTCAGAAAATTATCAATTTGCAAAACATTGCGAATAATCTGCCAGAAGCATTTACTGATTATAAGGGTGTCACAAAATCACATAATCCTGTTGCAAATGTACCAGAAAGGGTAGAGATTCCTACTCAAGAACTCCCAAATCAAAATAAGAGGGGAGAGGTACTGCAACGAAGGATAAGGCTATACAAAAGCCTCCGCGGAAAACTAGGAAGGTCACTTCCACAACAGTAAATGCAGATCAACATCAAGTTGACAGACACCAATTGGATATTATAAATCCAAATGATATGGATGTTCAACAGATACATCACATGCCTAGCACAAGTGCACAAAATAATATAAATGCTAGGGCATCGGAAGACCCGGACTCTATCGTTGTGGGAAATCATGATGAGTCACAAGGGGTACAAGAAATTTCCATTAATTATATTGATTCCGGAGAATCATACAATAGAAAGACTACAAATGTCAACATTTACTTTGCCACTAAGATTGCAAATGAACTTCGCATTGATCCGAACCTAAGTCCATGGCGAGTGCATCAAGCGCTCCGACCGGGTCAAATGGAAGGAAGCAATCAAGGCGAATTAGACTCGCTCAAGAAACGAGAGGTATTCTCCGCAAGTGATACCTACTCCTCGTCATATTTTGCCCGTGGGATCAAAATGGATTTTTGTCCGTAAAAGGAATGAAAACAACGAGGTGGTGAGATACAAAGCGAGGCTTGTAGCACAAGGGTTCACGCAAAACCCGGCATCGATTTCGATGAAACATATTCTCCGGTTATGAGTGGTATAACATTCCGATATCTAATATCATTAGCAAGACAAAAGGGTCTATCCATGCATCTCATGGATGTAGTGACAAGATATCTATATGGGTCACTTGATTCGGATATATACATGAAAGTTCGGAAGGAATTGATATCCCGAACAAGAATCATTCACGCAACATGTATTGTGTAAAACTTCAAAAGTCATTATACGGCTTAAAACGATCGGGAAGAATGTGGTACAACCGACTAAAGGAATTCCTTCTTCAGAAGGGTTTTTCCAATAATGATGATTGCCCATGTGTATTCATCAAGAAATCCTCAACTGGATTCTGTATCATATCTGTATATGTTGATGACCTTAATATCATTGGAACTCAACGAGATATAGATGAAACGCGCAACCATCTTAAGACGGAATTTGAAATGAAAGATTTGGGTAAAACCAAATTTTGCTTGGGTTTACAGCTTGAGCATCTCCCAACAGGGATTTTAGTACACCACCGCTTATATCCAAAAGATTCTACGAAAATTCAACATGGATAAATCATATCCATCTAAAACACCTATGGTCGTCCGCTCTCTTGAAATTGATAAAGATCAATTCAGACCTAAAGGTGAAAATGAAGAGGTATTGGGACCGGAGAGGTTCCATATCTCGGTGCCATTGGGGCGTTGATGTATATCGCAAATTGTACCGGGCCCGATATTGCATTTGCGGTAAACTTGCTAGCTAGATACAAATTTGCTCCAACACAACGCCATTGGGCGAGAGTTAAGAATATCTTCGAGATATCTCATTGGCACAATAGATCTTGGATTATTTTACAAAATTAACCAAGATAAATCATTAATTGGATACACAGATGCTGGCTATTTATCTGATCCCCATGAAGCTAGATCTCAGACAGGCTTTGTGTTCTTACATGGTGGAACGGCTATTTCATGAAAGTCATCAAAACGGACTCTAATAGCCACATCCACAAACCATTCCGAAATAATTGCATTATTTGAAGCATCAAGTGAATGTGTGTGGCTTCGCAGAATGATAAAGCACATACAGCGATCATGTGGTATAAGTTCAATCATGAACCCTACCATAATGTATGAAGATAATGCTGCTTGTATTGCACAAATGAGAGCAGGTTATATAAAGAGTAATCTTACCAAACATATGGCTCCTAAATTATTCTTTCCTCATCAACTACAAAAGGTAGGAGAGATAGAAATCTTGCAAACTAAATCTTGTGATAATCTTGCAGATTTATTCACAAAATCATTACCAACATCATTATTCCAGAAATATGTTTTTGGAATTGGTATGAGACAACTCAAAGATTTGCAAGAATCAGGGGGAGACTCTCTTTGATATAACCTATATAAATAATCATCTGATTAGTGTACTCTTTTTCCTATATGAGTTTTCCTCAAAAGGTTTCTCATAAAAAGGTTTTAATGAGGCAACAACAATACAAGACCATATCACCTAATTTTTCCATTAAGGTTTTAAGGGTGATATACAAGACATATTCTATGTCATATCTTCTGTTTTCTCTAAGAGTTTTTAAGAAGATATAACTCCTTTCTCATATTTTCCTATTAGGTTTTGGAGAAGGATGTTCAAACACGATCCTCAGATCATTATTCTAATATATGGGTTTTGTGACAGAACCGCCCAAAATAATTTTGTATTATCGCCTAAGCCGGTCCACTTGGCCATTAAGCAATAATAAAGAATTATTAAGTCGCTTCCGCCGGGTAAAGCCCGGTAAATCACATACAACGGTATCGCCGATATGCGCTAAGCCCACACGAAGGCGGGGACAGAGTACCACATTACATGACATAAAGGTTCACAAGTTCTTAAGTACTTAATATTACAAACCAGGTTTTTCGTACATGAAAGTAAAAGTGATTCAGAGTTTAAATAGCGGAAATAAAACTATCGCATGATACACATGGGAGGCCATCCATGCATATCACTCCTCATCATCGTTCTCCCATTCAAGCTCCCAACCATCTGGGATAGAACCAGGCCAGATGGGATTACATGAAATCAACAAATTAAGCAAGGCTGAGTACTAATACTCAGCAAGACTTACCCGACAAAAATAAAGCAAGACTAGACATGCAAGGCTTTTTGGCTTGTGGGTTTGTTTTGCCAAAAGCGACTAAAAGTTGATCCTTACTTTCAAGTTTTTAGCTCATATTCTAGTATGTTAATCAGTCTAAGTGAGCACCTGTACTAATCAAGCATGTTGTGCAAACAATATTAAACATGTAACAATATTGATCCAAAATGTTCCATAAATAAACATGGGGTAGCCAGTGGTCAAGCCGACTCAGATAACGACGAGTGACCGACGATCGATCGATTTATATCCTTGCAAGGTAAACCCAAGATACACGGAAGAAAGTAGACCAAGTGCAGTGTCTACCCCAACCAGGCGGTTCCCATCATCCCACAGTTTAGGATCAGACGCTACAAACTGCGGTACACGGTTATCCGGAGGGTCTAACCCGACCGGTCCGACTCACACACTATACCACGGGTAGCTAGCCGGAGACACATCCCAAGCGGGTAGCTAGAAAGATCCCGCCCCGGTTCAGAAGGTACTAGGCTTACCGGTCCCATTCCCGACAAGTACTTGGTACGTTCAATAGCTTAGGACCAGCACCATGCTACTCGGTCGAGACCGAACCCATTGCTCTTACCACATGAGCGAGTCAATTTCACCAACTTATGATTCCAACCTAAGCATCCTATATCTCGCGAGCAATGAGTCATTACTCGACTTCTACCGTATCCTTAGAGCATGGCACTAGCGTTCCTAACATACTAGTAAAAGAGCATAGGAGTCCTAAGGATCATGCAACTAGGTTTCAAAACAACTCCTGAAACTTAAATGCACAAGTAAAGCAATAAAGTACTGAAAAAGTAAAAGACATGGTTTTCATTTATAAAAGATGGGTTAGATGACACTGGTGCTTGCCTTCCTCAGACTCTACACCAACACAAGCCTTGGGCTCTTCTGGACTTTGGTCCAGGTCTTGCTGCACACTCAACTGATTCACCTCTCCGCTAGCTGCTCCCTCCTCCTCCTGGGTGAGCGTGTATGTTCCGTCGGGAATATCTACACGTTTACATGCACATGCCTTAGGTTATGGTGAAGGTGGGAGAATTACCACAAAACCAACTCTTGTTGGACACATACATCCAAACCACATTATTTTCTTACAGAAATTATTAGTGTGTGTGATAATAAACAAAACATTATTTTGATGGTGATTGTGTGCACATCTAAGCAATTTAAGTTACTTAACTTCACCAAACAGCAAAGGGGTGTGTTTAATTTAATAAAAACAGAAACAAACATGATTTCACAATTTAGAACTTTTAATTTCCATTTCTTTCTTTAATTATTTACAACAAGCCTTTCAACCATACATCCAAATTAAATCAAAAACACTATCAATGAATCTAATCTTTTGCACACAGCAACATATGCTTAGTTTAAGCTCTCACACCAAAATTTGGCCTAAGATCATCTATAAATTAATTTATACAAAAAAAGACAAATTTCAGCCTAGTAAATCAAAATTAATTCATATAAAAAGATTTAATAAACCTTTTGATCTCAACTTTCTCCTACAGGTCATGTATGCCAAAAATGAGTTTCTGACCAAAGCATGGTTGCAGATTCAAATTATTTTTCGGATTTTGAATTTAAACTCCTACACAAGATTAAATCCAAAACACCTAAAAAACAATTCCCTAAATTCACATCCATCACACCAGGGGTACTAATCATCAAGTTAAAGCCCTAGGGTGCACTTGTGCTCAAAAAAAAGTTCATTAAAGGTGCTATAAAAAGCATCAAACTTATTCTAGCATAAAGCTTAAATAAATCATAACTGAAAATATATACATCAAAATCATGCAAACTTTTCCCACAGATCTAGACATGATATAAAGAGCAACATATCCAAAATTCAAGTTCATAGAATGTGTATATTTTAAATCACACTAAAAACACTCCAAACTTAGTTTGAATTTTTAATTCAAAAAATGTACAGAAAAACCCTATATATGTTTTCTAGAAAAGATAGGTTTCTTCACCAGGAAACCAACAAAATTGGTTTTGCATTTTTCTGATTTTTCTACGATTTTTAACGATTTTTCAAAGGTTCAGCCTGGACACCCTAGATCTGAAAACTGATTTCTTACGAACAGGTCCCTGGATTTTGCGTTCCAGCCCCTGGAAAGACCTCAGACCTCGCAATGTAGTCCAGACCGCGGACAGAGATGAAGATGGCCGGAATCCGGCGAGGAGGAGGCCGTGCTTGGCCGGGAAAGGGTGGGGGAAGGGTCCTTGCTCACCTAGGGCTCCGTTTTGAGGGTTGGACGCATTGGAGAGGGCGCCGTGGTGGTTCTTGGTGGTGCGGTGGATCTACCGCCGCCTCTCGCTCCTTCTCCGGCGGGGAGGATGCCGAGACTTGGCAACCGGCGTCTCGGGAGCTGCCGCAGCGGCGCCGTGGCGAGGTGGAGGAAGGCTCGGGCGGGTAAGAGGTGGCCGGGATAGGGAGCTCGTCGTGGTGGACAACAATGGCGCTCGGCGGCTTTGTTGCGTGCATGTGAGGAAGAACGCCCGGTTCATTTGCTCGAGTGTGAATTAAGGGAGGGCGGACCGACGCAGCCTTCAAGGCAAGGCTAGCGGGCGCGGCCGCCGGGTAGCTTGCATGCTCGGCGGCCGGGGGTCGCGGCGGCGCTTGGCGCGTGGCGCATGCGCCCGTCACGGTCGGGCGGCACACCCCTCCTCCGGTCGATGCCTTGGCCCAAACACCGGTGCACGAGTTCACGATGACGGAGTTGCCGACGAGTCGTACACCGGAGAATCGCGGGGGCAACACGTGGCCGCGCGGTCCGGACGCGCACGCGACGCGCTGGGCGCGCAACGACGTCGCCCGTCTCTAGTTCTATTTCGTTTGAGCCTCTTCGAAATTGTAAAACTCCAAAAATTGTCAACAAACTTGAAAATCTCCAAAAACAAAAGTTGTAGAGGAACTATAGACCTACAACTTTCCCAAAGGGCGTCATATGTTTTGATCAATGGTTTGTCCGGGAACGTCGGCCAAAGTTGCAGTTTTTCCAGGGCTCGAGTTCTTGTTAACGAGCGCGAGTCAACTCGATTTTTGGCCAATTTGCACTCAAAATTGGAATGTCCGCCAATTACGAAAAATATGTTCCCGGAAATAACGAACAACTTTCGTATTGGCCGATTTTGAACTTCTATAGTGAAATTTGGAGAACGCGCAAGAAAACCGAATCAGCCTTTTTGAGATCTATGGTTTTGACCACGATTTGGGGATTTTGACCAAGGTCTTTTGTGCAAATGTGTGCCCACTCATGTCAAACATGTTTAGGAGCTAATTAACCCTGATTAACACAACTAATTGAGGTATTTATCTTTAATAAACACCTGGGGTGTTACAGGTTTTTCCTTACCAAAGGTTTTCTCATACAAATATCTAACAAAGACAATAATGCTATATCATTTTCTCCTAATATTTTCCCACTGGATTTTAAAGGAGTTTTAGTGGCATATACACACAAATTGGTTTCTCCTCATGATTTTCCCATAGGGTTTTTTTTGGAGGAGTTTTTACAAGATAATATCCAAGGAAGATTGAAGTCAAGTTACATCAAGATCTAATGAAGCTATTGATCAAGGGGGAGTGTTAAGAAATATTACTGATGATCATTAGCTTAATCATGTAATTAACATAGTCATTAGTCAGTGTAATTAGGGAAGGGACAACCCTTCACTGTGTGGGGGTGTCTCCCACCGTACGGACGCATCTCCTGCCAAAGGGTGCCTCTGCACCCCTTCATTGTATATAAATAGTGGGGTCCACCCCCTAATCATCAATCAATACATTCATTCTTTAACACTTCTCCCAAGTTTCATCACCAAATGCCCAGCCTAATAAAGAAAATAAAGGGAAATTGTCATAAGGGCAACGTGTCCGGTCCAATTGGATAACAGGTGCATGAAACGTACAGACCCGGTTGTAGAAAAAGAGTCTCGGTCGCATGAAAAAACGCACCAACCATAGCAGTCGTTAGATCTATTATCAAGGCCTGGAAAAAAAAGTGATCGAGACATCCACAAATCTCAAACGATTGACGACTACACACTCCCTTTTTTTATAATATTCATATAAATGCAAATGCTAGGATTGGCGATTTAAAGAAAATGCAATAGAGCTGGGGTAGCTTTTTTGAACTTTCAGCTTTATCATACCAGATCCAAAACAGTATTTACAATTTTGAGGTGGGAGCTACAAGAATCATTTTATGAGACTGACTTTTACATGTATGCCACTAAAAAAATTCGTCACCTGTGTGTCATTAAAAAGTTCGAGCGCACTTATATGCCACTGGTCGAAACTTTGTTGCCCTCTATGCCACTTCCGTCAGATTTAGGTCAAATTGTGGAGGGAAAAGTCCAAAATACCATCAAGGCTAAATGTACCACTGTTTTCTTTGAGCATTTTAACAATTTCAAATCAAAAAACTCAGAACTATAAAGTCGTAGATCTCGTCAAGATCTATAGCTTTCAAATTTTCAGTTCTTTTTCATTTATCATCATGTATTATTTTCAATATTTTGAATTTTAAATTATTAAGACACCAAAATAATAATACACAACACGAAATAAAAAAAATATGAAAATTTTAGTTGTAGATCTTGGCGAGATATACAACTTTCTAGTTCTGAGTTTTTACTTTAAAGTGGTTAAAATGCTCAAAGAAATTAATAGCACATTTAGCTTTGAGGGTATTTTGGACTTTTCCCTCCCCAATTTGATGTAAATTTGACAAGGCGTGGAGGGCAACAGAGTTTCGATCAATGGCATACAAGGGCGCCCAAACTTTTTGGTAGCACACAGGTCTCGTACATGTAAAAGTCTCATTTTATTGGTAGACTAGGCCAAAGTTATCTTCAACCCGTGAATAAAATAGTCAAATCTTTCAGCGCTATGTTCTCCTTTCAGACGTGTGTCAGTGCTCTCCTCACCTGCTAATTATTTTGATTATCATGCAACGAAACGATGGGTTTCTCCTTGCATAGGCTGCAGCTTTAGTAAAGTATAGAGGTAAATATAGGGTAACGATATGTATATATACTTACTAGCTCTGGCACCAAATCCTTGGTACAGAGCTCACACAGACAAACAGAACTCACAAACAAAATAGATATTGGTACAAATTTATGCCACATAACCAAGCGAACAGAGCTCACAATGACATAAACAGACATGAGTTAAACAAACGGAGCTTCATGGCTTGCCAACCCTCACAGCAGTGGCAACGGTAACTGAAACACAAAGGTAGCAAGCCCACTCCACGGCTTTGGCACCTCTTGAGAACCACTTGATCCCTCTCCTAACAAAGAACGGGAACTCCACTATCAGAAACATTTGTGTTGAAGTATATAATAAGCCAAAACAAAATAGAATCGAGTGCCCCTACCTCATATGTTCCTCTTGTTTCTTGGCTCTTTTCAGCAAGTCTTGAGCATATTCCACATCATATGATAACCTCGGTATTGCAATGTCATTCTGTTACACGTGCAAACCATTCCCAGAAATGAGAAGAAAAAAACGAGGAAACAAAAACAGAAAGTAAGCTTGGATGAAATGATACAGGTTTGACAGTAAGGAATTGAAATTACCAGCAAATGCTATATTTCTATCATGAGCCAATGTAAGATACAAAAGATTTTAAAAATGCACTATGTTCGTACATGCTCTCGCATATCACACAGTATATGCATGCCCATATTCACAAGAGCTACTGATTCTTTTGTCCAAAAGGGCACAATGGATGAACGAATACAACATAAAATTGTTAGTATGTCCGGATTGTGAAGAGGTAACAACTTTTTTTTTGCAAACAGACAGCAGGTAAGCAGACATAACTCACAGTACAGTATGCAGTATGCACACAACGGAGGGAGCTGCGAGGTACTGGTATTTCTTTCTTTTTATAGCAAAAGACAATGTAATTAATATCATTTTAATAATGGGAATAGCCACAAACAGCCCCATTTATAAATAACTAAATGGGTGCATTGATGCATGCAGATTGTGGTGCCATGACTGGCAAGAACTTTTGTGATACCTCAAGACTATCACAGTAACAAACTAACATGCAGTTTCACCACAGCAAACTGTTTTGAAGAAATAATTACTTTTTCCTAATCCAAGGCAGGTGAAAACATAATGCCAGTATTTTCAGAGGAAGCATATGCTGGTTTGACTTGTTGCCCCTAAAAGAAAGTTAAATTAGTATGCATAGGATAGCATTACTGGTACACAACCAATAGTCTTTACAGAAAGTTGACTACTTCACACCAACGCGGTGATCAGGTGACTGCCATGCCATTAGTCCTAGGTTCAACAATGACGAGAATTGGACCTGTCAGACATATACAAGCTGTACAACTCCCTCAAGTATGTGAATTTTATACTAGCCATGTGGTACAATAAGGCAGTGTGGCTAGTGCCAAGCTACTTGTGGTGCAACTACGTGCTCTAGCAATATGTGAACACAGCCATGCTTTACAAACAACAACACAAGAGAACACAAGTTTGACTAGAGCAATTATGCACCCAGCTCGGCAGCCTAAATCCCTCAACCTCCATGCTCAACTTTCTATCTGTCTTGTCATGATCCAAACCTGTTCCAGTGCTTGAAGAATGAAGAGCAACCAAAACAAATATGATTGCCATGGCAGGATTTTCCCTTCATTATTCCGTATTATTTAGGAAAGGCGGTAAAGGTTGGGGCATTCGTGAGATCCAAGGAACAAATGCAACACAACTTCCGCAGTCATTATTGACAGGTTGAAAAAGGTTGGTATACTTAGAAACCGACGAAAAACTGGCGGAGCTAAATATATCTGCCGGAAGATGTGACCTCAGCTAATGTGCGTGCACGGGACACCACCACAAAATGCAGCCTGAAGTCAATTGGCACAAGTTTGACTATGGAACATCAACCATAGAGTACCCTGGGACACAAGCATCCGCGCACTTGATCCTAACCATCTAGGCAGCAGGGGGGAAGGGTGTTGTGCGAGTTTTGCGGTGATGAAAAAGTGTGTAGAGTAGAGACAACACAATTCAAACGGAGAGTCGAATCCAAGTGATGTAGACTGCAAGCAGCAGGCAAGTAATTCTGCAGACCGTGTTCAGACAATGGCTCCAAGCATTGGTATAGTTGGGTAAAGAATATGTCTTTCGACTGCACTTGGGAAGCGCAGGCAGGCTGGTCATAATGATATGGTTGATGCATTGGTTAATTTCATATATATCAACGCGGCAGGCGTCTTATCAAATCCGAGAGATGCATGCGAATCAGGGTGCTAATACAAATACCACACAGAAAACTAACAGATCGAGGGTCTTATTACGCCGGAGACAGACGGATCGACGAACCTGCTTCAGGACGGTGGAGAGAAACCGAGAGGGCGGCGCCGCCGCCGGCGTACGGGCGCCACAAGGGCATCGGAGGGCACAAGCCGCAGGGGCCCAAGTGCCCCTCGCCAGGCTGCGAAGCGCCATAGGCGGAGACCTGGCCTGGATTCGCTCCTTCCTCGAGAGGCAGAAACTAGGAGGCGGCTAGGTTTTGGGAACGTGGTGGGGGATCGGCTATTCCTCCTCCTGCGCTACTCCGTCCGCCGCGGGTGGGTATTAAAGAACGGACCGAGACCTACTCCTACACGTTTTCTTTTTACATACATACACGGAGTGTATACTAACTCCGCGGCCGGCCATAGAATAGCTTGCAGCCTGTTCGGTTGGCTGGTGGCTGATGGTAGTCTGGTTTGTTTCACGAGAGAAAATCTTCTTGTCTGGTTGCGGCTAGTTCTTGGTGGCTGGTTCGTTTCTCGAGAAAATCTGGCTGGTTGGTGGCTGATAAGCCGAGCGAACAGACTGTTGTTCTATAGCCAGGCCGACCGAACCCATCCAATGCTCACTCGTAGCGTCGTTGCATGCATGAGCTGCTGGACAACGCATTAACTGCGGTGATTATGGTAAATAAACACACACAAATGTGGTAGTAAATTCTGGTTGATTAATAGACGAGAATTTTTAGTACACCATTTGTGGCTTGCATGCTAGCTAGTGGTCTGCGAATATTAAATATGTGACTGAGCCAGATTTGTGTACCTGTGCATGCATGTGTACATATGCAATTTTCTTTTTTATGTAGTATTCATATGTTTGCCGTATATTCTAGTAAATAATTTTCCAACTAAAAATCTGGTAAATATATTGGCTTATTACTAGAACAGAGGTAGTAAAGATCTTAGTAAATGAATCACGTCCAAATGCATAGTATAGATTTTAGTAAATCAGCTGTTCCACACGTATATTATAGATTCTAGTAAATCATTTATAAAAAATTCAAATTCACTATAGTAACCGGTTCATCCAACTAACTCAAAAAGTTGTGTGGTAACTCATCCATATTACCACAGTAAGAAATTCAAATTCCCATAAACATTTGTTTGGTAAATTTGACTCGCCGATATAGTAACCGGTTCCTCAACATATACTGGTGTGAAATTGTGGTAACTACTCTCTTTTAAAATGAAATTGTGCACTAGGCCAGAAACGATTTGTCCTGGCGGCTAAACCCGGTTTTTGCTGGCGGGCACGGCACCCGCCAACAACTTTGAGCCAGTAGAAATAGCCCTTTGTCTTTGGCGGGTGGCCGGCCCGCCCGGCACGGATCAATTTGTCTTTGGCGGGTCACTTAAACGTCCGCCAACACAAATGTCATCGATTTGGCGGTCGTTTAAGTGAACCGCGAGCACAAGGGTCATCTTTGCTGGCGGTTGCTTAGACCGCCCGCCACAGAAAACATTTTCCCATTTGCTATATAATTCCCCACAATTGTTTATTATTTGTATATAATTTGTCATTTTGGTCTATTATTTTTTTCACATTGGCATTTGTATGCTAAATTCACTTTAATTTACTGTAATTTAATTTGTATTTAACCGCCAAATCAATATATATGTCTCACAAACACATAATCCAAACTCAAATAAAAAATGTATACATAAGTCACATTACAACACATTGTGCATAATAGATAACCCTAAGACACCCATCTTCGTAACCTTTCTGCATCGTCTAATGACAAAACTCCTTCTTCATCGAAGAATTCTCCATCCTCGTGGCAAATCTCACGTAGCATGAATCTAGCCATGTCCGCACAAATGTTGGTGATTTGATTGTCACCAAGTTGCCCCCATGATTTGTCAATGGTAGGCATCTGCACGTAAACACAATAAATGAAGATTGTTATGCATTACCATCGGGACCATAATTTGCACATACATAGTTGTGTACAAACTAGAGGCTTACGTCTTCAGGATTCGTCCGGTACCTCCCATTATTTCTCAAAACCTCACACACATAATATCCACATAGTACACTGCCAGGAGGTTGTTTGTAGCACTGCAACCAAATAAAAATGATCGGTGCTAATTAACAGAAGTGTACCAACTCTGATAAAAATGATTGATACTTATTAACAGAAGTGTTCTTACCCATTTGGCATTGCGTATCACCAATTTTTTCTTCTTGTGCTCCCCGCCATTGAGTATGTATAGCCTATACGCACTTTAAGGATATAAAAACATAAGTTAGTAATAGAATTTGAAATATAGTTGATACACACATGCATTAGTGATTATATATTGCACTTAGTTGTCTTACTTTTTTATAATATCAATGATTGTCTTGTAAGAAGATGATGAATAGTGTAATGAGTCGAAGACCCCCACAGTTCCCAACTTCGGACACATGTGAAAGCAAATGAAATGATCACTGCATAAAATTAAAATAATTAATATAAATAGACTAAAAAATGAACGCAAATGATGAAATAGTTATTTAAAGGATCTTACTCAAAATTGTAAGCAAACTTGATAGAATCCTTATGTTGATTTTTCCTCATGACCGTTGAAATGTATACAGACACCTCGTGAAGTTTAGCTTTCTCGTAATTCTTTATTAATTTTTCTCTCTCTTCTGGTGTCTTTGCTTCTTCCTCTATTTTCTTTCTTAGTTCATCCCTCATTATGAACGTGTGTTGTGATTTGGTTACTTGTTGCGGGTCAATAAATTCTACCTTCCACCTCCCATTTGTTTTCTTTTCATCAGACGCTTGCATCCTGCAAAACAGTTTATTTAGGATGGTAATAACAATACATATGGAATAGATTTGGATGTCGTATAGGGATGTTGACTTACATATACCAAATGGTGACGAGATTGATGTCGAGTTTTTAACGACGGAACATCGCATGCAAATCGGGGAAATCGATTGCAATCTTCCGGTCATAAGAGCTACTGAACACCCATTTCGGGAGATTGGCGGTGATAGTGTGAATGCCTTGCTTCATGGCGTGCATGATCCAAGTATGCAGCCTCATTAATCCTGAGGGCCCTTCGTTCAGTTGTCACCTAAACAAGAATGGTTTGCCATGCTCATACTTGTCGGGCACCTCATCCGACGAAAACATACTTATGTGCTCCTCCTTTTGTTTTTGTAAAGAGGTGCGGGATAAAGACTTTTCATCTGGTGCCTTCTTGAGTACTTGAACATTAGGTGATTCTTTACCGGATGTTGGAGCCCGTTTAGGTTTATTCTTCAGTACTTTCAAGAACAAGTCAACATCGATGATTTCGTCTTTGGTTCATATGAGTTTATCATCCGGTGTATTGTTGTTGGCGTCTTGGTTGCTTTGGAGGAGGAGATGGTGGTCTTGGACATGGCGAGAGGAGATGGTGGTGCCCCTTCCCCCGCCCCCGATGTCGAAGGAGTTTGTGGTATTTGATCGTATTTCGGAGATGATGTCCCCCCCTTGCCCCTAATGTCGGAGGAGTTTGTGGTCTTGGATCGGATTTCGGAGATGATGATGCTCCCCGCCCCCGCCCCCGATGCCGGAGGAGTTTGTGGCATGTTGTTGTCATTATCGTTAACTCCCTGCTCCACAACCATCATGTTGTTGTCATTGTTACCGCCTCCATGTTCCCCACCCATCGTGTACTCGACCATTGCAGCATCTAGATCCCGGGGGGGGTACTCGTTCTTGGCTAGGTTGCAAGCAGGGACTTGGTGATGTATTAATTATGATATCTCGACGATGCCACAATATGAATTGGTTCCTCACATCAACGAGAAGCGCGATCCCATCCTCGGTAGGGATATCAATCTCGCACGACTCATCGAAAACCGAAACAACTTGAACCCATGCGTACTGCGGCGGTGGTGGATTCGGAAACACACGACCCGTTAGTGCCATGGCTGTCCCAACTTCTCGAAACTTATCTAGTTTTCTTCCATATGGAATAACCAACTTGCATGGTGTATCCTCTACAATGTCATCCACAGGATGCTTGGCGATAGCAATAGAACCAACACTACTTGGAGTCGGGATGGCTCCGATCTGGTCAAGCATCAAATTTGGAGGAACATGTCCAGAACCACTAGATACTAGATTCTCTGCACTTGGCCCAACAGAAGGTTGTTGTTGTCGTCGTTGTATGAAGAAGCCTATCAATTCTTGCTTGGCAATTTCTCTCATCTTGTCTTCAAGCTTCTTCGTATAACGGTCTCGCTTTTTATAACTTGACCGGTGTTCACGAAATGCTTTACCCCAGGGCAAGGTAGAAGAAATCCCTCGAACACGGCCAGGGTGCTCAGGCGTTCCGATCGCGGAGGATAGCATATCTTTCTCCCTGTCGGGCACGAAAAGACCTTTCTTTTGCAATTCCGCAAGTTCTTCCAAATTCCCCGATAAATTTGTTCTGTTGAGGGCTTCGGAATGAAACATTACCGTCGGTGCTATAGCGGAACTCGAGCAAGGATCCAATTCTCGCTACGCTCATCCATGCCTTCAAAAATAGTTGGTATACCGGCTACCCGCCTTTCTTCTTCCTCCTTCCTCCATTTTGCCATTTTGGCGAAGATATCCTCCGGAACCCAATCGATGGGGGTTCTCGGCGGCTTTCATAGCCTTCTCCTTTTGTTGGATGCTCGCAGCTACGCTTCGTCGTCTTCTTCGATCTACGAATTGTTCCCAGACTGCTAGCGGAATGTTACCATACACATCCCTAGCATCCTCTCCTTTCTGGACAAATTCAGTATTAAGTGTAAACCTCCAATTCGTAAGAGCTCTTCCACAAAGGCCCTCAGCAAAAGTTCTACCTGCATTTTCTGTACCTTCTGGATAAACAGTTTTTTCTTTCAGTTTGGCCCATAATACATCCTTCGTAGCCTTAGGGACTGTCTTCCAATTAGTAGTTGTGATCCAAGACGCCAATTGGTCTCTGACAATTGCACCGACGGTGTTTCGAAACCTAGCAGCTATCCCCTTAGGTTCGACGGGCTCACCTTTGTCACCCAACCGTTGTATCATAAGTTGTCCTCTTTCAGGGATATGGTTTCTTCTTCTATGACCACGTTTCCTTTTCAGGTTACTAGAACTAGTAGTACCCGAAGGTTCTGGTTCTGAAATGACTTCTGCCTCTTGGGCACGAATGTTAGATGCTCTACAACGTCGTCGCGGGGATCGGTCATTGTTCTACACATAAAACACTATTTAAAGTATATCTTAATTGAATAAACAAACATTAAGTTGAGTGAATGTGCCTGCAGACCTCATTATCACTTGGTTCGTAATCAACATCATCGTCTTCGGGACGCCTACGAGGTCGTGGTTCGCTTGGTTCGTACTCAGAGGGAGTTTCATAGTCTCCAATTATATCACTATCACTAGATTCCTCCTCACCGGATTGTTCACTGTTAACATTTGATCATAGATAATCCAAAGTCCATATTTATACAATAATCCATAGTTCATATTTATACAAAAATCCATTTTTATAAAAAAATCTATTTATCAACAATCCATATTCCATATTTCATTATTTCTACACCAAAACTAATAAAATTAAATCCATAGTCCATTTTATATAATAAATCTATTTAAAAATTAGACACAATCCATAGTGCTTACTTATAATAAATTTATTTATACAAAATGCATCATCCATTTATTTATACAAAATGCATCATCCATTTATTTATACAACAAAATTAATAAAATAAAATCCATAGTCCATTTGTAACATTTTTAAATCTATTCACCCACAATCAATGTAATTGCATTTATCCACAATCTATTTATCCACATTTTAAACACATGTAATTGCGTTTTGAAAAAAAAAGAAAAAACACCAACCAAGCACGGGCGGCGCCGCGCGCCCTATCCCCGCCTCCATGTGTCCCGAGCCGTGAGGAGATGAGGTGTCGGTGGTGAGCGGGGGCGACGCCTGCCCGGCGGAGGCGGCGGCGGCGTTGTCGGCGGAGGCGGCGGCGGTGCGCCGTCGGTCAGCGGCGGGCGGTCGCCGGCGGGTCCCGGCCGGCGGTTGGGGAAGCGGGCGGCGGGGAGGAGGACGCCATCCTAGTAGGGAAGAGGGGCGGTGGCGCTCGGTCGGCCGGGCGGCGGGGCGACCGCGGACGACGGCGCGCGGCGGCGGTCCACGGGAGAAGGGGCGGCGGGGCGACCGCGGAAGACGGCGGGGGCCCTCGCGGATGATGGCGGGGCGCTCGTGGAAGTGGGCCGGGCACTCCCCGGACGACGACGGGGTGGTCGGAGGGGCGGCCGCGGTCGGGGACGACGGCGACGCTCCGCGGGAAAATTTGGCAGCCTGACGGCGTCGTTTCGTATTCGCGCCAGACTTAGAAAATTTTCGAGACCGTGTCTCGTGTATATATAGATGGAGTCACCACCGGCGGGCAAGAAAAGGCAACCGCCAGCGGTAGACCACCGGCGGCGGGTCACATAAACCAACCGCCGGTGTGAACCTTACCACAGGCGGGTCACATAAGCAACCGCCGGTGGTGAGAATTCCCAACGGCGGTTATCATAAGCGCCCGCCGCCGTGATATGAAAGAATTCAAACTTAACTTTTCAAATGCAAAGCTTTTCTAATGCAAATGACAAAACACCTCCTATAAATAAATTCAAATATTTTATGATAAGTTTTGGAAGTTTCAAAGAGTTTTGAACATTTTCAAGCCAGGATTTCAAATTTTCAAATTTTGGCAAACCACTATCTTTGGCGGTTGACTTATGATAACCGCCAAAGATAGTGTTTTTCCATAATTTGCAAAATTTGAAACAGGGGATTAAATTATTAAAATTTCATTGAAACTTCCCAATGTATCATAAAATATTTCAATTTAAGTATAGGGGGTGTGTTTTTTTAAAAATAAGTCCTAGTTAGAAAAGGTTAGTTCCAATAGGTTCATACACCTAATGAGTTATAGGTTGTTTGACCCTAGGGTCTCATTTGAACTAACATTTTCAAATTCAAACCTATTCTTATAACAAAACACCTCTTATACATAAATTCAAATATTTTATGATAAGTTTTGGAAGTTTCAAAGAGTTTTGAACATTTTCAAGCCAGGATTTCAAATTTTCAAATTTTGGCAAACCACTATGTCCGGCGGTTGACTTATGATAACCGCTAGCATAGTGTTTTCCATAATTTGCAAAATTTGAAACAGGCTTAAATTATTCAAGTTTCATTGAAACTTCCCAATGTATCATAAAATATTTCAATTTAAGTATAGGGGGTGTGTTTTTAAAAAATAAGTCCTAGTTAGAAAAGGTTAGTTCAAATAGGTTCATACACCTAATGAGTTATAGGTTGTTTGACCCTAGGGTCTCATTTGAACTAACCTTTTCAAATTCAAACCTATTCTTATAACAAAACACCTCCTATACATAAATTCAAATATTTTATGATAAGTTTTGGAAGTTTCAAAGAGTTTTGAACATTTTCAAGCCAGGATTTCAAATTTTCAAATTTTGGCAAACCACTATGCTGGCGGTTGACTTATGATAACCGCCAGCATAGTGTTTTTCCATAATTTGCAAAATTTGAAACAGGATTAAATTATTCAAATTTCATTGAAACCTCCTAATGTATCATAAAATATTTCAATTTAAATATAGGGGGTGTGTTTTTTTTGTAAAATAAGTCCTAGTTAGAAAAGGTTAGTTCAAATAGGTTCATACACCTAATGAGTTATGGGTTGTTTGATCCTAGGGTCTCATTTGAACTAACCTTTTCAAATTCAAACCTATTCTTATAACAAAATACCTCCTATACATAAATTCAAATATTTTATGATAAGTTTTGGAAGTTTCAAAGAGTTTTGAACATTTTCAAGCCGAGATTTCAAATTTTCAAATTTTGGCAAACCACTATGCTGGCGGTTGACTTATAATAACCGCCAGCATAGTGTTTTTCCATAATTTGCAAAATTTGAAACATGGGCTTAAATTATTCAAATTTCATTGAAACTTCCCAATGTATCATAAAATAAGTCCTAGTTAGAAAAGGTTAGTTCAAATAGGTTCATACACCTAATGAGTTATGGGTTGTTTAACCCTAGAGTCTCATTTGAACTATCCTTTTCAAATGCAAACCTTTTTTATGACAAAACACCTCATATACATAATTCAAATATTCAAACACTAATTGAAACCATAATTTCCATAATTTGAATTTATGTACAGGAGGAGAGTCTCATTTCATCAAAACTTCCAAAACTCTCCTAAATTGATTGAAAGTCTTACAACAACACTAATTATATAAAGTCGTACAAGTGATACATCAAGCCCGACTAATAAGAAGGGCAAGTTTATCCTTTAACAATTTTCCCATCACAGTTTGTACGTAACCATGGCTTCTCCGATTTAGGAATGGTGGCTTCAATTTTTTTTATTCTCTTCTCATGATCTGTGAAAAAGACTAGTTCCTCGAACTGATTGTAATCCTCAACATCAATTACACCTTCTACTCCTAGAATTCTTTGTTTTCCAGAGACGGCAATGTGCTTCTTCACATTCATAGGATCAGCTATGTAGAAAACTTGTGCAACACGCTCGGCGAGTACCCATGGATCATCTTTGTAACCTACATTGGCAAGGTCTACAAGTGTCAATCCATAATTGTCATCTGTGACGCCATTCAGGTGTTTGACCCATTGGCACCAAAACACGGGGAACCTGATATTCTCTCCATAGTCAAGTTCCCATATTTCCTTTATGAACCCGTAGTAAGTGATGTTGTTTCCGGAATTATCAATCGCATCTATGCGAACACCACTATTTTGATACACAACACTCTTGTTGTCTTTCGCTTTCGTATAGTAGGTGTACCCATTAATTTCGTGTGCTTGCCATGAGGTAACATTGCTTGATGGACCAGCCGCCAACCTAGTCAACGTTGTGTCATCTATGGAATTTCCTTGAAATAGATGCTCACGTTCCTTTAACCATGATGGGAAATGACGCTTTTGCTCTTTGATGACCCAATCCTCGGTCCGACTATCATTTTCCTCACGAATCTCATTTTCGCGATAAATGGCTCCACTATTGCAAGTTGTTGCAGAACAATAGCATGTGCTTTCTCCAGTTGTTGGTTATCCTCGTCAATGAATCTTTTCCTTCCAATGGTCCCTTTCCCTGACAATCTGCCTTCGTGTCGAGATTCCGGTAACCGATCGCTCTCTTATCTTTTATGTAGTCTATGCAACAATCAACACTCTCTTCTGTATGGTAGCTCTCGATCATGCTTCCCTCTCGGAAATGCCTTGTTTCTCATGTATCCATTGAGAATCGACATGAACCGTTCGTACGTCCACATCCGATGAAAGTACATAGGTCCTAGTTCAGTAATTTGCTCGACCATGTGGATCATTAGATGTTCCATGATATCAAAAAATGATGGAGGGAAGCACATCTCGAGCTGGGCTTGAGTTTCTGACATAAACAGCTGAAGCCTTGCCAACTCTACACAATCTACCACTTTCTGCGAAATGACGTTGAAAAGTAGCACATCCTTGTGATGACCATCTTAAGGAATATTGGTTTGATAGCTCGGATCGCAACCGCGAGAAAAACAGTAATCATCACATGACAGTCATGAGAGTTACAACCAGTAAGCGTCATGTACTTCAACGAGACCAATGATTGGATGTTGGATGAGAATCCGATTGGCACTTTCATCCCGCGCAAGCATTTGCAGATAGACAACCTCTCATGTTGTGTTAAGTTGAAGCTAGAAGGTGGAAGGTACTGCTTACCATTAGGACGTGGTTGTGGGTGAAGTTCTTGCCTAATTTTTAGGTCAACAAGATCCTTACGCGACTTCAGTCTGTCCTTTACCTTTCCTGTTAAGCCTAAGAATCCCATTCCGCTTTCAAACACATTCTTTTGAAGATGCACCCATCGATGGCATGGCACACTTGTCAAATCTTCCCGGTATGGCAAGTACTTAAAAAATATAGACATCTTCTTGAAAGGCACATCAATGTTTTCCGTAGTTTCGACCTCCTTCCTTCCCCCTTTTGAATTATCACCTTTTGATTTCTTACCAAGTTTAAACTTGACCTTCTGACACATTTCAAATACGATTCTACCGGTGGTCGGTTGTGGGGCAAAAGAGTACTTCTCAATCTTTCCATCGAAATAGTCTGCCATCTTACGGTACTTGTGAGTCCTTAGTAGCCGCCGTCCGTGCCCCATATACACTTTGTCTTCCGAGATCCTTTCGGTACACGATATTGTACCATTCAAACAAACTACACAACTTTGTTTTTCCTTTTTTCTCGACCAAACAAAAAAATAGGGCGGGGTAATCATTAATGGTAACAAAGATAATTTCCTTAAGTGTGAATGTCTCCCTTTTGTACTCATCCCACATCTCAACCCCATGTTTCCAAAACTTCTCCATTTCTTCCATCAATGGCTCAAGGAAGACATCTATATCAATACCAAGTTGCTTCGGTCCTTGGATTAGAATGGTAAGCAAAAGGAACTTTCTCTTGTGACGTAGCCGGGGGGAGGTTGTATATGGTCATCAACACTAGCCATGTCTTGTGCGTCTTTGCTTCTTTCACCAAATGGATTCATACCACCCGTACTTAACGCGAACCTTATATTTCTTTTTTCTTCTCTAAACTCTTTGTGCTTGGAATCAAAGGTCCTCCACCGCCGAGCATCGAAGGATGTCGAAGCTTCCCATCGACCTACTCTAGGCGATCCGTGTGCCAAGTCATTAGTTCGGCGGTCTTTGGGTTCGAGAACAATCGCTTTAGACGATCCTCCACCGGCAAGTACCACATCACCAATGCAGGGACTTTACGTTGAGTAGCAGTGTCAGTACCAATACTATACTCCTCCTCAACTTGAGAAATTACACTTTTCTTTCCACCAACCTTCCTCTTCGTGCCTTTAGATGCAATGACCCGTTCCACAGCAAAATCGGTATTACTTTTGTAACGATTAGCATCGCAATTTGGACACTTCTCTAGTTCTGCATAGTCACCGCGGTACAATATGCAATGGTTCCTACATGCGTGTATTCTTTGCACTCGCATATTCCATGGGTTGATAATCTTCTTTACTTCATATGTGTTTCTTGGGACCAAGTTAGGCTTCGGGAGTTGATTGGCCAACAAAGTAAGGAGTTCGTTAAAACTATTGTCCGACCATCCAAATTTTGCCTTCACAATCAGAAGATGGAGCATGAAACGCAACACGGTCCACTCCTTCCCACAACCCTCATACATACGGTCCTTTGTTGCCTTCTTTAGTGTCTCAAAATTTTCTAACCCTTTAGCACTCCCTAGCAACACCTCCGGTTCAATGTGGCGCAACATTTCTTCCATATCAACATCACATTCCTCGTCCACTCCGTGGTGCATCCGTTTGATCATCATTTTGATCTTCACGACCAAAAGCATCATCCGTCATGACATTATCATTTTCATCCGCATCTTCATCACCCACTTCATCATACCCGATGCCGATGTCCGCATTGTTGAAAGTACTTTCTCGCTTCACCATGGTGGGACCAAGTTTTGTATCCTTTCACAAAACCACGCTTTATCAAATGCATCTTGATGGCATTAATATCTTCCCAAACAATTTTGTTGCAACAATCACAACATGGACAATGTATTTGCTTTGTCCTAGAAATTTGGGCATGCTTTTGCGCAACCTCAAGAAAGTTTGTTAACTCTGTCAAGAATATAGACGAATTTCTCCGTATGCCATACATCCACGCTCTATGTTCCATCTTAAATAACCTATAAAAGTAATTCTATTAATTATAAACTCCGTATGCTCTATGCTTCATTTAATTAATATGTAAAAAACGGAAACAAAACTAAATTCTATAAATTTAATTATTGAATATAATAATTTTAGTTACAAACTAATAATTTAATATGTATACTTGCTTCTATAATTGCAATAATGATTAAATATAATTTAAATCTAAAGCTATTTAAAAAATAAATCTCTAAATCAATATCTCTCTTCACTCCCCCTCTCTCTCTCCTAGCTAACCCTAGGTTTAGATCTAGATCCCTAACTACATAGAAATCATTAATAAAAGGAGAAAACTAAGGTTAAAATAGCAAAAACTCACCTTATATAGCCACCTCCTCCAAGAAAATCAAGTGCAAAACCTTCCCCCCTAGATTTGGTGTTTTTGGAGCTTTTCCCGAGCTCCTCTCGGGCACAACGCCATTGGAAGGTTGCTGGGAAGAAGGGGCTGGTCTAAATTTATAGAAGACACGATCTTTGGCGGTTGGCATAAGGAAACCGCCAACGGTAATCTCTCGCGCCGGCAGCTCCTTATGTTGACCGCCAACCTTTCGTGTCCATTTATGCTTTGGCGGGTGGCATAAGCCGACCGCCGCCGCCGATACCTCTCCCCGGCGGGCTATTAAGACAACCGCCGCACACTTGTCCGAATATATTCGGTCCTAACGCGGTTTGACTCACTCACTCACTCACTCACTCACTCACTCACTCACTCACGCACGCACGCACGCACACACTCGCTCGCAACCCCTCCGCCGCCGCAAGCCGCCGCCGCCGCAAGCAGCCGCAACCGACCTGCCCCTACCACCGCCGCTCGTGTGTGAGCTTCGCCCGCGTGCCGCCACGCCTCAGCCGCCACCGTCGGCAAACTGTCGACCCACTCTTCAACCTCCAGTTCCTCGGCCGACGTCGAGCAGGTTCACCGCCGTCGCATGGCGAGCAGCTCGGTCGTGCCGAACCTTAGCCAATTCGTGCCTCTCCCCCTCCCCGATCCGCCCATCGTGTCGGCTCCGGTTAATTTGGCACAAGACCAAGACAAATAGCATCATCTACAAGTGCCCGAACAACCACTTGGTTTGTTTTTCATCTCATGCCCTAATTCATTTGATTAGTACTGATTCGGTTGATATAATAGTAGTGATTATTAGTTGATTATTAGTTGATATAATATTAGTAGGATTTGTTGATTATTATTGATTTGGTTGATATAATATTAGTAGATTTGTTGATTATTATTGATTCGGTAGATATGCAATTATCCACAATTGTTGATTATTAATGATTTGGTTGATATAATTTTATGTATATAGAATTATCCAATTTATTGATGGAAGCCACATTTGTTGTTTATTCTTTTAGGGGGACCCTAATTCATGTCAGGAAGTTTATTTTGAAAATCAATACATCAACCATTTGAAAAATTTTCACCCTCATTTGCTGCCGCCAAACTATCAGTCGTTCGACGGTTTAGTTGGTGCAACGCCGGCGCCGGAGCGACACAACCGTCTAGTGTTGTGTATCCGCCGAGGCAGTGCGGGAGCCACCACTAGCAAATTCGAATTTCGGAACAATGGAATCGGATGAAGTGTGTCATTTCTGATCCGAAGGTGGGAATGAGTGATTTGAAGATAGCGAGTAATGAAACGAGGCTTGAACTTGCGACCATAGAGGACAACTTATTGACATTATGGCGGAAATTGGCTATCGGAAGAAGCACAACAAAAATCAAGGATTCGCATGGTGCACCATCATCGCTGTTGTGGTCTTGATAATAGGTTTAGTGCTTGGTAGCTATATCACAGCCGGACTGTCAAAGAAATTTGAGTGAGGCAAAGTTGTGTTGATTTGTGAGTGAGGCCCCTAATGTATTGTACTTTAATTTGTGTTGGTTTTAAGTGTGCTTTGAAACATTTGTCATCATGCATGTTGTTTGTATGAAATAAATCTTTCTAAGGTGTTGTTTGTGTTGATATTTCAGTTTGAATTTTACTTGTTGTTGCTGTCCATGCATGTTGAAATATTAGTGACTTGTATCAATTTCAAGCTATTTTCAGTTTCACTGTGTTGGCGGGTGCATATGAAAACCGCCAGTAGTAAAGATCCATGCTGGCGGTCGACATAAGCCACCCGCCGCGAGAAATGGGACCATTTGTCTTGGCGGTTGGCTTATATAGGCCGCCCCTACTAAACCTTCTATGATGGCGGTCGACATAACTCGTCCGCGAGCATAAATAGTACCATTTGTGCTAGCGGGTAGATTATGTCGCCCGCCAGCAATGATGCTTCTATGCTGGCGGTTGCTGTCCCGGCGCCCCTGCGCCCCATTTTGCTAGCGGTTGATAGTTGCACCCGCCAGCACGCTAATTTGCTAGTGCCAGGACAAATCGTTTCTCGTCTAGTGGTGGTAACTATAGTAGGCTGTAGCTATGGGCTTTTTAAGTCAAAATAACGCTCGTAATCCATATATTCTACACTTGCAATCTTTCGTGGAAGCGGACAACGAGACAACCACGTTATCGTGCACTAGCATGTATTGTACAAAACACTACTACCTCGTACCGTTATCTAGTAACAATGTACTAGTACTACTGTCGTGCAGTCACATACTCACATCCACCCTATGGACGAAATACAATGGCGAGGCCTCTGAAAGTAAATGCCGCTAATCATGGAGCATGAGGGCAAGTACAACGCCCGTCTATGAGCCGTCTGCGAGCCGACACTTTTACGAGAAAACCCCCGCTCCCACCCGACGACGACCCCGTCGTCGTCTCGCGAAAGGACGACGGGGGCTCGTGCTCCCGTGCTTTATCGTCGAGCCTCGGCACCGTTGCACGCTCGATCGACGGCGTCGTTGATCCCGTTCGGAAATATGGTGCCAAAATCGATCGTGAGAGCGGAAGGCGGTAGCATTGGTAAACCCGTGCGAGGGGCGGCGTCGATGTCGACGAAGATGCGGAGCGAAAGGCACCGTAGGGAAGGGGGACCGAGGCGCGGGGGCGCCGCGGGAGTATAGCGGTGGCCGGATCGAACTACGGACGAGCCCACGAGCAGCTCACCCGTATTGATCAGCCAATCGCACTACCGGCGGCGGGCCTTCATCCGCTTCCACCGGCGCCCAAATCTCCATCGATGGGATGCCGCGCGGAGCGGGCCGGGGATGGGATGGCCGGCGGCGAGGCGCATCCGGCGAGGGGCGGGGGCCGACGCGAGGCAAGAGCCGGCGACGAGGTAGGAGCCGGCGAATCGAGCTCCGCCGCACCGCATCGATCCCCGTCGCACCATGGAGGAGACCGGGGTGGGAGGAGCTTGTCGGAGTAGCCAAGCATCGGTGGTGCTCGTGCTCTCAAGCGCGCCCGCTCGCCTTGGAGGGTTGGCCGGAGTGGAGGGTGGACCGAAGGGGGCGCCGGATGGCCGGAGTGGAGCGGAGGGAGCGAGGAGCGCGAGAGAGAGAGAGAGAGAGAGAGATCGAGATGCTTTGCCGCACCGAAGAGATGATATTTTCATTGCACTTTGACATTTTAGCTCTTTCTAGATCTGTTTTTCACGTATAGGTCCTTTAGATATGCAAATTGGACATGAAATAGGTCCTTTAGATAGGAAAATTTCAAATATAGGTCCTTAATCATAGATATATATATATATATATATATATATATGCATTAAAATAGTGACAATAGTACAATGGTAATACAATTTCAACTTAGCACCAAAATAGCTACAATGATCAAATTTGCACATGATCATCACGATTTATGTGTCAAAAGATGCATTAAATAGTTTGCGTACGTACAAACGGACGAACCATTGTACAAACTGTCTATTTAGTTGTTTGTGTGTGTCAAATAGACAACGGTTTGTCTACACCGTTGTACTTGCCCTAAGTAATTGTTGGACGGACATGCATATATAGTATTAAATAGCTCCCTCTAATCACACACTAGCTCACATTAATTACCACTCATTATGGGATGGAACAAGTGGGCACGATATATATACACACACACACACACGACGTTGTACGCGAATGAGCTTTACAACATTTGTGGCACATTAGGACTTTTACACCATAATTGATCAAAATCTATTTGAGCCCACTAGTGGATCAATTCCAGTTGGGTCTAGGGCATATTTCCAAAAAAATGATTGAGGGAAATTTAAAAAATACAGTTGCCAAGTTGTTGCTTCCTTGTCAACATTAGTCCATGTGAAAGTATACGTGACTATCCAAATATGACGAATGCAATATGATCACATGTTGGAGATCTCCTGGTTTCTGCATTCCGTGATCGAAACTTCCACGAAATCATGTCAAATTTTTACCACTGACTACACATGTGATATAACGACAACTGGTCAAATTTCATGATTTTCGACTTTGTTTGCATTTTATATAATTTGAAAACGATTCGCACGCAAGTGGGTGGATATGTGATCCGCATAAAGATATTTGAATTTTGGCTCGTGGCCCTAGATTAGGACTAAACTCACACTAACAAGTAAGAATATCAGTTTTCCAATCATATAGATGCACTATTTTAATGACTTGCAGTTCAAATTTGAACTATGTAAAGAAATTAAAAAAGACAAAAATGCATGAAATATAGTAAACTTGTTAAAAACACAAAATTGAACATCAAACTTTAATTATTGTACCTTTAACACAGAAAAAACTCAACCCAAAAATAAAAAAAGAATTAATACTTGCCGAGGGTTGGCCGTCGGCAGAGAAGTGTACTTTGTCGACGGCTCCATTCAGCTCTCGGCAATGGCCAGTTAACCGTGGTAAACCATGGTCAACGTCTTTGCCGAGAGCTGAGCGGCGACCCTCGGCAAAGCCTGAGCCTTTGCGACGGCCCAACGACAGAGCCGTCGGCAAAGTGAACGGCAGCCCAGAGTCACGGTGCTCGTTCCTTCTCCGAGGGTGCCGTCTTTGTCGAGAGCTGGCCCTCGACAAAGACTTGCTTCTGCCGAGGGTTCCCACCTGCCGACGGCCAGATGCCCGGCAAAGGTAACAACACCGTGAGTGTTGTTGTGCCGACAATGGTAGGGAGAGGGGCTTTAGTCCCGGTTGGAGAGGGCTATAGGTCTCTCAAGTCCAACCGGGACTAAAGTTCAGAGATAAAATGCCCCCCTTTAGTCCCGGTTGAACCAACCGGGACTAAAGGCTCCTTTGGTCCCGGGTGGTATTACAAACCGGGACTAAAGGGGGGGCACGCCAGCACCTGCGCCCACCCCCTGTAGTCTCAGTTGGTAATAACCAACCGAGACTAAAGGGTCTCATTTCTCTTTTTTTGTTTTTGATTTGAGCGTCTATTCTAATTGTTGTCTAACCCGTATATGCACATATACGTATTTGAACATGTATATAGGTATATACATGTCTATATATACCATATACGTAGTTAGCCTTATATATAAAGTTTTTGAAGTTAGACTTACATATAAACTTACATAAACTTAGAAATATACACATCAAAATAGATAGTATTTATACATCAAAATATTGTTCACTTCAAATTTCTAGTCTCTATTAGATTTTTTGATGCATCATAATGATGTTTTCCTGTTGGCATAACCACCTCCTCATGGATGAATCCCAAGAGACTTTCTTGAATCGCCGAAAGACGATCCTTCTGAATGACCTCGTCCCTAACCATATCCATATGTATAATGTGCAAATTTGTTAATATATTACACCCAACAATTAAATATAAAAGCATCTGTATAAAGCGCAAATATGTTAATATATTCGGAAATGATGTATTATTAATAGGTTTATTTAATAACTTACATCATAATTTCCAGACTTTGCACTTGCCAAACATCGTATGTGCTCACATACATAGTATCCACATAAATTATTTCCTTGTTCCTGTCTCAAACACTAAAGTGGATAGGAAAAAATATTATGAAATATAAGTCTGATAAATTTAAATTTTCTCAAATTTGAAGTTGTTATTTGGATTACGTACCGGATAATCAGTATAGAATGTAATTGTTGGGTTAAATTCACCTTCTTTCTCTGCAATGAATTTTTGCCAAGCTCTAAGGAAAATTAATGAGAGATAATGTGTTAGTAAAAGCATATCTTGAAACAAATATTGAAGGTTTTGGTAACTTGTGGATAAAAGAATATATATAAAAATATATATAAATATATATTGCATTTAAAAGAATGTCTTAAGTAGAATTATTACACTTGAAACATATCTTCAAGGTTTTGGTAACTTGCGGGGTTTTTTTCTCAATGAATCCCACACCACGACGCTGCTATTGTCGACTTGAATGATCATAAGAATCTAGTGGAAACTTACATACATGGTCATAATAGTCATACAAATTAGAACTAAATAGAATTAGCAAAGACAATTAGATGGCAATTGCACATACTCGCAGCTGTAAGGTAGTAGTATGAGATCCTTGTCATGAAACTTAGACAAGGTCCTATAGATTGTCGCGATTGTTGTGTCTGGTTGATGCTTGACCTCAAACTCGTTGACTTTTGATGGGTCCATGAAACCAATACTGGCAATATTCTTTTTTTGCATCTCTTTTTTTGCAGGCTACCAAAAAGGAAATACAAATTTAATTAGTAAATCCACATATGAAATAATTTAATTAATAAACATAAAAAAAAGACACCAAGCGACGATAAGATCAGTATTCAGGGCATCTTGATGGTAAACTTCATAAATATCTTTGAAATCCAGCCAGACCACCTTGTTGCCTTCAGTGGCAAAATCTTCGGGTGCAGCAAACATAACTATGTTATGTACGCCTTTCAGTGATTGCCACATGTACCACTCATGAAATTTGTACATCTTAGGTGAGAGCTTAAGTACTAGTTACGGCACGACAAGAGGTTTTCCTAGCTGAAAGGGCCATCTATACTCGAAACTTGGATCCTGGGGTGGTTCTTCATGGCCGAGTGCAACACCTAAAGGCATCATTGTTTCTTCCATGAAACCAAGGAGCTTCACTACTTCTTGTGTAGGCATTTCTGCTACAACTCGTTCCTATGCATTGAGGCCGGAGGGAACATAAGTCTGTTTCCTCATCGACACATCTTCTTTAGACGACGTTGACGCCAGTATGGGCATCATCAATTTCTTGCTGTTTTCACTCATTAGTTTGAAAAACCCAAGTTTTGATGGATCTACTTGTTTGGTCTTCTCTAGCTCCCACCGTTGCTGTTTTGTATTCAGACTGTTGAAAAATTCATGCACATGTTGGGCACCGATCATTGTTTTTCCTTCTTCTTCTGTTATCTCCCATGCTAGCTTCCTTTTCCCTGATGGGCTCAACCATTTTCTTTATCGTTGGTGGTTTTGGTGGTTGCACTGGGTTGGAAGATTGTACTCCGATGGTTTTTTCGGTTGCGCTTTCATGGCTAGGTGGTTTTTTCTATGGTGGTTTCTTCCGCGGTGGTCTCTTCTGCGGTGGTTTCTTCTGCGGTGGTTTCGCAGTTTTTTCTGATATGCTTTGGTGGTTGGGCGGTTTTTCTGAGGTGCTTTCATGGCTGGGCGGTTTTTTTTGTGGTGCTGCGGTGTTTTTTTGTGATTTTGATGGCTCTTGCTTTGCCGCCATTGGTTTTTTCTGCTTTTTTGGAGGTGATTCGGGATTGATGTCAATATCATGGCTGGAGCTCGCACCTCCGGAATTGAATAATGATTCTTGTGTAGACGGTGAGCGAGGTGATATTGAAGGTCGTGAGGACGACCTAGGAGATGATGATGGTCGCGACTGCGGGGGATCTGTAGGAGGGATTGATCCCTCCGTCTTGGGCATTATAATGTAACGTTTGGGTCACAATATGATACCGTGAACTGTATCCTTGAGTGTCCTTTCCCCGTCACCTCCTGGGATGTTTAGCTCTAAATCTTCAAATTGTGGCTGACAAATCTCATCCACAGAAACCGAGGCGTAGCCGGGTGGAATCAACATATCGTGGCTAGTCTGTCCAGGAAAATGCGCAAAAGCACTTCGTACGCCACCTGCATTGTGATGTTGCCGAATGGCTTGTGTAGCTCACATGGGGTGCACCGATAGAGAAAATCCACCGGGTATTGTTGGTTGTCATCCACTGGAACTCCTTCGATTGCCCTCGGCTCTTCAAGGCCTTCTGTGCAAGCACCCGGTGCGACCTCTATGCAAGAACCTGGTGCAACCTTGTTGACGAGAAAATACGTCAACCTAGCCATGAGTTTACCTTCGGTGTTGGCATAAGTTTTATACCTTATCCATTGGTACTAACCCCCGTGGTATAACAAGTTCACGTGTGCATGTCGGTTTTGGAGTTTAGTGTTTATGCAGGGTTTTAGTGTTGAAAGCAAGATTTTCGAGATAAGTTCATCAAGCACCTTATGACAAGACCTTGAAGCCCCGTACAAGTCATGCAATGAAGCAAACTTAACTCCAAGAAGCCAGGGACTTGATCTGAGAAGATGACAAACTGCGAGGACCCGACCGGAAAAGTGCCTCGAATCTTGCAAGACAAGGAGTTATGCCCAATTCGGAGAGAAACCGACGACATGAACCTACATGCGGAAGGGGGAAACATCCGGGAAGCAAGGGAACCGACGTAGAGCAAAGGAGGCCTCGGGCCGGGCCTCGGATATGGGCCCGGGCCGGCCAGCCCCACGCCGGTCGGCCCAGCCCTGTCCAGGGCCCGTTTGCCCCCTCCTTTGCCCTAGCCGCCATTCGGGCTATTTATAGCCCCCTGACCGAGAGCCACGCATGATCCAATTCGTCATCGGCCGCCGAGGAGCAGAGAAGAGAGGGACACCATCTCGGAGAGGAGAGGGTCGAGCTAGTTGACTAGGGTTTCCCTAGCCGACGTGGGAACCTTGCACGGAAGACCACGTCGGAGTTCCCGGAGCTAGAAGCAAGATCAAGGAAGGATCCCGGTGGTGATCTTGTGTATGTATCATTGTTATAGTTGAATTATCAAGTAGAATCTTTTCCTAGCGATCAAGTGTTTCCTCGAAGATTTCGTTTTTCGATCGGCTTTGCTTATTCCAATTCTATTCTCGAGATAGATTACATAGGGTGTTCTTGTAGCCGCGGTGGCTAGAGGTACACGCCGGATCTTCCGAAAGAATCTCGACTTGTCTTTTGACTTGCCCTAGACTCCCCGCATGAGTAGGGATACGTTGTGAAAGAACGGGGGTTCCGAAAGGCGGATGTTTTCGGATTTGGACCGGAAATCACGATTTAAAGAGGCTTCTTATAAGATTCGATTTGCTACTTCTTCTCTTGCTTGGAACTTCAACAAAAGGCTTACCCCGATCTCTCTAGATCGGTTTATCTACCCAATCTTACTTTGTTATCACCGGTCTTTAGTAGATTAGATTAGTTTCGTGTCTTTTACCTAGATGCATTAGGGTTTCTTTTACCGAAGATTGGAGTTACTTGGCTTTACTAGATTAAGTTTTGCGTCACACATTTGTTCCACGGATTCGATACTTTGGGTTCACCACTCGAGGGAAGAAGGGTCCCTTGACTACGATGGGAGACTTGTCCGCTTGCAAGTCATAAACGAAATTCGATACAACTATTAACCATCAACAAGCCCCTTTTCTGGCGTCGTTGCCGGGAAACAAGTGATCAAGATTTGATTTTTTATTGTCTTTTTGTAATTTTCAGTTTTCTTTTTGTTTTTCTTTTTGCATCTACTAAATTTTGATCATCCTCAAAATACATCTAATCTAGTTTGTCTAAACCTAGTTTTTATAGATTTTTTTTACTTTCTAGTTTTTGCATACTTTGTTTATTGCTAACCCTAACAGGAGATGGACGGCTACCTCTCCAACAAACCCGATAATTTTGTGGATGATCCGGAAAAACTTTACGAGCTAAGGAGACGCGAAGCACATCAAGCTAAAAAGCTGGATTTTGTAGATTCGGAGTCGGAAGACAAAGGATCGAAGGAATATCCGAAGAATTCACCACCTCAAAGTCCTCGGGAGAATCGACTTCCACCGATGGGTGACCAACCACCGCAAGAGCGCAAGATTGGGGAGCTATGCACCGCGGACATCATCGACCTACCAATCTTGAACCTTGAGGAGATCGAAGACAGCTCGAGATCAAGACCTCAATAATCCGCATGGTGCAACATTCACCCTTCACCGGTAAAGAGGATCCGAACCTTCACCTCCAAGCGTTCATTCAACTATGTCAGACTTTCAACATGGATGGGGTGACTCAAGATCAAATGAGGGCAAGGATTTTTCCGTTCTCACTACTCGGGAAGGCTTTGCAATGGTTCCACTCTCAACCGGCGGAGACGGTGCAAAATTGGAACACGTTGATGAAGGCTTTCATGAAGGAATACTACTCACCGGGTAAAACTCAAAGCTTGCATAATAAGATTACCACATTTGTTCAATATCCTACGGAAACTATCTCAGAGGCATTCGAGCGCTTCAACGAGTACACCCGGGCGGTTCCACATCACAAGTTCCCGAAGGAAGACCTCGTGCAAAAGTTCTATCAAGGACTCACCATGGCGTCAAGGACGATCATCGATGCATCGGCGGGAGGATCCATCATCAAACTTACACCGACGGAAGCTTTCACGCTATTCAAGAAGGTCGCGGATAATGACACATGGGCGTCATTCGGGCACCTACATCCAGTTCAACCCACGGGGAACGTCAAAGGAGTCTTGCAAGTGGAGAAGGAGAACATACTTGAAGGCAAGATCGACTCGCTCATGAGGAGGTTGGAGAAGATGGAGATGGAAAAGAAAGAGGCTCAAGACTTGAAGGCCGCCGAAGCAAGGTCCACATGCGAAGAATGTGGAGAATATGGCCATGTCCGCAAAGATTGTTCGGAGGAAGCCAAAACGCTCGACTACATGAGGAAGGGAGAATTGATGAACTTCCGCTACGGGCAAGGTAGACCTCAATTTAATGCAAGCTCATCTATTCCTAATGCGGTTCCGCTTCGTATACAATTGAAGGAGTTCATGGATGAGCAAGCTAAGATCAACAAGGACACCGTCACCAAGTTCAAGACCATAGACAAGGTGTTGGAGAACATCGATAGCAAGGTGACGGAGGTCGGAAGTTCCAATCATTAAGTGCTCAACATGATGAAGATGCTCGAGACGCAAGTCGGACAACTTGCGCGCGCCTCAATAATGATGAAGGGAAGCTTCGGGACAACCCAAAAGTCCCGAATCGGCGAAGGCCATTCAAACACGTTCGGGGAAGGAGACCGAAGACCCGGAACGTTTCGCGGGAGCAAGGAAGCTTAAACCATCCACCGAGGTGGAAGGAGTTGCTAAAGAGAAGGTTACGGGGATCATCACCATGGAACCCGAATTTGAAATGTCGGAGGAAGACACGAGGATACCGCAACTCAAGCCACGCTACTTCCAAGGTAAACTTGACAACCACTTTGAGAAGTTTGTGGAAGTTATGCGTAGACTTAGCATCAACATGCCATTACTAGATGCCCTACAAGTACCTACATATTCTCGTTACTTTAAAGACATACTTGCAAATAAATATGAGATAGCAACACTCGGGGTAGATCATGTCAAGATGTCCGAGGAGTGTAGTGCCGCTATTGCTAATGGGCTAGAGAAGCAAAAGGACCCCGGGTGCCCTACTATTCCATGTTCGGTTGGTTCTTTCAACTTCGAGAAGGCGTTATGTGACCTTGGAGCTAGTGTAAGCGTCATGCCGAGGGATGTGTTCAAGAAGCTATGCCTACCAATGGAGCCTACGGGTATATGTTTGGAGTTGGGAGATAACTCCATTCGCTATCCCTCGGGCATTGCGAAGATGTACCCGTGAAGGTCGAACACCACTTCATCCCCGTCGACTTCGTTGTGCTCGAGATGGGAGAGAGGGAGAAGCCACCGCTCATCCTTGGGAGGCCTTTCCTCAAGACCGTGGGAGCTACTATTGATGTTGGCAAGGGGGAGATCATGTTCGATATCAACGGAGAAAGGAGTTCCTTCAAGTTCCGTCCAAGAATCGAGGCATGCAACATGATTGGAGTGAAGGGAGAACCAAAGCAAAAGGAGGGGCTGAAAAAGAAGAAGGAGCCGAAAAAAATGAATGTAAAGAAAATCAAAGAAGGTGTTGCATCCGTCAAGACAAAGGAAGAGAAGCCGTCTGTGAAGACCAAAAAAATGACTAAGCCGGAAGACAAGCCCGTGCCCAAGATGGTGCGGAAGTGGGTACCCAAGATTGCAACACCCGCAAATAGCGTTGATCCGAAGTAATCAAGTGAAGAAGTCTAGCTATAGACTATAAACGAAGCGCTAGACGGGAGGCAACCCGTTTCGTCGAGTCAAGAATAAGCTACGGGAGGACAACCCGATTCTAGCTTTTTCGAGTCTTTTAATAATTTAGTTTTGAGTTTTATTACGCAAAGACATTAGACTTAGAAGTGGTTGAACAATATTACGGACATAATTCTTGATTGAATGTTTTGCTTTATCATAAACCCTTTGCATGAACCCTCCTATGTGCTTGTTTGTTCTTTTCTTTTCGAGAAACCACAACCAAATAATTTCAGAACCTAAATCAACCTTTCACCCTCATTATGGTGCTAAGGTTGACTTATTTTTCATGCTTAAACCACACGAGTAGAGCCACGACTAATATCTATGTGTTAATAAAAATTCAGCACGTGGTAGGACTCGCGTGAACCTAGAAATCAAAACTTTTGGTTGGTTTAAAAATCTATATCCTTGGTTTCTCTAGGATTAGAATTTTTCTAAGCCTCATCTAATTTTGTTTTATTCAAAATCTCTCTCATTTAGCCAAAATTAGAACCTAAACCTATGCCCCCATGATCAAGCGGGAAAAGTTTGCTCTCAACCGATGAAGGCAAACTTACCGGTGAGACCGTATCAATGTAGTTGGAAAATATTTTCGACTTACATTTGTTTTTAGTGGTTCAAAAACTTCTCTAAATTTATGCTTGAGCTCTTGCATTCTCTGAAAAATATTTTAAATTTCGAATTAGAGGAGTGCTTAACCTTAAACATACCAAAATGGAGGCAATCTAGTTTGAATTAATCATGCATGTACCATTGGATACCCTTTCATCAACTTTCACCAAGACCACATGCAAAGGACAAGCAAGGTGGGCAGCAAGCATCAACTTTGCAGGAATTTCATGGTGGCATGTGAAGCAAGTGGAGCTAGAGAGCATGGACATGACCCAAAGCATGAAGCATCAAGTGGAAGGACCAATAATGCAAGAAAGTGGACGAGAACGTTTGGGCGGTGCAACTCGTGGAGCACGCGGGCGGGGAAAGTTGCGAGAGGAGAAATGATCGTGCTGGAAGAAAGCCGAGGCGGGGAGGAGCACCAGGCACCCCGAGCCGGTCGGCCCGGCCGGCCGGCCTCCCCTACTTAAGGAGCCCCCCGGCTCCCGTTTTCTGTAGGCAAGCTTCCCTCTCCTTCCTTAGTTTGTGTGTTCAAGTTTGTGTGCCCAAAACCTCCGTAGACATAGCCAACCTTCCCAAGCTTGATAGCTCAAAAAAATTCACATCCTTAATCCGCTCAAAGTCCACATCCCAAAGTAAGATTTTAAGTGCCTAGTTACCGGTTGCAACCAGGAGTTTTAGTAGAAGAAAAGAGTGCAGCAACCATGTGGAAGAAAACCACAAGTCTCTTCTCCAAGAAGAAGGGTTCATCGTCATCCAAGCCATCGTCGACGACGTCTTCGAGGAGGCACTCGGTTTCCGAGTCTCCCCGGAGCATGGAGACAGATACGGCACCACCAAGGAGGAACGATGCTCTCCTCCTTGGTGGTATGAGGGCTGCAAGGAGCACGTCCATGAGGTTTACCGAACCTCAAGGGCACACGGAGGAGCCGCCCGTGCCACCATGACGATCGACCCGTTCGACCGCGCCACCTCCATACACTCCGATATATTCCTTGTATGGCTTCATCATTTTGTCGTCGTCGTCGGAGGAGAGGCTCTCTCATCTTGAGAAGAGGCTTGTGCCCAACGTCGAGTTCGACGACCAAGCACTCTTCACCTTGGGTTTTGGCACCGACATATACTACATGTTGGGGCACCTTGGATGGGTGCAATTCTCCAACGGAGTATCGGCGGACACCCACAAGGGGTTCGCCTTGGAAATCTTGATGACCATTGCACCTATCCTTGATGATGGGGTGCAAAGCTTATCATTCTCGCTTGGAGGGAGTCCAACAAGTGGTTCCCTACGAGCATGTTAGGGAGCTATTTGGATTCCATAAGGGAGCTCCGGAAAAAGTTGACGTGCCACCCGCATGTTAAATGGATTTTGGAATTTAATCTCCGGAGAAGCCCATGAACAACGCAATTGCATCCGCAACCCCATTATCCGGATATTTCACTCTTGGATGTGCAAGAGGGTATTGGGGAGGATGAAGGAGACAAAGGTGACCGACACGGAGTTGAATTGGCTACTCGGCTTTAATTGCCAAGCAGCCAATAGACCCCTCTTACCTTATGATCAACCGTTGGTGTTGCGAGGCAACATCGGGGGCGGGACATATTGGTTCGGGGTGCTACCTCTCCATGTTGGCCTTCTCCTTACGGCCGGGGATCGCAAGGAACCCCGACCATCTTTTGCGTGGTACCTCTCTCGGCATTGAATATTTGCGACAAGGCAAATACATTAGTGGAGATGAGAGAGGAGGTTTTCGTTTGGCCATAGTGAACCTACCCCTTCTAGATGCAAGGCTTAGGCTTTTCATCGAAGGGAGGGAAGATTGGTTGGAAGAGGGACTCCTTGTCCCGACAAGGAAAAATAAAAGAGGAAGAATCATAGAGGAGGGAACATCCTCCGCACAAGCGAGTGGTTCACAACCCAATGTGCCACCATTCGGCGGGATCCCTCCTCCGCCAAGTTATTCGGAGGGCCACAAGAGCAAGCATGGGGGGGTGGTGCACGGTACCCCCACCAAATTATGTGGTTCCCAACGCTAACTTCGCGGAGCCCTATGAACAATACCCCCAACCACAACAAAGCATGTCCATAATTGGAGGGTATGTTGCAAGAAACGCCCAAAACGTCGCAGCCATCCAAGCCAACGCGGCTCAACTTGGTGAGGGCAATGCAAATATTGCCTATGAGCTTGGACGCCTTCACCTAGTGGAGCCAAATCAATTCGTCGGAGGGAATGTCCAACCGTATTATGAGCAAGGGTATTACTATCAAGATCATCAACACCAACCACCGGCGGAGGACTAGAAGATTAAGGAACTTTAGTTTTCTTTTCTTTTCTCTTTCTCCGTAATTTTCAGCTTTTGTTTATCCGTGTTTGCGTAATATTTTCTGTTTTTATTTAAATTTCAGAAAGAGTGTTTGTTTATTTTCAGTTTGTATTTCAACTTGATTTCATCATTAATAAAGACACCACCTTGATTATATCATTGGAAAAGTTACAAAAATTTGTGCCATAATGATATATGATTATAATTGCCGCTTTGTTTATCTTTGTAATTGATTTATGCATGTTAAAGCTAGTGCTCTCTTAAAATATGAATCTGAATTTATTTAAATGCTAGCTTAATCTTTAGCGGAGGTTATGATTAGAATAAAGACCCATAGTGTTTTATGTGCTCTCAAGTTATGAATAGATTAAAGATGGTTTTTATGCTCAAAAATATTGCTAACCTTGTCATAAATATCACTTGTGTGTTGCTCAACCTATCCAAATCCTAATATATATTTGAGTGCATAAACTTTAGTGTACAAGATTTATTTTTGAGTGAGTTATTGCAGGCCATGATTTCTCTGGCCCGAGACTAAGAAGCTGGTCATTCCATTTTTGCGTATCTATCTTTTTGCTAGCCTTTTATCCGTGCATTATGTATCCCCGCATCGGAGATCTCACAAACCTCGTCGGATATCCACCTTTAAAACCAAATATCATCATTTGTGATTACCTCCTTGACCACAACATATCATTGAGAATGGATTATCAATTCAAGGAAGATCGCAAGACGGTGCCAACATTGAAGAATTCAAGTATCTCTCCAAGGAAAAATATTTCCGGTACCCACCTTATTTATCGCCTCTTTGCTCGAGGACGAGCAACGTCTAAGCATGGGGGAGGAGGTAGGTACGGTGCAGTTTTAGAGTTCAAAGGGGAGCAATTTTAAAAAAAAATGAATTAAAAAAAATTCAAAGGCGATGTAAGTGACTTCCAAGGTGAAAGTCTCACAAGAAAGAAAAAAGATGAATGAAAGAAAGAAAGAAAGAAAAGAAGAAGAAATATGAGAAAAAGAAAAATATGAGTATGCGTAAAGTGAACTCCCCGGTTCTCTAAAGTGCATTCAAGGCTTCAAGTTTAAAAGATCCATTCTCATTTTCCAACCATGTGAAATCCGATAACGAGGATTTCCTTTGTGCCTCGGGATCACTCTTTGCCATTTGCACATGTCCACTCATCTAAAGTGTGTGTATTTTTCTCTTTCCCCTCCTTGATATAACATTATTTTCCAATGACCTTTTTGACGAGTCTCGGTAAGACCATGAGAAGCATGTCTTGTTTTGACAACATCTCATTTATAATATCTTTTTAGGACTTAACTTTCCCAAAAAGCTCCATATAAAGCCTACCACACATATATGTTATGAGAGGGAAAGGAGTAGAATATATAGGCTTGAGAGACAAGCGAGTTGAGAGTTCATGAGCAATATACAAGATGATTTAAATTTGTGAACTTGGTTTAGCTTTTCTTTATCTCGTTCTTTATTTCAAAAATTCGAGATCTATTTAAACTTTGTGAGCATGTTAATACTTGTGGGATAAGCTTAACTAAGAATCTATCCTCCGTAGAGATGAAGGCTAGTACATTATGGAACTTTAATGAATTAAAATTTTGAGAGCATCATGTTTTCTCATGTTTGATCAAGTGCAAGGTTTAAACATTGTTTGGCAACGAGGATATCCATCGAAGGCTTACTCGAGGACGAGCAAGGTTTAAGCATGGGGGAGATGTTGATGGTGAAAATACGTCAACCTAGCCATGAGTTTACCTTCGGTGTTGGCATAAGTTTTATACCTTATCCATTGGTACTAACCCCCGTGGTATAACAAGTTAACGCGTGCATGTCGGTTTTGGAGTTTAGTGTTTATGCGGGGTTTTAGTGTTGAAAGAAAGACTTTCGGGATAAGTTCATCAAGCACCTTATGACAAGACCTTGAAGCCCCGTACAAGTCATGCAATGAAGCAAAGCGAACTCCAAGAAGCCGGGGTCTTGATCCGAGAAGATGACAAACTCGAGGACCCGACCGGAAAAGTGCGAATCTTGCAAGACAAGGAGTTATGCACAATTCGGAGAGAAACGAGACGACATGAACCTACATGCGAAGGGGGAAACATCCGGGAAGCAAGGGAACCGACGTAGAGCAAAGGAGGCCTCGGGGCCGGGCCCCGGATGGGCCTAATAGGCCGGGCCGGCCCCGGGCGGTCGGCCCGGCCCTATCCGGGGCCCGTTTGCCCCCTCCTTTTCCCTAGCCGCCATTCGGGCTATTTATAGCCCCCCGACCGAGAGCCACGCATGATCCAATTTGTCATCGGACGCCGAGGAGCAGAGAAGAGAGGGACACCATCTCGGAGAGGAGAGGGTCGAGCTAGTTGACTAGGGTTTCCCTAGCCGACGTGGGAACCTTGCACGGAAGACCACGTCGGAGTTCCCGAGCTAGAAGCAAGATCAAGGAAGGATCCCGGTGGTGATCTTGTGTATGTATCATTGTTATAGTTGAATTATCAAGTTGAATCTTTTCCTAGAGATCAAGTGTTTCCTCGAAGATTTCGTTTTTCGGTCGGCTTTGCTTATTTCAATTCTATTCTCGAGATAGATTACATAGGGTGTTCTTGTAGCCGCGGTGGCTAGAGGTACACGCCGGATCTTCCGAAAGAATCTCGACTTGTCTTTTGACTCGCCCTAGACTCCCCGCATGAGTAGGGATACGTTGTGACGAACGGGGGTTCGAAAGGCGGATGTTTTCGGATTTGGATGGGAAACCACGATTTAAAGAGGCTTCTTATAAGATTCGATTTGCTACTTCTTCTCTTGCTTGGAACTTCAACAAAAGGCTTACCCCGATCTCTCTAGATCGGTTTATCTACCCAATCTTACTTTGTTATCTCCGGTCTTTAGTAGATTAGATTAGTTTCGTGTCTTTTACCTAGATGCATTAGGGTTTCTTTTACCGAAGATTGGAGTTACTTGGCTTTATTAGATCAACTTTTGTGTCACACATTTGTTCCATGGATTCGATACCTTGGGTTCACCACTCGAGGGAAGAAGGGTCCCTTGACTACCACGGGAGACTTGTCCGCTTGCAAGTCATAAACGAAATTCGATACAACTATTAACCGTCAACAAACCTCAGTAGAAGCATAACTGCTTTTCCGAGCGGAAGGGCTAATGACGGAATCCAGAGGTACTTCAGGTAGTGCTCCAGTTTGGGCTATTTTAGATATTGTTACAGTCAGTCGTCATTCAATCTCTACCTGCATCTTTTCGTCTTGTTCTTTAAGTCTTTGCTCCATCATTTGGCGCCAATGATCCTCTTTGCGCTCTTTTCTTCTTTTGCGTCTTCTATAGCTATCGAGGTTTCCCTTGAAGGCATACTTCCACGGCACCACCCCGTAGCCCCTGCAACATCCTAGGTGTTCTGGATTCCAGAGTGCCATAGTGAGCTCATCCATTTCTCAACCTTCAATCTACCAGCTTTGACAACTTCTATTTTGTTCATTAACTCAAGTGCCTTCTCTCGTAACGTGGGTGGGAATTCAAGGGTACCATCATCCGGGTTCAATCTACCTCCATGCGCATAATACCAATTCTTCGATCTTTCGGGCCAGTGAAAGACTGCTGATATGATACCTTTGGAGATAAGGTCTTGTTCCATCTTCCGCCACTTGGGAATTGCTACCGTGTAACCACCTCGACCAAGACGATGGTTGTACTCCCCTTTCTTACTGGCACTGTTCTTCGCTTGGGCACTTTTTTGGGCAAAAATTTCACTTTTCTTGTATTCAACAAAGGACTTCCGGTGATCTTTTATCTTCGGATATTCATCCCAATTTGGAGTTCGGTTGTTCTTGATAAAATCTATAATCAACTTCTTCTTGAAATTCTGAAATTGAGTTGCCATCTTCACTAGAGTCCAACCTTTAACAAGGTTTGCGTCGACACCTTCAGGAAGTGCGAAGTGTTTTAGCACATCATTCCACAGCTGGTCTTTTACTGAGTCTGGAACCACATATGGATTGCTTGGTTTTCCCTTCCATTCTCTATACTTGATGGGCACGTTGTCCCTTACAATTGCCCCACATTGAGACACGAACTTGTCCTTGACTTTTTTTGGAGCAACAGGCTGGCCAAGCTCTGACACCTCTGTGATATGATACATCACATCGTCGACGATTAGTTGTGTACGACCTCTCTTGGACTTTTTCGTCGTCGATCCAGAAGCCTACAAGAATTAACAATAATTTTCCATGAATCGACATAAATTTATGACAATATACAAGAAGTGGGGTTATCGAATTAATACTAATGAACTTAATGCATGATATGTATACCTCGTTGGAACCTTTTGCATTAGCATCCTCAAGGTTGTCATTATTTTCTGATTCGACGACTATGTCTTCCTCGTTATTTGCAAAGTCATCGGCGGCGACGCCTCCTTGACCAATCATATTTAGAATAGTTTCCTCGTCCATGTAGGATGCAAAGGCATTTGCACCGCTAGCAATAATCTCATCCATAATCCTTTCATCGTTGTCATTGTTATCCATCTAGAATTAGCAAAAATTTTCTATGAATCGACACAAATTTATGAGAATATAAAATAGTTTCTATGTATATCTAGTATCCATGTAGATTAAACACTAATTTTCTATGAATCGACATGAATTTATGAGAATATAAAATAATTTCTATGTATTTCTAGTATCCATGTATAATAAACAATAATTTTCTATGAATCGACACAAATTTATGAGAATATATAATAATTTCTATGTATTTTTAGTATCCATGTAGAATAAACACTAATTTTCTATGAATCTACACGAATTTATGAGAATATACAATAATTTCTATGTATTTCGATCCATGTAGAATAAACACTAATTTTCTATGTATTTCTAGTATCCATGTAGAAGGGGAATATACAATAGTGTCGCCTACCGCAGTCGGCGAGGAGAAGGGGAGTCGGGATCCTAGGGTGCGTCGAGGGAGGCAGTGGGGAGCCGGGGCGAGATAGCGGTGTTATCTTGGGTGCGTCGAGGGAGGCAGTGGGGAGCTGGGGCGAGACAGCGGCGGGATCTTGGGCGCGTCGAGGGAGGTAGTGGGGAGCCAGGGCGAGATGGCGGTCGACAATGCTGGGGAGAAACATATTTAATTAGAATTATTATAGACATATTTACTACAATTTTATACATAAATTAATTCTTCAAAAGAAATTAAAAACTGGTGACGCAAACAATTAATTTGCTTGTGTCAGCAAGACCCAATTTGGGGACAGCCGGGCAGGGTCGGTGTACGCCGACGGCCGGGGGGGCGCCCCTACAGGCATTGGGGAGGACAACTGTGAGGCGCCCCTACCAGCAGGACGAGGCGACGATGCTCAGGACAGCCGGGCGGCAAGGCGCGCGGCGGCGGCGGCGGAGCCCCGGAGGCCGGGGAGGACGGCGCGGAGGAGGAGGATGGGGGAGGAGGCCGACGAGAGGAGTATGGGGATCGGGGAGCCTCCCGCAGGCCGGGCGGGTCGAGGAGGAAGCCGCTCGCGTTGGGGGGCCGACGACGGCGGACCGGCGGCGTGGTGGGGGGCGAGGGCGTCGGCGGATTTCGGGAGGCCGGTCGCGGCAGAGAATCACGTGGGGAAGAGGACGGGGGGCGCCGCGGAAGGCGGCGATCGGGGAGGATGACGACGGCGGCGGCGGAGGAGGACACGATGAAGGCGATGGCGGCAGATCGGGGATGAAAAAGTGGCTAAGTGCTGGAGGGGGAGGGTCGCTGCTTTTATATATAGACACACCTTTAGTCCTGGGTCGTGTAACGAACCGTGACAAAAGGGGGGGGCCTTTTGTCACGGTTGGTGATACCACCCGGGACTAAAGGGTGATTTCGCGCGGGAGTCTCAAAAGGGAAAATTTCCCTCTTTAGTCCCGGGTCGTGTAATGAACCGTGACAAAAGGTTGGCCTTTTGTCTCGGTTTGTAAAACCATCCGTGACTAAAGGTCTATTTTGAGCGGAACTTTAATTCTTTTCCCATTTTCCCTCCTCATTTTCTCAATCTTTCTCTTTGCAACATTTTTAAAAAATGGTAAGTTTAATATTTGAACCATGCAAAATTATATTTCGTTAAGTGTTAACAGCCTTAACTTTCCAATATAAAAAATAATTTAATACTCCCTCCATCCATTTATCCAAGGCCCATTTGCACTTGACTCAAAGACCAAGGAAAAAAATAAAGTCTCTACCATCATTAATCTCTGGAGAAGCATGTGAGAAGAATTTATTGCTCACACAAATGTCAAAGCGACGATTTAATATTTTCCAATTCAAACACAAATAGGCCTTGCATAAATGGAATTTTCAGATTTCAAAATAGGCCTTGGATAAATGGATGGAGGGAGTAGTTCAAATGATTACTTTATTTTCGGACTCGACAATATTTGTCTCCTAGGACATAAGAAAAATGTCAAACTTTGTGGTTACTTCTCACAGAGCATCTGAAAGGCTTTAACAAGTTTCATCTCAAATAACTAAAGGAATACAATCATAGAACATTACACAAATGATTTGAACATTAATCATTACAGTACAACATTGAAGTTTCTTTTCTTGACGAAAGTTCCTTGGTCATGGTCGTGACGTAAGTACGGTGTCTCTTCATTTCCAAGTGGTATGCTTGGGTCAACTTCGATAGCGAATGGAGGCATGCCACTGAACTGATCATAGTCATCTGATTTGTCTGTTCTGTCCTCGACTCCCACGATTACTCTTTTACCTGGAAGAACAATGTGTCGCTTTGGCTCTTGTGGTCCTTCGGGGTTTTTATTCTTCGGTTTGCTAGTCATATCCTTGACATACAAAACTTGATGCACATTTTTGGCAAGGACGAATGGTTCATCTTTGAAACTAATCTTGGTCAGGTCGACTATTGTCATTCCATATTGATCTTTCCTTATGCCACCTCCAGTTAGTTTTACCCATTGGCAAAGAAACAGAGGGATGTTAAGTGGCCCGTCCTCAAGCTCCCATATCTCTTCTTTGACACAATAATATTTCTTGTTATTGTTGTTGTCCATGGCGTCTATACGGACACCACTATTTTGGTGTGTGGTTTTCCGATCTTGGTCTCTTGTGTAAAAAGTATAACCATTTATATCGTAAGCTTGGAATTTGACAATTGTGCTAGAAGGTCCCCTGGCTAACAAAGTGAGTTGTGGGTGAATTATGGAATCACCAATAACTTGTTCACTCAACCATGAGGGGAAATTTTCCAGGTGATGGCGTGTAACCCATGCTTCGGTTTTGGTTGGATTTTGTGAAGAAATAATCTGCTTGTGTTCCTCAATGTACGGAGTCACCAAGGTTCATTGTTGCAGAACAGCTAGGTGTGCTTTATTGAACAAATCAGTATCATTGCTAAAACATGCTTTCCTTCCAATCGTGCCCTTTCCTAGTAGCCTCCCCTCGTGTCGTGATACTGGAACCCCAATCGAGTCATTTGAGTCGACAAAGTCCACACAAAACTCAATGACCTCCTCAGTTACATATCCTTTGGCGATGCTTCCTTCCGGACGTGCACGGTTAAGAACATATTTCTTGAGGACTAACATGAACCTCTCAAAAGGCCACATGTTGTGCTAGTATACTGGTCCAAGAATAGTAATCTCTTTCACAAGGTGCACCAGGAGGTGAGTCATAATATCGAAGAATGAAGGTGGAAATGTCAACTCAAAGCTGACAAGACATTGCACAACATCATTTTGTAGCTTCACTAGGTTCCTTGGATCGATTGCCTTCTGTGAAATTGCATTGAGAAATGCACAAAGCTTTACAAGCGCTAATCGTACTTTCTCTGGTAGAACACCCCTCAACGCAACTGGAAGTAACTGTGTCATCAACATCTGGCAGTCGTGGGCCTTTAGATTTGTGAACTTCTTATGTTTCATACTTATTATCCCTTTTATATTCGATGAGTAGCCCAATGGAACCTTCATACTGTTTAGGCAATCAAACATGATGTCCTTCTCTTCCTTTCTCAGGGTGTAACTAGCAGGAACTAAGTAATCTTGTTCTTCCTTCTCAACCTCTTCAGGATCTGCTTCTTCCTCATCAACCTCTATCGGAGGTGCTTCATTCCTATGGATATTTTTCAGGTCCCGTCGTGCTTCCAATGTATCCTTAGAGTTCTTGTAACAACCCAAGAAGCCTAGGACATTCAGACAAAGATTCTTCGTCAAGTGCATCACGTCAATAGCATTTCGGACCTCAAGAATTTCCCAATAAGGTAACTCCCAAAATATAGATTTCTTCTTCCACATTGGTGCACGCCCATTAGCATCACGTGGAACAGGTTCACTAGCTACCGTCACCCTTTCCAAAGACAATCCTTAGTGTCGCACCCTGAAATTTCCCAATTCCAAGATGTGAATAGAAAGAATAATTAAACAAGAGTTTTCTCATAATTTTAAAAATTTTCTCAACATTTATTTTGTTTACAGGAAATCTGGTATAGGAAAAAAAATCATTGTTTGATTTTCTGAATAAAAAATGGTTTGATGTGAGTGTTGCATTCATGTCGATGCATCTTGGTTTCTCATGCGTGCAAAAGGCTTTTAAAATACATTTAGGTTCTGATCAAATCCTCCTAAGAATTTTCCGGCTTTTTCTGTAATTTATACATTCTCACTTTTCTCGAGCTATTTCTATTTATTGGAATGCTCTAAAATATTTTTCTTAGGCTCCAAATATGTTATTTGGGTTCCTCACATCCCAAATCATCTCTAGTAATTTTCCTGAATTTTTCTGAGCTTTTGGAGTATTTTTCGCGATTTAATTATGATTTCAGGATTTCCTTGAATTATTTTTAATCCGAAAATAATTTCCGAAATTAGAAAAAAGGGAAAATAAAATCGGAATCAATATCGGCCAATAAATAGTTGTCGGTGATCTCCTTGGCGTCCTCTTTCCAACGCCACCAACCTCATCCCGTTTCGATAACCCTAGCTCCCGGGAACCCTCGCCGAACTTTTGCATCTACTAAATTCCGGCGAACTTCCGGCGAGCTTTTCCAGCGAAACCGTGCACTTCTGGTGCAAATGGACACCACCCTGGAGTTTCCCTCGTCGAGCTCAACGTCGTGGTGTGGTGGATTGCTCAATTCCGATGTCGGCTGCGTCATCTTCCCCAACTCCGGCGACTCCTCCGCAACTCCGACGAGCTCTTCCATCGTCGTCGTTCATCTTTGGCCGAAGCTGAGCACACCATCGCGTTCGCCTCGTCGTTTCCTTTCCATTTTGTCGTTCCCGTGCGCGTTTGGATGTCATTCCCATCTAATCCCTGTTTTCTTTTTTTCCCTGTGTCCCGTTCCGATCAACCTCCATGAGAGGCTCTTCCCGAGCTCTCTGCTCGCCCGTGCGCGTGGCCCACGCTTGGCCTTTGAAACGCGCACCCGCGTGCCAGGAGACCGAGCCGCATGTTGCCACCGTTGTCTTCCTGCCGCCGACCGAGATTCGGCCACCTCCGCCCGTCCCTACCGCTAGTAAGCACACATGTGGGATCCCCTCGACCTCCTCTTTCCGTTCAGAGCCTCGGCCGAACCTCTAGCCGCCCGTAGCCCCGGCGACGACGACGCCAGGAGCTCCCGTCCGCTCCCTGTACTCTTGCGTTCGTGCCTGACCGAAGGTGGAAGAAGACCTCATGTTTTGCATTTAGGCCCCTGCTCATAGATGTAATTAACAGATTAATTCTTGTGTCTTACGAGTTTCCAAGAAAACCCCCTAGAAAAATCCCACTTTTCACACATAAATCCCACCGAAGTCATTTTGTAGACTTAACCCTGATCTTAGATTTATTCGCGAGCACTATTCAATGTGTCTTGCAGATTTCCTCTACTACTTAATCACAACTAGGTCCTTTTAATCTTGTTTTATGCATAGAGTCCATGTTTTAACTCCATTTTAATCCGTTCAAGTTGTGTTAGGTTCATAATAAAATAAAGTGCACGTTAGTGGTGTGTTTTCATCATACATGTTTTTTGAAAATTAATTTAATATAATTTTGTGTAATGCCTAGTATACATGCTTTCTTTAATTAAAAGCTATATAGTGTTCTACGCCGCTTTTCAATAAATGTTAATTTGATTAATGATTATTTCATATGTTCTGTAAATAAAATCTAATTAGTGTTACACTTCGGTTTTTCATAAACCAAATGTTAAATTGCTTAATATTTAATTAACTTTTCTAATAAAAATTTAATTAGGCTTTTGCACCGTCTTTTATAATAAATGTTAACTGGACTAATGTCAACATGCATGTGCTTTCTAAATAAAGTTTGTTTAGCTCAACACATCACATGCTTTAATTCGATTAGTTGTTCCAATCTTTCTAAAGTAATGTTTAATTGGCATAATTGATGCATGAACAATTATAAATAAAATTTGACTAGGTTGTTTACACCAGTTTCTTCAAATAAAGTTTAATCTGAGTTAATGCCAACATAGGGTATTTTATTTCTAAAAAATATCCTTTACATTTGTTTTGTTAATTAAAATGAACCTAAGCTTAAAGTCTTGTCCTCTCATATATGCAAATCGTTTGTTAGACGTTGCCTGTAATTAAGCTCTATCTCAGTTATCTCTGTTTCCTAGCTAGTTAATCCTTTCCTGGTTGTCTCTCGCTGAATCAGCTATGTTCTTGTGTCTAGTCTTTCACAACTATCTTTCTTTAGAGCCACTCTTGTTATCTTTTGTCTATCAACATCAGTTCAGCTTACCTTTGTTTAGTGTTGTCCCTTCAGTCTAGTTCTCTTCGTAGACTAATTGCCTAAGCCCACCTTAAGGTTTTCTTGTGCGTTTGATAGTTCATTTGTGCCGTTCTAGTTCGTATCACCATAACTTGTACGTTAGCATGTGTATCACCTGTTATTTGTTTTAACACTAAAGTTGCATATTAATCTTGGCTAATTTCTTATTCCATTGCTTTTCTAAAATAAAAATGATTAGGTTCTATTTTGGTTTTCTTTAATCATGATGAAATTGGTTAATTCTTATTTATAACCAGTTTTGATAAATAAAACATGCCTAGTGTTATACAACGGCTTTTATAATAAAGTTAATATGCTTAATGATATTATAACTCTCTTTTCAACTTTCATATGTTTAGTTGAACACCCAATACAAAGTTATTCGATTAGATTCTTTCACATGCTTTATCTTTTAATGTTAATGGTTAATTTGTTATAACTTGTACTTAAATATATGCTAATAAATATGATTAGGTTTACTGTGTTTTCTTAACTAAACATAACCTGTTTTGTAATATTCTTGCCACATTATTTTCTAATTAAAATAAATGAAGCACGTAGTCTCTTGTTGTTTGATAATAATCTTTCGATAGCTTTGACCTTAGTTTCGTTTTGAACGTTCTTTCGTCGTTGCGCAACCATAGAATCGAGCCTATCCTTTAGTGCGCTATTTTAAAGTTGTTCTATGTTTGGTGCATTGTTCTTAGTTATACTTGTTGCTTTGTATGTTGTGCACGATATTTGCTTCGAGTAGAAGAAGGATCGTTGTTCTTTGCTTTAAAGATGAAGAGTTTCCAGAAAGCGAGAGCTGAAGAAAGAGCAGTAAGAGTAGCTTTTCGTTGGAGAAAGGCAAGTGTCCCTAACCACCTTCTACCTATGCTTTATTTACAAGAATACTTTCGCATTAACTGGAACATGGAGAACCACCCAGGAAAACAGTGCAACCACAAGACAATGGCTCTGTCTTGGCCAAATAATTAGAAACCTTAGTGTTTGGTATGCTTTACCCGAAAGGGGTTAGGGGTGTCGGTAGTTGGTTGTTGACGGTGAATTTCCGTCAACCTAGAGTACTTGTTATACATTGGTTTCGATTATGATTTGCAACTAACCCGCCACTAGGCATACTAATGATGTAACAAGTTCACACTTGCATGTTGATTTTGGAGTTTGTTGTTTACGTAGGAAATTAACGTTAAAGAGGAGACTTTCGGGATAAGTTCATCAAGCACTTCAAGAGAAAATCATGAAGCCCAACAAGAGTCAAGACACGCGATGAACATGACTCCAAATGACCCGAGGACCGAAGCGTCAACGTGCAAATCTTCAGGGACTCAACCAGAAAACAGAGAAGCTTGCATAGCAAGGATTCAAGTCTTAACCGTGAAGGAAACGACGTCAAAGGCCCCATGCAAGTGCACACAAATAAGGAATCATGCAAGAAGCAACCGGGGAGGAACACGGGCCCGAACCGGCCCAGAAAGGGCCTGGGCCGGCCGGCCTGTTAGGATCGGCCCAGGGGCCTTTTGGCCCGGTTCGCGACGCCCTTTGCCCTAAGTGTTCGTCTATTTATTGCCTCCGCCGTCGTCAGCTTCCACATCGAACAAATCATTCTACCGACGCCATTCACCAGAAAACCACCGCCGCAAGATGAGGGAGAGAGTTAGATGAGCTCGTCGCAAGGATCAACGCCGGTGGAGAGAAGGAAGCAAGAGGACTCCAAGCCGCTGGCCTAGGGGTGTTCCCAAGCTCCATCGCCGCCATCTTCATCGACGACGTTCTTCGGAGTCTCCATCAGCCCTATGTGCTTCAATCCATGTAAGATGATGGGGTAATGTCTCCGTTCATCCCTAAGGTTATATGGACGCATGCTATGTGATCGCTACTTGATTCGTGGTTTCAATCTATTGTTTTCATGTTGATGATGCTTTGATGATTAAGGTTAGCTACCGTGTTTTTCGGGCGTATGATATCCGCTACTCCCATAGATTCCATCAACATACCGTGTCCATCATAGGTCTAGTCACGATTACCTCCGCGTAGTGACAGTACGAGGGGAGGGAAAGGGCGAAATCGTGGTCACAACCCCCGGTAGATTGGTTTACCACTCTCGTGTAGAAGATGAATATCCATGATATCCTTGATCCTAGGGAGGGAACGCTTATCTTTCTTAATCACTCTCTTGTGTCCACCCTTTACCATCTAGTTTAACCCTAGATTTGTTTGATCAACTTAGATTAACTTAGGTTAGATTATCTTTACCTTTAGATTAATACTCTTTCAAAGGTTTTCCATTCAACTAGATTAGTACTTGGTTAAGCGTTAGCAATCCCCTTGCTCCGCGGATTGACAAGAACCTTGGGAATCCCATAGTGAAAAAGGTGTAGGTCCGTACGCTTGCGGATCGTAGGTGGATACGAGTTTTATCGGTCAACATTGGTCTATAGCCCGGCCCTCAAACTGATCAGCTCTATGGTAGCTTCGCAGTCTCGAGAGAGGTTTATGCATTGCGCTGTCATGTAACCTAGCGAGCAGCCTGCACTCGGGAATCTTTGTAAAGGCCTCGTAGCGTCCCTATGCAATGACACCGAGGTAGTGTGGTATGATGCCTGATCCGCATCGCATGGTTGGGTCTAAAGTTCTTCGGGACTTTTACGCGACTTGTGGGTAAAGATGTACAACCTCTGCAAAGTGTAAAACTAATTGATTAGCCGTGCTCACAGTCAAGAGCGGCCTGGACCCTCACATGACTAATTAAACTTAAAGATGGACTTTAAATCACTTCTGGTTAGTTCTTGTGGCCTTGCTTAGTACGAACCATAAGTGTACTCATCCTTGCTTATTGCTGCTCAGAAGCAAAAGGTGTGAAGTTGTTGAAGATGTTGATGCTAGGCGTACGCAGCCCCCAGTCGATTGCTTGTGGAGTTGGCGCCTCCGCTTCCAGGATTGAGCTGTATAACTCTGATAGATTTGTAAGTTTGTTTATGTTATTTTATGTGATACTATTACTATTATTCACTTATGTCTACTATATGTACGAAACTTGATCCTGGCATACATATAGGTATGCACTTGGTTTGTTTTTCTAAAACCAGGTGTGACACTTATATCCTTTACCATCTCAAATATCTCCTCACCTTTAAAATGGGGGGCTTTGTACGATGATCAGACTTTCCTTTCCAATGCAAACCTTTCTTCCTTAAGGGATGCTTCTGAGGAAGAAAGCGATGGTGACCCATATACACAACCTTCTTACAATTTTTCAGATGAATATCGTCTGTTTTATGTAAATAGTGGGTGCAGGCCTGATATCCCTTGTTTGAGTGGCCAGGTAGGTTACTTAGAGCATGCCAATCGTTGATGGTAATGAATAACAATGCTTGTAGGTTGAAGTTCTCTTGCTTATTCTCATCCAACACACGTACACCTTCTTTCTTCCATAGCAATAATAGTTCATCAACTAATGGTCTTAGATACACATCCATGTCGTTGCTAGGTTGTTTTGGACCTTGGATTAGCACCGGCATCATAATGAACTTTCGCTTCATGCACATCCAACCAGGAAGGTTGAACATACATAGTGTCACAGGCCAAGTGCTATGACCACTGCTAAACTCACCAAATGGATTGAAACCATCTGTGCTTAAATCAAATCTTATGTTTCTTGCTTCCCCAGCAAAATTTTGTATTTTCTATCAATCTTTCTCCATTGAGACCCATCTGCCGGATGTCTCAGCATGTGGTCTTGCTTACGATCGCTTTTGTGCCATGTCATCAACTTAGCATTTTCTATGTTCCTAAACAAACACTTCAAACGTGGTATTATAGGAAAATACCACATAACCTTTGCCAGTACTTTTGTCATCTTGGGAGCTGTCCCCTGGGAGCACCAAGATCATCATCTCCCCGGATCTTATAACGTAGCGCTTTTGCACACAGGACAAGCTTCCAAATTTTCGTGTTCCGTGCCTTGATATAAGATGCAATCATTAGGGTAGGCATGGATCTTCTGAACCTCCAATCCCAGAGGGCACACAGTCTGTTTCGCTTCATATGTTGTCGACAGTAATTCATTGTTTTCGGGAAGATTTTCCTTCACATTTTTTAGCATCCCCTCAAATGCTTTATCAGACACCATATTTTGCCTTCCATTGCAACATTTCAAATGTAGTACCAAGCTTTTTGTGACCCTGTTTGCAATCTGGGTACAATAGTTTTCTATGATCTTCTATCATACGACGCAACTTTGTCTTTTCATTATCATTTTCACAGTCCCTTTGTGCATCTTTTAGAACTTGACCAAGATCATCAACATGGCCGTCTTCCTGTATCTCTTCTCTGTCAACTCTTCCATTAAAGTATCCACAAAATCTTGCCCCGCGGCCCATTCAGGAATGTTATTATCATCCTCCTCATCTTTGTTCTCTTCCATCACAACCCCTCTTTCACCGTGCCTGGTCCAAAGCACATAGTTCGCCATGAATCCGTTTTTAATCAAGTGGAGGTGAAGAGTCCCCCAGTCAGAGTAGTCTTTGTCGTTTCTGCACAAAGAGCATTAGCAACACATGAATCCATTTGGGTTCTTGTTGGCTTTGGCCACTTCGAGAAAAGCTTGCATGCCAGCAATGTACTCCGGGGATCGTCTATCAGCATTCATCCATTGCCGATTCATCTGCATCATATTAAGTCCAATTTTTATATTAAAAAGTAAACAAAGACAAAGAAGAAGAAGGGTGAATTCGATGATGTATTTCGTTATGAACTAGATGATGAGAACTGGAGGCCTACCTACATTCTTCCTTAACATGTCGATCATCTCAACACAGTACGTGAATTCATAAATGTGTTTGAAGTAGAGGTTCAAAAGCTAGAAGCTAACTAGTTTTAAACTTGGGGACTTGTGATACAATGACATACAGAGGTCACTTGATGGACATTTTGATCTCCATTATCAGTGACCATACTTTTCATAAACTAACTTCTATAAAATTATCTAAATGCAAAATTAAGATTAGTTCTATGTTCCATTATATTAAAAAGTAAACAAAGAGAAAGAAGAAGAAGGGTGAATTCGATGATGTATTCCGTTATGAACTAGATGATGAGAACTAGAGGCCTACCTACATTCTTCCTTAACATGTTGATCATCTCAACACAATACGTGAATTCATAAATGTGTTTGAAGCAGAGGTTCAAAAGCTAGAAGCTAACTAGTTTTAAGCTTGGGGACTTGTGATACAATGACATACAGAGGTCACTTGATGGCCATTTTGATCTCCATTATCAGTGACCATACTTTTTATAAACTAACTTCTATAAAATTATCTAAATGCAAAATTAAGATTAGTTCTATGTTCCATTATATTAAAAAGTAAACAAAGAGAAAGAAGAAGAAGGGTGAATTCGATGATGTATTCTGTTATGAACTAGATGATGAGAACTGGAGGCCTACCTACATTCTTCCTTAACATGTTGATCATCTAACACAATACGTGAATTCATAAATGTGTTTGAAGCAGAGGTTCAAAAGCTAGAAGCTGACTAGTTTTTAGCTTGGGGACTTGTGATACAATGACATACAGAGGTCACTTGATGGCCATTTTGATCTCCATTATCAGTGACCATACTTTTTATAAACTAACTTCTATAAAATTAACTAAATGCAAAATTAGATTAATTCTATGTTCCATTATATTAAAAAGTAAACAAAGAGAAAGATGAAGAAGGGTGAATCGATGATGTATTCCGTTATGAACTAGATGATGAGAACCGGAGACCTACCTACATTCTTTATAAACTAACATCTATAAAATTAACTAAATGTAAAATCATAATTAGTTCTATGTTTCATTATATCAAAAAGTAAAATTCAATTTTCTCTACATCCAGGGGCGGAGCCAGGATTTGAGTATAGGGGGGCAATAGACAAAACTAATTGGACAACGGACAAATAAAAGTAGGACCGATAGCAAAGTTATATGGTTTTAATCATGGGTGGATCCTCACTGTAAAAAGATGCGGTCGCTTCCACAAACAATCAAAAAAATTGGTGATCATGTGCAATTTTTCATCGTATATGCATGGTCACGTTTGGCTTCCAGCGAGTCCGAGCAAGTGGTGAGGCCGAGAGCAGAGCAGACAGCTGGATGAGACGCAGAGCTATGGAGGGTGGAGCGCAACTGCGCAAGCCATAAATCGAAGAAGACGAACAAACCGACGACGGTGCGAGATGAACATTGGCATTTCGTACTTCCTTTTGTGAGCACACGTACAGGTCTCAAAGCTAAATGTGCTGCATACACATACACATAATAACGGCTAATTAGGCCTCAAGCATGATTGTTTGGGCTAGATTAGAAGCTAAGTAGCTATTGAATACATAAATCATGAAGTATATAATAGTAGAACTAGGAAATCATTGGGGGGTGCCTGGACCCCCTCAGCCCCCTCCCTCCGCCTCCGACTTCATCAATATAAAAGATAACAAGACAATACTAGTGTTTAGCCAACCACATTTTTCTCAATCTAAAGTATATAAATAATAACCTCATCTCTCATTACCTCCTCCCACCTAGAATTTAAGATTTCTATTTTCTCCATCTCTAAAATATATCAAAACAACTAATCACAACAAATGATGGTAGGAAGAAGAATCAAATCTCGCAAACACTTTAGAGGAGAGAAATCTTCACAAATACATGAAGAAAAAATTCAGCAAGCACCTCTCTAAGGTTGAGGCGCCATGGAGGAGGAGCTTGAACTCTTGGTGAAGAATGGCTCGGGCAAGAGAAAGGGGAAGGAGAAGCCGGATTTATAGGGCGCCGATTATTAGTCCCGGTTGGAGTTACCAACCGAGACTAAAGGGCGCACTTTAGTCCCGGTTGGTAACTTCACCCGGAACTAAAGAATTAGCACCGGTGGAATTACCAACCGAGACTAAAGGGTACACCTTTAGTCTCTGTCGGTAATTCCACCCGATGCTAAAAGCCCGCGTCAATCATTGCGGGAAAATGCCGTTGGGAGGCAGCCCTTTTGTCACGGTTGGTTATACCAACCGGGACTAAAAGGGGTGTCTCCGGCGAGCATTTCGAGCCACGTCGACGAAAGGTCATTAGTCCCGGCTCCAAAGTTGAACCGGGACTAAAGGCCCGAACAAAAGCCTCGCTCTCTACTAGTGTGAGTGAGGCTCTCGGCAAAGCTAGTATGTGCCGAGGGCCGGATAAATAACGCTCGGCAACGCTTATTGGAACACTCGGCAAAAGCCTGAGTTTCCCGTAGCGGCGTATCGAGGGGCTGTGCATACCCTTAGTAATTTAATTAGTATATACGAGCACTCATTCCAACATCACATGAAACATCGGCACAATTTTGACATGAGAATTTTTGTTTTCGAACTTTTTGACATGTGAATTTAAACACCCCTTAGTAGTAATAACATAATTGGTGAATGGAAACTTTATGGGTGGGCTTGGCGTGCTGCTTGCTATAATGTTTCGGCTCAATTAGACCCAAGAGATGGAGAGTTTTTCTGCCCAGTTGGGTAAGGACTGGATGGAGGAAGAGTTGGAATACGATCATCATACGGCGAGTTTCCCACGCCGCCTGTCTGTCTGAAGCTCCCACCAAATAAACAAAATCCTCCTCGTTGCCGCGCTCGCATCGCCTCGCCTCGCCTCGCCTCCTGGTCTGATCTGCAATCTATGGCGCTCCACAACCTTGTTGCTGCTTGCTGCCGTTCGGGCGCCGGTACGCCGCCGGCGGCGCCCTCTCGGTTTCTCTCCACCGTCCGGAAGCAGGTTCGTCGATCCCCCCGGCCGTCCGTCTCCGGCGTAATAAGACCCTCGATCTGTTAGTTTTCTGTGTGGTATTTGTATTAGCACCCTGATTCGCATGCATCTCTCGGATTTGATAAGACGCCTGCCGCGTTGATATATATGAAATTAACCAATGCATCAACCATATCATTATGACCAGCCTGCCTGCGCTTCCCAAGTGCAGTCGAAAGACATATTCTTTACCCAACTACTATACACCAGTGCTTGGAGCCATTGTCTGAACACGGTCTGCAGAATTACTTGCCTGCTATGCTGTGTTGCTTGCAGTCTACATCACTTGGATTCGCCTCTCCGTTGAATTGTGTTGTCTCTACTCTACACACTTTTTCATCACCGCAAAACTCGCAAAACACCCTTTCCTCCTGCCTAGATGGTTAGGATCAAGTGCGCGGATGCTTGTGTCCCAGGGTACTCTATAATCGATGTTCCATAGTGCGCACACAACACAATGCTAATGCCTACGCATGTTGTGCTGCATCTGTTCCTAAGATCTCAGGAATACCCCAACCTTTACCGCCTTCTGAGAAACTTTCAAGCATTGGGTCATAAACTTTTAATGCTAGACGTTACACGTGCTTATCTTACCCTTGTCTTTGCTATGTTTAATTGCAACGATATGATGGGTGGCCTTTTGATTTATACTGACTAATATCAGTAATTCCAATAAGGCATGGTAGCTTATTTTAGCTTCATTGTTATTTAAATTGTAGGTCAGACAGCACAGCAGTGGAACCCAAAAGGAAGCTTCAGACGAGAAGGCCTTTCTACTATTGAAAGAGCTGGACAGAGTTTTTGAGGCTCTTAGGTGAAGGCATTGCGATTCATTATTTACCTGATTTGATTCACATGATTTCAGACATTTGATTTTTCTTCTCCTTTTCTGTTTCCCTTGGAAAGGCAGCGTGAAAAGGATTTCGAAAAACTCCGAGGTGAGATGAAGAGGGTTTTAAAGATTTATGGTGTTTCATTGACAGGGATAACTGCTTACTCTGTGTTTTGGAGTTGGAGCCACGAAAAGTCCACACAACCTGCTGCACAGGGCACTTCCCATGAATAACTTAAGAGTCTAACTTATTTGTGTTTTTATCCTGTGGTGTTGCATGACATATTGTATCGGACAGCTGTACTTTTGTGCCCTGGATAATGTTGGATCAGTGTAATATTATGCATGTAACGGATAACAATGCCTTTTGTGCCTGGTTACAAGTTATATTGTTGGACACAAAGCTTGCAGTATTAGTGCTAGCTGTGGGATAATCATGTACTTGCTTGGATGGAACAGATTTGGATGGCTTGTTCTACTCATGTAGTTTAGGCTCAACTAGTTTTTGCTAGGTACTTTTCAGGTTACATCTGTCCTATTTATCAGTGCTGTGCTGTGTTGCATATATATATATTGATTTAGGTAAGCAGTAAGCTATTAGCAGCTGATGTGGAAGATTTAATGATACTGGAGAAGAAAATCGATACCTGGATATAATAATTAGCAAATGGGCCATAGCATGAAACTAACTACAGCAAGTTGCAAGATTCAACTGCCGTTTTTAAATTGCTCTTGATTCAGCCAGTCGAATTTCTTCTTGTCTCTGAAGCACCAGACACGTTACTTCTTGTCTCTGAAGCACCAGACACGTTACTTCAGTGTGTGGTTAGGTTGAACTCTTCTTGAAGAGTTGAGGCTGTACGATGACTCTCGTTTTTGTTTGTTGCGGCTGGATATGTTTCTGAACTCAACCTTGTGCTTGGCAACTGAACTGAATACTTGCAACAACAGTCTGATTCGTCATCTTCAGACGTTCAGAGTTGAGACAGCCACCACCAGAGCAAGGGGCAGTCCACATCTCTACCTGCAATAGTATAAACATCAAAGCAACATGACGCAGCTCCTGGTCCCGAGAAAATGTTGTCACCAAAAAGATGGCAACTGAACAGACTTGTAACAACAGTCTGACTCAAACCATAGCTCGAGCCTTTCAAGCTTGGGCATGGCCCCTGCATCAAAGGCCAGGTCTCCGGCAGCCTGCAAGAGAGAACTCTTAGGATCATCAAGTTGAGGTGGACGAGGGAGGGCAGCTGTGCAGCACCTCGCTCCACCAGGTCATGAGATGCGTGGAGCTGCATCACCAATAACCTCAGTGAATTCGTATCTACGGCTTACCTCAAACTGGAGCAAGCCGTCTACTGAATGAAAAAACCACTCAATGCAAGAGGTGCTTCAGAGAAAGAAGATCATCGACTGACAACTGGTTCAAATTTCGGTGGGAATGAACAAAAAAGATCACATATGTTCTTTTCTCAGAGTGCAAACTACTACTACTCCAAAGAAATCCATATGTTCAGCAACCGTACGCTATTATTACAACAAAATTAGCCCACAAGGCAAGATGCAGGAAGCAGGTGGTTCTAACTCAATAAACTCACAAGTACTGCTGATCCATAACCAACAGCTTGTGTAGATTAAGTCTGAAATCAAGGCGCCAAAACATAACCAGAAGTCTTAAACAAACAGCAGCTCGGCAATGCATATATAAGCCGAGAAGGTGGAGTTGAGATCATCAGTGGTGGAGATACGCAACTTGCTGAAAGTGCAAAGATACACCAGCTCTTGATACTGCGTGCATCTAGATTTCATCTACCAGCTGCTGCAAATACAACAGCAGCTGGTGGCATGACTGCCTCTTGATGCAGCAGGAATCCTGGTCATAACGACAGCTGTACAAGCAACGCCAGTTAAATAAAACTGTTAACTGAAACTGTCACTGATGAACATATTATTAGGCAGTGTATATAGCTTACCATATATAGGCTTACCATATATAGGCGATTGTAGTTTCTATGTATAGCTGATTGCTGATTGATTTGTATTAGGATAGTTTCCTTGTAATACAAGCCTCCTTGGCTATATATATGAAAGGCTCACCCCCCTAATTGGGTGTGGTGTTCTCCCTATTCCTTCTCTCTACATGGTATCAAGAGTCCGGGTCCTCCCCACCCCTGACCCCTTCCGCTGAAACCCCCCTCGCGAGCCCCCCTCCCCTCGCAACCCCTTCCCCGATCGGCGCCCCCTCCCCGCGCGATCTCCCCCCCCGCCCCCGCCGCCGCCAATCCCTCCGGCCGCCGCACCCTCCCCCTCGCTCCCATCTCCTAGCTGCCGCCCGCCCCCATGTCCGGCACCAATTCCTCCCCTGTCCGCCGACTCCAGCGCCTCCTCCGCCAGCACCCAGGGCGCCTCCTCCTCCGTCGGCCCCCTCGTGGTCCATCCCTTCGCCTCCATTAACGTCAAGCACCATGTGCCGACTACCCTGGAGCTCAAGGGAGGAAACTACGCCCGCTGGTCCTCCCACTTCCTTGCCATGTGCGGCAAGTTCGGCGTTGCTCATCACGTCGACGGCTCTGCCCCAGCGCCCCCCACCGACTCCTCCTGGCAGCAGGCGGACTGCTGCGTCAGGAGCTGGATTTTCGGCTCCGTGGCCGAGGCCGTCCTCGACATGGCCACGGACGACTCCACCACCACCCAGACCGCTCGCCAACTCTGGGTCGCCATTGAAGGTCTCTTCCAGGCGAACAAGGCGCAGCGAGCTATTTTCTTGAGTCACGAGTTCCACTCCATGACTCAAGGGGATTCCTCCATCGACGACTATTGCCTCCGCGTCAAGGTCGCCGCCGACAAGCTTCGCGACGTCGGTCACCCCGTCGGGGAGTCGCAGCTCATCCTCAACCTCCTCCGGGGCCGAACGAGGAGTTCTCCCAAGCACGGCGGACCACATCGCCGCCACCAACCTCACCCTCACCTACGCCCGAGACCGGCTGCGCCTCAAGGAGCTTCGCCCGGCCAACGCCAAGAAGGTCGCCGCCGGTACCACCCTCGTCGCCAACCCTACCTCTTCCTCGCGGCCCTTCCGGCCGCCGCGGGCGGCCCGCACCGGCGGCCGTCATACCGGCCTCCGCGGCGGCGGTGGGCGGCGGCCGGCGGCGCCACGGCAAGAAGGGCGGGCGGCGCAACTCCGGCGGCGGCGGCGGCGGCTTCGGCGGCGGCGGCCGGCGGCGGCCGGGTCGCTTCGTCGGGTGGACGGACCCGCCCCTCCCTTCTCGTTGGGCCGTGGGTGTGCTTCACCCCCGGCGGACGGCGGTGGGTCGCGCTTGGCGGCTCCCGGCGGTCGCGCGGGGGGCCCGGCCTCCTCGGTTCCGCGCCCGGCCCGAGCACACACGGCCTTTGCGCCGCTCTAGTACTCGTCGGCCTCCTTCGCCGCTCCTCCACCGGCCCGGCGGCAGGCGGTCTTGGGACCGGGCGGGCTCATCGCGGCTGCGGCGGATGTCGGTCCGGGGATCCTCTCCCCCGGGTCCCGGACTTCGGCGCCTCTTCCCACATGACGTCATCGGATGGTATCTTGCCTTTGTACTCCCACCTCTATTTCCTCTATTTTAGTAGGCAATGGCACTAGTATCCCTGTAACTTCACACGGTCACTCCGTCCTACCCACCCCAGCATCCACCTTTGCCCTAAACAACGTCCTTGTCGTTCCATCCATAGTTCAGAATTTATTGTCTGTTCGTCAGTTCACTCGCGATAATCACGTTACCATTGAGTTTGATGTTACCATTGAGTTTGACACTTTCGGTTTTTCTGTCAAGGAACTTCCGACGGGGCGCGTGATTCTGCGCTGCAATAGCGACGGGGACCTCTACACCTGGCAGCCCTCACCACCCACCGCGTCCGCCCTCATCACCGCTTCCCGCTCCCTATGGCATCGGTGTCTCGGTCATCCGGCTCCCGGCGCTTTAGATCATTTACATAAGAACAATCTTTTGTCTTGTAATAAAGCGAGTCGCTCACTTTGCCACTCTCGTCGGCTTGGCAAACATACTCGCCGCCCTTTGCCCCATCTAGTTCTTCTACCGCCTTGAACCTTTCGACCTTGTTCACCGTGATGTTTGGACATCGCCCGTCTCCCGTATTTCGAGGCTTTAATTACTACCTCGTAATTTTGGACGATTACACCCACTTCGCCGGACATTCCCCCTCGGACGCAAGTCCGACGTCCACCGAACCATTCTTAACTTTGTCGCTTACGTTCGCACTCGCTTAGCCTACCCATTAAGTGTTTTCGGTCCGATAATGGCACGAGTTTGTCAACCACGCCACGACCACCTTCCTCGCAGCACATGGCACCCTTATGCGCCTCTCGTGTCCTTACACCTCTGCACAAAATGGCAAAGCTGAACGCATTCTTCGCACCCTTAACAACTCTGTGCGGACCACCGCTTCTCCACGCGTCCATGCTCGCGACATGCGGGCCGAGGCCCTTGCGGCCGCCCCCGTTATCTCCTTAACGGCGCCCCCCTTCCTCCATCCACAATGATATCCCCTACACCCGCTTACACCGCGAGCCACCTAGCTATGATCACCGCAAGTCTTTGGGTGCCTCTCGCTACCCCAATCTCCGTGGCCACTTCCCCACACAAGCTAGCTCCCCGCTCTACCGCCTGTGTTTTCCTCGGGTATCCTTCGGCACACAAAGGGTATCGCTGCCTTGATCTCTCCACTAAACGCATCATCATCTCACGGCATGTCATATTTGACGAGACGGTTTTTCCCTTCGCTACTACTCCACCCGCCTCACCCACTCCCTCCCCGACATTCCGACCGATGATGATACCGTGTGGATCTTTTGCCTTGTTCTACTAACCCCCGCAGCTCGTCCACGACGGTCGACACCCGCGGTAGCTCCGTTCCTCCCGAACGTTGAGCGCCCGCCCCCTCCCCTCCGCGCCGGCGAGGCCCGGCGGGCTTGGTCTCGTGCCTCCGCCGGGGCCCGCCCCTCCGCTCGGGTCCGAAGACCGCGGTGCCCCCGCCGGCCCCACCACCGCCGGTCTACTCGCGCCGACGGCATGCCCCGCCGCCCAGACCGCGGCGCCCGCGCCCGAGGCTCCGCCGCTCGCGCCCGTGCCCGCCCCTGTCGCCATGGCTCCCCCTGGACCTGTGACTCGTACACAGTCCGGGGCACTCCCACGCGTGCGCATGCGGGGGGCTTGCTGCGATCGTCACGTCGCCACTTCCGGCGAACTACCGCAGCGGGCTTGCCGATCCGAATTGGCGGGCTGCTATGGCTGACGAGTTCCAGGCTCTCATCGACAACGACACATGGCGTCTCGTCCTACGACCGCCTGGTGCCAATGTCGTTTCCGGGAAGTGGATTTTCAAACATAAGTACCACTCCGACGGTACTCTCACTCGCCACAAGGCCCGATGGGTCGTCCGCGGCTTTTCTCAGCAGCACGGCATCGACTACGACGAGACGTTCAGCCTGGTGGTCAAACCGGCAACCATCCGGGCTGTTCTCAGCATCGCCGCCTCCCGTACTTGGCCCATCCACCAGCTGGGCGTGAAGAATGCCTTCCTTCACGGCCACCTCGACGAGACGGTTTACTGCCAGCATTCACCCGGCTTCGTCGACCCAGCTCGTCCCGACCACGTCTGCCACCTGCTCAAGTCCTTATACGGACTCAAGCAGGCGCCGCGAGCGTGGTACCAGCGTTTCGCCGCCTTCCTTCGACAGCTCGGGTTCGTCGCCTCAGCCTCCGACACCTCCCTCTTCGTCCTACGGGACGGTGGCCACCTCGCCTACCTACTCCTCTACGTCGACGACATCATCCTCACCGCCTCCTCCTCGACGCTTTTCCACCAGATCATGGCCAAGCTCGCCTCCGAGTTTGCCATGACCGACCTCGGGGAGCTGCACCACTTCCTCGGCATCTCCGTCACCCGCTCGACAGATGGTTTATTCCCCGTCCCGGCACCGCACGCCGTGGATCTTCTCCAGCGCGCGGGCATGGCTGAGTGTCACTCCACGGCGACTCCAGTGGACACTCAGGCCAAGCTCTCCGCCACGGCTGGCGATCCGCTGTCATCCTCTCGACGCCTCCGACTACGAGTCTCGTGGGTGCCCTCCAGTACCTCACGTTGACACGGCCCGACTTAGCGTATGCTGTTCAGCAGGCGTGCCTCTTTATGCATGCCCCTCGCACGCCTCACCTCGCCTTGGTGAAGCGCATTCTACGCTATGTGAAGGGCACCCTCTCCTCCGGTCTCCACATTGGCACCGGCTCCATCGACAGTCTCACCGGCTATTCCGACGCCGACTGGGCTGGCTGCCCAGACACCCGACGCTCCACCTCCGACTTTTGCGTCTTCCTTGGCGACAACCCCGATCTCGTGGTCCTCGAAGCGCCGGACCACGGTGTCCGTGTCCGGCCGAGGGCCGAGTACCGTGCGGTTGCTCATGTCGTCGCCGAGTGCTGCTGGATCCGCCAGCTTCTTCAGGAACTTCACGTTCCCCCGAGTTCGGCCCACGATTGTCTATTGCGACAACGTCAGCGCGGTATACATGACTGCCAGCCCTGTTCACCACCGGCACACGAAGCACATCGAGCTCGACATTCACTTCGTCCGCGAGAAGGTCGCGCTTGGACAGGTCCGGGTTCTTCATGTGCCCTCCGCTCACCAGTTCGCTGACATCATGACCAAGGGTCCGCCTATACGGCTCTTCACGGACTTTCGCTCCGGTCCGTGCATTCGTTCCACTTCCGCTACGACTGCGGGCGGGTATTAGGCGAGTGTATATAGCTTACCATATTTAGGCTTACCATATATAGGCGATTGTAGTTTCTATGTATAGCTGATTGCTGATTGATTTGTATCGGATAGTTTCCTTGTAATACAAGCCTCCTTGGCTATATATATATGAAAGGCTCACCCCCCTAATTGGGTGTGGTGTTCTCACTATTCCTTCTCTCTACACATATGAAGAGGGCTTCCTATAAACATCTTTTAATTGAGAGCACAGCTTGCTGAGCCAAAAAAAGAAGTTACTACTGCTGACACAAAGGTGATGGTACACTAAGACTTCATACCTGGCTTTGGTCAGGTGCTACTGCTGCTCCTACCCTCGCCCTCCTCCCAAAGTTCATCATACATGCCATCGAAACTCCAGCATGCATCATTTTTAATCTTGATGTTGGCGACGGGACGACCTGGGTGCATGTCTGCCGCATTTCTCAGCGCGGACTCTGCAGTCCTTATGTTAGATTCCTTGGCATCAACGCTACCAATGTTTACAGAGATTTCCTCGAGTCTTGACAGGTGCTCGATGCCAGCAGGCGGAGCGCCGTATCTGTCCCATCCCTGCGCGTTGAAACCTAGCTCGAGCCTTTCAAGCTTTGGCATTGCCCCTGCCTCGAAGCTCAGGTACGATATCCTGCAGCAGATAACTTCAAAATACTTCAGAACTGGGAATAATCCACTTCGTCCATGGACGAGGACCTTATGTTTAGGTGTTCCTCTGATGTACAAATATAGGTGGATAAGGGAGGGCAGTTGTGCAAGCATCCCAACATCATCGTCCAACACCTCTTGCACAGCAAGGTCCAGGTCATAGATACTATGGAGTTCGCCAATCCACCCTGGAACCCTTGAAAACCTGTATCCATGGAATCTTTGGAGATGGTGGAAAGAAGCAGGTATTGGACTGAGTGCATCAAAATAGGCTTCGAGGGAAAAAATATCCATTTTTAGATATTTGAGGTTGCAAAGCTTTTCCAAACAAATGAGCAGAGCTTCCCTACCTCGTTCCACCACATGATCCTGATCCACATAACGGATATCAAGGTCTGTCAGATTGGTCAATTCTCTCAGACTCTTGATACTGTTTGGTGAGTTCCTCAAATTAAATCGGCATACAGTATGCAATGATCTCATATTACCTATCCCATCAGGCCATATTGTCCTCAATGGAACAATCAAATGCAGTAACCGGCTCAAATGAATAATATCTGATGGTAATTTCTTAAATCGACGCAATTTTGTTTGTACTTCCAACGTTTCCAGTTGCTGCAGACCTCCTATTTTACAAGGTAGCACCACATCATAGTTTTTCGCTACAATCTTTAAGCACCTCAACTGAAACAAATGGCATATACTATTGAAGTCAAGTAATGATGATGGCCGTGAAGGGAAACGGGGTGGCTACGCTAGCGCAAAACAAAATTTTCCCCTCAAAACAGGAACAGCTGCTGTCGAGAGATCACGGGATTACCACTAGACGCGCAGATGCAGCGGAACCGTCTCGATGTAGACGAACGCGTCGAGGGTAGCAGGCAGTGCAGTTGCTCACGTCCTTCTTGACTTGCACGTGCGGCTCGTCCGATCCAAGTGCTCCAGATGCAGCACCTCCAAGGTATCCACACGTACGGAGAAGGAAGCGACGCACGCCGGACTGCTAGGTCCGCGAGTGCGACGAGGAGAGAGCGTTGGCAGCGCGGCTGCTACTTGAGAAAGTTGTGTCTTTTCAGGAGGGGTGTGGTCCATATTTATTGGGAGGAAAACCCCCCACACCATCATCCATTAGCAATACGGGACTAATAGATGGTGTACCCCTTCCAATACTAATGGGCTTTACAACATTTGTGGCCCATTAGGACTCGTTACACCATAATGGATCAAATCCATCCGAGCCCACTAGTGGATCAAATCCAGTTGGCTCTAGGGCATATTTCCAACGCTCTCCCACTTGCACTAGAGTCAACTATGCAAGTATATTCATCCTCATTCGGCTTCCAACCCCTTAAGTGTGTGACCCTATAGGTTCACGTACACATAGACTTGACCCGAGTACATTACTCGATCAATAGTTGATAGCGGCCTCTAGCAAGACGTGTCAACTCCTATGCATACGTAAAGATCTTATCAGACAAACCATCACAACAATTCATACATGCTATTCCCTTTGCCTCACGATATTTGGTCTAGCTCCAAGCTGACCTCTCTTTCTCGACACTGCGATTCGGATCATCAAAAGGGGGTTAACCCTTAACCCAAAGACGGCCATGCATTTCTTGATCCGATCACTCGAGGGGCCCAGAGATATCTCTCTCAAGTAGAGGGGCAAATTCTATCTTGATTGACCATGCCTCACAGCATGCTTCCTGACAAACCCGAAAGTCATCTTTATGACTACCCAGTTACGGAGTAGCGGTTGATGGCCCCTAAGTAGGTCAATTCACATCTTGAGTACATGCGACAATCTCAAGTCTAAGGACATAGCGTATACGTTGTGTAAATAGAGAACAAGGTCTCAAATTGGGTCAGTCCAGCCCCATGTCATACATGTGCCCACATTATTAGTTATACATCTCCATGTTCATGACTTGTGAAACATAGTCATCAACTAATTCATGTGCTAGTCATTAACTCGTACTAGGGACAACTTTTGAATAACCATACAAGTAAAAGAGTTTCACAAACAATTCACATAATTGCCAATCAAATACAAGTCGCCTTTCATGGATATTCAATAAAAGAACCAAGTGACATGGATATAATGAAATATAATCATCTCTATGATTCCTTATAGGACATATTTCTAACATCCTTCCACTTGCACTTGAGCTAATCTATAGAATATATCTAATACCCATAGCTCTAATGTGCGCCTCATGCTTAGGTCGTGGAAGGGGTTTTGTCAAAGGATCCGCAACATTCAAATCCGTGTGTACTTTGCATATCTTGATATCACCTCGTCTAACGATCTCTCGTATCGATGAAATTTCCGCGGTACATGTTTATTCTTTTGGTGGTTCCTTGGCTCCTTTGCTTGCGCAATAGCGCCATTGTTGTCACAATAAAGATCCAATGGGCTAGAGACACTCGGAAACACACCAAGTTCAGAAAGGAACTTCCTTATCCAAACACCCTCCTTTGCAGCTTCCGAAGCCGCGATGTACTCGGCTTCTGTTGTAGAATCAGCCACTGTCTCCTGCTTAGAACTCTTCCGGCTCACAGCTCCACCATTTATCGTAAATACGTATCCTGATTGCGACTTTGAATCGTCTTGGTCAGTTTGGAAACTAGCATCGGTGTAACCCGTTACAACGAGCTCCTCCTCACCTCCATAGACTAGGAACATGCCTTTAGTCCTTCTTAAGTACTTAAAAACATTTTTAACCGCCGTCCAAAGGACCCTCACCCGGATCGATTGGTATCCGCTTGTAATACCGTGTGCATACGAAATATCCGGACGTGTACATATCATTGCATACATAATAGATCCGATGGCCGAAGCATACGGTATTCTACTCATGTGTTCCCGCTCATCGCTTGTCGAAGGACACTGAGTCTTGCTAAGATGTATGCCATGTGACATAGGCAAGAACCCTTTCTTTGCCTCTTCCATGTTGAACCTTTTCAACACTTTATCAATGTAAGTGTCTTGACTTAATCCTATAAGCCTTTTTGATCTATCTCTATAGATTTTGATGCCCAAAATGTATGCCGCCTCACCTAAGTCCTTCATTGAAAAACTATTTTTAATGAGGTCTTAGCGGCCTCAAGCATAGGAATGTCATTTCCAATCGGTAATATGTCATCCACATATAAGATTAGAAATACTACGGAGCTCCCACTTGCCTTCTTGTAAACACAAGGCTCTTCTTCACTCGAATGAAGCCAAACCCTTTTACCACCTCATCAAAGCGAAGGTTCCAACTCCGAGATGCTTGCTTCAATCCATAAATGGATTTTTGAAGTTTGCACACCTTCCCGCATTGGTTGGATCAACAAATCCCTCGGGTTGTGTCATATACACATCCTCAGTCAGATTTCCATTTAGGAAAGCTGTTTTGACATCCATCTGCCATATCTCATAATCGAAATATGCAGTTATAGCTAGAATGATCCGAATAGATTTAAGCATCGCTACGGGTGAGAATGTCTCGTCGTAGTCAACTCCTTGAACTTGTCGAAAACCTTTTGCAACAAGTCGAGCTTTATGGATGTGAACATTTCCATCCATGTCCCTCTTCTTCTTATAGATCCATTTGCACTCTATGGGTTTAACACCATCTCGGCGGGTCAACCAAGTTCCAAACTTGATTGTTATCCATGGAATCTATTTCGAATCTCATGGCACTTTGCCATTTCTCGGAATACGGGTCAATCATTGCTTCCGCATATGTCATAGGTTCATCATTGTCTAACAACAATATGTCGCGCTCTCCCGCGATCATGAGATTGAGCTTATCGGTTGCGCGACGTGCCCTTTCGGACCTTCGTGGTTGTGGTGGTGCTTCTCTTGCCACGGGCATCTCAACTCGTTCGGCCTACATTAGCATCAATTGTGAAATCTTGCCCAACCGGCTCATCTTGAACTTCTTCAAGATACACCTTCGTCTACATTTTTCTCTTTTAAGAAACTCTTTCTCTAAGAAAACGCCGTTCCGAGCAACAAAAACTTTGCCTTCGACCGGTTGTAGAAATAATATCCCAAGGTTTCCTTTGGATATCCCACGAATATGCACTTGTCCGATTTAGGTGTTAATTTATCCGATTGAAGTTTCTTCACATAAACCTCACAACCCCAAATTTTCGAAAAGACAAACGGGAGTCTTACCGATCCACATCTCATATGGTGTCTTAACTACGGACTTAGAAGGTACCCTATTTAAAGTGAAAGCTGCGGTTTCTAGAGCATAACCCCAAAATGACAATGGTAGGTCCGACGGCTCATCATTGATCGGACCATGTCCAACAAGGTTCGATTACGTCGCTCGGATACACCGTTTCTTTGAGGTGTTCCGTGTGGCGTAAGTTGTGGAACAATTCCGCAACTCTTTAGATGATCGCTAAACTCATGGCTCAAATACTCACCTCCACGATCGTAACGCAAGGTCTTGATTTTCTTGCCACGTTGATTTTCTACTTCACTCGAAATTCTTTGAACTTTTCAAAAGTTTCAGACTTGTGCTTCATTAAATAGACATAACCATATCTACTTAAATCATCAGTGAACGTTATGAAGTATTGGTATCCACCTCTAGCTGTCGTACTCATTGGTCCGCACACATCCGTATGTATGAGTTCCAGTAAGTCTGAGGCTCTCTCAGAAAAACCTGAGAAAGGCATCTTGGTCATCTTGCCTAGCAAACAAGCTTCACATGTCTCGTAGGATTCAAAATCAAACGAAGTTAAAAGTCCATCGTTATGGAGCTTCTTCATGCGCTTTTCACTGATGTGACCCAAACGACAATGCCATATGTAGGTAGGACTTAAATCATTAGGTCGAGACCTTTTAGCACTTGTGTTACGGATAGGTGAATCATCAAGATTTAAAACAAATAAGCCATTCACAATGGATGCACAAGCCACAAACATATTATCCTTAGAGATCACACAACCATTGTTTTCACTCGCAAATGAATAACCATCCTTCATCAAACATGAAGGGGATAAAATGTTTCGACTCAAACTAGGAACAAAATAACAATTATTCAAATCCATAATAAATCCTGACGGGAGGTGGAGTTGCATCGTCCCGACGGTCAACGCAAAGAACTCTTGCATTATTGCCCATGCGGAAATCAACTTCTCCTTTTCCAACGCTTCTACTTCTTATCATTCCCCGTGTCGAATTGCAAATGTGAGCAACCGATCCGGTATCAAATACCCAAGAATTAATGACAGTATTAGCGAGGAAAACATGATCCGTAACATAAACATGAAGTGTACCTCGAAGTGGAAGTACCCTTGCTTCCCTTGTTCTTCAAAGAAGCTAGGTACAACTTGCGCTTTCTTTTCCAATGACCAATTTCCTTACAATGAAAACATTCGGCATTGGCAGGTGGGACTAGCCTTGGGCGTCCGGTTTGGCATGGGGATCTTATCCTTGGCCTTGCCTTTCTTCTTCCAAGACTTGCCCTTCCTTTTAAAGGTCGGCTTGTTTTGGATCGCCATCACATGACCGCCGCGTTGCCTTTCTTGATGTCACTCTCTGCCTCTTTAGCATACCACACGTTCATTCAAGCCCTTCTCCGCCCCATGCATATGGTAGTTCGAGATGAAGTTCCCATAGCTAGGCGGAAGAGATGTGAGAATGAAATTAGTGGACAACTCCTTGCCCAAAGGGGGAAGCCTAGCTTCTCCAACCTTTGAACGTAACCAACCATTTTGATTACATGTGGTCCTACTGGCGCGCCTTCTGCCAATTTGCACTCCACAAAGGCTTTAGAGACATTGAACCTTTCAGTCCTAGCCTGTGTGGCGAACATATCATTGAGTGCCACGACCATATCGTGCACATGGACTGACTCAAACTGCATTTGCAAGTCAGGTTCCATACACGCAAGCATAAGGCAACCCACTTCAAGATCGACATCCCATGCCTTCTTGTAAGCGTTCTTTACAGCGAGTGTTGCATTTTCATCAGGCTCATCGGGTAAAGGGGTGTCTAGAACCTCTTCTTTTTTCTCAGCCCTTGAGAATAATTCTAAGGTTACGGATCCAATCCGTATAGTTCGTTCCATTCAACTTGTCCTTCTCAAGGATCGTACGCAAAGAAAATTCCTTACTAGGTGCCATCTACAACAAAATAATAAATGCAAAATACTAAGACAAAATATCCATGACCGAGTAAAATAAAACAATTTACTCCCACTAAAATCAATATCCCCACATTGATACTTAGTGATTCGAAATCCACAACTAACAAGTCTACTAGCGAGCTTTTGCGTCACCGCTAGTAAACAAGGTAGATCGGTAAGCAACTCTTTGCTAATCATATCACATATGACTCCCGTTGTTGGGTGACATCTCTATGTCTAGGCTCCCAACCTTTATGCCCCAAAGTCCTTAACCGTTAAGATGACTTTGATAAGTAAACCAACACTTATGCGTGTAAGTATCCGATACAAACCCGTCTAGTCAAGGAAAACTAGTGGCACCCTAATTTCATAGACCCACCACTAATTGTACGAGACGTGGGACGGTGGCAAGTGTTGGGAGGGCATGTTAACTTAAAATTCCAAAGGGATCGTTCTACTCGTAACATCACACGCAAGAAAATAACATTGTCGCATGTAAAAGTAGAACGGTAAGAACGACATTCACACGGTTGTAACACGGTATGGCCTATTGTCGCATGGTGATCTCCATCTCCATTGATCCGTACATCATGTTGATCTCCATCTCCATGATCCGTGTGTGCCATCCTCCATGTGATGAGTCCTCCAAGAACTATCTAACGCGTGCTAGTAATGAAAGTTACACAATCGCGTATTAGATCATCACAAATTTGGTACGCAGACCATTACATTAATTTTGACAATACATGTGGCTCCAGCCGTATTGCCTTATGCGTGACACGCAGGTCACGAAAAAAATTACACACATGCATCACATACACATATAGGCCATACCGATTACAAAACCTGCAAAACAGATTATCGCAATTCCGACATCCAAACTTAAAATGCCTGAAAACCCATCTTGCAAGCCGAATTTGGCAAAACTAATTTCGCCGAGACCAGCAAAGCTGGTTTATCACATGTGTAAAATTTTCTGTAGATCAATTTTCGTATAGAAAACATCTTCATCCGAGTTAACCACGAAAAGTTATGACTGTTTTACCGAACAGTATATTTTCTGGTTTTTCCCGGGCCGATAGAGATCTAATCTGCCACCGCCACGCATCCCATGCGCCTGGCACTTGACCTAGCTTCGATTCGACCAATCCAATTGATCTCCTTCTCGTTGTGACTGGGTTTACGTGTATCACTTAACTCCGATGGCGGAATTCCGACCGGTAGGAGTAATTCGTTACACGACCATCACGTCAAGAACACGAAGCCGATCAAAACTTTGATCTACATCTGCATATCTCTATATGCACACATCCCGAATCTAAAACTTAGCAGCTACGGCTCTGGTACCACTGAAGGGAAACGGGGTGGCTACGCTAGCGCAAAACAAAATTTTCCCCGCAAAACGAGAACCGCCGCACGTCGGAGATCACGGGATTACCACTATACGCGCGGATGCGGCGGAACCGTCTCGATGTAGACGAACGCGTCGAGGGTAGCAGGGCGGTGCGGTTGCTCACGTCCTTCTTGACTTGCACGTGCGGCTCATCCGATCCAAGTGCTCCGGATGCAGCACCTCCAAGGTATCCACACGTACGGAGAAGGAAGCGACGCACGCCGGACCGCTAGGTCCGCGAGTGCGACGAGGAGAAAGCGTTGGCGGCGCGGCTGCTACTTGAGAAAGTTGTGTCTTTTCAGGAGGGGTGTGGTCCATATTTATTGGGAGGAAAACCCCCCACACCATCATCCATTAGCAATACGGGACTAATAGATGGTGTACCCCTTCCAATACTAATGGGCTTTACAACATTTGTGGCCCATTAGGACCGTTACACCATAATGGATCAAATCCATCCGAGCCCACTAGTGGATCAAATCCAGGTTGGCTCTAGGGCATATTTCCAACGGACGATTTACTTGTGAAATTTCAATTATTAAAACCCGTATATGCTTGAACAAGTAGAAACGGCGAGAATCGTGAAGAGGTACCAAATCTTGCTAGGGTTCGTGTTTGGGATAGCTGGACAGATCCCATAACTCCACAATCTATAACACAGTCCTGGTTGAAAGAGAGTCTACGGATCTTGCCTTTATGTCCTGTCATGTCTTGTATATCATCTATTACAGTTACAAAGTTTTCTTCCCTTGCTTTATGTAGGATGAGATCAAGCACCATATCATGTACCTTGCAGGATATCACCTCGCCACTATAATCTGTATCCACAGGCTGAATCATACTCCTATTGACGAGCTCATTGAAATAGTTCTTTGCAACATCCTCTGGATCTGTCACGCCAGCTTTATAAATAAAACCTTCAGCTACCCATTGTCTTGCCAAATCATTCTTGTTGATTTTGTGGTCCTCCGGATAAATACCTAAGTATAGCATGCATGCCTTCAAATGGTGAGGAAGATTTGTGTAGCTAAGACTCAATATTTGTCTCATGCCTTCCAAGCTTGGGTCAAAGTTGGATCCTAGAGAGTTCCGTACATAATCCCAATTCTCCTTCAATTTGTTTGGGCGATTGGCTAAAAGGCTAGATATTGTGATGATTGCAAGCGGTAAACCACCACATTTTTTCAAAATTTCACCTGACACTTGTTTCAAATATGAAGGACAAGCATCCTCCGAACCAAATATTCTTTTGAAGAACAATCTTTTCGAGTCTTGGTCACTAAGTGCCTTCATCTTGTAAACACACTCAATGTGATTAGTGCTGCATGCTCTAGCCACAGCCTCGATTCGAGTAGTTGCTATCACTCTACTACCATTCATCATCTCTGGAAGAGCACATTTAATTATATACCATGCTTCGCATCCCGGATGTCATCAATTACAATGAGGTACCTGCCATGTAAATACATAGGGAATGTAGCAAGCATGTAAATACATAGGGATCTCACGCACCAAATCTTACTTAGTGGTGAGAACTGAATGGCTAGTTTGAGATGTGCAACTTGGAAGAAATGAAAAGCGATATTCAGAGTTGTGATAGCAATTATAAATATTTGCTTATTTATAGAGGTTCCTCAGATCCTCATATGTAAACATATATTTTAAATGATCTGATAAAGTAGAAATCAGTGGAATGTTGCCTACCAAATTCCAGGATTCTAAAGAATAATAGCTTCAAAATAAGAAACAAAGTATAAAACTCTTAGAGTATGTACCTCTTGTCCAATAAGAATTTTTGTACGCACTAATCTGTCACACCCGATTTTACAAGGAAAACCGAATGCATCTCACGTGTGCGCCGTAATCATTTTACACACACATGATAGACAAAACGAGAGTAATACCATTGCAATAATAAATCGTTCAAGAGTTAAACCGAGTACGATATCCATTATTACATCCGGAGAGGTGGACTCGAAGGTCCGAACACAACGATAACTAAGCGACGAGCAGCTCCATCTTTGACTTCCACGGGCATGATGACCGGGGGATCCGCATGCCCTAGAACTCCTCGTAATCACTCCCGGTACTCGTCCTCGCCTCCGACATTCTCCTCTCGAACAGCGGTAAGCAAGGGTGAGCACACTTATGGTTGGTGCTCGGCAAGTGGGGGAAACAATGCAAGGCTATCAAGGATAGGCTATGGTTCACAGCGGTAAGCATTTTATAAGTTGGTCAAGTTTTATTAGCAAGCACCTATTTACTACATGTAAGTGTATACCAGCCCACTTAACCTTAAAAGAAACCTCAAACCGAACCACAAACCCATGATTTGCATTAATCTTCAAGTTTATTAATCATGTGAGGGTCCAAGCCGCTCGTAACCGTGAGCACGGCTGATCGATCGCCTTAGCACTCGTAGAGGTTGTACACTTTACCCACGCTTCGTGTTCCCCATCTTGCCCGGGTTAGCTAGACCCTTAAACACTTCCAAGGTGAGTGGCTAGGGGTCCACTACGAAGCCTTTACAAAGGAAAGAAGAGAAACCAACGGCCGCCAACGATTCTGTAGCGGAGCGGACCATAACCCTCCCTAATGGTCGGCGCCTTAGCCAAGGCTGCTACCCCAAAAGAACCGGGCTATACCCCTTCAACTCCGGCCCCCTGTTCCCCTCTCGGAAAAGAGATATCAGCTAACCCACTCTCCTAATTAATCGGCTAAGCCGAGCCATGTGGACCGTGGTTGTACTGTTATCTTGGGTGGTTCTCCATGTTCCGATTATAAATCAAGTTATCTTGTTTTAAGCACAAAGCTCATTATATAAACGAAACTGAGATGTATAACATAAACAAAGCATAACCAGACTCATGTAAAGTAAACTAAGCATTTATCTACCCCAAGCATTTGTTTAAACATGGTTGATCAAGGTAAAGTGGTAAAGTATCTAGTCAAGTCCTTAACTAGGTGTTTGCCCATCAGGTTTATGCATAGCAACAGGAATAGTAAACATTGTTTAGCATGCAGTGACATAGGTTCAAAAAGATAATGCAGAGGGGGAAAGCCACTTGCCTTCCTCTACGAGCTGAGTGAAATCTTCCTCGAAAACAGGCTCTTCCTGATCACCTCCGACAGGGAGCTCAGACGAAATAGGCACGATATCTACGAGTCAATCATGAACAACAAACAATAAATAAAACAGTACACCAAACAGTAACAAAACTGGTAAATTTACTGTTTAAAAGATTCTATTCGTCGAGACGATCATTTCGGTATATAGAACGCTAAAAACGGAGTTAAAATGAGAAAGATATGATTAAAACAAGTTACGGTGACATATCCGCAAGAAAACCGAGTTTACGGGGCTTTTTATAAATAAAATCAGGGCTAAAACATAATTATAAAATTAAACGAGAGGGGTCTAAATGCTAAAAGGAATGGAAAGGATCTTTATTAAAGAAAACTAGGCTGGCCGGGGGCTAAAACATAAAAATCGGGACCTATCCGTAAGAATTCTCAAAGGTGGAAGGACGGCTTGTGAAACTCGTAAAAACACAGGGGGCTCTTAATCAAAATCGTCGGAGCGGCACCGTGGATCTCGGATCCAACGGCCACCGATGCGCGCGCGCGTCCCGTGGACCGCGCCGTGCGCCCGGCGCACGGGTCCACGGTGGACCGGCCGCATAACCGAAGGGGTACGCGATCCGGGCCGTCCACGCAAGATCCGACGGCCCCGGACGTGTGCACGCGATGGGCGGTGGCGGTGTCACCGGAGTGCGGCGGTGCGCGGCGGGAGCTCACCGGCGTTGGCCCCGGACGGCGTTCCCGGCCACCTCTCCGACCACGGGCTGGTGCAAAACGTATTGCGGGCGCATGCGCACGTGACCAAGGGGTCAAGGGGGGCGATCGGGCCTAACCGGCGGCCGGCACCGGAAGGGGGGTGGCCCGGCCGCTCCGGCGAGCTCGTGGAGGCGCTCGTTGTATGTGAAAGGAAGGGAAATTGGGCGGGGGTTAATGCTCCTAGTGAAACGGTGAAGCGGGCGAGCTCGAAGACGAAGAGGATTCAACAACGGCGGGGCTTGGCAACGGCGGCGAGGACGGGCGGCGCTCCGCGTGGACGAGGCGCGGCGCCCACGGGCTCCGAGGACGCAAACCTGCAGCCAATTGAGCTTGATGAGCTCCCGGTGAACCCAAAGAGAAGAGAAGGGAGGCGGCGGAGGTGGTCCTTCACCGACGGCGACGCTTGCACGGCGGCGGCGGGGACCCGGCGGCGGCGCGCCGGGAAATTGGGGCTCGGTTGCGTGCGTTGGTGTGCCTGCGGGTGCAAAGGGAGGCGCGAGGAGCTCGTGTGCGAGCTTAAATAGGGGTGCAAGGAGGTAAGCGAAGCGGGAAGGGGACGGGGCGGCCGGCGGCTTGCCATTGATGGCCGGCGGACCGTCCGGCGTAAAGAAGGCAAGGGAAAAAGGGGAAACGGCCGGGGATTTGAGTGGGGGATTAATTGCCTTAATTGGCGTGCTCGCAGGGGAGAGAAAGGAAGGGGAGAAGGCGGGGGCGCGGCGGACTCGCGCGCGCGTGCGCGGCGGTCGGTCGGCGGGGGGGAGAAGAAAAGGAAGGGGGAGAAGGGAGGCTAACGGGTGGGACCGGGCGTCGGCGACGGCAAGAGAAAAAAGAAAAAGAGAGAGAGAGAGAGAGAGGTGGGCCGGCGCGGGGGCGGTTAGATGGGCGGCGGGGGCTGGCCGGGCCGAAAGGGGAGCGGGTAAGGTTTTGTTTTTTTCTTTTTCTTTTTCAAACTTCTTTTTAAACCACTTTTCTTTTCAAATTCAAATCAAACTTTTCAAACTTTTTCTCAAGAATTTTATAAACCTTTTTAGAAACCACACAAGCAACCAAAAACCATGCAAGTCAACCGATGATGCACAAACACTTGTTGCCTCTAAGTTTATTAAATTATGTTTAATATTTTAGAGCTCAATTTAAATAGCAATTTAAATTCTTTAAATCCTTAAGACTAATTTAAGTTGCTAAGTGATTTTAGTGATGGAATTTTAGGGTGTCACAAATCCTACCCCCTTAAAGAGAATCTCGTCCCGAGATTCAGAAGACTTAGAGAACAAATTTGAGGAAAGTCTTCCTTAAGTTCATCCTCTCTATCCCAAGTTGCCTCTTCCTCAGTATGATGACTCCACTGTACTTTACACATTCTGATGATCTTACTCCTGGTAACTCTTTCTGATATATCCAAGATCTTAACAGGGTATTCTTTGTATGTCAAGTCATTCTCCATTTGAATATCCTCTAACTGTACCGGTTCTATCTTAACCTCACTTGAACATTTCTTCAGCTGTGATACATGGAACACATCATGGACTCCCGACAACTGTGTCGGCAACTCCAATCGGTATGCTACTTCTCCTTTCCGTTCCGAGAATCTTAAAAGGTCCGATAAATCGAGGTGATAACTTCCCTCCGACATTAAACCTTCGTAATCCCCGAATAGGTGACACTCGAGGTATGCATAATCACCGACTTCCAAAATCACCTCTCTTCTCCGAGGATCGGCATAACTCTCTTCGACGTGACCGTGCCGCTTTAAGATTCTCCCTTATGATTTCAACTTGCTTTTCCGCTTCTCGTATCTTTGTCTAGTCCAAAGAGTTGTATTTCACTAGTCTGGTTCCAAAACAATGGTGTTCTACACTTCCTTCCATACAGAGCCTCAAAAGGTGCCATTTTGATGTTGGACCGATAGCCGTTGTTATAAGCAAACTCGCATAAGGAAAACTCTTATCCCAACCGCCATCGTTCTTCAACGCACAAGCTCTCAACATATCCTCAAGTATCTGGTTTGTTCTCTCCGTCCGCCCATCCGTCCGAGGATGGTATCTTTGAACCGAAATTTAACTTTGTATACATCAATTCATGCAGCTTTTCGCCAAAACCGTGAAGTGAACTTGTGTGCCTCGATCCGACACTATCTTCTTCGGTACCCCGTGCAAACATACTATCCTTGAATTATACAACTCAGCTAGCTTCACTCCTGTATAGGTCGTCTTCACTGGGATAAAGTGCACTACCTTGGTTGATCTATCTACAATAACCCAAGTAGAGTTATACCCATCTCGAGTACGAGGTAAACCCACTATGAAATCCATACCGATTTCTTCCCATTTCCACTCGGTACCTTCGGAGGTCAAGCAATCCTCGCCGGCCTTTGATACTCGGCCTTCACTCTTTGTCACACATCACACAAAGCTACATGAGTCGCTACATCTTTCTTCATCCCATACCACCGGTACCTCGTTTCAAGTTGAAAGGACCTTGATGTCGCCTAGAGGGGGGGGGTGAATAGGCGTGACGACCAAATTAAACTTTTTCCCCCAAATCACTTGAGCTGACAGTGCTCCACCGGTCAGACCGGTGGTGGTGACCGGTCAGACCGGTCAAGCACTGGTCTTCACGAAGACACCGGTCGGACCGGTGCACCTCACCGGTCGGACCGGTGTAGCACGAAGAACCCGCAAAAACAACTTCAAGCGCCTCTTGGCTTCTAGCACGAACCAAACTCAGGGTGTGGCTCTTGTAGATGATCACAAGCGCAGTAATGAGCCCCTGCACACACAAGTAACACACCCAAGTAGATCGAAGCGGAAGCAAATGAAATATGCTAGAAAAACAACTTAGAGAGAGGAACCGCACGAGGAAGCAAGGATTTGTTTCCCGAAGTTCACCACCCACCGAGGAATGGCTACGTCTCCGTTGAGGAGCTTGTAAGGGACGATTCCCACAACAAGCCGGTCTCTTTCAACCACTTTCCTCCTTTCCACTAAGGTGATCTTTTCCACGAAGAGGCAAGATCGCAGCCCTTACAAACTTCCCCGCCGCTCACCACAACCTTGGGAGCTAGCCGGCGACACCTAGCCGTCTAGGAGGCAAACCTCCAAGAGTAACAAATGCACCAAAGTTTGTAGACTCGTAACCAAAGTGCTCAAGCTATGGAACCTGGTCTTGTTAGCTCACAAAGTCACTCCTAGGCTCACTTTCTCAACCCAACACAAGGATGATGGCTTGAATCCACAAATCTCACAAAGAGATGGTTGGGGAGAGCCACTAAGGCTTAGAGCTAGTTAGAAATGGCTTGGGATCTCAAAGCAACAACACTAGAAGCAAGCAACCCTCACTCGAAGAGGGCTTGGGGTATTTATACCCCTCAAAGGAGAAAACTAGCCGTTAGACCCGGGTGGCACCGGTCGGGCCGGTGCCCTACACCGGTCGTACCGGTGTAAGAAAAACTAGCCGTTGAGCTAGCGGCACCGGTCGGACCGGTGCCTCGACCGGCCGGACCGGTCGGGCCCGAGTTGCCCCCAAAACCTCTTTTGAAGAAACTAGCACTTCACCACCAAGATGAAATGACTCGGGTTAGGTTAGGAGGGTTAGTTAGCTTACTTAAGGGCTAGATCTCACTTAGGTCAACTAAAGAGCACTTTGACTCGGTCAACTTGCTAAGTTGCATCCCTCTTGATAGTACGGCGTACCTATACTCAAGAAAAGAGTAAAAGAGCTTTGATGACCTCTTGAGCTTGAACAACTTCAATTCTTGCCATACTTGATCGATAACCACTTGAGGGCTTTCAACATAGCCTTTGACTTGAGCACGTCCATACTTGAGCTAGTGACTTAGGATCTTTCCATATAGCACAAGAATGCATAGTTGGATCCATGGCCACTCCATGTTGCCAATCTTAACGAGTTGATGACTTGCAAAGCTTCCCTCGGTTAAGGTTTGAATATGATACTTGAAGATCCCACGGATGCTAGACCTTCACCCTAGCAAAACACTTATGGCGGCTTAGCTACGGCCCCAAAGATTGCTTAGTCCCTCACCCTAGACATCTCGGTTGATCTCTTCATCACTTATCCAATCCACTTTGAGTTCCACTTTGCTTCATACGCACTTAATCTTCATTTGAAAATCCCGCTTCAAATGCTTGATCTTGATTGACAACGGATATGCAAGCTTCCATTTTTAGAACCATAAAATGTATACTCATCATCTTGTTCTCTTTCAATAAACTCATGAAGTCTTGCACCATATGCTTAACTTTGTAGATGTGAGCCATAAAATACATCCATACTTATAATACATCAAAAGTAGCTCATGAAAATATAATGAAAACCTGCTCACGATCTTAGACAAAAACATCAGCCCTTTAATCGCCTTGTCATTCAATTCACCAAAATCCACTTAGGGGCCTAGATGCACTTTCAATCTCCCCCTTTTTGGTGATTGATGACAACTCGATTAAAGCTTACAAATAAAACAATAAAGCGCATTTAGATTCTCAGATATAGCTAGAGCTCCCCCTTAATTTGTGCTTTGAGTTTGATTTCAAGAAAATGGCCTTAAATGCCATTAGCACAAATTTGGAAGAAAAGCCGTGTGAGCTCCCCCTATATCTTAGAATCAGTGGAGTGCAACATGTGAGAGCGACAAAATAAAGTCCGTGATGCGTATGACAAGATATGCACAAAGCAAAGAAAAATGAGCTGATTAGGCAGCACCGGTCGAGCCGGTGCCCCCGACCGGTCGACCGGTCCGGTCCCGGCCCGGCTCGCTCAACTGGGCGGCACCGGTCAGACCGGTGCCCCCGACCGTCGACCGGTCGGAGTCCGATCGCCGCACCAAGCAACGAAGTGTGTGCTATTTGGTCCAAGGTGGTCATGCCAGGGTTGCAAGCTGGTTTAGATCACCTTGCTCCATTTAGCCAACACAAACAATCATCATTCAAAACATGCATCACAATCTAACAATAAGGTCGCTTAAATATTACAATAAGGATTAAAACACACAGTGGCACTCATACAAAAGTTCTCAAGTCCACTAAGTTAAAATTCTAACTTATTACACAATTTCTCTCAATTTCCAGTAGGCACCGGTCGATCGGTGCAGGCACCTGGCGACCGGTGCAACACGAACACAGCCCCCGACAAGACAAACTTGAGGCTCACCGACAAAGCACAAACTTGAGGCTTTAATCGCGATTCTTCTCCCCCTTTGTCATCAAGCATCCAAGAAGGGCCTGGAGAAGAAGCAGCAGCTGATCACTGTCCGTGAGATCCGTCTCCTGGGTGAGAGCTCCCTCCTATTTGAGAGTCGTCAAGAATCCAATGCAAAGGAGAGTTTAGGTAAATCGATTCCGAGACGTTGATCTGAGATGGATGAGCTATGGGAGCACGCTTTTACCATAGAAGTACGGGTCGTAGCCAAAGATCTCGGCGGAGAAGCGAGCGCCCCAATCGTGTACTTGCTCGAGAGGTGGAGGAGGTGGGGGTGCTTGCTCCTGTTCCATGAAGTGAGACGATCCTGCTACGTCCGGAGGAGGAGGTACAAATGGTGGAGGTGGAGGAGGAACCGATGAAGATGATCCTTGTCCTTGTTGAGACTCGAAGAACATGGGGCCATATTGATTAAGCAAGTCCGAGTTGGCCCATCCTCTCATCCTTTCCTCAAAGGAAGGTATCTCAACCGGAGGAGATTCTGGAGATGGAGGAGAGCGAGGTGGTTGAAAACCTTGGGCATTGTGCATGAGCTTCATCGTATCCCGCATTTGCTTGTTTGCCCGTCTTGACCTTTGTCTTGCTCAACCCGGATGTCATGCTGGCTCCGACACATCCCAAAAATGAAGTTAAGAAACTTCTTCAAAGGCGAGGTGGATCTGCGGGGCCTTCCTGGCTGCCAGCCACCCCACCGGTCAGACCGGTGCTCAGCACCGGTCAGACCGGTGCCAGGCTGAGCACCTGCCTGAGGCACATCTGGCCGAGCTGCTCCCTCCTCAAATATTTCTTCCTCCTGTCCTGGTGCATACTCAACTCTAGGAGATGGAAGCCGAGGATTCTTGCTAGGGTTAAGCTTCAGAGGCTTGTGTGTCACATTCTTCGGAAATTCTCGTCTTTGCAACCTTTTCAATCATATACATGATGTGGGGGCCGTAGCTGCAAATTTTCTTGGGGTCTTCGGATAGATGCTTAATCTCTTGCCAAATGAAGTCCCCAACACCGAATTCCGAGCTCCCGGCCTCAAAGCCACCATCAAGTTTTTCTGAAACTTAGTGATTTCTGAGGGGTTTCCATCTCTAGGTGTGATAGATACCCTAAGTAGCCTATTTAGGACAGCGAAGTAGGTATAGAGGTTCTTCACCTTCCCAAAGTTGGCATGCTCACCGCGAGGGTACATCACGTGCAAAGCATCCTTCTCTAGCTCCCCCTCATCATGGAGCTTCCTCAGCTCCCCATCTCTCGCCATGATCCCAAAGCATCTCAAGAATCCGTGGAACGTAATGGAGTACCTTTGGCCGTTAGTCATCCAAATCATGGCCCCGTCGGCCTCAATGTGACCAAAGTGCACCGTGGCAAAGAACTCGGGCGATAATCTCTTTATTCCAATCGTGTCGGAACCCCATAAGTGACTTGACCCTTTGCCTCTCACAATTGCTGATTACTTCATCAAAAATAGGGTCTCCTTTCCTTGCCATGTGCCCCCAATCCACAATTGAGCCTTGTGTGTGATCTTGGGCTTCTTTATAATCACTGTAGCATAGTAGTCTTGCTGAAATTTAGCCCAAAACCTAGGATCCGATGCGGTCTTGCCCTCCTCATAAGGGTTCTTGTCCCTTAGCTTCTTCAGGGCCTTGGTCATCCCTGACCCGTGGTACTTAACCGGCCGATCAGGATAAATGTAAGTAGGTGGCATGATCCTCAACCTACCCTGATCATCGTCGTCCTCTTCCATGGCATCTACATCCTCTTCCTCTTCCTCCTCATCCTCATCCTCATCCTCAGCACCATCGCTGTCTGACCCAGCCTCCTGGTGTCTCCTCAACTCAAACTGACCCGGATAAGTCTCATCTTCAACATTGTCATCGCTGCTCGTTCCGGTGTCACCTCCTAGATCGGGATCCTCAGCACTTGCTTGAGTTGAGCGGCGTCTCAATCTTTTGCCGCTGATGCTGACAGTCTTTGCCCCCTTCCCCAAAATCACCGGGGATGGCTCCTCGGCGAGTAAGGACTTCTTCTCTTCTTTTCTTAGCCCCTTCCTTTTCCCGCACCATAGGCCGCCGTCCCGAGTCACACAAAGGATGACAAGAGTGTATAAGACTCTAGGAAAAAGATTGAATTGAATTGGAATTTAAACTTGAAAGTTCGGAACAATTGGGTCCGTTTCGGGGCCACACCGGTCGAGGGGTGAGGGGCACCGGTCAGACCGGTGCCACCCAGAACAGAGCCAATTGCTCCCACATTCAATCTGAGCAGCTGTTAATCTAAGATTTGGTCTAGATGAACAAAAGACATCCTAGAATAGATATGTGTTGAAAAACAAGAAGAAAACACAATTTGGGGTTGGACATGCGCCACCGGTCAGACCGGTGACGGCCACCGGTCAGACCGGTGAAGGCCGTCCGCACCCAATTTGTGATTTCTCACAATGTGTCCAACAAAACGCTATGGATCTATAGGAATGTCTTCTAGGTGATCTCAGAAGATGTTCTACCAAAGGGAATTCAAAACTTTGCACCAAGTGAGGAGATCGGGCAAAGGAAAGTTTTGAATACCTTTGGAGAGATGAACTCGAGTTGAATCCGAGAAACACGAAGGGGAAAGTGAAGAGGGGCCTTGGGAGATCCTTTTGCTTCCAACCTTGAGGCTTTTCCTTGGTTGAAACTTCAAATCACCATGGATTGTGAGAGAGGTGAAAGAGAGGAGATGGGGGAAGATGTTCACGGTTTGGAGGCAGAGGTGGGATGGTGAATGATGGAGGAGAGAGAAGGAAGGGGGGGGTAAAAGGATTCCTTTTACTGTGGCCCCACGGGCTGACGCCGGGCGTCACCGGTCAGACCGGTGACGGCCACCGGTCAGACCGGTGACAGCCGCTGGTCAAGCCAGAGAGGCCATATCGGTTTTTCCGCCCCCATCGCGTAGAACCGAAGATCCTGATAAAATTCAACAGAGAGTCCTTATCGGTAGAACCGACATGCCCTCGGTAGTACCGTCCCTTTTCCTCCTTTTTGAGATTTTGCTCCTTGAAACTTCTCCAAATATGTTATAGACCAATTCTCATCCACTTAGGTTGCATAAACACGATTATGTGACTTCAAGGTCACCACCGGTCAGACCGGTGGCTTGCACCGGTCAGACCGGTGCGGCCTTGAGAAACAAAAAAAGAGCCACAACACAGAATTTTTATTTCAACCTTTAGGGAAGTCTTGGATAAGAGATATTAAGTTGATATTGATCCAAAAACCATCAATTCTTAGAAGAATGAGGATTTACCAATCTAATTTGCGTATTCTTGATTCTTCCAAGATTGAGAGAGATAAAAGAGAATGAATTTTTAGGGACTTGAGAAAATCTTCTTAATTGTGACTAGCCATCAATCAATCAAGGAGAACTATAGTCACAACTAAGTTGATTGGGTCACAAAGACCAAGAACCAAATGTTTTTCAAAGAAAGCACACTTCCTATACATGCTAGTTGACTTTTTGAAAGATCTATCCTATATCACAAAATGCATGCATCCACTTCAAATGAATGCCCTAACCAGCATATTTGGCTCATATCTCCATCCTCGAGACACAGAGACGAGTAGAAGAAAAGATATCAACCAAATATCTAGAGAGGAGCGCAAGAGGTCCATTTGAAGCAATTACATGCTAAGGATGGCACACTAGCATGTTGTTATGGCCTAGATGCATTACTGTATTTTAATGAGTTTCGTGAAAGCATACCTTTGCCTTAAGACCATTTCATTTGTGCATATATTAACTTTCAAACAACGTTAGCTCTTACTTGTTCTTTTGAAAGTTACGCTTATCGAGAGCTTCCTTTGAGATGCACAAACGAATGAGACTACAAGATCACTCAGAAGAAATTGTTAGTCCCATAAGTGACTCAAGTTTTGTAATGAGCTCCCCCTTAAGTAGTGCTAGAGAGTTTGAATTTCTCGACCAAGGCATTTGCTCAATCAAGAACATGTTGAGGCTCATTTCAAAACTTGGTCATAACACACGAAAGATTTGATAATTGACATGTGTTTAGCTTCTCATAACCTTTGACGCCAAATCACCCTTCTTCTTGAGGATTTGGACAACCCCGGGTCACCCGGGCACTCATGCCGGGTCACCCTGCAGCATTCAGAGGCGTACCGGGTCACCCGGGCACCCGTGCCGGGTCACCCGCCCAAGTTTCACTTGTTGCGTTGGCACCGGTCAGACCGGTGCACACACCGGTCAGACCGGTGACCACCCCCTGACCCATTTTGGTGATTTTTCTTTCCCTTTTCCTTGAGTGAGTGAATGTATCACTAATTTCGGACCCGCATCCAAGGATAAGGCATTGCTCTACTAGAGAGCCATTAAAAGTATCGAATGGCATGAGAAGGTAAATCTTCATAAAAAATAGTCAAAGTCACTACCTCATGCTTTGCTCATGCAAGAAGAGCTTCACATGAGTGTTCACCAAGAACCAAAGTGACTTAGACTCAATCGGGCGCATTAGTTACCGAGATGTCATTGATTTCACGAAATATATGAGTTTGCTCTTCACATGGTCAATTGAATTCATCAAGATTTCTAAGTCCTCCAACCATGTGCTCAATGCATCTCTTTCAACCTGCAAGCTCAGTAAGCATTTCTTGGTACCCAACACTTGTTGGGTCCTATTGGGTTAGTCACAAGGTGCTTAGGAACCCAAATAGCCCTCATGCTACAATGAGGTGAACTAATCTCCCTTATAGCACAAGTTCTATTCCTATCGTTCCTAAGCTTATGGAAATCATAATGGACAAGGTTTGATTTAGGAACGTTACCATTTGGGCAATCCTTGCCCATGTGACCCTTTTGACGGCATTCGTAGCAAATGCGACTTTTGTTCTTGTTGGTCACACCATTCCTTGCAATTTCTCTTCTAAACTTGCTTCTGAGACCTGTTCTTGGAGAAGGTGGGTTCCTTGCCTTATTTGCTTGAGGTGGGGCGCTGCGGCCAGCACCGGTCTGACCGGTGGCATGCACCGGTCTGACCGGTGGCATGCACCGGTCTGACCGGTCACGGTCAGAGCCACAGCCTGTTGTTGCTTTTGGGCACGAGTCGGCAAGGTGTCCCTTCTCTCTGCACTTGTAGCACACCCTCCACTTGTTGGAGTTTCTAGACTTCTTGGAGAGTGACTCTTGTGCCTTGTGCTTCATAGGACGATAATGGGATTTGATTTCCCCAATCTTGCTCTTCTCTTGAATCTTGTGCTTGTGGGACCTTGTAGTTTGTTGAGGGGTTGAACTAGTGGCGGTTGATCCCTTCCCAAGCTTCTTCACCATGCTTTCACGGTTATCTTGAGAAGGTTGCACTTTGCTCTTCTCCTTCAACACATACAAGTCCTTTTGAAGCTTTTCGACCTCTTGCTTTAGTTTATCATTTTCAGCAGCAATGAGGTCTTCACAAGATTCTACAAGTACATGCTCAATGCTAGATTGGCTTGCTTGAGACAAACAATCATTAGCGCTAGATAAAACAACTCGAACTTGTGAGCATGTGCATGTGTGAGATGGAGGTTGTAGAGATTTTACCGACGAAAGCACAACCTCATGGGCTATCTCTAGTGTTGCATAAGAGTCAACAAGCTTCTCAAAGGAAAGTCCAAGTTCATTGTGATTAGCTTGTAGGACCATATGCTCGCTAGTGAGCTTCGCTAGTTTGGCTTCTAGATCATCATTGGCATCTTCTTCTAATTTAGCTCTACAAGCAAAGGATTTGATGTCATGATCATATTTGTTAGCCAATGTTTCATACTTACAAACCAAGGATGCAAGTTCGGATTTGAGAAGCTCAAGTTCTCTTGATGAAGAGCTTGAGGCTTCAATCTTTTGGTCCTTAGCCCCTTTGGCTTGTCTCTTCTTCTTGCTTCTCTTCTCCTTCTTGGCCATCAAGCAAGTTGGTGTGCCTCTGCTGGCACCGGTCTGACCGGTGGGTGTCACCGGTCTGACCGGTCCCTGCAGAGGGACAGCGTCTTCGCTTCTTTGCTCTTCTTCTTGCTTGAGGTTTGATGCTTGAGGCTCAGTGGATGTTGTAGAGGTAGGGCACATCTCCACTGACTCATCTTCATCATCGCTCTTGAGTTCATCCCATTTGGTGTTTACCAACTCAAGTAGTAATTTCCAAATGAGATGAGCATCTTCGGAAATCTTTTTGCTCTTCAGGATAATGTACTTTAGTTCGCTACATACACAGCTACACAAGAGGTTAGTAATAACGGCATTGAGTTGCTTCTTCTCCAAATCCATTGGCGAGACACATGTCTCATCCTTTGGAAGGATACTCGCAACCATAATGCTCTCAGCGATAGGGCCCAAAACCTTAAGTGCAATGTGAACATTAGAGCACCAAGAAGAATAGTTTGAGCCATCTAGAGCTAGAGGCTCAAACGGTACCTCACAAGTTGTCGACATCGAAGAACTCCAAGCGGTTAAGCTCGAATCGGAGCACCAAGCTCTGATACCAATTGAAAGGACCTTGATGTCGCCTAGAGGGGGGGGGTGAATAGGCGTGACGACCAAATTAAACTTTTTCCCCCAAATCACTTGAGCTGATGTGCTCCACCGGTCGGACGGTGGTGGTGACCGGTCAGACCGGTCAAGCACTGGTCTTCACGGATGACACCGGTCAGACCGGTGCACCTCACCGGTCAGACCGGTGTAGCACGAGAACCCGCAAAAACAACTTCAAGCGCCTCTTGGCTTCTAGCACGAACCAAACTCAGGGTGTGGCTCTTGTAGATGATCACAAGCAGAGTAATGAGCCCTGCACACACAAGTAACACACCCAAGTAGATCGAAGCGGAAGCAAATGAAATATGCTAGAAAAACAACTTAGAGAGAGGAACCGCACGAGGAAGCAAGGATTTGTTTCCCGAAGTTCACCACCCACTGAGGAATGGCTACGTCTCCGTTGAGGAGCTTGTAAGGGACGATTCCCACAACAAGCCGGGTCTCTTTCAACCACTTTCCTCCTTTCCACTAAGGTGATCTTTTCCACGAAGAGGCAAGATCGCAGCCCTTACAAACTTCCCGCTGCTCACCACAACCTTGGGAGCTAGCCGGCGACACCTAGCCGTCTAGGAGGCAAACCTCCAAGAGTAACAAATGCACCAAAGATTGTAGACTCGTAACCAAAGTGCTCAAGCTATGGAACCTGGTCTTGTTAGCTCACAAAGTCACTCCTAGGCTCACTTTCTCAACCCAACACAAGGATGATGGCTTGAATCCACAAATCTCACAAAGAGATGGTTGGGGAGAGCCACTAAGGCTTAGAGCTAGTTAGAAATGGCTTGGGATCTCAGCAACAACACTAGAAGCAGCAACCCTCACTTGAAGAGGGCTTGGGGTATTTATACCCCTCAAAGGAGAAAACTAGCCGTTAGACCCCGGGTGGCACCGGTCAGACCGGTGCCCTACACCGGTCAGACCGGTGTAAGAAAAACTAGCCGTTGGGCTAGCGGCACCGGTCAGACCGGTGCCTCTGACCGGTCAGACCGGTCAGGCCCGAGTTGCCCCCAAAACCTCTTTTGAAGAAACTAGCACTTCACCACCAAGATGAAATGACCCAGGTTAGGTTAGGAGGGTTAGTTAGCTCACTCAAGGGCTAGATCTCTCTTAGGTCAACTAAAGAGCACTTTGACTTGGTCAACTTGCTAAGTTGCATCCCTCTTGATAATACGGCGTACCTATACTCAAGAAAAGAGTAAAAGAGCTTTGATGACCTCTTGAGCTTGAACAACTTTCAATTCTTCCCATACTTGATCGATAACCACTTGAGGGCTTTCAACATAGCCTTTGACTTGAGCACGTCCATACTTGAGCTAGTGACTTAGGATCTTTCCATATAGCATAAGAATGCACACTTGGATCCATGGCCACTCCATGTTGCCAATCTTAACGAGTTGATGACTTGCAAAGCTTCCCTCGGTTAAGGTTTGAATATGATACTTGAAGACCCCACGGATGCTAGACCTTCACCCTAGCAAAACACTTATGGCGGCTTAGCTACGGCCCCAAAGATTGCTTAGTCCCTCACCCTAGACATCTCGGTTGATCTCTTCATCACTTATCCAATCCACTTTGAGTTCCACTTTGCTTCATACGCACTTAATCTTCATTTGAAAATCCCGCTTCAAATGCATGATCTTGATTGACAACGGATATGCAAGCTTCCATTTTTAGAACCATAAAATGTATACGCATCATCTTGTTCTTCTTTCAATAAACTCATGAAGTCTTGCACCATATACTTATCTTTGTAGATGTGAGCCATAAAATACATCCATACTTATAATACATCAAAAGTAGCTCATGAAAATATAATGAAAACCTCGCTCACGATCTTAGACAAAAACATCAGCCCTTTAATCGCCTTGTCATTCAATTCACCAAAATCCACTTAGGGGCCTAGATGCACTTTCAATCTCCCCCTTTTTGGTGATTGATGACAACTCGATTAAAGCTTACAAATAAAACAATAAAGCGCATTTAGATTCTCAGATATAGCTAGAGCTCCCCCTTAATTTGTGCTTTGAGTTATATTTCAAGAAAATGGCTTTAAATGCCATTAGCACAAATTTGGAAGAAAAGACGTGTGAGCTCCCCCTATATCTTAGAATCAGTGGAGTGCAACATGTGTGAGCGACAAAATAAAATCCGTGATGCGTATGACAAGATATGCACAAAGCAAAGAAAAGTGAGCTGATTAGGCAGCACCGGTCAGACCGGTGCCCCTGACCGGTCAGACCGGTCAGGTCCAGCCAGCTCGCTCAACTGGGCGGCACCGGTCAGACCGGTGCCCCTGACCGGTCAGACCGGTCAGGTCCAGATCGCGCACCAAGCAACGAAGTGTGTGCTATTTGGTCCAAGGTGGTCATGCCAGGGTTGCAAGCTGGTTTAGATCACCTTGCTCCATTTAGCCAACACAAACAACCATCATTCAAAGCATGCATCACAATCTAACAATAAGGTCGCTTAAATATTACAATAAGGATTAAAACACACAGTGGCACTCATACAAAAGTTCTCAAGTCCACTAAGTTAAAATTCTAACTTAATACACAATTTCTCTCAATTTCCGGTAGGCACCGGTCGACGGCATGCGGGGCACCGGTCGACTGGTGCAACACGAACGACGACCCCGACAAAGACAAACTTGAGGCTCACCCCGACAAGACAAACTTGAGGCTTTAATCGCGATTCTTCTCCCCCTTTGTCATCAAGCATCCAAGAAGGGCCCGGAGAAGAAGCGACGGCCGATCACCGTCCGTGAGATCCGTCTCCTGGGTGAGAGCTCCCTCCTATTTGAGAGTCGTCAAGAATCCAATGCAAAGGAGAGTTTAGGTAAATCGATTCTGAGACGTTGATCTGAGATGGATGAGCTATGGGAGCACAGTTTTTACCATAGAAGTACGGGTCGTAGCCAAAGATCTCGGCGGAGAAGCGAGCGCCCCAATCGTGTACTTGCTCGGGAGGTGGAGGAGGTGGGGGTGCTTGCTCCTGTTCCATGAAGTGAGACGATCCTGCTACGTCCGGAGGAGGAGGTACAAATGGTGGAGGTGGAGGAGGAACCGATGAAGATGATCCTTGTCCTTGCTCGGACTCGAAGAACATGGGGCCATATTGATTAAGCAAGTCCGAGTTGGCCCATCCTCTCATCCTTTCCTCAAAGGAAGGTATCTCAACCGGAGGAGATTCTGGAGATGGAGGAGAGCGAGGTGGTTGAAAACCTTGGGCATTGTGCATGAGCTTCATCGTATCCCGCATTTGCTTGTTTGCCCGTCTTGACCTTTGCTGCTCAACCTGGATGTCATGCTGGCTCCGACACATCCCAAAAATGAAGTTGAGAAACTTCTTCAAAGGAGAGGTGGATCTGCGGGGCCTTCCTGGCTGCCAGCCACCACCCCCCACCGCCCTCGGGGACCGGTGCTCGGCACCGGTCAGACCGGTGCCAGGCTGAGCACCTGCCTGAGGCACATCTGGCCGAGCTGCTCCCTCCTCAAATATTTCTTCCTCCTGTCCTGGTGCATACTCAACTCTAGGAGATGGAAGCCGAGGATTCTTGCTAGGGTTAAGCTTCAGAGGCTTGTGTGTCACATTCTTCGGAAATTCTGTCTTTGCAACCTTTTCAATCATATACATGATGTAGGGGCTGTAGCTGCAAATTTTCTTGGGGTCTTCGGATAGATGCTTAATCTCTTGCCAAATGAAGTCCCCAACACTGAATTCCGGAGCTCCCGGCCTCAAAGCCACCATCAAGTTTTTCTGAAACTTAGTGATTTCTGAGGGGTTTCCATCTCTAGGTGTGATAGATACCCTAAGTAGCCTATTTAGGACAGCGAAGTAGGTATAGAGGTTCTTCACCTTCCCAAAGTTGGCATGCTCACCGCGAGGGTACATCACGTGCAAAGCATCCTTCTCTAGCTCCCCCCTCATCATGGAGCTTCCTCGGCTCCCCATCTCCCGCAATGATCCCAAAGCATCTCAAGAATCTGTGGAACGTAATGGAGTACCTTTGGCCGTTAGTCATCCAAATCATGGCCCTGTCGGCCTCAATGTGACCAAAGTGCACTGTGGCAAAGAACTGGGCGATAATCTCTTTATTCCAATCGTGTCGGAACCCCATAAGTGACTTGACCCTTTGCCTCTCACAGTTGCTGATTACTTCATCAAAAATAGGGTCTCCTTTCCTTGCCATGTGCCCCCAATCCACATATTGTGCCTTGTGTGTGATCTTGGGCTTCTTTATAATCACTGTAGCATAGTAGTCTTGCTGAAATTTAGCCCAAAACCTAGGGTCCGATGCGGTCTTCCCCTCCTCATAAGGGTTCTTGTCCCTTAGCTTCTTCAGGGCCTTGGTCATCCCTGACCCGTGGTACTTAACCGGCCGATCAGGATAAATGTAAGTAGGTGGCATGATTCTCAACCTACCCTGATCGTCGTCGTCCTCTTCCATGGCATCCACATCCTCCTCCTCATCCTCCTCGTCCTCATCCTCATCCTCGGCACCATCGGCCGTCCGACCCCGGCCTCCCGGTGCCTCCTCAACTCAAACCGACCCGGATAAGTCTCATCTTCAACATTGTCATCGCTGCTCGTTCCGTGTCACCTCCTAGATCGGGATCCTCGGCACTTGCTTGAGCTGAGCGGCGTCTCAATCTTTTGCCGCTGATGCTGACAGTGCTGCCCCCTTCCCCAAAATCACCGGGGATGGCTCCTCGGCGAGTAAGGACTTCTTCTCTTCTTTTCTTAGCCCCTTCCTTTTCCCGCACCATAGCTGCTGTCCTGAGTCACACAAAGGATGACAAGAGTGTATAAGACTCTAGGAAAAAGATTGAATTGAATTGGAATTTAAACTTGAAAGTTCAAAACAATTGGGTCTGTTCTGGGCCACACCGGTCAGACCGGTGAGGGGCACCGGTCAGACCGGTGCCACCCGAATCGCAGCCAATTGCTCCCACATTCAATCTGAGCAGCTGTTAATCTAAGATTTGGTCTAGATGAACAAAAGACATCCTAGAATAGATATGTGTTGAAAAACAAGAAGAAAACACAATTTGGGGTTGGACATGCGCCACCGGTCAGACCGGTGACGACCACCGGTCAGACCGGTGAAGGCCGTCCGCACCCAATTTGTGATTTCTCACAATGTGTCCAACAAAACGCTATGGATCTATAGGAATGTCTTCTAGGTGATCTCGTAAGATGTTCTACCAAAGGGAATTCAAAACTTTGCACCATGTGAGGAGATCGGGCAAAAGAAAGGTTTGAATACCTTTGGAGAGATGAACTCGAGTTGAATCCGAGAAACACGAAGGGGAAAGTGAAGAGGGGCCTTGGGAGGTCCTTTTGCTTCCAACCTTGAGGCTTTTCCTTGGTTGAAACTTCAAATCACCATGGATTGTGAGAGAGGTGAAAGAGAGGAGATGGGGGAAGATGTTCACGGTTTGGAGGCAGTGGTGGGATGGTGAATGATGGAGGAGAGAGAAGGAAAGGGGGGGGTAAAAGGATTCCTTTTACTGTGGCCCCACGGGCTGACGCCGGGCGTCACCGGTCAGACCGGTGACGGCCACCGGTCGACCGGATGGACGGCCCGCAGGTCAAGCCAGAGAGGCCATATCGGTTTTTCCGGCCCCCCATCGGTAGAACCGAAGATCCTGATAAAATTCAACAGAGAGTCCTTATCGGTAGAACCGACATGCCCTCGGTAGTACCGTCCCTTTTCCTCCTTTTTGAGATTTTGCTCCTTGAAACTTCTCCAAATATGTTATAGACCAATTCTCATCCACTTAGGTTGCATAAACACGATTATGTGACTTCAAGGTCACCACCGGTCAGACCGGTGGCTTGCACCGGTCAGACCGGTGCGGCCTTGAGAAACAAAAATTGAGCCACAACACAGAATTTTTTTATTTCAACCTTTAGGGAAGTCTTGGATAAGAGATATTAAGTTGATATTGATCCAAAAACCATCAATTCTTAGAAGAATGAGGATTTACCCATCTAATTTGCGAATTCTTGATTCTTCCAAGATTGAGAGAGATAAAAAGAATGGATTTTTAGGGACTTGAGAAAATCTTCTTAATTGTGACTAGCCATCAATCAAACAAGGAGAACTATAGTCACAACTAAGTTGATTGGGTCACTAAGACCAAGAACCAAATGTTTTTCAAAGAAAGCACACTTCCTATACATGCTAGTTGATTTTTTGAAAACATCTATCCTATTTCACAAAATGCATGCACCCACTTCAAATGAATGCCCTAACCAGCATATTTGGCTCATATCTCCATCCTCGAGACACAGAGACGAGTAGAAGAAAAGATATCAACCAAATATCTAGAGAGGAGCGCAAGAGGTCCATTTGAAGCAATTACATGCTAAGGATGGCACACTAGCATGTTGTTATGGCCTAGATGCATTACGGTATTTTAATGAGTTTCGTGAAAACATACCTTTGCCTTAAGACCATTTCATTTGTGCATATATTAACTTCCAAACAATGTTAGCTCTTACTTGTTCTTTTGAAAGTTACGCTTATCGAGAGCTTCCTTTGAGATGCACAAACGAATGAGACTACAAGATCACTCAGAAGAAATTGTTAGTCCCATAAGTGACTCAAGTTTTGTAATGAGCTCCCCCTTAAGTAGTGCTAGAGAGTTTGAATTTCTCGACCAAGGCATTTGCTCAATCAAGAACATGTTGAGGCTCATTTCAAAACTTGGTCATAACACACGAAAGATTTGATAATTGACATGTGTTTAGCTTCTCATAACCTTTGACGCCAAATCACCCTTCTTCTTGAGGATTTGGACAACCCCGGTCACCCGGCACTCATGCCGGTCACCCCGCAAAGCATTCGGAGGCGTACCGGGTCACCCGGCACCCGTGCCGGTCACCCGCCCAAATTTCACTTGTTGCGTTGGCACCCGTCGGACCGGCACTGTCACACGGCCGACCGTGACCACCCCCCCGACCCATTTTGGTGATTTTTCTTTCCCTTTTCCTTGAGTGAGTGAATGTATCACTAATTTCGGACACTCGCATCCAAGGATAAGGCATTGCTCTACTAGAGAGCCATTAAAGGTATCGAATGGCATGAGAAGGTAAATCTTCATAAAAGATAGTCAAAGTCACCACCTCATGCTTTGCTCATGCAAGAAGAGCTTCACATGAGTGTTCACCAAGAACCAAAGTGACTTAGACTCAATCGGGCGCTTAGTTACCGAGATGTCATTGATTTCACGAAACATATGAGTTTGCTCTTCACATGGTCAATTGAATTTATCAAGATTTCTAAGTCCTCCAACCATGTGCTCAATGCATCTCTTTAAACCTGCAAGCTCAGTAAGCATTTCTTGGTACCCAACACTTGTTGGGTCCTATTGGGTTAGTCACAAGGTGCTTAGGAACCCAAATAGCCCTCATGCTACAATGAGGTGAACTAATCTCCCTTATAGCACAAGTTCTATTCCTATCGTTCCTAAGCTTATGGAAATCATAATGGACAAGGTTTGATTTAGGAACGTTACCATTTGGGCAATCCTTGCCCATGTGACCCTTTTGACGCGCATTCGTAGCAAATGCGGCTTTTGTTCTTGTTGGTCACACCATTCCTTGCAATTTCTCTTCTAAACTTGCTTCTGAGACTTGTTCTTGGAGAAGGTGGGTTCCTTGCCTTGTTTGCTTGAGGTGGGGTCGCTGCGCGCCCGGCCGCCCCGATCGGCATGCACCGCCCGACCGGCATGCACCGTCCGACCGGCCACGGTCGAGCCACCGCCCGTTGTTGCTTTTGGGCACGAGTCGGCAAGGTGTCCCTTCTCTCCGCACTTGTAGCACACCCTCCACTTGTTGGAGCTTCTAGACTTCTTGGAGAGTGACTCTTGTGCCTTGTGCTTTATAGGGCGATAATGGGGTTTGATTTCCCCAAACTTGCTCTTTTCTTGAATCTTGTGCTTGTGGGACCTTGTAGTTTGTTGAGGGGTTGAACTAGTGGCGGTTGATCCCTTCCCAAGCTTCTTCACCATGCTTTCACGGTTATCTTGAGAAGGTTGCACTTTGCTCTTCTCCTTCAACACATACAAGTCCTTTTGGAGCTTTTCGACCTCTTGCTTTAGTTTATCATTTTCAGCAGCAATGAGGTCTTCACAAGATTCTACAAGTACATGCTCAATGCTAGATTGGCTTGCTTGAGACAAACAATCATTAGCGCTAGATAAAACAACTTGAACTTGTGAGCATGTGCATGTGTGAGATGGAGGTTGTAGAGATTTTACCGACGAAAGCACAACCTCGTGGGCTATGTCTAGTGTTGCATAAGAGTCAACAAGCTTCTCAAAGGAAAGTTCAAGTTCATTGTGATTAGCTTGTAGGACCATATGCTCGCTAGTGAGCTTCGCTAGTTTGGCTTCTAGATCATCATTGGCATCTTCTTCTAATTTAGCTCTACAAGCAAAGGATTTGATGTCATGATCATATTTGTGAGCCAATGTTTCATACTTACAAACCAAGGATGCAAGTTCGGATTTGAGAAGCTCAAGTTCTCTTGATGAAGAGCTTGAGGCTTCAATCTTTTGGTCCTTAGCCCCTTTGGCTTGTCTCTTCTTCTTGCTTCTCTTCTCCTTCTTGGCCATCAAGCAAGTTGGTGTGCCTCTGCTCGCACCGGTCCTCGACCGTGGGTGTCACCGGCCCGACCGGTCCCCCGCAGAGGGACAGCGTCTTCGCTTCTTTGCTCTTCTTCTTGCTTGAGGTTTGATGCTTGAGGCTCAGTGGATGTTGTAGAGGTAGGGCACATCTCCACTGACTCATCTTCATCATCGCTCTTGAGTTCATCCCATTTGGTGTTTACCAACTCAAGTAGTAATTTCCAAATGAGATGAGCATCTTCGGAAATCTTTTTGCTCTTCAGATAATGTACTTTAGTTCGCTACATACACGGCTACACAAGAGGTTAGTAATAACGGCATTGAGTTGCTTCTTCTCCAAGTCCATTGGCGAGACACATGTCTCATCCTTTGGAAGGATACTCGCAACCATAATGCTCTCGCCGATAGGGCCCAAAACCTTAAGTGCAATGTGAACATTAGAGCACCAAGAAGAATAGTTTGAGCCATCTAGAGCTAGAGGCTCAAACGGTACCTCACAAGTTGTCGACATCGAAGAACTCCAAGCGGTTAAGCTCGAATCGGAGCACCAGGCTCTGATACCAATTGAAAGGACCTTGATGTCGCCTAGAGGGGGGGGTGAATAGGCGTGACGACCAAATTAAACTTTTTCCCCCAAATCACTTGAGCTGACAGTGCTCCACCGGTCAGACCGGTGGTGGTGACCGGTCGACCTGGTCAAGCACTCGGTCTTCACGAATGACACCGGTCGCCCACCGGCTGTAGCTACGCAGAACCCGCAAAAACAACTTCAAGCGCCTCTTGGCTTCTAGCACGAACCAAACTCGGGTGTGGCTCTTGTAGATGATCACAATCGAGTAATGAGCCCCGCACACACAAGTAACACACCCAAGTAGATCGAAGCGGAAGCAAATGAAATATGCTAGAAAAACAACTTAGAGAGAGGAACCGCACGAGGAAGCAAGGATTTGTTTCCCGAAGTTCACCACCCAACGAGGAATGGCTACGTCTCCGTTGAGGAGCTTGTAAGGGACAATTCCCACAACAAGCCGGGTCTCTTTCAACCACTTTCCTCCTTTCCACTAAGGTGATCTTTTCCACGAAGAGGCAAGATCGCAGCCCTTACAAACTTCCCGCTGCTCACCACAACCTTGGGAGCTAGCCGGCGACACCTAGCCGTCTAGGAGGCAAACCTCCAAGAGTAACAAATGCACCAAAGTTTGTAGACTCGTAACCAAAGTGCTCAAGCTATGGAACCTGCTCTTGTTAGCTCACAAAGTCACTCCTAGGCTCACTTTCTCAACCCAACACAAGGATGATGGCTTGAATCCACAAATCTCACAAAGAGATGGTTGGGGAGAGCCACTAAGGCTTAGAGCTAGTTAGAAATGGCTTGGGATCTCAAAGCAACAACACTAGAAGCAAGAACCCTCACTTGAAGAGGGCTTGGGGTATTTATACCCCTCAAAGGAGAAAACTAGCCGTTAGACCCCGGTGGCACCGGTCGGACCGGTGCCCTACACCGACGGACCGGTGTAAGAAAAACTAGCCGTTGGGCTAGCGGCACGGCCGGGACGGGTGCCTCCCGACCGGCTCGGACCGGTCAGTGCCCGAGTTGCCCCCAAAACCTCTTTTAAAGAAACTAGCACTTCACCACCAAGATGAAATGACCCAAAGTTAGGTTAGGAGGGTTAGTTAGCTTACTCAAGGGCTAGATCTCACTTAGGTCAACTAAAGAGCACTCTGACTTGGTCAACTTGCTAAGTTGCATCCCTCTTGATAGTACGGCGTACCTATACTCAAGAAAAGAGTAAAAGAGCTTTGATGACCTCTTGAGCTTGAACAACTTTCAAATCTTGCCATACTTGATCAATAACCACTTGAGGGCTTTCAACATAGCCTTTGACTTGAGCACGTCCATACTTGAGCTAGTGACTTAGGATCTTTCCATATAGCATAAGAATGCATACTTGGATCCATGGTCACTCCATGTTGCCAATCTTAACGAGTTGATGACTTGCAAAGCTTCCCTCGGTTAAGGTTTGAATATGATACTTGAAGACCCCACGGATGCTAGGCCTTCACCCTAGCAAAACACTTATGGCGGCTTAGCTACGGCCCCAAAGATTGCTTAGTCCCTCACCCTAGACATCTCGGTTGATCTCTTCATCACTTATCCAATCCACTTTGAGTTCCACTTTGCTTCACACGCAATTAATCTTCATTTGAAAATCCCGCTTCAAACGCTTGATCTTGATTGACAACGGATATGCAAGCTTCCATTTTTAGAACCATAAAATGTATACTCATCATCTTATTCTTCTTTCAATACACTCTTGAAGTCTTGCACCATAAGCTTAACTTTGTAGATGTGAGCCATAAAATACATCCATACTTAAAATGCATCAAAAGTAGCTCATGAAAATATAACGAAAACCTGCTCACGATCTTAGACAAAAACATTAGCCCTTTAATCGCTTGTCATTCAATTCAATTCACCAAAATCCACTTAGGGGCCTAGATGCACTTTCACAAGTTCGATACCTCTTAGTACTCCCCGGGGTGTATAGAGTAAGGCCGAATCGTGTGCTTCCTTCAAGATAGCTTCTCTCAACTCCTTGATCTCGGGTACACGGATTACGTTCTTAAACCACACCGTCCCTTGCTCATCTTCTCACGAATTTCGGAACTTTGCCTAACTTAATCATCTTCCTGTATTCTCGCAATCTTGTCATCGATCAATTGTCCTTTCCTGATATCCTGCTCAAGCGTCGACTCGATTTCTAATGTCAAAGTCTCACTCGAAGCAACTATTCCCAAGTTGAGCTGTGCCATCTCCCAACATAGCTCCCGAGGTAGCGGTGTCCTATCGGCATGCTAGTCTGTCCCCTTCCGACTCAAAGCACACTCGCCACAACATTTGCCTTTCTGGATGGTACCGAATATCCAAATCATAATCTTTGATTAACTCCAACCACCTTCTTTACCTCAAATTCAAATCCTTCGAGTAAAGATATACTTCGGACTCTTATGGTCGGTGAAGATCTTACACTTGTTTCCAATCATGTAGTGTCTCCAAATCTTCAACGCGTGAACAACGCGGCTAACTCAAGATCATGAGTAGGGTAGTTCTGCTCATGTTTCCTCAACTGTCTTGAAGCATAGGCTACTACCTTTCCTTCTTACATCAACACACATCCCAAACCTTGCCGAGAGGCATCACAGTATACATCGAACCCTTTGTGTATGTCTGGCATGATCAACACGAGTGCTTGTGGTCGGCCTCTTCTTCAATTCCTCAAAACTAGCCTGACACTTCTCATCCCACTTGAATTCTTTTCCTTTCTTGAGCGAGTGGTAAGTGGCTTCACTATCTTAGAAAATCCTTCAATGAACCTCCGATAGTATCCCGCAAGTCCAAGGAAGCTTCGATCTCCGGCACATTCTTAGGCGGACTCCGAGTTCCATACATCCCGAACCTTGCTTGTATCAAGCGCAATTCCTCCATCCGTGATGATGTGTCCGAGAAAAGAGACCTCCTTCAACCAGAAAGCACACTTGCTGAACTTGGCATACAGCTGATGTTCCCGTAGCTTCTGTAACACAAGCCTCAGATGTTCTTCATGTTCTTCCTCACTCCTAGAGAATACCAATATGTCATCAATGAATACCACAACAAACTTATCCAGATACTCCATGAATACCTTGTTCATCAAATACATAAAGTATGCTGGTGTATTGGTCAAACCAAAGGACATCACAGTGAACTCATACAACCCGTATCTAGATGTGAATGTTGTCTTTGGTATATCCTCCACACGGATTTTTAACTGGTGATAACTCGATCTAAGATCTATCTTAGAGAATGCCTTAGCTCCTCTCATCCGATCAAATAAATCCTCAATCCGAGGTAAAGGGTATTTATTCTTGATAGTAACCTCATCAAGTGATCGATAGTCTATACACAACCTCCTAGATCCATCCTTTTTATCAACGAAGAGTGTGGGGGCTCCTCATGGTGATGAACTAGGACGGATAAACCCTTTACTAAGTAGTTCTTCGATTTGTTTCTTTAATTCATCTAGATCTTTAACATCCATTCTATATGGTCTTTTAGATATGGGAGCGATTACCGGTATAAGTTCAATACTAAATTCAATGTCACGATCGGGTGGCATACCCAGCAAATCCTCTCCGGAAACACATCGGGGAATTCATTCACTACCCTTATATCCTCCAAGGCCTTGCCTTCAACGAGTTCACAACTACTTTCTTTGGATGAGGGTGCACTCACATATTCTACTCTCTCCCCTTGAGGACCGGTTAACGACGACGACCTCTTCCGACACCTGAATAACTCCATCACAACTTTTTAACCAATCCATGCCAAGAATGACATCTATTCCCCATGATTTTAGAACTACCGGATTAGCAAGAAAGTCTACCCCCCATGATATTAATATTTACTTGTGGGCATATATGACCGGTTTTCATTTCTCTCCCAGGAGTGCTAACTATCGGTGGGTTCTTCATTGTGCTCATAGATAAGTTATATTTTGCCACAAATTGATCGGTTATGAATGAATGTGATGCTCTGAATGAAATAATACGGTAGTAGGTACGAGTTGACGAAAAACGTACCCAATACCACGTCGGCGTCATTCCGAGCTTGCTCCCCCGATACATGATTAACTCGGCCACGCACATGACTCTCGCGGCCTCTTTTGCCGGGTGTCCGTGGAGTACGAGCTCTGCGAAGATGGCTGCCGATCCTGTTTCCACCTTGTCTCTGCGGAGTTTGCATCACCCTCTTGGGATAATTGTTAGCATAATGCCCCGGCTCTCCACACTTGAAGCATCCACCGGGTGAACGGGGTTGGTATTTCGACGAGTGCCCCCGAGTTATTGTTAGGACGACTCGGTGAGGGGTAGGAGCTGCGGGTGTGCGAGGATTGAAGCGTTGTGGCTAAAACGAGCGGCTAACGGCTGCATATTCCGTGGGTACCTCCCACCTTGACCACCGGGACGATATGGAGTCGAGGCTCGCCGAGATCCGTAACGAGGACGGGTGTTCTTTGCTAGATCGTCCATGTGACCGAAACTTGCGTTTACGTTCACCCATCTCCTTTCTCTTGCTTTCCAACCCAATAGCTTTGTTCACCGGCGTACGAAAGTACGGGAAGATGTGACTGCGGGTTGATAGTTTAAAGGACCAATCAAGCCATCCGAAACCTTTCCCGCCTCTTTGGGTCGGTGTTGACTTCATCGGGTGCATAGCGCGACAAGTGAGTGAACTTGTCCGGATACTCGGTCAACGACATATTGCCCCGCCTCGGTGACAAGAACTCCCTCTGCGCTTAAGCTTGAGAACCCCGAAGGGATGTGGTAGGTACGGAAGTTGTCACGGAACTCTCCGCCAAGTAATGTTACTGCTGTTGGGATGAGCGATTGAGTACGCATCCCACCGATGCGGCTTGCCCCACAAGTCTTCCCGGCGGCATACGGGACCATCTCCCGATCGGTGCATTGCACGATCTCCGGCTTCTTGGTGATGGTTTTCAGCCAATCGTCGGCATCCGGTGGATCGGACGAGTGAGAAAACGTAGGAGGATGGTGGCTCATGAACTCCTTGTGCTCGTCCCTTGGTGGCGGGGGTGGCGGAGGAATCGGTCGTGGTGGTTGGTTCCGTTGAGCTTGCATTTGCTGCACGGTGTTGGTAAGATTACGAATCGGTTGCATCTGCGCTGCCCGGCTAAACCGCTTTGCATGTTTGGATCCATTGCTTGGTTGATCGGTGGGGGTGGTGGTGGGTTCGTTGATTTGCGATATGTGCACGGATCACGGGCGGCACGTCTTGACCTCCTCCGGACCTGGTGTTTACCATCGACCGTTAGAAAAATCATATCTCAGATAGTTGTACTTGAATCAATGCATAAGAGGATAACTCAAAATAAAATAACAGCATGTTCTTCAGTTAGGACAGATTCTGTTGACCTCAAAGAATTATGTATAACTTTCTGTGTAATTATCCAATGACCACGAATTTTTACCAGATTATGATGTATAAAATTATGGAACTATCCCAACTGGAATCACCTCATTTGGACATCTATAACTCGAGATAAAATTCAAACAGTGCAACTGTATCAGCAGAAATTTACAGATTCTGACATGTTCATTACTTTGTGCATAACTCCCAGAATATGTACTATATACCATTGAATTTTTGACAGAAATTCATCCTCTAAATTTGTGAACTAACCCAACTGGTTTCATGTCATTTGAAGTTCTGTAGCCTGAGTTATAAACAAAATATTACTGGTATGTCATATGATCTGCGAAAACAGATTTGATCCAATCAAACTTGCATGAGATTAAGCAATGACAACCGATAAAACCCAAACCATACTTTAATTAACTTAACAATTCTGATTGTATAGTGGCCATCACTCCACCCTACAATTCACAATCAAGCAAAGATCCAACTCAAACATGTTTGCAAACGGCATTCACTATTACAAGCAATTACGTTCACGCGAGACGATCTAGCGAAAAGGTAAATGATAAGGGCGAGTATCCTAGGATCCTAGCCAAGACGAGTAGTAGCTTCATCGGAGCCGTAACGGAGCCTCTTGCGCGAGAGGGGAAGTTGTGGTCCGATATGGCATAACTTCTTGAGGAAGTTGCTTTGTCCCGCCGGTGTGCTTCCGGACGTGCTATCTTCACCGAGCGACTGCAACTCTTCGTGATACTTGTTCATTTCGGTAGTTGCCCCCTCCGGATACGTGTTCGGGGCAGCGGTCACACGTGCCAAGACGTCGATGCGATCATTGCCTCCTGCGGCACCACGGTCACTTCGTGCCACTTGCACGATGAGGCACATGGCGATACTCCGATTGGAACAATTGCACCCGATTTGCATTGCGGATTGACCGAGAGGGTCCTCCTCGTTGTGTCATTCACCGCGGCATCCTCTGTGGAGAACCGAGGCTGTCTTTGTGGTGAGATGAGCGATACCTTCGGCCTTCGTATCATTCGGGGGCTTCCCGATGTATACTCTGCGAGTGTAGTAGTCTCTCATTCCCGCCTCGGTGAAATTCTTTGTCACATAGAGAGGCCTTATGGCATATCCCGAGTGCGCAAAACCTCCTACGGAAGAATGCAAAATTGTCCGTTTCTCAACTTCGGTGGAATGTTTATGATATTACGCCCCGTGATAGCGAGGGTCTTCCTCCGGGTTGTCATCAGCATTGTTACCACCTTCCTCACCTACACTGTCATCAACGGAGTCATCTGGGTCACCTCCTTCACCATCAGGCACTGGATCATCATGTGCAGGGGGTGCTTCCTCGTTTGCCACAGGCGCTGGTGGAATCACCATGTTCCCATCGAGCGTCCGCACTCCCGGCACGGTGCCATCGTACGACCGTGGCTGTTCCAATGGCTCATCTGGCTCCTCCTCCTCCATCTCAACCTCCTCAGGATCCTCCTCTTCTGGTTCCGACTGGACCTCCTGCGGGTCTTCCTCCACCTCAACCTCCGGTCCGGAACTCCTCCGGTTCCTCCTCAACATCCTCAAGACGATGGCGAGGGGCCAGCTGTCCAGAGGGAAAGCGCCCACCAGTGCTCTTGCGAGGGGTCAAGTAGGTTACGGCCATCTGTCAAAGCAAAAGTGATCTCGGAGTACGAGAATAAATCAAAATGATAGTTTAAAATGATAAACAAAGTTAAATTAGATTTTTAATGCAATAAGATGATTTGAAGCATGATAAGGTTCTCTAGAACATGAATCCTTAATTTCGTCCATTTCTAACTAAGGTCGCGACCTACAATCATCACGGCTCTCGGTACCACTTTGTCACACCCGATTTTACAAGGAAAACCGAATTCATCTCACGTGTGCGCCGGGATCATTTTACACACACATGATAGACAAAACGAGAGTAATACCATTGCGGTAATAAATCGTTCAAGAGTTAAACCAAAGTACGATATCCATTATTACATCCGAGAGAGGTGGACTCGAATGTCCGAACACAACGATAACTAAGCGACGAGCGGCTCCATCTTTGACTTCCACGGGCATGATGACGGGGGATCCGCATGCCCTAGAACTCCTCGTAATCACTCCGGTACTCGTCCTCGCCTCCGACGTTCTCCTGCGAACGGCGGTAAGCAAGGGTGAGCACACTTATGGTTGGTGCTCGGCAAGTGGGGGAAACAATGCAAGGGCTATCAAGGATAGGCTATGGTTAACAACGGTAAGCATTTTATAAGTTGGTCAAGTTTTATTAGCAAGCACCTAATTACTAGGTGTAAGTGTATACCAACCCACTTAACCTTAAAAGAAACCTCAAACCGAACCACAAACCCATGATTTGCATTAATCTTCAAGTTTATTAATCATGTGAGGGTCCAAGCCGCTCGTAACCGTGAGCACGGCTGATCGATCAGTTTAACACTCTGCAGAGGTTGTACACTTTACCCACAGCTCGTGTTCCCCATCTTGCCCGGGTTAGCTAGACCCTTAAACACTTCCAAAGTGAGTGGCTAGGGGTCCACTACGAAGCCTTTACAAAGGAAAGAAGAGAAACCAACGACTGCAACGATTACGGTAGCGGAGCGGACCATAATCCTCCCTAATGGTCGGTACCTTAGCCAAGGCTGCTACCCCAAAAGAACCGGGCTATACCCCTTCAACTCCGGCCCCCTGTGCCCCTCTCGGAAAAGAGCTATCGGCTAACCCACTCTCCTAATTAATCGGCTAAGCCGAGCCATGTGGACCGTGGTTGTCTTGTTATCTTGGGTGGTTCTCCATGTTCCGATTATATATCAAGTTATCTTGTTTTAAGCACAAAGCTCATTATATAAACGAAAGCGAGATGTATAACATAAACGAGAGCATAACCGAGACTCATGTAAAGCAAACTAAGCATTTATCTACCCCAAGCATTTGTTTAAACATGGTTGATCAAGGTAAAGTGGTAAAGTATCTAGTCAAGTCCTTAACTAGGTGTTTGCCCATCGAGGTTTATGCATAGCAACGGGAATAGTAAACATTGTTTAGCATGCGGTGACATAGGTTCAAAAAGATAATGCGAGAGGGGGAAAGCCACTTGCCTTCCTCTACGAGCTGAGTGAAATCTTCCTCGAAAACGGGCTCTTCACGATCACCTCCGACAGGGAGCTCAGACGAAATAGGCACGATATCTACGAGTCAAACATGAACAACAAACAATAAATAAAAAGTACACCAAACAGTAACAGAACTGGTAAATTTGCTGTTTAAATGATTCTACTCGTCGAGACGATCATTTCGGTATATAGAACGCTAAAAACGGAGTTAAAATGAGAAAGATATGATTAAAACAAGTTACGGGGACCTATACGCAAGAAAACCGAGTTTATAGGGCTTTTTATAAATAAAATCAGGGCTAAAAGATAATTATAAAATTAAACGAGAGGGGTCTAAATGCTAAAAGGAATGGAAAGGATCTTTATTAAAGAAAACTAGGTGGCCGGGGGCTAAAACATAAAAATCGGGACCTATCCGTAAGAATTCTCAAAGGTGGAAGGACGGCTTGTGAAACGTAAAAACACGGGGGGCTCTTAATCAAAATCGTCGGAGCGGCACCGTGGATCTCGGATCCAACGGCCCCCGATGCGCGCGCGTCCCGTGGACCGCGCCGTGCGCCGGCGCACGGGTCCACGGTGGACCGGCCGCATAACCGAAGGGGTACGCGATGCGGGCCGTCCACGCAAGATGCGACGGCCACGGACGTGTGCACGCGATGGGCGGTGGCGGTGTCACCGGAGTGCGGCGGTGCGCGGCGGGAGCTCACCGGCGTTGGCCCCGGACGGCGTTCCCGGCCACCTCTCCCGACCACGGGGCGGTGCAAAACGTATTGCGGGCGCATGCGCACGTGACCAAGGGGTCAAGGGGGGCGATCGGGCCTAGCACGGCGGCCGGCACCGGAAGGGGGCGGCGCGGCTGCTCCGGCGAGCTCGTGGAGGCGCTGTTGTGCGTGAAAGGAAGAGAAATTGGGCAGGGGTTATTGCTCACAGTGAAACGGTGAAGCGGGTGAGCTCGAAGACAAAGAGGATTCAACAACAGTGGGGCTTGGCAACGGCGGCAGGACGGGCGGCGCTCCGGCGTGGACGAGGCGCGACGCCCACGGGCTCCGAGGACGCAAACCTGCGGCCAATTGAGCTTGATGAGCTCTGGTGAACCCAAAGAGAAGAGAAGGGAGGCGGCGGAGGTGGTCCTTCAGCGACGGCGACGCTTGCACGGCGGGGGGGGGGACCCAAGGCGGCGGCGGGAAATTGGGGGCTCGGTTGCGTGCGTTGGTGTCCTGCGGGTGCAAAGGGAGGCGCGGGAGCTCGTGTGCGAGCTTAAATAGGGGTGCAAGGAGGTAAGCGAAGCGGGGAAGGGGAGACGGGGCGGCCGGCGGCTTGCCATTGATGGCGGCGGACCATCCGGCGTAAAGAAGGCAAGGGGAAAAGGGGAAACGGCGGGGATTTGAGTGGGGGATTAATTGCCTTAATTGGCGTGCTCACGGGGGGAGAGAAAGGAAGGGGAGAAGGCGGGGGCGCGGCGGACTCGCGCGCGGCGCGGCGGCGGTCGGCGAGCGGGGGGGAAGAAGAAAAGGAAGGGGGAGAAGGGAGGGCCGACGGGTGGGACCGGGGCGTCGGCGACAACAGAAGAGAAAAAAGAAAAGAGAGAGAGAGAGGTGGGCGGCGCGGGGCGGTTAGATGGGCGGCGGGGCACTGGCCGGGCCGAAAGGGGAGCGAGGTAAGGTTTTGTTTTTTTCTTTTTCTTTTTCAAACTTCTTTTCAAACCATTTTTCTTTTCAAATTCAAATCAAACTTTTTCAAACTTTTTCTCAAGAATTTTATAAACTTTTAGAAACCACACAAGCAACCAAAAACCATGCAAGTCAACTGATGATGCACAAACACTTGTTGTCTCTAAGTTTATTAAGTTATGGTTAATATTTTAGAGCTCAATTTAAATGGTAATTGAAATTCTTTAAATCCTTAAGACTAATTTAAGTTGCTAAGTGATTTGAGTGATGGAATTTTAGGGTGTCACATAATCAATTCAGACTCTTCCCATATTTCCATGTTGGTGTCCCTAGGAGGTACAAAGCCAACTTGAGATAGTATTGTTCTTAGAATCTTCCTGATGTTTGGTTTCTGGGACACAGAAACAAAAGCTTGACACTGAAACTTCTCCTCAAAAGCTTGACACTGAAACTTCTCCTCAAGCTTACGATAAATCTCATTTGCAAGCGTAGTCTTTCCAAGACCTCCAAAACCCACAATAGAGAGCACCTTTAGCTGATGCACACCGTCTGCATCCATCAACTGAATCAGCTGGTCCCTTGGTCCCGTGACGCCAACAAGGCTTGTTGTCTCCGTGTGGAGCACCAGCAAGCGAAGATCTATGGATGTATCATCTGACTTTGGGGCAACATCATCCATCTTGTACCTCGTACGCCGCTCACTCACCTCCTTGACACGGATCTTCAGGCCTTCAAACTCTTTGGCAATCTCATGCCTAGTGTTCATGGTTGTCAACAACTTCATGCTCCTATTGATGAACCCTTTAAAACCGTGTGGCTTGCTGGAGTCACGTTCGACGCGGAGCATGAACTCGCACACGCTGTCCTCGATGTCATAGGACAGCTCCCGTACCTCCTTGGCCCAACACCTATCTTGCACGTCGGGCTCCTCTGTATCTGAGATCTTCTTCAGGAAGGCATGCATGCTCTCAAGCTCAGCTTTTAGGAACATGATCTGGCCCTTAGCTTCCTTGAGCAGCTTGTACTTGGCTGTCAGCAGTTCACCAAGTTTCGCAAGCAGGGAGCCCATGGCGCCATGCGACACGCTCACCACGGCAGCCTCCATCTAGAGCCTTCTTGAGCCTTCTTTCTGCTCCAACATCAAACAATCAAATGAGCCAATTCAGAATTTCTTGTCTTCAAAAATCAAAACTGAACCCACAGGACTGGAATTCTAAAAACAAATTTCAAAAATAAAAGCAAATTAATATCCCTGGCTGTGAGCCAAAAGGACACTGAGACAAACCTAGTGTTTTGGTATAGCACAAGAAGGAGAAGGCTGGTGTATTAGCACGCTGTTGCTGTTGCAACTGCTCAGGGTGAGCCGGCTAAGCCAGGGCCTTGTAGCATGGCACAGTGCAGCAGTGGTGGCTTTCGCAGCACAATGGATTGGGTATCGAGTTGTTTTTCCTGAGCTGATCAAGTTTGATCATGAATCGGAGGAAGCTGAGTGGAAGTACCAGAGAATAAAGAAAAGGAAGATAATGCGGTGGCTTTCGGCAGCACAATGGTTTGGCTATTGTAACAAGCACCATCCAGTAGCAAAATACAGGACTGCTGCTTTTCTTAATGACAAAACACAAAGAAAAATTGTCGCAAACAAAAAATTGTCAGACTGGGCTTGAATAATTTGAATTTCCAAGAGGCCATGCCAATTCTGATGACATCTTTAGTCTGAAGAAACAAATAGGATGAATAAACTGATTTTAGAATATTAAAATAAAAACTAATGTAGCAACCATTTATAACTCTAAATGTACTGAAGCTAATAGGAAACACTTCCATAATGTGGCTAACCACTATGTTGTGCCACAGGTTCTCGTGAACTGCATAGCCTCCTCACAAAAGACAGTTCTCTTTAACTGACTAGTAAGGTTGCACAGGTTTGTGGTACAATTTTGACTAATGAAATTCTTTATATAAGCCTCCATCCAAAAATCGAAATATTGCCCTGAGTTAAACCATAAGCCATAACATCAAACTCTGAAGATAAGTCACAATTCCAACTTTGAAGATAAGCTAAACGAAAACAGGCATGAAGGACACCTTAGAGGATCTGAAAGTAATTAGGAAACCAGCACCTAATGGATGCAGTAGGCTCTGATAATGAGACCAAAGGAGCATCAGGAAGCAAACAAGCACACAGCACTGAATATCATCAACATGGTCAGAAGAATGGTTTATTGTAAATATCACTGGTCCGTTTGCTTACCATTAAATTTAATAATTTGTACTATATTGAAAAATAAGTCTGAAACAAATACAAAAGTGTATCCAGGGTAACACAAAAGAAATACATAATTGAATGTACCTCTTAGCATATCATTCCTCTTGGCAGCAGTGGGGATGGTAGAGGAGGTGGCGTCGACAGCGGCGTGGTCAAACCACTCGACCACCCTATAGGGTTCGAGTCCGTCGAACCGATCGTTTTTCATGGATCGATGGGCTGGTTCGATGAACCTGTGGACCGAACAGAACCGTGCCCATCTTTAATGGTTCTCCCACTATCCTCATCCGGTCGCCCCCCTCCTCATCGGTGTACAGAACTGTGCCCATCTTTAATGGTTCTCCCACCGTCCTCATCCGGTCGAAAATCCTCGGGCTGTAAATCCATGCCATCAAATGGAAAGTACGGAGGGAAATATCTGATAAGGACTAAAAGACGACGTGAGTGCATGTTGGCCGCGTCCCACAGCGCCGACTGTGCAGCACTTTTGTTGGATTCCTTGGCCGCAATGCATGCATAGATTTCCTTGAGGCAAGATAGGTGCTCGATGCCAGTAGGCGCAGCATCGTACTTGTCCCATCCCTGCACATTAAAACCTAGCTCGAGCCTTTCAAGCTTGGGCATTGCCCCTGCTTCAAAGTTCAGGTGTGATATCCTGCTACAGTAAACTTCAAAGTGCTTCAGAACAGGGAATCCCCTTCCTCCATGGATAAGGATCTTATCTTTAAGAGCTCCTTTGATGTACAAGTTTAGGTGGGTAAGGGAAGGCAGCTGTGCAAGGATTCTAACATCATCTTCCAACAGCTCCTTCACCGTAAGTTGCAGGTCATAGAGGTTTTGTTGCTGGCCAATCCACTCAGGAACCCTCGAGAACCAGGCAGCAGGTGCACGTAATCTCTGGAGATGGCAAAAAGGAGAGATGACGCAGGGCACATCCAAGCAGAAGCCACTACAGTCAGCCCGGCCAATATCTAGACGTTTGAGGTTGCAGAGTTTCTCAAGGCAAGTGCACACAACTTCCTTGTACCCCTCCACCTTATTATCAGAGTCGTCTTCCTCAAATCTGATATCAAGGTTGGTCAGATTGGTCAATTCTCCAAGAGCCTTTATATGGTCGCGTGAGTTGGTGCTTAAAACAAACCAGCAGCATAGAGTACGCAAGGATTTCAAACTCCCAATCCCATCAGCTAGTAATCGCAAATTCGGAATGATCAGATGCAACAACCAGTTCATATGAACAATATCCGTTGGAAGTTCCAGAGGCAAGTGTATGCTGGTTTCTATATGAAATGTTTCCAATTGGTGCAAACATCCAATTTTCTTGGGTAACTTTATAGTATCACTTGATGCTATGATCTTTATGTATCTCAATTGCAACAAATGGCATATTCCAGTGAAGTCAAGGAATGATGACGACGACCAGGACCCTTCTGAAATTTCAATTGTCAAGACTCGGAGATGCTTGAACAGCAGAAAGCAGGGTAAAAATGCAGAAGTACCAAATCTTGCTAGCATCCGTACTTGAGATAGGACAGATTCCACTACTCTTTCATCAGTTGGACCATCCAAATGGAGAGAGAGCCGACGGATCTTCTCACTTTGTCCTTCCATGTCTTGTATGTCATCTAGTACAGTGATAAAATTCTCTTCTTTGGACTTATGTAGGATAAGATCAAGCATCATATCATGAACCCTACCAGACATCACCTCACCATTATCATCTACATCCGAAGGCTGAATCATACTCCTGTTGATAAGCTCATTAAAATAGCTCTTTGCAACATCCTCCGGATCTATCCCATGTGCTTTAGTTATAAAACCTTGAGCTATCCATTGCCTTGTCAAATCATTCTTGTCAATTGTATAGTCTTCTGGATAAATACCTAGGTACAGCATGCAAGTCTTCAAATTATGGGGAAGATTTGTGTAGCTAAGGTTCAATATTTGCCTCATGCCAATCAAGCTTGGGCTCACTTCAGAGTTGGACCCCAGAGATTTCAGGACGTACTCCCATCGGTCCTTTAGTTTGTTTGGCTGATTCGCTAAAAGGCTAGATATTGTGATCACTGCAAGTGGTAAACCACCACATTTTTTCAGAATTTCAACTGAGACTTGTTTCAAATATAGAGGGCAAGCATCATCTGAACCAAATATTCTTTTAAAGAATAAAATTCTTGAGTCTTGGTCACTAAGTGGCTTCATCTTGTAAACAAATTCAATGTTGTTACTGCAGCATGCTCTAGCCACTGTCTCAATCCGTGTGGTTGTCATTACCCTACTACCACACATGTTCTCAGGAAAAGCACAACTAATAATTTTCCATGCTTCTGTGTCCCATATGTCATCAATTACAATGAAGTACCTGCCATAAAGATACATATGGAGTGTAACAAGCATTAGAAAAAACTAACTGAACATGTAAAATTGTCATCACTAAAGATTGAAACAAAAACTCAATCAAACATTTAAAGAGATTATGCCACTTGGACTAATGCTGCAGAGCCGTCATTAGGTTGCCACAACAATATGTATGGTCCTAAAATTTAACAAATGATAGCTCTGTTGTTTCCCAAGTAACTATTCTCAGTAGTAAATTTTACTTGGGTACACTGGAGACTGGAGAGAACTGAAATGATAATTTGAGGAACATTAATTATTTGCAGACTGGAAATAAAAAGTCAATATTCAGAGTTCTAATAGAAATTGTAAATTTTTATTTATAAGGTTTCTCTAATATTATTTGTTATTACTATTTTTAAATAATATGACATACAAATCACATCCATTCCCAGAATCAACAAAAGAAATGCAGACACAGCGGCATGTTTCCTACAGAATACTAGGAGAACAATAGCTTTGAAAAGAGAGAATAATTAAACTTCCACACCATAGATTACTAAGAGTACGATTATCTTCATGCTGACATACCTACGATGCAAAAGGAATTTTCGCAGTGCCCTAATTAATTCAGACTCTTCCCACATTTCCATATTGCTGTCACTTGGAGCTGCAAAACCAGCTTGAGATAATATAGTTCTCAGAATCTTTCTCATATTTGGTTTCTGGGATACAGAAACAAAAGCTCGACACTGGAACTTGCCCTCAAGTTTGCGATAAATCTCATTTGCAAGTGTAGTTTTTCCAAGACCTCCAAACCCCACAGTAGAGAGCACCTTTAGCTGATATGCAGGCACACCCTCTTCACTCATCAGCTGAATCAATTTGTCTCTCGGGCCATCCATACCGACAAGGCTGGCCGTTTCTGCATGGAGAGCTAGTAAACGAAGATCGATGGCTGTGGTGTTTGACTTTGGGGCAACATCATCAATCTTGTACCTTGTGCGTCGCTCGCTCACCTCCATGACACGTCTCTTGAGACCTTGGAACTCTTTGGCAACCTCGTACCGAGTATTCATAGTTGTCAGCAACTTCATGCACCTATCAATGAATCCCTTGAATCCGCTTGTTCTGCTGTTAGACTGGTGTTCCACGCGGAGCATGAAATCTTCGATGTTGTCGTCGATGTCATAGGACAGCTCACGTACCTCCTTGGCCCAGCACTTGTCTTGCTCGTCAGGCTCCTCAGTATCTGAGACTTTTTTGAGGAAGACATGGATGCTCTCGAGCTCAGCTTTGAGGAACCTGATCTCTCCCTTAGCTTCTTTCACCAGATTGAACTTGTCGGAGAGCAGATCACCAAGCTTCCCAAGCAGGGAGCCTAAGGCGCCTTGCGACACGCTGACCACGGCAGCCTCCATCACCTCGTCGTCTTTCCTTTCTTGTGCTCACTCCCAAGTAAATGGTGTTGAACTTGTTTTCTTTCAGTCCTAAATGAAACAATCAAAGCAACAAATTAATTCAGACATTTGATCATCCAGAATAAAAATTCTACTGGTCGAAGATCCGTACTTATAGTCACATTTTTTTTCATTTTTTACAATCTGCTGCTAGCTGTTCCTTTGGAGCGCAAACAGAAAAAAAGAAAAACAGAGATAGATTCACTGACCTCACTCACCACTGCAGACCTCATTGGGTCTCCTAGCTTGCTCTCGATCTGAGTTTGACGGTGACCAGTTTCCTTAGGAATGCTTTCTGATCAGGTCAGTCAAGCAAACGAGCCAACAGAGAAGGACAGGACCATGGAAGGCGGTGACAGTAGCTCGGGCAGCAGGTTGTGTTGGTCCAGCAGAGATGTATGGTGAGCGGCTGGGAAAGGTGGACGATGAGAAGATTCCAATTGTCAGTCAACTGAGAGATCTTTACGAACTTGGTGGAAAACCCCACCTGTTTTTCTGAGAAGATGGGTGATGAAGCTGCACTCTATTGCCGGTTCCAGCCGGAAGCTTCGAGCAAAGTAGCAGGCCCTTGACTTGAAGTGACCTCCCCAAGAGACCAGAGAAGCCGGAAGAGCAGTGTGTGCTGCATGGGGATGGAGATGGAAATTGGGAGGAATGAGATGACAGAAGAGTGAGCTACGGAGAGAGAGCGTGGAAAGAGAAGAAAGCTGTCATAGCTTTTCACTTTTTCTTGTATGATGAAGATTCCTCTCAACATCAGTTATAACGGTTCAAACTGAGGAAGTGTGAACCTGATGTCTTATTTTTCCAAGCATATTCAGGGGGGAAAAGTCTCTTGTTACTCTACATTATTAACTGCAACTGGGGACATTTTACCGATCCATGTCATCAAGCCATTGGCAGTCTAACTGGTAATTGCTCATCAGATGTCAACTTCTTGGCGCCTTAGTAGCTTGCATTGGTGTAGTGTAGTGTAGTGCTCAACTCCCTGCTGCAACAGCCAGCCACCCAAGTGCACCGATGGATGGTGAGATGCATGTGCATGCCAGGACCTCTGCTGCCCTGTTCCATCACCACCCTTTAATTAGCACTGCAGCATGTCACATGCCCGGTCCACCGTCGTCAATATAAACAAAGATTCACGTCATGGGTTTATTAGGCCAAATATTTAATAGTCTTCCCTGGTGCGTGACTCTCGAATTGTTGAGCTAGTCTCTGAGGTTTGCACCACATTTTTCTGCCCCCTCATCATGTACGGTAGCCACCAAATACAAAAATTCCATTGTTCAAACAGTTGATGCTTGAAACATCACGGTGGTACGGTGTGGCATTGGTGGCTTCTGGATCAAGTTTGATCGTGAAATGGAGGAAGATGGGTGGAAGTAGCAGAGAATAAAGAAAAGGAAGAGGATGCGGGAAGATGAGTTGGAACGCACATTGATTCCTCTCATCAGTTGTTGATACACTCATACACAGTGCCTTTTCCTTTTCTCCCATCATCTTTTCACATCTGATTATTGTATTTTAATCATAAAGTACTGCAAATGGAGAATATGATGCCCTTTGCACAATGCCAACCAAATAATAACTAAATGTAAACAAAGTTTGCAGGTACATGTAGCTGTCAACTTTGTAAAGTTGGTTTGCTTGACCTAGAGGCTAGAGTGATGTGCATCTCTCAACTTTATCTGTTCACTTGACCTTAATGTGAAGTAGCACAATCGAAACATTTCTAGTTGGTGGCCAATCTTAAAAAAAAATAAAAAATAAAACCCGAACCAGGTCCAGTGTCCAGTCCCCAACACCCTAGCTCCCTGCCAATAGTTCGCACATGGTCACTTGAAAGGTGCTAGTAGAATTGCAAACAAAGCTAATTCCATTCCATGTAGGGGAGTCATCAAATGTTTGTCTGAATCAAGCAGATAGCTATTCTCGCGAAATAATGGCAATTTTTATCTTTCAGTAGAGCACCAATGTGGATGTATCCAGATTCAGAGTACTTACAGACCTGCTAGTTGCAAATGCTGGCGGCTCCTCATGGCTGGACTGTAAATCGGCAGCACTGGTGAGCGGTCGTGGACGACGAGGAGAGCAGAGGCCTCGTGGTTCGCAGCTGCACAGACATTAAGGGCGAAAATCCATGCCATCAAATTGATAACATCCCCCCACATATCCGATGCTGACTACAGGATGACATGGGTGCGTGTCTACCGCGTCCCTCAGCGCCCACTCTGCAGCTCTTTTGTTGGATTCCTTGGCACCACCTTCCGCAATCCATGCAGAGATCTCCTTGAGGCCCGACAGGTGCTCGATGCCAGCAGGCGCGGCTCCGTACCTGTCCCATCCACGCGCATTGAAACACAGCTCCAGCCTTTCAAACTTGGGCATTGCCCCTGTCTCGAAGTTCAGGTACGATATCCTGCTACAGGAAACTTCAAACTTCTTCAGAACAGGAAATCTCCTTCCTCCACGGATGATGATCTTATTTTTAGAAGCTCCTTTGATGTGCAATAAGAGGTGGACAAGGGAAGGCAGCTGTGCAAGGATTCTAACATCATCTTCCAACAACTCCTTAACCGCAAGTCGCAGGTCATAGAGGTTTTGATGTTGGCCAATCCACTCAGGAACCCTCCAGAACCAGGCACCAAAAGGTGGACGTAATCTCTGGAGATGGCAAAAAGGAGAGACTACACAAGACACATCCAAGCAGAAGTCATTAAAATAGTCAAGGCTGCCAATTTCTAGGTATTTGAGGTTGTAAAGTTTCTCAAGGCAAATGCACAGAACTTCGTTACATATCTCCAGCACCTCAAATTTGATAACAAGTTTGGTCAGATTGGTCAATTCTCCAAGAGCCATTATATTGTCTGGTGAGTTGGTGCTTGGACTAAACCAGCAGCATAGAGTACGCAAGGATTTCATACGCCCAATCCCATCAGCCAGCATTCGTGAATTCCGAATGATCAGATGCAATAACCAGCTCATATGAACAATATCTGTCGGAAGTTCCAAAGACGATTGTCCTCTGGTTTCTACATGAAATGTTTCCAATTGCTGCAGACATCCAATTTTCTTGGGTAACTTTATAGTATGACCAAATGCTTTGATCTTTATGTATCTCAACTGAAACAAATGGCATATTCCTGTGATGTCAAGGAACGTCGATGATGAACGGGACCCTTCTGAAATTTCAATTGTTAAAACTTGGAGATGCTTGAACAGTAGAAAACAGGGCAAATATGCAGAAGTACCAAATCTTGCTAGCATCCGTACTTGAGATAGAAGAACAGATCCTGCTACTCTTTCATTAATTGGGCCATCCAAGTGGAGAGAGAGCCGACAGATCTTCTCACATTGTCCTTCCATGTCTTGTATATCATGTAGTAGAGTGATAAAATTCTCTTCTTTGGACTTATGCAGGATAAGATCAAGCATCATATCATGAACCCTGCAAGACATCACCTCGCCATTATCATCTACATCTGAGGGCTGAATTATACTCCTGTTGATAAGCTCATTAAAATAACTCTTTGCAACATCCTCCGGATCTATCCCATGGGCTTTAGTTATAAAACCTTTAGCTACCCACTGCCTAGTCAAATCATTCTTGTGAATTGTGTAGTCTTCTGGATAAATACCTAGGTATAGCATGCAAGTCTTCAAGTAGCCAGGGAGAGTTATGTAGCTAAGGTTCAATATTTTCCTCGTGCCAACCAAGCTTGGGCTCACTTCAGAGTTGGACCCCAGAGATTTCAGGACATACTCCCATTGCTCCTTTAGTTTGTTTGGCTGATTCGCTAAAAGGCTAGATATTGTGATTAATGCAAGTGGTAAACCACCACATTTTTTCGGAATTTCAACTGAGACTTGTTTCAAATATAGAGGGCAAGCATCCTCTGAACCAAATATTCTTTTGAAGAATAGAATTCCTGAGTCTTGGTCACTAAGTGGCTTCAGCTTGTAAACAAATTCAATGTTGTTAGTGCTGCATGCTCTAGCCACAGCCTCGATTCGAGTAGTTGTTATTACCCTGCTTCCACGAATGTTCTCAGGAAGAGCACATCTAATAATATCCCATGAAGAAGCATCCCATATGTCATCAATTACAATAAAGTACCTGCCATACAAATACATATGGAGTGTAACAAGCATTAGGATAAACTAACTGAACATATAAAATTGTCATCACTAAAGATTGAAACAAGAACAAGGAAATTCAATCGATCAAACTTTTAAAGCAATTATGTCACTTAGGCTGAAGCTGCAGAACTGTTATTTGGTTGGCATAACAATATGGGTGGCTGCTGCAATTTAACAAACAATAGCTTTGTTGTTCCCCAAGTAACTATTCGCAACACTAATGGGTACTGGAGAGAACTGAAATGCTAATTTGAGGATCGTTGCATATTAAAAATGAAAAGTCAACATTCAGAGTTCTAATGGAAATTTTAAACTTTTATTTATAGGTTACTCTAATATTATTGGTTATTAGATTTTTTAAATAATATGACAAAATACAGATCACATCCATTCCCAGGATATATGAGTGAAACAGGCACCATGTAAACTAGCCAGCCACAAGCAAAAGAAATGCAGACACAACAAAATGTGTCCTACAGAATACTAGGATGCTAGAGAAGAATGGCTTTTTAAATAGAGAATAATTAAACTGCCACATCATATATTACTAAGAGTACCATTATATTCATGTTGGCATACCTAAGATCCAAAAGAAAATTTTGCAGTGCACTAATCAATTCAGACTCTTCCCACATTTTCATGTTGCTGTTCCATGGAGCTGCAAAGCCAGCTTGAGATAGTATAGTTCTCAGAATCTCTCATATTCGGTTTCTGGGATACAGAAACAAAAACTCGACACTGAAACTTGCCCTTAAGTTTGCAATAGATCTCATTTGCAAGTTTAGTTTTTCCCAGACCTCCAAACCCCACAATAGATAACACCTTTAGCTGATCTGCAAGCACACCATCTTCACTCATCAACTGAATCAATTCGTCTCTAGGGCCATCCATACCGACAAGGCTAGCCGTTTCCACATGGAGCGCCAGTAGACGAAGATCGATAGTTGTGTTGTTTCGGTTGAGGACAACAACATCAATCTTGTACCTCATGCATCGCTCGCTCACCTCCACAACACGTCTCTTGAGACCTTGGAGCTCTTTGGTGATCTCGTACCAAGTGTTCATGGTTGTCGGCAAGTTCATGCACCTATCAATGAACCCCTTGAATCCGCTCGCTCTGCTATTGAACTCGCGTTCCATGTGGAGCATGAAATCGTCGATGTTGTCCTCGATGTCATAGGACAGCTCCCGTACCTCCTTGGCCCAACACCTATCTTGATCGTCGGGCTCCTCAGTATCTGAGATCCTCTTCAGGAATGCATGCATACTCTCGAGCTCAGCTTTGAGGAACCTGATCTCTCTCTTAGCTTCTTCCACCAGATTGAACTTGTCGGAGAGCAGATCACCAAGCTTCCCAAGCAGGGAGCCTTGCGAAACGCTAACCACGGCAGCCTCCATCATCTCGACGTCTTTCCTTTCTTGTGCTCACTCTCAAGTAGACAATGTTGAACTAGATTTCTTTCAGTCCTAAATGAAACAATCAAATCAACAAATCAATTTAGACATTTGGTCGTCGAGAATAGAAATTCCATTGGTCGATCTGGACCTACAATCAGTTTTTACTTTTGTTTTGACAATCTGTTGTTTCTTCGTAGTGCAAATAGGGAAAACAGTGAGGGAGGGAGAGAGAAGAGAGCGTGATTTGCTGAGCCCACTCACCACTGCAGACCTCATCGGTCTCCTAGCTCGTCCTCGATCTGATGAGGCCAGTGAAGCAATTGAGCCAACAGGGAAGGAGAGGATTGGGAGGCTGCATCGGTAGATCGGGTCGCAGGTGGCAGCCACGGCGTCGGTCCAGCGGAGATGTATGGTCTATGGTGAGCGGCTGGGAAAGGTGGACAACGAAACAATTGCAATTGTCAGTCAACTGAGTGATGTATAGGAACTTCAAAGAAAGGACATGGAAACCAACCTGGTGTTTTCTTTCGGAGAAAAGGGAAACAAGGGATGATGAAACAAGCTACACGCCGTCACCGATGGCAGAAAGCTTCGAGCAAGACCAGATATGGACGGAAGAGTAGTGCGTGGGGATGGAGTTGGAACTTGGGAGGAAGAAGATGGTGAGAGCGCGTGAAAAGAAAGGAAAGCCTTCTGGTGGTTGGCCTCAGTTGACTTGCCCGCAGTTTCCTTTCTGCTCCAACATCAAACAATCAAATCAGCCAATACAGAATTTCTGGTCTTCAAAAATTAAAAAATGAACCCACGGGACTAGAATTCGAAAACAAAACAAATTTCAAAAAGAAAACCAATTTGATATCCCTGGCTTTTAACAAATTTCTAATAGTACTAGCAGAATTGCAAACGAAGACAGCAGAGGACACCCAAACTATAAATAGAAAGAAAGATAGCTAAACTAGTTCCATTCCATGTCCTGTAGGCGAGTCATCAAATGCTTGGCTTATAGTACTGTTATACAACCAATCGAGAAGACACTTACTATAAATAGAGAAAAAACTCAGCAACTAGCTATTCTTGTAATATAATGGAATTTCTGATATTTCAGTAGAGCACCACTGTGGATGGATCCACAGAGTCAGAGTGCTTACAGAGCTGCTAGCTAGGTGCAAATGCTGGCGGCTCCCCGTCGATGGCTTCACTGTAACGCGGCAGCACCGGCGAGCGGTCGTGGAGCACGAGGCGAGCGGAGGCCTCGTGAGGTTCGCAGCTGCACGGATCCGTGGCCGGTGCAGCCGCTGACTCCACGGCTCCCATGACCAATGAACGACGGGGGCTGGAACTTTCAGTGACTGTTGGGGCGAGAGAGGCGGGAGTGCCTGACGGGGGGCAAAAAGGAGAGCGGCGGCGCGAGTGGCGACAGCCGAGGGCGGCGCCGGTCTGGGAGCGGTGGCCGGCGTTCTCTCCGAGAGCAACCGGCGGCCAACCGACGGCGTGAAGGCGACCCAGCACGGCCCATGGAGGAGCTGGCTTCCATCCAGGGCGAAAATCAGGTCCAGCTAGAAATGTAGGCCCATCTTGTCACTCGATTTCTCTGGTATTTTTCATTTTTGTCCTGACGAGAGTCAGGATGACGATTATAATAGCTGAAAATATTTCAAATTGGGGTACAGCTTCTTGTGGTTTCCAACAAAACTATACGAAAAAAACAAGTTTTTCACTTTTTGAATGATATACATATACTTACTCCTATATATGTTGGATATATGCTCCTCTACATTCGAAGACTGCAATTACAAACTCTACGTTTTCATCCAGCTGAGCGAAAATGACGGACCCGAAATGCAGTCAAGAGCTTTGGATATATTTTTTTTATTCTGGCCGTATATCCTGCACAAGTGCATGTCGAGGAACAAATAGAAAATCAAATTAAAATCGACTGTAGAATCTCATTTCAGAGGTATACTCTCTTTCAGAAATAAAAAAAAATAAAAGTAGTTCCATTGCCGGGATTTGAACCCGGGTCGGCTGGGTGAAAGCCAGGTATCCTAACCGGACTGGACGACAATGGATCTTGTGCTGATTTTGCACAAATCTTTATATTACTCCTATCTCTTCCGTGAGTGAGGGTAGACACGACATGCTCTGTTTATGGTTTGAAAGCAGTGTAGCAGACCATTCTGTTTGTACCGTCTATCGCCAGTAGTAACTCTTGCAATGTGGATTATCAACTGTTATGATCTTGCATGTGGTTTTTGATAGAATCAGCGAATGGTTGAAGTTTTCGCTTTGTGCTTCAGTACAAACTTAATAAGCCTACAATTATTTTTCCCGATCTGAATTTTACAAATAAGACTACATACACTACCCTTCTTTCAGCATATGAGTCGCACGCACCGAGGATGTCACCTCTGATGAACGTTAAATTAGTTAATCCTATGCTCCTGCCTCTCCATGTTCAAGCTTAGTTCTTGTTCATGACGCACTAATGCAATATCGTGTAAACAATGCGATAAGTTTTGTCGTGTGAGATGGATAAGAAAACAGATATAGATGCTATAATTTAGTATAGTCTGGCCGGTGGCTGTTATCTGGGAAGATTGAGTTGGTGTGACTTGTGAGTGCTCCCGGCTTGTTTTGCTCGATCGATCGATTGTCCAGACAAGGTCGAATGCAAAAAAAACATTTTGAGAATGGCTGGCATATGGGAAAATGCTCTCAGATGTACCAGATGATGGTGTGCGGAGTTGAGGTGGTGTAGCTTGCAACGGGGAACGTACACATGGATGGAAGCGAAGCACATCTCAGTTGCAGAGATGGGTAGAAATGCCACCCTACCACAGAGAGCGTAGACTAGCAACTGCTGCTAGCCTGCTAGGTGACTGCTTACTGTGAGCAACAAAAGCATCCTCTGGATTCATGTAGCCATGTAGTGGTGGCACGCGTGATCTCTTATTTGGGTGTACTTGATTGTGAATGCAAGCACACTATCATCTTTTTTCTGTAATCTCATGCAAATGCTTTCCAAGAATTATGGCTTACACACAAGAACCGGTGAGGTTTCAAATTAATAAGAGCCTGATGGGAAAATTGCGAGAATTTTAGAGGAAATCATGTCTTAATTTAATGTGCCTGCTTAGATTATATTGTGAATGAAAGATATGTACCCATCCTATTTGAACTAACTTACATGGGAAAATTCAACAAAATTTACTCTGTTCATAACTAGGGTGATCATCTATTCTGAAAAAACTACAGTGGTCATTGGTCAGTAAAAACTGACCACTGCTAGCAGTAATATCGAACACATGGTGAAATCTCACATGCCTACAAATATTCCAGAAACCCCATTGACAGCTCCACACGCGCGGCACGACCATTCTAAGTAAAGTAGATAGTGTATTATATTAGTGGCTTAGCCTTTTCTAGCTAGGTTTCCCTTCTCATTTCCCCCATCTGCTGATCGAAAACTGATTCAAAAATTCCATTCTTGTTGGCGTGCAAACAAGGGGTTGGGATGGAAATGGGATGCACCTGTGAGAAAGCGCAGTGGAACTCTAGTGTGGAATACGAAGGCGGAGTTCAGAGCTATCATCCATGTTGCACCGACCCAAGTACGAAGATGAGCTCGAGTACTGCAGATGGACACGACAACGCTCTGAAGATGACCTCTAGTACTGCACTTTGCTTGGGTTCCACTGACTTGTGAGTGTTGTTGCTCGCCCAAACAAGATTGAGAAGTGCAAATACATATTTTAAGAATGGCTCGCATCTCTGGGAAAATGCCCTGAAAAGTTCATTACGTTCTAGTGTTGTTGTGACTTGTCAGGGTGTCCCATCCAATGGGCAATATACAAGCGGAGTCATCTGCGCATTCCACTAGTCTTATGCTGTTAGCTTTCTATCTGTTTCCTTCTCATAGTCATGTGAATCTGCTAAACACAACAAGCAACAACTGCAACTCCAAAGTTATTCTCAAGGATGCTAGGGAGAATGGAAATGGGTACGGTGACACCAAGGATAGAAGGTCTCATGGTACTTTTTGTCGATTTACAACTGTTATGCAGTGCTGCCTGAAGATGACGATAGAGTTCAGTTCACAATGGAAGCTTTCAACTGTCATATATACATGTTGCACTGACCGATAGCACCTGATGGCACGTATGTAGGGGGTTAATACGTTTATAGTGTTTCTATTACGGTACTGGTGGGTAATTGTTTTCTTAAAAAATAAGAACATATATTTTTTAGTGACTATTCTTGTGAATGATGGTTAGAACCATACCAAATCTTTGCTCAAAAAAAAGAATCATACTGAATTGATGTTGTTCGGTTAGTTTCTTGTGAAATCAGATAGAGGAGGGCTCTTGCCAAGCACAACACATTACTACACCAACTGTGTTTAATTTGTTTGTCTGCTTTTTGGCCAAAATATTAAAGTACGTATTCTTAATGAACGGGGCTCGCGGCCTCTGCCAGGCAATAATGAGGGGGAGCAATGGAATCTGGTTTTTTCATGCATATAGTACATACCACTGCACTGCATACTGGAAGTATCTACATACCCAGTAGCCAGGGATGAGAAAGAAAGAGAGAGAGAGAGATGTTCAGTCGTTGGCCTGTTTGCTCATCGTCCAAGTAAAGATCGAGTACAAAATACACTCTGAGAATGGTTGACACGTCTACTAGAAAATTGCAGTGAGAAAGCCACAACTATTTAAGGAGTGATCGATTGGTAGCCCAGCTCACACGATCCACCGTACCATCCGGTTCCATGAAGTGTAGGTTGGCTTTGATTGCTTCCGAAACTTGCATATTTTTGTTGCATGGCCTCTCGTCAATAATAGGCACCCTATCATGCTACGCAGAACTCTGGGTTCCACTTGCAGTTCGACAAAAGGCAACCTATCATGCAGTCAACTAATCAACAACTCTCTTTCCATCCTAGCTCAGACTTTATGTAAACTAATCAAGTCTCTGCCTGATGCTTGAGTACCGAATACGATGATCTTGAATCTCGTGATAATCATCAGGGCCGGCTCTATAATTTTAAGGGCCTACGAGCGAACTATATATTATGGGCCCATTACACTAAATATTTTTTTATATAATGAATGAAGATAGTAGTACTAATGATATATTTAATTGTTGAAGAACATTGTCAATAGTACAAGCCAGATCAACAAAATAAAAATTATATAGTTCCCTCAAATAATAACTAACCCACATGATCCAGTGATAACGATGCTTCACTCCTTCATAAAGAAACTCCTTCGGGCATTTTTTGATGCAAAATCATTATGAACATTATCAAGATCGATGTTTCTTAAGATATCCTTCTCAATGTTGCACATAGCCAAGCCATTCAATCTGTCTTGTAACATAGTTGTCCTCAAACAATTTCTCAGTATTTTCAATTTGGAGAAACTTCTTTCAGCTGAGGCTACAGTCACAGGTACAGTTAAGAGGATCTGATATGCAACAGAGACATTTGGATAGCAATCTACAGTTGTAATAAACTGAAGGATCTCAGGTGCAGACATAAAACCATCTGGTAACGTTACTTGCAGCACTTTTAATTCAGAGAAAAAATCATCTAGATCAACATCTGATGAGCTGTCATGAGAAAGAATTTCTGCAAAATGAGTGCAATGTTTATGTAAATCAGTATCATCCAAGGACTTCAGATTCTCTGAGTTGAATAGAAAACCAAACACCTTTTCAAAGGTCTTCAACTACTCAAATCGACTAGTCAACGAAGCAATTGCAGCGTCAACGATAATTTACTCTAAAGGATTCGATAGCTGACAATTGTATTTCATCATCTTCATCATTTGTTTCATCAAATTGCTTCTTCCTTTTACTTTTGCGTTTTGTAGGAAATATTGGCTCAATGTCCATATCAGACGCAATGCCTTTTGCAACCTCAATACTAGAGTCAAAATATGAGATGACCCCTTCAATTTGTTTGAGAGTAGCATCCAAGCACACAATCTTAGATTGCAACTTTTTGCTCACCATGTTTATAGAAAATAAAATATCATTCCATATGACCAAACCAACAAGAAACTCAAAATTCTCTAGTGTGCTAACCAAAGATTGAGCTTCACTTATTGCTGTTGCATCATCAGTACAAATCTCCTCAACTTGTTGCAAGGCTAATCTTATTTCAGGAGTTCGGTATCTGATAGGTTGCACACTCTTTATTCGACTCTCCCATCGAGTATCAGATAATGGTTTAACTGTCAGCTTAGGAACATTATCAAGCAGAATCTTCCACCTTTTAGTAGAACGTGCAAACAACACATATATCTGTTGTATAACACTAAAAAATGAAAGAGCTTGTCTGCAAGATTTAGCCATATCACAAAGAGTGAGATTCAGACTATGACAGGCACATGGCATGTATAATGCTCTGGGGTTAATCTGAAGCAAACGATTCTGTACACCTTTGTTGCGTTCCTTCATATTGGAGCCACTATCATAACCTTGACCTCTCACATCTGCAACATTCAAACCCATATCAACCAATGTATCTATTAGTACATTAAAAAGGCCCAATCCTGATGTGTCATCAACCTTTAAGAACCCTAGGAAAAATTCTTCCACTCTGGGAATGGGACTTGACATATTGACACAACGCACAATTAGGGTCATCTGTTCTTCATGGCTTGCATCTGGGGTACAATCCAAAATAACAGAGAAGTACTTAGCAGCCTTGATGATCTTTAAGATGTAATCCTTCACAACATCAGCAAGAGTAGAAATTAACTCATTCTAAATATTATGACCAAGATAATGATGATGAATTTCCTTACTTTTTATGCGCCTAATGTGTTCTTGCATCACATGATCAAACTCAGCAATCATTTCAACAATGGCTAGAAAATTGCCATTATTATCTTCATAAAGCTTCTCATTTGATCCTCGAAAGGCCAAATTATTTTTGGCAAGAAACTTCACAGCAGCAACTATTCTTACTAAAACTTGTCTCCAACGCTCCTTTTCCTTTGTGATTTGTCGTTGCATATCATCATCAATTTTTTGATTTTTGCTCAGCCTCACTCTAAGCTCATTCCATTTATTCATGTTTGTCAAATGCTCAATACTACTCTCATGTTCTTTCAATTTCCTACTGAGACGCTGCCAATCCCTCACTCCATCAGATGCTAAAAAGACTTGCTTTTAATTGTCTTGAACAACTTGCAGTAAAAATAATAAACTTTATCCACATGTTTAGAATAAACCAGCCACTTTCTATCAACAGACTCACCATTAGTTAAATTCTTGGAGTAGTAAGAATATGAAAAATTTCTACCAATGGCATCCTTAGGAAACTCCAGATTCAATTCTCTCACTGGCCCCCTTTCAATTAAGATATCTCTTTTGCTATTGTCAAGATTATCCCATACTCTAGGATCATAGATAGAAAAACCAAATCCATCTTGTTCATCACCACTTAAATTTTCATGATCAGATGATGGTTGCAAATTTTCCCTTTCATCTTCCCCTATAACATCTTCCATTGTTGCAACTTCAGTGACCTCAACTTGTGCATTTAAATCATGATCATGTTCTTGTTGTCCTTCCCCTTGAGCTTCGTTGACATCAACATTACTTGAACTTTGAAAAAATTAATGTAAAGCACCCCTTTGTGATTCAGCCAATTGATCTTTTTCTTTTTGTCTTTTTCTTTTTTGAGCACCTGACAGATGCTTCTTTGGCAACATCGAAACCTATAATTTATAAAGTAAAGAAAATATGAACTAGATTGTCATTTAAATTATTAACAGTCGATTAATGAAATAGTTAAATAGAATAGCTTTATAGAAATCATTCGTTGGAGGCTTGGAGCTTGTACCTGGACTCCTGGAGTAGGCGAGGGTCGAGGGGGGCTCTCACGTGTGGTGGCCGGGAGGGTGCGAGTCGTGACGATGAGGGTGAGCCGGTGAGGCGTCCGGCAATCGAGTCGACGACGGGAGTTCGGCGCCTGGTGACCACACACAGATGGAAATTGACGTTTCGATTTCTTAATTTTTCGACTCCTCAAGATCCTGTAAGCGGTGGCAGGCAGGAATTAATCACAGGTTACCAACAGCACATCTGTGTGCAACTTGCCGAATGTGGGCTCCTGGTCTGGTTTCTTTACGGGCTACAAGTCTGAATATGCATGTATGCTGCATAGACAGATATACTCTTGGGCCCCCCTCTCCCATGGGCCCCCGGCCGTCGCCTCTGTTGCGTGGCCCAAGAGCCGGCCCTGATGATAATCATGGACCCCTCCTTGAACTGCAACCACACACCCTTAGTCTATTGTTGTGAGAGAGTGACACCAACCCTTACAATAGGCGAGCAATCGAGAAGAGCACATCAGTTCAGTGGGTTGTAGAGTAAAATTGTAGAGACAAGTGAATAGTGAATTGGTAATTGTCAGTGATCTCATTGTTCCTTTTATAGGGAGATTACATAATCATTATAGGGAGATTACATTATCAGTTACAATGTCATAAGGATGAGACTTGATAACACCCTGACCCTATAGTGGCACTTCATATCACCCTCTAGTGGCTGCTATTAGGAGCTGCCATTAGATGGGTTTAAGGTCATAAACCTTTTGTGTGCCACCTCTTGGTATGCTTCATTGAGGAGGTCAATAAAGAGCTTTTGAAACACAATGGAACACATGCATGGTAGTGCAGGAACACCTAGCTGATGGCTTAAGCAACAAAAGGGTAATTATGATGGCTTAATAAGGAATGACTGTACGTCGATGATATATTTCGAAGAACACAAATATATAGGGTAATTAAGATATATGTCTCTATATGCCTAATTAGAAAATTGTGTGAATTATTTTAGAGAGGGAATTGTGTTCTAATAATTTGTATTGATTTGCCTGCTTGGATTAATTCACATCATGGGTAACATTGTATCTCTTAGATGCATGTATTCTCCATATGGGACTCCTGGTCATATAATTTTAGTAGCATTTTTGTGAGCATGAAAATTTATCTCATCAATTACTAGTTTATTTGATTCAAGTAATTCGGTGTTTCTCCTTTGTTGTTCATCAGTTTTGCATTTGATCAACCCTTGTAAAGTAATAATAGCACACTGTATATTGCAACTATGTGCATTCACAAGCGGAAATTCCTGACAAACCCAGCCATGTTGTTGCGTGATCCTGTGAGGCGGTCTCCAATAGGAAAATTGCAAGAATTATTTTACAAGGAATCCTGTATTCATTGAATGCACCTACTCGTATTATACAAATAAAGAAATAAATACCATTCTATTTGAACTAATCCACATGGGAAATGGTTTCAACAAAGTGTACTCCCTTCATAACCATACGGGTACGAAGGTAAGTAGAAATGTTGCCCATGCAGCACAGAGCAGCTACACCTCCTTAATTCGATACCTATACTATGAGTTAATATATCCAACCTAACACGTCTCGATGAAATCTCACATGCCTACAATTATTCGAGAAAGAAATCATGTTGACCATCTACTTTCCATCATGTGCCCATCTACTCATAAACACCACAAATCAACAGATGACCTCCAAATTTAGTTGTTAGCGAGCATGCATATGCAATGGAATGGCAATAGGTGGCACCGAGGTCTAAGGAAACAATGGTCGCCATACGTTGCTATGGATTCGCGTTTCCAGAGTCATTATCATGCATGCGCACATACAATTGTAAGGCGGCGCGGCCTAAAGATGCGAAGAGGGTTCGCAATAGAGGTTATCATGCATGTTCCAGTCCTCTGCCCCGCCGGCCACCTCCAGTCATGCTAGTTGTCCATGCCCCCCTCCATGAGGGCAAAGGAAGTCAAACTCAGGGCGGGGCTGCGTGGGGAGCAGGGGGAGTGGCACTTTTCCGCTCCCTGTCTGCCATTTTGCTCTAGAGAGCGTGTTTACGGGGGCTACCCTCAAGGAGCTATTTTTTCACCCCATTGGCACACCTCCTTCGAAATATGCTCCCGGAGCTATGCCAAAAAACACATGGTACTGCAGCAACTGCACATAGCTGATGGCTTAAACAAGGAAAGGGTAATTAATATATAAGATGGATTGATAAGGAACAACTATATGTCGAGGATTATATTTCGACGAACACAAATATAAAGGGTAATTAAGATCTGCCTCTATATGCCTGGTTAGAAAATTGTGGGGATTTTAGAGGGAATCATGTACTAATAATTTGTATTGATTTGTCTGCTTGGATTATACAAATAGATAAAAATTAACATACATGCGTGTCTCTATCATCCTTCTTTACTGTCGGTGTTTTAGACCGGCAACCTACCAAGGGGAGTACCCGAGGTAGATGAATGTGGCCTCACCGAGATCGGTAACTCGAAGGAAGAGACATGTGGCACACAATTTAGATAGGTTCGGGTCACGAGGAGCGTAATACCCTACGTCATGTATGCTGCGTAGCTCTGGATTGATTGGGCGTGTTTACAAGATGATGCGTATAAGAGAGGTAGGGGTCCCTGCCTCGCCTTATATAGTCCGGGAGGCAGGGTTACAAGTCGGTTTGAGGAGAGAGTACTAGTCGTGTACGTCTAGGAGTTCTCTACATGGTACAGGACATGCATAGCTTCCTATCTGAGTACTCCTCCGTCATAGTCCTTGCGCCCCACGCCATCAAGTGCCATGTGGCACAAGCCGAGTAGTCCCAGGGGCCCACCGAGTAGTCAGTCCTGGTACCCATCGAGGTAGTGGGCCCAGGGAGGTCATACGACAAGCCCCTGAGTACTTTGTAGTCGAGGAGGATAGTTTCGAGTAGTCTTGATGGCCTTGACGAGTAGTCCTCAGGCGTCCCCGAGTACTACAAGCCAAAAGTCCTCAGGAATATTTGAAGCATCCCGCGGCTGGAAGGTACTCCAACTGATCCTTGAGTAGTCTTGAAGTCTTCTTGAGTAGTCCCCAAGCGTCCTCGAGTTCTCCTCTTGAAGGTCTTCAATAGTACTCGTATTGTCTTGAAGATGAAACCATATGGAAAATGTTATTCGAAGAATCACATTCCATATGGAATGTAGCCCCCGAGCCTTAGGTCGAATCGTAGATTCAAGCTGAGGGTCAATCTGAAGTTTTGTCAAGCTTATCCCATAAAATCCGGAGAAAAAAATCGAAGGACACGTGGCACGGAGCCCCCGAGCCTTGAGTCGAGTACTTCCTCTCGAATTGAAGGGTCATCTTGACTGTAGAAGGTGTCCTGAGTGGATCTTGAGTTTCGTCGCCACCCATTAGACCGAGCGGATGTAGTCGAGCCCCCGAGATGGGCTGTATCGAGTACCGGAAGCCGAAGAGTCAGGCAGCCGCCGTTAAGTCAACCGCCGATACTTATTCATCTGGCCGTTGCGGTGCCGCTTGTTAGGTTATAAATAAACGTCGAAACCCTTAGGGTTTTTCATTCCCCGCAGTAACAGCCACTGGAATAGATCTACCCAAGTGTCCAGCCACTGTTGCTTCTGCTGTCGCGCCGTACATTGCAAGTCAACGCGCGACGCCGTTGCTCGCCACCAGCGTAGCCCCCGAGCGGATGCGAGTAAAGACCCCGTGCACTTGGAGGATGAAGCCGTCTCCATCCAAGGGCTCAAAGGCTGGAGCCGGGAAGAAGAGATCCTGTAGCGAGGTAGAGGGATCTGCTCAAGGGTCGTCGCCGCCGACATCTCCCCCGCGCCCCAATCTGGCCAAGGAGTGGAAGAAATCCAAGATGAAGACAGAGGATCTGCTGGCCCTGGTGAACTGCGGGTTCTTGCGGGAGAAGGAGATGGACATGTGGCGTGCCGCCGCGGGCGACCCGTACCCCATAGAGAAGAATCCTGACGAAGTCCCCATGTTCGCCAGGTTCGTGGAGCGCGGACTAGCACTTCCGGCCAGTGATTTCTTCAAAGGTCTTCTCAAGTACTACGGTATCGAGTACTTGAACTTGAACCCCAATGGTATTTTCCACGTCTCCGTCTTCGTACACTTCTGTGAAGCATTTGTGGGGATCAAGCCCCACTGGATCTTGTTTCGGAAGTTCTTCCATTTGAAGCCGCAGCCGAGCGCCAACGACCCGCGAGTAGTCGGAGGGGCTGGCATTCAGATGCGAGAAGACGCAGCCGACTAGTACTTGGCGTACAAGCTCATTGATTCGAACCAAGACTGGAAGGCCAAGTGGTTCTATATCAGTAATCACCACCCAGAGCTGCTGAAGCCGAGCGGGAAGCAGCCGAAGCATCGGGCGTGGTGGAACACTGAGCCGACGATGCAAGAGGATATCCAACTACCCGAGCTGATGCAGAAGATCAAGACTTTGAGAGAAGCCAGGCTGAGGGCCAAGCATGTGGCCTTCAGCTTAATGAAGAGGAGGGTGCAGCCACTGATGGCTCACGACACCCTCGGGTACCAGTACACGAGCGACGAAGACACGTCAAGGATGCCCGGCAACGAAGTCAACGATGAAGACATTGTCGAGAGGCTGGGCAGGATATTCAAGGATATGCCACCGTACACACCCTGCCCAGTCCCCGAGTACTTTGCGGCTCGTCCGCCGTACAAGGTTAGTAACTGTTACCTCTGCCTCCGAGTACTGATTGAATTGGAGTAGTCACGCTCACCCAAGTTGTTTGCTGCAGGATGACATTGCGAAATTTGTCTCCGACCCAGCTCCCCCTCCTCGACTTGTAGATATTCTAGAGGAGGGCAAGAGCAAAGCAAAGAACGCCGTGAAGTCGGCGAAGATGACGACACCATCACCATTAAAGACACGTTCGACGAGAAGGATGGGGAAACGCTCCAGGAGCGATTTCAGCAGCGGTCCAGGTTCAGCCAACCTGGACTACCCCATATCCCCCCCGTTGAGGATCCACCGACTAGCTTGGAGGCTAGTCTCCCTACGCCGCCAAGAAGGCCGCGCAATGTGGCGTGAAAGCGTGTCGCCAAGAAGCTGAAGGTGATAGAGACCACTTCCCAGGAGGTGAGTTCCTCGAGTAGAGTAGTTGAATACTTGTCTTGAAGTATTACGTGCTGACAGTTGAATTTTGAGTTGTCGTGGGAAATTCCATCATCCGACCCCGCGGATCAGGGGGAGGAGGACGACTGGGACACGGTGGGCGGACCGACTGAGAGGAGCCTCAGTCCAGCCCCCACCGTAGAAGAGACCGTACCACAGATGGCACAGCAGACGCCTGGTACTGCCGAGCCGCAAGTTTCGGCAGAAGAAAGCAGGCTAGAGCCTTCCGCGACTACTAGAGCTGGAGGAGCAGTAGCAGCCCAGGCTGAAGAGGAGGCGCCCGCGGAAGCCGAGCTCTCCGACTGTGACTGTTGTCCGGTCCAGCTTGTAAGTGAAATCCATCCCCGAGTAGTACATGTAGTTTTGTAATCTTGCTTGACTGACCACCAAACTTGTACTGTGCAAGAAATCCACCGATCTGTCCTGGGAAGGAGAAGAACCCAGCAGAGCAGCAGCTGAGAAAAATCTGTCGCCAACCGTTGAGGAGTCCGCTCCACTTCCCCAGGCTGAGATCATGGCGTCAGGCGCAGAGGCTACGCCGCCGGAGGCCACCGTAGTGGAAGGTACGTAGGCTGCGGCGATGTCGTCTGCCCCGTGTAGTAGTCGTCGCCCCAGGTACTGACGTTGTATGCCTTGTGATAACAGAGACACAAGTCGAAGGGACCACGATCTCTGAAGCCGTGCCGGTTGAAGGCGTCGTGCCTGAAGCCGAGGTGCTGGAGGGAGCAGCTTCCGGACCGGAGGTGACAATAGCCCCCGAGACCACGGAAGAGGTGCGTGACGACGCGCTGCCGGAGTCGAGCATGGACGTTGTCGTTCGGTCGCCAGAGATCCAAGACGCGGAGCCGATCCGTTCGATGCCGATGTCAGAGGCTGCGGCGACTAGTCGTGGCGGGCTCGAGCTTCTGGCAGATGACATCATCGACCCGACGATGGTGGCCTGCAACTTGGAGTCGATGCGCCGGACTGAGCAGTGGATGAAGGTATGTGACAGTACCCTTGAGTAGTCGAATTCCATGAGAATTGAGTACTCAAAGATGATTGTTGCCTTGTTGCAGGATGTCGTGGAGAGATCCCAACAAAAATCTGACATGCTCCAAGGGTATGGCGACACAGTGCTCCGGGCGGAGGCGCTAGAGAAAGAACTCAGCAAGGCCAGGAAGCACTCCACCATGTTGCAACCCAAGCTGGATGGAGCCTTCGCCCAGTACCACAACGAGGTACAAGAGATGCGGGCAAAGAGTGATGACTTGATTCGCAAGAACAAGTCGTTGCGCCAGAACAACAAAGGTATGTCGCCGCTAGCTTGTTGAGTACTTATTGAGAGTACCTTGTAGTAGCCTGACATATGTTCTTGGGCTTTTGCAGATCTTGAGGCCCGGGTAAACCAGTTGAAGGCATCGGAAACCGATCTGAAGAACATCGTCTACCGAGAGAAGGATGCCTGAGAGGTACTTGAATATGAATATAAGCAGCTTTCTTATGAGTGCGTCAAGCACATGGAGCTTCGAGAAGCCTCGGACCGTGACCTCGTGAACTACTATAAATCTCTGTAGAAGCTCAACGAAGATTGCGAGAAGCTGCGGGGCCTTCTCAAGGAGCTTGAAGAAGCCGCACTCCCCATTGCAAGACTGCTGGTGCCTCACCCGGGCGGGCCAAAGATAGCTCCGTTGGTTGATCGGCTAAAGGAATCCCCCGAGTGTCTGGCAACTTATGTGAAGCATCTGGCGAAGTCCATCCCCAACCAGGTCTTGGCATATATGAAGTTGTACTTCCCCAAGGCTCCGGTAGATGTAGTCACGGGAGGACTAGCCTCCAATTGCACAGACGACTAGTACAAGGAGCTTCTGGAGCAGATGGCGCCAATCGCGGAACAAGTCGCGGAGAAGCTCAACCTTCAGTAGTTGTCCTGTAGGGTTAGCTTTTGGCATAATTTGTAATATAGACAAAGTTGTAAATAACTTGTGTCAAGTTTGAATGAAAAAATCTTCCATGTGTAGGATGAGAACTCGTTATCGCTGTGTGTATGTGCGTAGTACCCATCCATGGAGGTGTTGCGAGTAGTAGTACTTGACAGTAGACCTGTTGCGGGAGACACAGTAAATGAGTTCACCGAGAATCAAACTTTATTATTGAAAATACACCTGGATGGCCAGGGCTGTTTACAAGTGTAGTCGCCAGGACCCGGAGGCCGCTTACGGCTGAAGTAGTGCTAGGACGCGTGGCCGCTTACAGCTATAGATCCGTTAGTAGCCGTATAGGCTGGATCTAAGAGTACATGGTCTCTTGATATATAGACCGCCGCTAGAGTCCTTGACGCTCTAAGCAGCCCGAGATCCGTTAGTAGCCGTTAACGCTGGATCTTGGAGTAGAGTGGTCCGGAGACTAGTGCCTGGACCTGGAGGCCGCTTACGGCGAAGGGCCCAGGAGTAGTCGTGTAGACTTGACCCCCAGAGTAGTCGAGAGACTACACATAGAATCGACAGAGCTTGTCGATGTTCCACGAGTTGGTGACGTTGTTGCCTTCAAGTGTCTAGAGGCGGTACGAGCCTGGTCCGGTCACCTTTGCGACTGAGAAGGAACCTTCCCATGGTGAGCTGAGCTTATGTAGTCCTTCCGTGTTCTGGATGTGACGGAGGACTAGATCACCAACGTTGAAGGAGCGTTCCTTGACGTTGCGATCGTGGTAGCATCGGACACCCTCAAGGTACCTTGCTGATTGGACGAGGGCGGCACAGCGAGCTTCTTAGAGTCCATCGATGTCAACTCGTCTGCTGTCTTTAGAGATGCCTTCGTCGTATTGCTCTACTGCCGGCGAATCCCACATGACGTCGGCAGGTAGGATAGCTTCGGAGCCGTAGACCAGGAAATAGGGTGACTGTCCCGTCGGCTTGGTGGGTTGTGTACGAAGCCCCTAGAGTGCATTGGACAGTTCCTTGATCCACTTGCCTCCTTTTGTGTTAGTAGCGTCGTGCAGTCGCTTCTTGAGAGTGTCGAGTACCATCCCATTGGCGCGCTCGACTTGTCCATTGGCTCGTGGATGGCGACTGAGAAATACCGGACGTCGATCCCGCTATTCTCGCAATACTCCCAGAACTGATGGTTGTTGAAGTTGGAACCCAGGTCTGTGATGATGCGGTGGGGTAGTCCGTAGCGGTGCACGAGTTCATCCAAGAAGTCAAGTACTCTGGCGTTTACTACTTATATCTATAGTATTTGGATCTCAGTTAATATCTAACCTAACATCCATGTGTCCAGATGAAATCACATGTCTATATATAAAATCCTACGAACTACACACACACCATTGCGTTCAGTAAGCATGTCGATCATTAGGGATTTATCAGCGCGTCCACTAGTATGTGATGTTATTAATCATGAGACAAAGAGGGGCCACCTAGCATGAGAGAGTTGTTCAGTTGCTGGCTTGTTTTTATTTGTTTGTCCAAAACAAGATTGAGTGCAAATGCATTTTGAGAATGTCTGGCATCTGGGAAAATGCTCTCAGATACGATGGACGATCCATTGTGTCGTGAGGGTCTCCCTGGCAACAATGTCGTCTTCGACAAAGTGCCACCCTCCTGCTGTCGATTTTGGGAGCAGCCGTCGAGAGGATGCACACCTATGGACTATGGTGTTCGAGGTGGCGAAGCCCTGAACGGATGATTGCTGATGCCCGGTGCCGAGCTTTCTCTTCAATGTAATGCCAGTTGCATAATAACCTTTTACCCTTGCTCAAAAATAAATAACCTTTTACCCCCCTTGTTTTAAAATTGCTAAATTGCTGGAAGCTTTTGGCTTGCTTAAAGATTGTGAAATGAAAATGTGGGGATTGCATCCCAACCAAAAATAATGGACAAGATGGAAATTTCACCCAGATCGAATCGAGTGTATCAACTGCAGCTGGGTGATAACTTAATTAACAACCAAAGGCGTTGTTAGATTCATGTGCCACACATACTGACACTCCATGGATATATGTTGTGTGCTGTCTGTTATTCGTGTGTACTAGCGATTGATTTTGAATATATGCACCATACCTCTTGTGTAAAACACCAATTAATCCAACTATTTTGATCTCCATGCAAGTATCTTTTACCAGGATGGAGTGGCATGGACAATAGCATACCGGTGAAGGTCTTAAGAACATGATCGTGGAATAGGGTACACATGCCTCTCTATATATGCCTAATATATAGCTAGGAAAATTGTGAGAGTTGACGAAATCATGTTTTCATTTATTGTAGTTGCTTGAATTACACAAATAAACAGATTCTACCATCCTATTTAAACTATTTTTTCAAATAACCTATTTCAATAAATTTACGCGGGGAAGGTTTCAACAGTCTACTCCTCCATTCCTAACCCCATAGAACCACTGCACACCTCCTTTATACTCCTAATAACCCATCTCGATGGATGAAACAACAATGCCTATAAATATTCAAGAAAGGAATCCTATTGACCACCAACACCACACTAGTCATGTATGCGGCGTCATTTCTATTATAGTGTATTATCCTTTTCTAGGTTTCCCTTCTCATTTTCCCACACATCTACTAATGATCCAAAATTCATTCCAAAACAATCAGGGAAGAAAAAACACAAGAACCAACAATGCAATTCCTAAGTTCTTGTGTCAGCAGGTGATTATGGAGTGGGAATGGGTGGCACCAAGAAAATAATGGTCGCACAACATTTGTGCAGATTTTAAATAACCTACTTGAACTAATTTGCATGGGAGATTTCAAAAAAGTCTACTCCTCCCTTCCTAACCCCATAGGACCACCACACAGCTCCTTTATCTCTACCTAATATTAAAGCAAGGACTGTTTCTGCCCATAATTTTTGTCCGTCTGCGGTAACTGAAACGAATTCGGAGAAAAGCCGAAGCTGTAACACACGAACGGGCGAAAGTGAGCCAAAACGAGCAAAAAATGTTGCCAAAAATAAAAAATAACGCTGCCCTCCCTGGAACCGACCGCAACCAGCGGTACTGAACAGAACCAATTAACCAATCACAGGCCCATGTAGCCAATTAAAAACCGCCCAAAGGCCCATGTAAAAATTAACAATATAAGAGGATGAGATGACTTGGCTTCGAACCATGGCTTGTCTACAAACAAAATAATTGGACCGACCACTGGGCTAAATTACATTCATCTCATAATTGTCAACGCGGAAATCTGAGCCCCTACGACCTAAAAAAATCAACTGCAGGAGCAATACCAACCACTTGAGCTACGCTTTTGTTTATGTATAATGATCACATTTTGTCGAATTTAACATATTAGGATTAAGTTCAGTACTCCAATTACCATATAGGTTACAATAAACAATGTTTATCTTTGTCTTAAAAAGGTTTTTTTGACTCAAAGGATGTAGATGCGTCCACAAATAAGCTACTCCGTAATTTTCTTTGATAAAAAATAAATCTAAAAATATTGGTCAGTTTTGTGACAGCGGAAACAAAGACAAAACCACAAAGGCATATAGTAGGAGAATAGATGCTACACGGACTTTATTTGCCCCTGAGCATCATTAAGAGCACCAATGAATGATCGAGGAGGTGTGGTGAGGAAACAAAATCTGGCTAGGTCTTTTGATCTTATCTCTCATAGTTATGTTGCACCATTAGATTATGAAGCGAAGCTGGCATATAGGAACATGCTAATAACAACTTGAGCATAGATAATAAAGACACGTAGCAACGCAGGGGCATTTCTGCTAGTACTCCTAATAGCCCATCTCGATGGATGAAACCACAATGCCAATAAATATTCAAGGAATCCTTTTTACCACCAACACCACACTAGCCATTCTATTATAGCGTCTTATCCTATTCTAGGTTTCCCTTCCTCATTTTCCCATCTACTGATCCAAAACTTGTTAAACAATAACCAGGGGAAGAAAACACACACAAGAACCAACAAATACTACTCCAAAGTTCTTGTGAACATGCAATTATTGAGTGGGAATGGGTGGCACCAAGAAAACGCATGGGACACTCCTGTGTGGATCCGCACTGGTGAAATCAGCATCCAGCAAGAGGATTGTAGAATCCTACAAATGCCTGAAGATGACTAGAGAGTTGAGAGTGGAGGCTATCATACAGCGTTGCATCAACTGTTGCATCAACTGACAACACGTATGACAACACAGCGAATGGCAGAGAAGTGTAGCAAACATAGAAGTAACTCGGTGATTCAATTATTAGTTCATTTGATTCAAGTAAATCGGTGTTTCAGCTTTGTTATTCAGTTTTGCATTTCGTCAAACCCTTAGAATAATAGCACTCTGTATATTGCATCTATGTACAAGAATAGCACCCTTACAACAACATTCGGTTGTTGGCTTGTTTTATTTGATCGTTGAAACAAGATCGAGGGCAAATACATTGTCAAAACAAGATTGAGGGCAAATACAGAAATTGTGTTGTATATGAGAAATTCCTGAAGAAAATTGAGAGAATGTTACAGGGAATCTTGTATTAATTTAACTTGCCATCTCGGATTATACAAACAAATAAAAAAATTATCATCCTTATCTGAACTGATAATGTACAGAAGAAATAATTACAACAAAGTGTACTCCCTTCATAACCATATGGGTACGCGGTAAGTAGAAATGTTGCCTGTGCAACACAGAGCAACTATGACACCTTCTTAGTTTACTACGTACTAGGACTCTAGGAGTTAATATATCAAACCTATAACATGTACGTCTCGATGAAGATCACATGCCTATAAATATTCGACAAAGGAACACATCTACTAAACACCACAAATCAACAAATGACCTCCAAAGTTCTTTTCGAGCATGCATATGCAATGGAATGGGAATAGGTGGCACCGAGGAAAGAATGGCCGCCAGACGCTGCTGTGGGTTCATGTTTCCAGAGTCATTGTCATGCCTATGCTCACACTATCGTCAGGCGGCATGTCCTAAAGATGTCAATAGAGTTCACAACAGAGGCACCGATCGAATGGAAACATGACAACGGCAGACGCCGAAGTGAAGATTCATCATGGGCGTGATTGATTGCACTTCATTACATGCATGTAGATGGTTACTTCAGAGTAATCAGAAGCGTAGCGCGGGTGGAGCTTGTCGTCTCGGGCAATCAGACTCTGGATTTGGTGCTTTGTGCCAGGAAAGCAGGCACAGAACATTCTTTCAAGCTTGGAATAGCACACCGAGAGGCTCTCTTATAGCGCAACTCATGAAAATGGTGCTCCTCTCACGTGAACTCCGTTTTGTGGTAGTGCATGTCTTACCTTTGATTGCGTCTGTTCATTGACAGGTGCGTCATACTTGGGTGACGAGGTTTGGACGCTTAAAAAACCTCATATATATATATATATACACACACATATATATACATATACATATATATATACATATATATACATATATATATACATATACATATACATATATATACATATATATATACATACATATATATATACATATATATATACATATACATATATATACATATATATATATATGCAAACAGACAGAGCATTCATTCTGATAAATTTGAGACAGCAAAGAAGATCCATTCCTTAGCATCAGCCTGCCACCACACTGAATCAGGATGAAGATATGCCAGGGATGCAATAAAATAACGTACTACATAGCCACAGTTCTTTCTGCTACTATACCGCTATTAGGAATAATTTCGAAACAATAATCTGGGATGAAAACGGGATGTCGGGATGCAACTCCAAAATTCCTGCTGGTGTGCAAATTATATTAGGAATGGAAACGGGATGTCGGGATGCACCGAGAAAAGAATGGTCACGGGGTTTTAGTATGGAAGATTCACACTGCTAAAGTCAGCATTATGTGCATGGTGTGACGACCGCCAATCGATGCCCAGCTGAACTTGGGTACATGATAGCTTTCATTCTCAACATGCGCGTCCTATTCCATCCTTGCTCGCCTGCGCCATGGCCCAGCTGAATCGGAATTTTTTATATATTTTTTTTGATTTTCGAAAAATAAATGATCAAACCAAAAATTTCGAGAAATATACATCTGCCGCCAAGCCCCACGGCGGCAGGTACCTGCCACCATGTCGCACGGTGGCAGCATCCCTGCCGCCATACCCCACGACGTTAAGTCCCTGCCACCATGGGGCATGGCGGCAGGAGAGCACTTCTGGCGGCAGGGCCTCGCGGCACGGCGCCAGGACCCTGCCGCCCAGCGCCACGGCGGCAGGCCCCTACCGCTGTGCCACGTGGCGTTAGGACCTTTTTTTATTTTTTCATTTTTAAAACACTTTTAACCTTTTTAAAAACAACAAACTGATAAGTGTAAGCATAATCACAAGGGAATATCATAATCAACGAGTAGATGCAAATAGTTTATACAAAATCATGGTAAAAGTAGTACTACATCTAAATGCGTCGGTGCCTCTTCGGCTTAACAGCTCTAGCGCCAGCCCAGGTGTGGTCCCGGTCGTACGTCCAGAGGTCAGGTGCCCTGACCACCTGTGGTCCTAGCCGGTCGGGAGACGGTGTCACCATGGCCGCCTGCGACAAGCCTGCAGCATCCGGTGTCCCTCCGTCCGCCGGTGTCGCTCCGCCGGCCGCCGGGGTCCCTCCGTCGGCCGGTGTCGCTCTGCTGGCCGCCGGGGTCGCTCCACCCTGTGGCTGTGTCGGCTGAGTTCAAACTGGTGCCTGCGTCAACTGTGACGAGCCAACCTCCTCGGCCCGCTGCGGGGCATCTAGGGTCGCGAGAATGTCGCTGAACCCCATCTGATCCCAGCCCAGCTGGTCCTCGGTGGTCGTGTCGAAAGCAGGCTAGAACATAGGCCGAGTGGACGAGGAAGGAATATCTGCCGCCAGTAACTGAAAGGCCGGTGGTCTGGAACCTCCTAGCGGAAAGATCGGCGGCACTGTAGGTGTTGTCGTCTCCGGTTGTCGAGGCCCGACTGTCGGAAAGAATAGGAGGGGTGAGCCCCTACTAGATATATATTAGAAAAGGAGTCAAAACTACAGCTAGAATAGGTTAGTCATGTGACCGGTATGCTCGACACATAGAGCAACAACTGCAACTCCATGTCGAGCATGCATGCTAGGGAGAATGGAAATATATATAATGTGGCGGTGGCACCAACCAAGGAAAGAAAGAATGGTCTCATGGTACTTACGTCGATCCACAATTGTCACACAGCGCCGCAGCTACCCTGAAGATGATGACAGATTTCACGATAATGGAGGCTGTCAACTGTCATACATGTCACACTGACCAATAGCACAATGCCGGCACATATTGGAGCAAAACGCACGTCGAGCGCGAGAGCATAGATTGAACAAAGCTAGGTTCATCATGGGCGTGATTGATTGCACCTGCCGATGGCATATGTATGTAGGGGGGGTTAATTTAAAGTGTTGCTATAACGTATTCGCAAAAAAAAAAAGAGTGTTTCTATTATGGTACAGGTGGGTAATTGTTTTTTAATAAGATCATGTAATTTCTTTGACTATTCTTATGAATGACGATTGGAATTGAATCATACTGAGAATCGATGCTGTCCAGTTAGTTTCTTGTGAAATCAGATCGAGGAGGTTCTTACCAAGAAGAACACATTACTACACCACCTCGCCCTGTTCGCTTGGCTTATCGACCACCAAACCGGCGAGATCTTTTCTCTCACAACAAACCAGCCACCAAAGAACCAAAGAAGATTCTCTTCTCTCGGAACAAACCAGCCACCAGCCATCACCTGTGTCTGTTTGTTGGTCAAAATTAAAGTATGTTTCTTAATGTCAACGCTGCATGCTCGTGACCTCTGTCAGGCGATGAAGGGAGCATTAGAATATGGTGTTCTTATATATAGTATATACCATTGCATACTGCAACTCGCTACATATCCACTAGCCAGCAGTAGTGATGTTGGCTTGTTTGCTCGTCCATGGCAAGACCGCAAGATCGAGTACGAAATACACTTTGAGAATGGTTGGCATCTAGGAAAATGCACTGAGAAGGCCACGAGCATCACTGAGTATTTAGGAGGTGATTGGTAGCCCAGCCCACACGATCCAACGCACCATCCGGCTGCTTCGTGGGGTGCAAGTTGGCTTTGGTAGCTTGCCAAACTACACTGGGTGGAACCGAGAAAATAGTGGTCGCCCTAGGATAATTGAGATGTTCTAGTTCAGGAATCCTGTTTTAATTTAATTTGCCTGCTTGGATTATATACGAATAAATAAATAAAAACTACCATCCTACAGTATTTGTACTGTATTATTTGAGATGGGAAGCACGAAAAATTCAAGAAGTTTATTTACTCCATTTCATGACTAGGGGGCATACTATATTGCATTCAGCACAGGGCAGGTACCCTCGTTTACTACTATAGTACTTAGTTAATGTGTCGACTGTCACATCCTACACAGTAATAGGGATTTATCAGCGTTGCCATGGGGGAAATTTGTAGCTCGCCTCTGAAATAAAATCATTATTGCTACTGTGATTGTAAGATGTTCCTGCATGCTAAGCACAGCACAGCCCCTAGCATGAAACTTTGTGCTAGGTGCTTAGGTGGGGGGTGGGTGGTGCTAGTATATAAAGAACTCCCTACTGAAACTTTGTGCATCTACTCCCTCCGGTTTGGTAAAGGAAGACGTTTAGAACAGCGACACGGTCTCCAAAGTGCAAACTTTGACTTCCTATTTTTACAATTATAATTATTAAAAACTAACATATGTATACTTTTATGAAAGTATTTTACAAGACAAATCTACTCGGGTAGTTTTCACATTTCCAAACTCAACAACTTAAAAGTTATTCATGATTTATATTCCTAATGTTTGACTCAAATCCTGTCTAAAACGTCTTATTTTATCAAACCGGAGGCGGTATCCACCAGTCACCTAGCATGAGGGAGCTGCTTGTTTTTATTTGCTCCCCCAAACAAGATCGAGTGCGAATACATATTAAGAATGGTTGGCATCTGGGAAAATGCTCTCGGAAATACCATGCAACTGTGAAGAATGGCGTAACGTGGTGCTTGTCACGTACAATGCATCCGTGTTATATAGGCAGGAAAAACCTCTGCCATGGCGCATACAACAGGATCCCATCCATACCTTGCGCACAAAGCAGATACAATAGATACAATAGCTCCCCGTTCTTTTGCTTCTTGTGATCCATATATTCAGTTGCAATTCAATGAAAAACGCTGCCAGTTATCGCGGCACAAAAACACAGACTCCGTTGTTGTTCTCGTGCGCGTTCTAGAGCTCACCGGCGACGCAAGTCTGGCAATCTCGGTTTATCTATGACAGTGTCTCGTGGCAGCGACTCCGGCGAGGACCATCGCCTGTTTTGAGGAAGGCGGGGATCGAGCGGGGCAGCGACTCCGGCGGGGGCGTCGCGGTCCGGTGTGGTCGCCATGGCGTCGAGATCCTACTACGGAGGTTGCCGCTTTCCGTGCCGTAGCCTTCAGCTATGGCGGCGGGAACACCAAATACCAAATGGCCGCTCTGATTTGGTTGCCGTCGGCAGATTAACCGGTGATTCCTCAACAGCAAAAACTGTCTCAAGTTCCTACTGTGATGAGTAGTATCATGGTCTGAGGCCAGTAGTAACTCTTGCAATGTGGATTATCAACTGTGATGATCTTTCATGTGTGGTTTTTGATAGAATCAGTGAATGAATGTGTTTCATTTTGTGCTTTTTTTGAATGAGTTTCATTTTGTGCTTCAATACGGACTTAATAAAGCTATAGTTATTTTTCCCGATCTGAATTTTACAAAAAATACTACACTATCCTTTTTTCGGCGTATGAGTCGCACGCACCGAGGATGTTACCGCTGATGAACGCTAGCTAATGCAATGTGTTTTGTGGTGTGACATGGATAAGAAAACATATAGATGCTACAGTTTAGTAGTCTGGCCGGTGGGCGGTGGCTGAACACATTTGTGGTCTTCATCAGTATATCATCATTTTACCCTTCTGAAATTGCTTGGATTTGTGTTTTGTTCTCTTAGTTTATTTGTAGTATTCCTTTAGGGGTCTGTCAGATCATTCATGTTGGACACAAACTTGCTGCATATTATTAAAGTTGAGTTACTTTTATGGTCTTATGGTTGATGGGATGCACTAGACAAGGCAAGATCAAATGCAAAAACATTTTGAGAATGGCTGGCATACGGGAAACTGTTCTCAAATGTACCGGATGAATCCGCACGGCGTTGGGGTGGTCTAATTTGCAACGGGGGATGTATAGATGGATGGAAGCGAAGCACAACTCAATTATAGAAATGGCTAGAAATACTGTTTGAGAAAAAAAAATTGAAAAAATCGTCTAAGAAAATTGCGAGAGGTTTAGAGAAAATCATGTCTTAATTTAATGCGCTTGCTTGGATTATACTTATGAATAAAAAGCAATTTACCCACCCTATTCGAACTAATTAATTGTCACACCCAGAAATTTCCAATTTCAGGATGTGAATAGAGAAAATAAATAAATAACAATTTTCTCATAATTTTAAAATTTATCCAACATTTATTTTTCTTTACAGGAAATATAGTATAGGAAAAATCCTTGTTTGATTTTCTAAATTAAATAAAAAGTTGTGAGTGTTGCATTCATGCCGATGCAGCTAGTGTTTCTTGAGTGCAAAAGGTTTCAAAAGTGCGTTTAGGAGCTGTCCAAATCCATCCGAGGATTTTCCGGATTTTTCTGAAATTTATTCTCCTTTTCCTTGAGCTATTTCTATTTATTAGAAGGCTCTAAAATCTTTTTCATGAACTCCAAATACTTTATTTGGATTTTTCATACTTCAACCCACCTTTGCGAATTTTTCTGGATTTTTTGTGATTTTCGGAGTATTTTTCGTGCCTTTAAACAATTTCTAGATTTGTCTGGAATTGTTTTTGCATTAAAAATAAATTCGAAAAAAAACATCCTATTCTACCTGGGTCGACCCCGAAGGCCCGACCCAGCCTACCCTGGCCCAGCGTCGGCCCGCGAAACCCTCCCCTCTCTCTCTCTCGGCCGGCACGCGGCCCCGCCCCGTCATCCCCTACGGCGCCGCGCGCGCGCCCGGACTCGGGTCCGTGCCCAGCCGGCCGCGCCGCAGCCCCCCGCACCCCCCGCGCCCCGCGCCAGGCTTGGCCCGCATGCCAATGCGTGACTCCCTTGGCCTATTTAAAGGCCGCCGCCGCTCCTTGCCCCCTTTCCCCAAACCCTAGCCGCGCTCCCGGGCCGCAGCCGCCGCGAAACCCTAGCCGAGTGCCACCGTCGATCTTCCGCTCTGCCGCCTTTCCGCCAACGAGAAGGACGCCCGGAGCTCCGCCACGAGGTGAGGAGCCTTCCGGTGCCGCTTGTCGTCAATCTCGTGTCGCGTGCTGCAAACTCGAGCTCACCGGAGTCGGCGCCGCCGTGCCGTTCGCTGCGTCGAGCCACCCGCCGCCTCCGTTGCCCAACCGCCCGTTCTGTTGCCATAGATCGGTTTCTCGTGCCACGTGCCTCTCCCTGGTGTTAACCGCGGGTCAAAACGAGCCCCTTAGCTCGAACTTGCATGCGCTCGCCGGAGCGCCGCTGCAGCGTCGCCGCTCGCCGGCATGGTTGCCGCCGCGGCCGCCTACGTGCGATTGAAGCCGTCGGATCTCAATCCGATGGCTCAGGTCGGGTATGACCCCGGGTCAAGCCGGTCCATGCCGGTCAACCAGGCCGCATTGCGCTATTTTTGCAAAGAGTCCCTGAAGTGTTTTAGTTTAACAAGAATACCCTTCCACGTGCTAAGGCCCTTAACGTTAGGTCCTTTCCTTTTATGTTTTAAACCCTAGACTTCCTGGTTTTAGCGCCCGAGGTCCCTCCTTTAAAGTTTCGCACCGCAGCCCCTGAGTTTTTATATAAAATTATGTTTTAGCCCTTAGATTCTTGCAGTTTAGCCCCTGGAAGTTTAGATTTCTTGCAGAAAAGCCCCTACATCTTGTTTTGGCCGTAGAATACACATTTAAGCTCCGTTTTTAGCGTTCTTTATATCCACGCGATCGTCTCGACGAGTAGAACAACCTTTTGTCCCTGTTTTGCTCTGTTAGTACCATTTGGATATTTGTTCCTATTTTATTCTATTGTATGCTTGTATGTGAATGGTGTGGTGCGTAGAAGACGGTTCGTACGTGGAATACGCCGGAGCTGAAGATTTCCAAGACCTTGAGCAGCAGCAAGCGTTGGTAGAAGGCAAGTCCTTGCTGCATTCCCGTTGATCCTATTACAACATGCATTTTAATTACACCGTTATTTATTATTGCTTTGCATTAAATTGATGGGTCCTATTGTTAAGGTTCGACTAGCTTTGTTATCCTATGTCTTGATCAACCTGGGTTTACTTTATGTTGGGTAGCACATGCTAGAGTTTTACTTGGTTTTGGGTGGTTTAATGAACACTTGTCAATATGGATTTATTTATGCTGTTATTCATGTAATGCAAGAACACTTTATGCCTGTTAATCGGAACATGGAGAACCACCCAGGAAAACAGTACAACCACAAGACATATGGCTCTGTCTTGACTTAATAATTAGAGAACTAGGTGTTAGGTATGCTTTACCCGATAAGGGTTGGGGCTGACGGTAGATGGCATATAGACCTGCACTTGCGGGGAGTTGGGCTTGGCTAAGACACGGTACTCGCCAGGGAGCTTTATACGCTGCACTGATCATGTAACCTAGCGGGCAGCCTGCACCTGGGGATCTTTGTAATGGTCTCGTAGCGTCCCTATGCAATCACACCTCGGTAGTGTGGTATGGTGCCTGATCAGCATCGCATGGTTGGGTCCAAAGTTCTTCGGGACTTTTACGCGACTTGTGGGTAAAGATGTACAACCTCTGCAGAGTGTAAAACTAACTAGTTAGTCGTGCCCACTGTCACGGGCGGTCTGGACCCTCACATGAGTAAACTATGGAAGATGGATTAAACTTGTTGCATTTACTTTCGTTCATGATGATGATGCTTATATTAATCTCTGAGTTGGTATAAACTTACATTTGCTAGTAATTCAGCTTGCTTAATAAAATTTGACCAACTAAAATGCTAATCTGCTATGCAACCACAAGCTTCCACCATAAAGCCTTTGCATGTTGTTATAGAGTTTTCCCTTGTTGAGTACGACATGTGCTCATGCTTGTTGTTCTTGTATATTGCATCTACACAACCCGGTTGCTGCTCAGACGGACGCTTTGAAGACTTTCCTGGAGAGTTCGATGGTTTCTAGGCGTGTGTGCCACCAGTCAGCTGCCTATGGAGACGTCCTTTTCCGCTGCTAGTACTCGCTTATGTTACGATTTTGAGACATTCGGTCATGTAATAAATGTTTAATGCTCTCTATACGCTTTAACACTGTGTTTTGGTATACACTGAGTCGATACATGTGTGTAACTTGATCCTGGCGCACATGTATTCTATGCATTCGGATTTGCCCTTAAATCCGGGTGTGACATTAACTTACATGGGAAATTTCAATAAAATTTGCTCTGTTCATAACTATGGTGATCATCTATTCTAAAAAAAAACTATGGTGATCATTGGTCAGTACAAATTGACCACAACTAGCTAGTAGCTAGTAATATATATCTAACGTATGTCTAGGTGAAATCACACATGCCTATAAATATTCAAGAAATCCCATTTGAGAACTCCATATGAGATCTGATAACCTAGTGAATTGTTAGTGAAAGCAAATATTTTTTCAGAGCAATAATGCACAGAAAGCTTCGCCAACATATAGGATCATTTATTCCTCTCACAATATATAACGTGCATTCAACATCATGGCATTTAACATCCTTCTCTGCTACATCCACTGCAAGGCCACTAATATAAGATAGGCTGCAAGTATGTGCATCCATTAGTCAGCAGTGATGCAGACAAAGAGGCCACCTAGAGAGAGAGAGAGAGAGAGAGAGAGGAGAGAGAGAGAGAGAGAGAGGAGAGAGAGAGAGAGAGAGCGCTGTGCAAACTATTTGCTCGGATAAACAAGATTGAGAAGTGCAAATACATATCTTTAAAGAATGGCAGGCATATGGGAAAATGCTACGAGTAGTGTTTTTGTGAGGGTGTCCCATCCAACGGCGATGTACAAACGGAGTCATCTGCCCATTCCAGTAGTCCGAGGCTCTTAGCTTTCTCTCAGTTTCTTTCTCTTGTAGTCATGTGCCCAGTCTTCTAAACACAAGAAGCAACAACTGCAACTCCAAAGTTCTTCTCGAGGATGCATGATGCTTGGGAGAATGGAAATGGTTACAGTGGCACCGAGGAAAGAGGGTCTCGTGGTACTTGAGTAACGAACATGATGAGCTTCTCATGGATGCTTAGCTTGAGTATGGAACATGATGAGCTTGAATCTCATGATGATCATGGACTTCTCCTTGAACCACAATCACACCCTCTTAGTCTATTGTTGTGAGGGTACCCGAGCCCTTACAACGGGCTAGCGATTGACAAGAGCATAGTTCAGTGGAACACATGTGCTCCTAGCTGATGGCTTAATTAAGCAACGAAAGGGTAATTAAGATGGCTTGGTAAGGAACGACTGTACGTCGAAGATATATTTCGAAGAACACAATGTGTCTCTATACGTCTGAATAGAAAAATTGTGTGAATTTTAGAGGGAATCGTGTTCTAATAAATTGCATCGATTTGCATGTTTGCTTGGGTCTCTATCATGCATGTGTCTCTATCATCCTTTTCTCATTACTACTTATTATAGTACTTGGACCTTGGTTAATATCTAACTTAACATCCATGCATGTGTCTGAGAAGAAATCACCTGCATATATCTATATAAGATCCTATTAACCACAAGCAGACACACTGTTGCCTTCAGTAAGCAAGTCGAACAGAAGGGATTTATCATAGATGCCCTCGAATCTCAGTCTGTCAAGGGAAATTTAATTTGTAGCTTGCTTTTTAAAAAAAATTGTGTATATCACGTTTTTCATTAAGAGAAGAGAATAATTAAGTTACAATGAAGTGACTTTAGAAGAGACTCCAAAGCGCAACACTACAATGACCAACAAAGCGACCTACTAACCGAAACAACGTAGGAAACCCCACACCTCTAAAATTAATTTGTAGCTCGCCTCTAAAATTAAGTTCATTACTGCTACTATATATGTGCATCCACTGATGTTAGTCACGAGACAAAGAGAGGCCATCTAGCATGAGCAGAGCTGTTCAGTTTCTGGTTTGTTTTTATTTCTTCGTCCAAACAAGATTGAGTGCATACAAATGCAGTTTGAGAATGGCTGGCAACCGGGAAAATGCTCTCAGATAGTCTGGACAATCAAGTGTGTTGTGAGCAGTGTCCCTTTGCAACAATGATGATGTTGTCTTTGACAATGTGTCGTGCCCTCCTGCTGTCGATTCTGGCGAGCAGCCATCAATCGAGAGGATGCAGTATTGTGCTATGAGAAATTCCTAACGAACTCAGCCGTGTTGTTGTGTGAGGATGTCCAACATGAAAATTGTGAGAATTTTCAGGGAATTCTGTACTATTTTAATGTGCCTGCTCGAATTATACAAATAAAGAAAAAAACCACCATCCAACATTTGAACTAACCCACATGGGAAATAATTTCAACAAAGTTTACTCCCTTTATAACCATATGGCGGTAAGTAGAGAAATGTCGTCCCTGCAACAGAGTAGCTACGTATGTTTAGTTTGGAAAAAGTGGTGAGATACGATGGGAGAATAGTGCATTGGGCCACGTGTTGAGAGGAGATGTAATGAGTGAAAGGATGATGAATAGTGGAAAGTTGGAGTTTAAGTGTTTAATTTGAAAAAAAATGATGAAGATCAGAAGATGTGATAGAATAAATAGTGAACTGGAGGAAAATTTTGGTGCACTAAACAGCCGAGCTCGTAGCTCGATGATCACATGCCTATAAAATATTCGAGAAAGGAACCCATGCATCTACTAAACACCACAAAAAGCAACAGATGACATCCAAACTCCAAAGTTGTCAATTGTCATCGAGCATGCATATACAATAGAATAGAAATGGGTGGCACCGAGGAAAGAATGGCCGCCAGGCCCTCCTGCGGATTCACGTACGTTTTCAGAGTCATTATTGTCATGCTCTCCAAAAGTGAAATTACCGTTAGACGAACCTCATCTTTTATACGCATGAGTCCTCTCCAAAAGTGAGAGACATTTGGTTTTGATGATACTTGCGTGAGGGTTTTGGTTCTCAAATACTTGTTCCTTAGCAAAGATTGCCAGGTCCCTTCAATGTTCAAAAGGTTCACTAACCACTTAGCCAACAGGCATTTGTTTTGTAGTTGTAAGTTCAAAATCCCAAGGCCACCCTGATCTTTGGGGCGACACAAGATGTCCCATTTGGCAAGTCTATATTTATGTTTAATAGCAGAGCCTTGCCAAAAAATTTGGATCTGAAATGATCTAGGTTTTTAAGAACTCCCTTAGGAACTTCAAAGAAGCGCATCATGAACATGGGTAAGCTACTTAACACTGAATTCAGCAGAACCAACCTCCCACCATAGGATAGAGATTTTGCTGGAAGTGTTCTTTGACTTTACTCCATTCGGAATTTAGGAGTTGTCTATGGTGCATCGGAATACCTAAATATCTGAAAGGGTAATCTCCCGAATTACAACCAAAGAGAGAAGTATAGGAAGATTCCATCTCTCTGGCCGCACCATAACAGAAGACTTCACTCTTGTGGAAGTTAATCTTCAGCCCCGAAAGCTGCTCAAAAGCACATAAAAGGAGCTTAAGATTTTTAGCTTTCTCAAGGTCATGGTCTAGAAAGATTATGGTGTCGTCTGCGTATTGTAAGATAGACAAACCATCATCAACTAGATGGGGTATCACCCCTCTAATTTGCCCATCTGCTTTCGCTCGATTAATGAGCAGGGCTAGCATGTCAGCGACGATGTTAAATAAGATAGGAGACATAGGATCCCCTTGTCTGAGCCCCCGTTTCATTCAGAAGCATGGTCCAATATCATTATTAACTTTGATTCCCACACTCCCTCCCGAAACAATGTTTTGGAACCATCTACACCATTTAGGTGAGAAACCTTTCATGCATAAAGTCTGCTGGAGAAATGACCACTTAACCTTATCATAGGCCTTTTCAAAGTCAATCTTAAAAATGACTCCATTAGATTTTTTGGTATGAAGTTCATGGATGGTCTCGTGTAGAATAACAACACCTTCCATGATATCCCTACCAGGTATGAAGGCAGTTTGTGTTGGGCTCACCACCGTCCTTGCTACTTTATTCGACTTCGTTAGTTCCAACTTTAGTAAAAATCTTGAAACTAACGCCGAGTACACAAATCGGTCTATATTGCTGAACCTTTGTGGCATTCTCAATTTTGGGAATTAAAGTAATGATCCCAAAGTTGAGGCTAAAAAGGTCAAGACTGTCCTTATGGAAATCATGGAACATAGCCAAAAGGTCATCTTTAATCACCCCCAGAACACCTGATAGAATTCAGCTGGGAAGCCATCTGGTCCAGGAGACTTGTTATGCTCCATTTGGAAGACCGCCTCTCTCACCTCATTTTCAGTGAAATCGGCAACGAGGACCTCATTTTTCTCATCAGATACTTGTGGAATATCATGAATCTGATCCTCCATCAAGGTGATTTTCGTCTGCTCTAGGATCCCGAACAGATTTTTGTAATAATTCGTGATGTGGCATTTAAGACGGTAAGAACTAACAGTAACACCATTGTCATCCTCGAGCCTATAAATAAGCTGCTTACGGTGTTTGCCATTGGCAACAAGGTGAAAGAACCTTGTATTAGCGTCCCCTTCCAAGAGAGTTTTGACCTTAGCTCTTTCATACCACTTAATCTCTTCCTCCCTCAAAAGCGAAATGAGCCGCTCTTTAAGATAGTGCTTTAAATCGATGTCATGATCAGAAAGCCTATCAATTTCAGCTTTTTTATCAAGATCCTACTGTAGGGCCAAAAGAGTATTTTTCTCCTTTTTATAGGAGCCCACCAAATTTGACGCCTAGCCTCTAAGATGTTGCCTAAGTCTGCGGATCTTGGACTGCTAACTCTGTAGGGGAGAAGATCCAAAGTTTTCTGATCGCCAAATATTTGCAACCATGTCGTAAAAACCCTCCTTTAGGAGCCATCCCCTCTCAAATCGAAAGGGTCTGGATCCAGACTGGTGAGTGGAAGCACCTGTGGACACAACTAGTGGAGTATGATATGAAATGTTCCGGTCTCTAGCTTCGTCCTTAGCCAAGGGGAAATTGAACTCCCACTTCGTACCAGCTAAAACTCTATCCAGCTTTTCATAAGTCGGATTATCCCCCGCACCCGCCCAAGTAAACTGGCGAACTGTCATGACAATTTCCCTAAGATCAAGGGATTCAATGATAGCATTAAAAAGGGAGGGCCATTTAGTATCAAACTCTCCACAGCTTTTGTCCTCAGGTTTTCGCATAATATTAAAATCCCCGCCAATGAGAAAAGGAAGGTTCTCCTTTGAGCAGGTATTAGTGAGTTTAGCAAGAAACGCGCCCTTGTTTTGTGATTGTGCCGGTTTATAAATAGAATAAAGGACAAACTTGAAGTCAGTTGACTTGTATCTAAGGGTGAATTTAACATCGATAGCACAAATATCAAACACACTAAGATCGACCCCCAGCAAGATCCCACCTGATCTGCCATGGGGAGCCATAGCGTGCCAAAGAAAATCACGTCCAGCACATAAATTTTTGAGGACATGATCAGGAAAGGACTCACGACCAGTTTCAAAGAGAGAAATAAAATTAATCTGCTCTTCTCTAACTAGTTCAGCCAAAAATCTGTGTTTAGCCAAGTCAGCAAGACCTCTGCTATTCCAGAATACCCCTTTCATTGTATAATTATCTTTGAAGGGGTTTTTGGCTTCTTGGGAAGATTGCCAGTTTTTTATGTCTTGGCCTTATTAAATTTTTTCTTTTGACTGACACGAGAGAGATCTAGAATATGATCATTCTCTGCAACAAGCTCTCGTTTAGGAAACCACCAGCGTGGTTGAGAGCTTCCTGCAGTCTTTCTTCCCTTTCATCATCACTTAATAGATCATTAGCGTTAACTTTATTATTTTTGTTAGCGCAAACAACTAATCTATCTACCTCTAAGTTCTTAAGACGAGTGACACCCGAGGTATTTGTGTTGATGTCTAGCCTACCAAGGTTTGATATAATGCGTGAATCTGAAAAGCTAGAAAAGGAAATACCTCCGAGGTTCCTTTTCTTCGCCAGACGTTCCGCCTTGAGTAGGGTATGCTCGTCAGCCCTTCCCGCGTTCCTGCTGCTCCGACGTAGTGTCCTAGGGGCCTCCTCCCCAGCCGTAGGTGCAGGTGCCACCACTCACCGCGGTGCAGCGCTGGTGACTAGCTCGGTCTCGACCCCAATTGGGGTTGCGTCCCCCTCAGAAGTGGCCACAACGGTGACCCCCATAGCAGGGATTCCGCTGCTCCTGGATGTGTCCTCCTCTGATGAAGTAGGCGCGGGTGCCATCACCCGCAGCGGCACTGTGCAGGTGATCAGCTCCGCAGCGGTGTCCTCCGCCTCCACTACGGCCACCACATCAATGGCAGCGGAGAGGGAGGCGCCCCCCAGTCGTTGGGGGTAGCCCGTCCGAAGCGGCTGCAGCCACCACGGTCACCTCATTGGTAGTGGAGTGGGAAGCATCGCCCCAGCCGTGGGGTGAGTCGGCCCGTCCTAAGTGGTCGAGTCCGCATCTTCCGACCCCCCTTCGTTGGCAAAGAGAGGGGCAACCCCCAACGGAGACCCTGCCCCTCCTGATAGAATAGGGGTGGGCATTCCTCCATCCTCCCCCTCAGCGGGAAGTGTGGTAGACGCCGGGTAGAAGAGTGTCGGTGTTCCCCCGGCCGAAGATAGGTGAGTTACACCAGCCTGCTCAAACACATCGGAGATAAAAGGGTGAGGATTAATAGGAGGTGACACCATAGCATTGTACAGCCTCCGCTCTTCATCAGTCAATGGGCTGTAAGTTTTTCACCCCATAGGATCCTTCTCCAGCATGACCTTAATGCTAATCTCATCCAACAACTGCTCGCAAGCCATATCAAGTGCCTCTTCGATCAAAGTAGCCTGCTTGTGAGATTTCCCCGCTGCGGGGTGCGGACCGGGGGTTTGCAAAAGAAGCCTCCTTATGACCACCCCGTGGGTTCCGAGCGGGGGTTAGCATCCCTCATGTTCCGGTCCCCATCCGCATCATTACCCTTATCATCATCTCGTGAGCGAGTCCTCATCATCATCCCGATGCGCAACTTTCGATACCTCCTCATCGGGCTTGAAGTAAAGGCGGTACATGCATCCCTTCACACAAACATCGGCGAATTTTGGTATTTTTTATTGTCCAAAACTGCCACAAGTATGCGTACCTCTCCCCGTACGCCGAAGGTGGTGGATGTCCACCTTCCGAGTAGCTCCAATCATAGTGCCAACGACCCACAAAGGAAGGAAGGAACGAAGTGCACGCGGTACCTTGGTGACGCTTACCCAAACCTGATCCAGGACTTTGATGGGCTGAAGATCATCAACATATTCTTCAATTGAAAAGGTATCTTCCTTGCTCCTTGTCGTGATAGTTCCGATAGCAACCATACGGGTCAATTCGTCCTTACTGGGGAAAGGCACAATAAAGCACTTGTGACCCTCTTCTTGCACCTCCCATTGCCAGGGGACAGGAATGATCCGTGCTAGCGTAGCCAGGAGGAGATCCTTAGAAACCTCGCCGGACTCCACTTTAATGATGGCGGCAACTAGAGAAAAATCTGTTGAAACTATGTCAATTTCATTAGCTACCTGGATATGAAAAAAAAAACCTTTATTGTCATCAGAGGCAGCACAATAGGCAACCGACGACTTGGGGCCACAGAGAAGCGGACACTGGTTGGTGAAGTGGTCATCAGTGCAAATAACGCACTCCATAGTGCGCTTGCCCTTCCCTTTGCCGCCCTCAACAGCTCCGCACGGTCTCTGGACAACGACTTTTGCAGCGGTGTCGTCGCCGTGTTCCCGACGTGGTTGATCAACCGCGCCACCACGCCGGGTCCCCCATCGCGGCCACGGCCACGCCCGGGCCCCGTGCTCCCGGGCGCGATCCGGCGCGTCGGCCCCGGCAGGCCGGCGTGGGCTGGGGGGTTAGCCCCGCGACCACGTGGCGCCGCTGGAGGCTCACCATGGTCGCCGGAGCCAGAAGCTGGGGTTGCGGCGGTTCCTCGACCCCCCACCTGAGTGCTGCGGCCTCCAATGCCCCATCGACGGATGTGGCGTCCCCTCCCCGCCATCAGGGCGTGGTGGAGAGGAGATGCGGCGGGACAGTAGCGTTCACAAGGTGTCGACGGCGTTCGGGAGTCGAAGGAGGTTCTGGCGGCGGCGAACTCGAAGGAACCGTAGGAGTATGCGGACCAGAGATCGATTCGTTTCGTGCTTTGATGAAGCGACGACTTTCGGGTACCGAGGCAGCTTCAGGGGGCGGTGGACCCGATCGCAAGCCGGGCCAAGCACCAGGCACCGAGTCTGCCTGCTGGTCGGCCTTGACAGGAACCGTATCACGATGATTCCGATTTCCCAAAAGAACCGGCGTTGAATACGGACCGGGGGCCTCGATCGGGACCTCCGCCCCCGGCGGCGCCCCGCCTCCTCGCGAACACCGGCGGTAGGAAATCCCCTAGGGTCGCCGGCGAGGAGAGCTTTGCGGGTGGCAAAGGGCCCTTCCACAATGATTTCCACGGCGGCTTGCACCGGTGTGGCGGCGCGGACGGGGAAGCCGGCGACGGCGCCGACCGTTGCGCGAGGAGGGGGAGGCGCAACCACGGGAGGAGTCGGAAGCGGCGGCGCCGGCGACGACCCCGACGGGAGCTCTACATCTCCAAGGTCTTCAAACTCGGACTCCGAATCATAGTCCCAAAACTTGCCCACTCCTTCGCTAAGATGCAGCGATGAGGTGAGAGAACCAAATCCCGATTGATGCGCTCCATGAATCGATTAACATCGACTGCTTTGAAAGGAGGTTGATCTCCTGCTGTAATTCGCCTCAATGCCTTCCGAATCGATGGCACAATCGACACATTGGGCATCCTCCATTCCTTGCAGAGGGCCGACATGGCTTGCGATAGAGGCTATCATGCATGTTGTTGCACCGACCGAACGAAAGCACGACATCGGCAGACATCCGAGCAGCGTAGAAAGGAGTGATACAGAGCTCTCAGCTGCTCTCTGTACTAGGGAAAGCGGGCACACATTTCATTCGTGCTTGGATCAGATCGAGAGGCTCTTGCCTTCCATTCTTTCTATTAGAGGGTTGTAAATATAATATTTTTGCACTGTCATTAGTCCATTGAGTTACGTGGACAAAAACACAATTAAAATGGAAGTGAAATTATTCATAGCTTTATTGGTATGAACAGCCAGATTCCTCATTCCTTAAGGCTTCGTTTGGCAAAGAGAGAATTACTTCCACAGCAAAATCAACCCACGAGGGGGTTGGGGTGACCCCTGCTGCCCACCAAACCCACACATGGGCTGGGTCTGGTGATTCCCCTGTGCCGTGGATTAGGTACCCTAGTGGCCGTGGGTTGGGTGGCTGGCGACCGTGGGCTGGGTCTAATAATTTTCTCCAATGTATTAATTATCAAATTGGAGTAATAAAGTGCAAACATCCATTTTCATACAAAATTCTTCCATTTTCATACACAATGTGGAACGGTCATCTCACCAAGGACAGAAGACATTCAAATATCAATACCACTACTAAGTTTAACAATACAATAGTTATTGGGTGCAAACTGCAACACAAGCATGATGTTCCTCATCATCTTAAATTCTGAAGCATTTGTGCGCCTCAAGAGCAAATTGGAAGTAGCTGTAACAATACAATAGTTATTGGGTGCAAACTGCAACATAACCATGATGTTCCTCATCATCTTAAATTCTGAAGCATTTGCGCACCTTAAACATCTCCACTCTTGCAGGAAAACATTTTATAAAACCTTGTAAATGGAACTAAAGTGCAAATATAAATAACAATGCCCCATGTTCAGATTTGAAGGGCAAAGTAGGTATCCTCGGATCTCACATGCATATATGTTGGCATATGTTAAGCAAATGAGTGGAGACTTGTAGTAGTAGCGAAAGTAAGAAAACTCATTTCTATATAATTAAGTAAAACTTGACAGGTTATCAGTTTTCCAATTAACTTTTAAACTGAGAACTAATTCGAACTATATGTGAACCAACTTTAACAGCCAGCTTCAAGCAAAAGACAAAGGTAACTCTCTAAACTAATGATGCAGCCAGGTTCAAGAAGAATCCTAAACTCTGCTCCAAAGTAACACCTTTTGTGTCACCTAGTAGATGCTCTCTTCTAAGGAAATCTGCAATTTTTGTAAAGACTATTGGCTCCATCCGAAATGCAACGCAACAGTCCTTTGGGTGTCCCTCAAGGATTTCTTTGAGGCGTTCTTTGCCGGACAGCCTAGACGTATGTCTTGGTCTTTTCTCTCTGTGTTCACCACTATGAATGATAAAACATGCTGGCACGGTACAACCAAGAATATTAGAATATCGGGTATCTATCAGGAACCAGCATATATCTGTGAGGAATTACTAACATAATGATGCTTCCTGTAGAAAAGCACTACACTACATATCAGTTCAGTTCAAAAAAAATTGCAGCGCAATGCAAATTCTGAAAGAACTATAGAGCAGTTTTCCAGAACCATGGTTATCACAATTGCCATGTTGCTGAAAGTGGGGGATATCTTATAAATTATCAAATGAATTGCATATATAATGAAATAATTGCAAGTCACTAAATTATACAAGACATCATGGAGCATGTGCAGATATTCAGAATGTAGGAAGAAGTGCAGATACTTCACATTGCCTAGGTTACACAACAGTTTCAGATTGCCCCGGGTGATTCTAAGATGCAATTCAAGGCCTACATTGCCTCGATACATCAATATAATGACCTACATGCCACCTCTTATGAATTAACTCAACAACAAAATTGTGTTGACCCGCTTGGCTTGGAGCAGCATGCTGCTAGTACACGCAGTGCAATGTGAGTTTTGAAAGGGAGAGCTTACCAGATCGGAGACGTACTGGAAGCTCCTCGTCTACTTGCCGTCGCCACACACCGTCAATGGCTCCTTCCTCAGCACCTGCGCACACATCGAATGACATGTAAACAGTCAATCAAAAAAGGCTAACTATAGCTCAGTGTACAGATGAAAACAGTCAATAAAAATTTGCCTCAGAATTTCAAGTTTGATAGATATCTATACTTTTTACATCTGTTTTTACACATGAGTCAGGACTTTCTGTAATGCACAAGATGTGTTTTCACATAAATATATCCAGAAAAGACTACATCACACTAAATAGGTAGAATAGTAAACATTTTCCAAAGCTATTTCAAGCCAAAGTAATAAATCATAATATTTCCTTGGGGAAGAAAGTTAATTTGCAGATGACTCCTTGTACACGACATAGGCGGAGCTACATATGCTTCATGACTTGAGGATAGGCAGCACACTACATATGCTTCATGGCTACTAAAGTCTAGGAGGTGTGTGTGCTGAATTCTAGTATTATTCAGTGCCATGACAACAGCCAGTGCTGCATGTCTTAGAACCCTTTTAGCTAAAGTGATATCTGGAGGCCAGGAAAAATTAGATTACAAGCTAACAAAAGCATTAACCAAGCCACGAAATTATTGTTCAGAAAAAAGGAAGCATCAGTACACATAAATGAATAGTTGAGATTGACTAGCATGGCTGATTCCAGCGGGGTAGCTTTCTTCCTCATTTTCTTTCGTCAGACACAAATCAAGGAAAGCTGAAAGCATGATGGCAACCTGCCCAAGTAAATAGTGAGAACCTTCTGACTTTCTTCTTCAGAAGAGGAATATACAATATGGTAGACAAGAGTTACCAAACTGAGTACAGCTGAAAGTAAGAAACTTGTGTTTACATTTGTACTATAATGTAGTATATGCCTTTAATTTCTTACTATGTTTGACTACATACAAGAGGCACTGGACGAGTAGGACGATCTATGCACAAGACTGCATACATGAAGACAGGCTTTGTCTGAGGACAGGATTGAGCAGAGCAGATACAATTCGAACCGAGCACCCAAGCATCGGGGCCAGCAAGGTGCCGCCGCGCAGTCCATCCATCCATCCTTTCGTCCCCAAATGGCCAAATCCCACGGCGAGGATGGGACTAAAAGGGGAGCACGACGGAGAGGCGCAACAGACAGGAGGAAGAGTGGGGGAAGCTCACCTGAGGATGGAGCTGGGCTCGCCGGCCTCCACCGCCCCCATCTCCCGACAAGCCGCGGGATCTAACATAGCAAGAAGGGAGGATGAGGGGGATAATCACCTGGAATCGAGGTTGTAGTTGGAGTAGCCGCCGCCGCCACCGCCATCGCCAATGGTTGACGAACCCTAGCAAGAAAACATGAGTAGGGAGGGGGTGAGGTGGAGGCGATGGAGGGATGGGAGCTGTAGGAGAGGGGGAGGAGGAGGATGCGCACCTGCGCTGTGCTTGGGCTCGCCGCTGGCGCGACGAGGGAGAGGTGGCGACGGCGTCGTCTTCCGCGGCGCAGGAGGAGATGCGAGGTGACGCCGCGGGAGGGAGAGGGAGGCGTCGTCCCGGTGTCTGGATGTGCGGAGAGTTTCTCACGTGTGTTGGACGGGATTGGGTTGGGTCAAAATCCAATCCCCACTTTGCCAAATACGGTTTTTGGGCTGACCGGAGAAATCGCCCCAGCGCGGGCCAGATTCCGCGTGTCGGGGGGTTTTGGGCCTTTTCCACCCCAAAACTCGCTTACCCAAACGAGGCCTAAGGCTGAACAATACTACCTCATGTAAGATGAAGATTGTTTCAGCAGCCAACGGATTTAGTCAACTCTTGGGAAGATTGCACAGGACCTGTCAATCCACTGAGGTCCAAAGAAAGTAACATGCCAACTGAAGTCTATCAATGATACTGAGATGCGTGCGTCACTGGTCACTGGTCTGTAGCCTTCAAGGACAATTAAGCCCCATGCTCTAAGATGAAGATTTCAGGCTACTATATTATACTGGGGACTTTTTTTGACTCTTGCAAGTTTCAACGCAGTATGAATGTCATCACCGTTGAACACCAAAACTGATGAATTTCAGTAACAAAGCACTGCTGTGCTCACTAGTCCCTGTACTGCACTGGCAACAGAAAACATGGAGTCATGTAGACTTTTGAGAAACGACCTTTTGATTGTGTCTGAATGTTCAGTTGCTTCGGCAAGGTTGGAGATGGAATTTTATTTCACTCGACCTACTTTAATTTGCTCTGAATTTCTTATGCTAGAGCATGCAGCAGAATATGCTGACTTTGGAGGTGAAGCAGAGGAAGAAGAAGACGAGATCGATCACTTCGATCGGTTAGCTGAGTGATATTACCAGGTTCCATGACGCATGAGGTTAAGCACTCCTGCTTTCCTTAATTCTACAGTAGATTTATATTTTCTCTTTTCGCATCAACTCATTTGACAGCACCAAAATGTATCTGATTATATTTTCTCTGACCATCTTGCGTTTTGTCTTGGTTGACAACTTCATGGCATGCATCAGAGCTTCAGAAAGGTAAGGGCTAGGAGTTAATTACCTCTAAAGTCTTTAGAGATGGAATGCCTTTTGGATCATCATTGTTACTATATATTGTGTGACGTGACTCGAATAGTTGATCGAAAAAGACATCAAAGCTTGAATAAATTTGGTAATTGTGCACTTCAACTACTTCATGAAAAAGAAGATACAGGGACCAAAATTTGGCATTGGATGGAATTTTAAACTCATCGTGCTTAGCTGAAAATGGACTCCAGCGGCCATAACGACAACTTTTGCATTCAGTTTTAGGACATGAAACGACTTAATTTTTGCATAAGTTGCTATCAACTGAGAATTCATCTAGTAGATATGCACTCTGCAACTTGTGGTGTATAGACAGTGCTACAGAAAACAACAAATCACAGGAAGAAAAAATAGCTGCGATAGTATGATTTTAATCACAAATGCCACTAATAACTTTTTGACCTTTCGTATTATTAAAATATGTATGAATCATTTATTTTGATCATGATTTACTTTATCATCAAAGATACTTTAAGTATGACTTATCTTTTCCTATATTTGCAATAATATATTTAACAAGATAAATGTCAAATGTTGCGATAAAAAAATCGAAGGTGGTAAATATTTCAAATTGGAGGGGATGTAGTTAATATCTAGCCTAACACATGTTGATGAAATCACGTGCCTATAATATATTGGACAAATCATATATTGACCACTACACACACATGTGCATAAAACCTGTAATGCATAATATTATACTAATTCAATCATTTCCATGCAGATGCTTTACAAGAATTAAGTGCGATATGCACAATAATATGCATCGACGATGTTTTCAATTAAGAGCATGAATAGGGTAAGATGTCTATATTGTCTGATACTGATAGTTAAATTGCAAGAGTTTTAATGGGAATCATGTCTTAATATAGTTTAATGTTACTACTTGGATTATACGTGTAAATAAAAGCTAGGTACCATCCTATTTGAACTAACGACCTTAACAACTACGACGATCATTAGGCATTAGAAATGTTCGTGCACCACCGAGCAGCTAGACCTTTTTTTTGAAAGAATAGGAGGGGCGAGCCCCTACTAGATATATATTAGAAAAGGTGTCAATCTGCTACTAGTATATATATAGTTAATGTCTAACCTAACATATCTAAATGAAACCACACATGCATGCCTATAAATATTCGAGAAACCCTCTTGACTGCCACACAACACACTACTCTAGTTGCGCCCTTTCTTAGCTAGGTTTCCCTTCTCATTTCCCTCATTTGCTGATGGGAAACTGAACCCAAAAAAATAATCTGGGAAGAAAACCACATGAGCGCCAAAAAAATGCAACTCCAACGTTTCCTGCTGGTGTGCAAATTATATTAGAAATGGAAATGGGATGCACCGAGAAAAGCATGGTCACCGCCGGGTTGTAGCTTTGAGGATTCACACAGCTGAACTCAGCATTATGCATGTGGTGTGACAATTGCCAAGCAAAGCCCAGTTGAACTCGGGTACATGATGGAAGAGTTGAGAGTGGAGGCTATCATACATGTTGCACCAACCGAAGTATGATTATATATGCTGTAAGAATTGCTGTAGAAGCACGTACCCTACGACTGTTGCACGCACCTGATGCTGACACGTAAATTATCGTCCACAGAGTCAAGGCTTAGAATATTTTTTTTGTTTTTTGTCTGTCTTTCTTCAGAAACTTAATTGTAATCTTCCCCGTCCACTAGGCCAGAAACGATTTATCCTGGCGGCTAAAATCGGTTTTTGCTGGCGGGCGCGGCACCCGCCAGCAACTTTGAGCCAGTAGAAATGGCCCTTTGTTGCCGGCGGTAGCCGGCCCGCCCGACACGAGCCATTTGTGCTGGCGGTTACTTGAGCAGCCCCCCAGCACAAATGCCATTTTGCTGGCGGTCGTTTAAATGAACCGACAGCACAAGGGTCATCTTTGTTGGCGGTTGCTTAGACCGCCCGCCACAGAAAGCATTTTTCTCATTTCCTATATAATTCCCCATAATTGTTTATTATTTGTATATAATTTGTCATTTTCATCTATTATTTTTTTCACATTGGCATTTGTATGCTAAATTCACTTTAATTTACTATAATTTAATTTGTATTTAACCGCCAAATCCAAATATATGTCTCACAAACACATAATCCAAACTAAAATAAAAAATGTATACATAAGTCACATTATAAAACATTGTGCATAATACATAACCCTAAGACACCCATCTTCGTAACCTTTCTGCATTGTCTAATGACAAAATTCCTTCTTTATCGAAGAATTCTCCATCCTCGTGGCAAATCTCACGTAGGATGAATCTCGCCATGTCCGCACAAATGTTGGTGATTTAATTGTCACCAAGTTGCCCCCATGATTTCTCAATGGTAGGCATTTGCACGTAAACACAATAAATGAAGATTGTTATGCATTACCATCAGGACCATAATTAGCACATACATAGTTGTGTACAAACAAGAGGCTTACGTCTTCAGGATTCGTCCGGTACCTCCCATTATTTCTCAAAACCTCGCACACATAATATCCACATAGCACACTGCCAGAAGTTGTTTGTAGCACTGCAACCAAATAAAAAATGATCGGTGCTAATTAACAGAAGTGTATCAAGTCTGATAAAAATGATTGGTACTTATTAACAGAAGTGTTCTTACCCATTTGGCATGGCGTATCACCAATTTTTTCTTCTTGTGCTCCCCGCCATTGAGTATGTATAGCCTATACACACTTTAAGGATATAAAAACATAAGTTAGTAATACAATTTGAAATATAGTTGATACACGCATTAGTGATTATATATTGCACTTAGTTGTCTTACTTTCTTATAATATCAATGATTGTCTTGTAAGAAGCCGCTGGATAGTGTAATGAGTCGAAGACCCCCACAGTTCCCAACTTCGGACACATGTGAAAGCAAATGAAATGATCACTGTATAAAATTAAAATAATTAATATAAATAGACTAAAAATGAAGGCAAATGATGAAATAGTTATTTAAAGGATCTTACTCAAAATTGTAAGCAAATTCGATAGAATCCTTATGTTGGTTTATCCTCATGACCCTTGCAATGTATACAGACACCTCGTGAAGTTTAGCTTTCTGGTAATTCTTTATTAATTCTTCTTTCTCTTCTGGTGTCTTTGCTCCTTCCTCTATTTTCTTTCTTAGTTGATCCCTCATGATGAATGTGTGTTGTGATTTGGTTACTTGCAGGGCCGGCCTTATGATTTTGAGGGCCCAGAGCAACTAGGACATTATGTGCCCTTTAAATTATAATATGTTTTCATTCATAGCATGATATGAGAGATAATCATACATAATAACATATATTTTATTATTCAATACAATGTCAATATAAAAGAGTGGTAAAAACTAATATCATGATCTCAAATACTATTTTGGTTGCACCTAAATTATGCCGAAAAGCAAAAATAGTGATCACCAGAATTGAAAGTGTAGAACTCAATTTTTAGCAACTCACTACTTATATGATTTCAGAAAATAAGGTGGTAGCTATTAGGCGGAGTGCTTGGCTAGTTGGCGACTCACCATAGCCGTGGTGCAGTATGGACTGCTGATCCTGCTGCAGGCACCTGGCAGCCAAGAGTGGGGGAGCATGCAGTGAGGACGAGAGGGTAGCAACACAATTCCTTTCAACGAGCTGAGAGGAGGATTAATTCCTTAAGTCCTTGCACGAGCCGACGATAGATGGGCCGTCAGCAAAATTGTATTCTTGTCCGACATCCCGTGCGTAAGCTAATGACCTCCACAACTCTACACGTGAAGCTAATGATGGTTGGGTCCCTATCCGGCGAAGGCCCCCGGCGGTCGCCTCACCTGCATGGCCCATAAGCCGGTCCTGGTTACTTGTTGCGGGTCAATATATGCTACCTTCCACCTCCCATTTGTTTTCTTTTCATCAGACGCTTGCATCCTGCAAAAAAGTTTACTTAGGATGGTAATAACAATACATATGGAATTGAATAGATTTGGATGTCGTATAGGGATGTTGACTTACATACACCAAATGGTGACGAGATTGATGTCAAGTTTTTCACGACGGAACATCGCATGCAAATCGGGGAAATTGATTGCAACCTTCCGATCAAAAGAGTTACTGAACACCCATTTCGGGAGATTGGCGGTGATAGTGTGGATGCCTTGCTGCATGGCGTGCATGATCCAAGTATGCAGCCTCATCAATTCTGATGGCCCTTCGTTCAGTTGCCACCTAAACAAGAATGGTTTGCCATGCTCATACTTGTCGGGCACCTCATCCAACGAAAACATAATTATGTGCTCCTCCTTTTGTTTTTGTAAAGAGGTACGGGATAAAGACTTTTCATCTGGTGTCTTCTTGAGTACTTGAACATTAGGTGATTCTTTACCGGATGTTGGAGCCCGTTTAGGTTTATTCTTTAGTACTTTCAATAACAAGTCAACATCAGACGATTTCGTCTTTGGTTCATATGAGTTTATCATCCGGTGTATTGTTGTTGGCGTCTTGGTTGCTAGAGGAGGAGATGGTGGTCTTGGACATGGCAGAGGAGATGGTGGTCTTGGAACAGATTTTGGAGATGATGATGCCCCTGCCCCTACCCCTGCCCCTGATGTCGGAGGAGTTTGTGGAATTGGAACGGATTTCAGAGATGATGTCCGTGCCCCTGCCCCTGACGTCGGAGGAGTTTGTGGTCTTGGAACAGATTTTGGAGATGATGATGCCCCTGCCCCTGCCCCTGATGCCGGAGGAGTTTGTGGCATGTTGTTGTCATTATTGTTAACTCCCTGCTCCACAATCATCATGTTGTTGTCATTGTTACCGCCTCCATGTTCCCCACCCATTGTGTACTCGACCATTGCAGCATCTGGATCCTGGGGGGTACTTGTTCTTGGCTAGGTTGCAACCAGGGACTTGGTGATACATTAAGTATGATATCTCGACGATGCCACAGTATGTATTGGTTCCTCGCATCACCGAGAAGCTCGATCCCATCCTCAGTAGGGATATCAATCTCGCACGACTCATCAGAAACTGAAACAACTTGAACCCATGCGTACTCTGGCAGTGGTGGATTCGGAAACACACGACCCATTAGTGTCATGGCTGTCCCAACTTCTCGAAACTTATATAGTTTTCTTCCATATGGAATAACCAACTTGCATGGCGTATCCTCTACAATGTCATCCACAGGATGCTTGGCGTTAGCAATAGAACCAACACTACTTGGAGTCGGGATGGCTCTGATCTGGGCAAGCATCAAGTTTGGAGGAACCTGTCCAGAACCACCAGATATTAGATTCTCTGCACTTGGCCCAACAGAAGCTTGTTGTTGTTGTTGTATGAAGAAGCCTACCAATTCTTGCTTGGCAATTTCTCTCATATTGTCTTCAAGCTTCTTCTTATAACGATCTCGCTTTTTATAACTTGATCGGTGTTCATGAAATGCTTTACCCCAGGGCAAGGTAGAAGAAATCCCTCGAACACGGCCAGGGTGCTCAGACGTTCTGATCGCGGTGGTTAGCATATCTTTCTCCCAGTCGGGCATGAAAAGACCTTCATTTTGCATTTCCGCAAGTCCTTCCAGCTTCTGATAAATTTGTTCTGTTGAGGGCTTCTGGAATGAAACATTACCGTCAGGTGCTATAGCCGGAACTCGAGCAAGGATCCAATTACTGCTACGCTCATCCATGCCTTCAAAAATAGTTGGTAAACCAGCTAACCTCCTTTCTTCTTCCTCCTTCCTCCATTTTGCCATTTTGGCAGCATATCCTCCCGAACCCAAGCGACGGGGTTCTCAGCAGCTTTCATAGCCTTCTCCTTTTGTTGGACGCTCAGAGCTACTGCTTCTGCCATCTTCTTCTGATCTACGAATTCTTCCAAGACTGCTAGCGGAATGTTACTGTTAACACCAAAATTTGGTAAGGAGTCTGACTTGTGGGTCCGGTTCGATAAAGAGTCCGTCTGGTGGAAGGAAGGATATTTTCAGAGATATTCGGCAAAGAGATCTGCGGTCGGCTATCTGCTCCGGTTCGGCAAAGGAACAGTAGAGCTGGTTTTGCGGGATTGGACGGTGACGTGGCTCAATCAGGGGAGACGAATGGATGGATAGGCGATCAAGCTTAGAGATAAGTTAGGCAATGAATCCATTCGAAGTTGTACTCAACAGGGTATAAATATGACCCCTGAATGTATGTAAAAACAATCATTCTTCAATACACACCGGCCTTACGCCAAACCCTAGAGTCCTTGTCGTGTCGTCGAGTTCTTCGAGAGGGCTAATCGATCCGTCGACCTCCGTGAGTACCGGCAACCTTGTATCATGTCTAGTATCATGCGGTGGATTTAGATCTGATGCAAGTAGTCTTGTTACCATGCTTCGTGTCATGCGGTAGATTCAAGCTTGGTTCAAGAAGGTTTCTTGTTAGATCATGAGCCATGCGGTAGGCTAAGATCTAGCTTGAAGCTAGTTATCGGCTCTATTGGATTTTGGCAAGATCTGATAGATTCATTAAGTTACCCCATGTTATCTTGAGTTTTACTTTATGTTTTAATTCATGTAACACACCTTTGCCCAATCTAGATGGGTTTGGATCGGCTCCATCTCTTTTGTGATCCTTGTTCGAGTAGATTTCATGTTTTAACACGTGGATCTTGTGTTTTCTGATAGCCGAAACCGAATCGATCTAGGTTGTTACGTGTTGCGGGTTCAAGCTTGCTAATGTTCGTATAAATCTTGAAAGAGCCGGGTATCATGCGGTAGATGCAGGTTTTTGGGTTGCTTTGGAGCTAGTCATCCGGTGGATTAGATTCCCAAATTGATCTGATAGATTTATTCACTTGGTAATGTTTGTTCCTTCTTCATGGACCCCGAATCGGTACATTCGGCCGTATTCGGTTATGTTTCTCCACGAGTAGAACACGTGCGTTATTCATGCTTTGAATGATGTATGCTTTTAGCTTTCCATATTTAGATTGTATCATGCGGTGGATAGATCTATTTGTGGAAAGTGGTACGGTTTTTCATGCAAGTTGTATCATGCTGTGGATAGATTTGTTTGATATCGTACTCGACGGGTTTCAAAGTAACTAGACATGCGGTAGATTAGTGCTTTGGAATCTATGCATACTTGTTTAATACATGGTCATGTCCGTGCTCTACTTTATTCGTTTATTTAATGTTAATCTTCATGGGGATTGGTCATGACTTCGTGTACGTGCATCCTTGTTCAAACAAAGACCGATCGCTGTCATGCTCACGTCATCCATTCGGCAGTGCTACTTTTTCCCCTTTGCGGTTTCCCGAATGGTTGTCGTTCGTTGGCAGATAGCTTTCTATAGCTATGTGTCATCTCATTTGACTTCTTAGCCGTAAATATGGAACTGTCTGGTACCACCCGGCAAGTTCCAAGCTTTGGTATTTAACTGCTTTATCTTTTGTTAATTTTCAGGAAAAATTGACTGGCACGTCTTTCGCTCTCTCGCGCGTGTGAAGCCGCCTTTGTTCGGCTTCTTTGTGTGTTTGGCGTTGAGTGCACTTTTCGCGTCAACACACTTTTTGGCACGCCTGGTGGGACCCAGCCGAATAGATTCAAGATGCCTGAAATCGCAGATCTCATGGATGTCAACCTTGAAGATCTTTCTCCAGAGCAGCGGCAGCAACTCCAAGATGTCATGGACCAGTTTCAGCAGAAGTGTCTGCTGTCGTTCAAGAAGAATAGAAGCGGCGTCCCGTATCTAAAGAACGAGATGCCCAGGGTATTGCTGCCAGGGGAGAGCGATACCACGCCCCAGCAGGAAAAAGAGGAGTGCATGCGGGTGTTCCAGGAATCCGCAGATTACATGTTAAGCAAGCACAACAAGGCTTTCCTCGGTGCGCTCCAGCAGATGATGGTGGCCGTCTTCGGCCCTGGCATGGAACAAGCATTCAGCAAGGCGCCCGTCCAGGGGGGCACTGTAGAACTGGGCGAGTCAAGCTCTCGGCCGCCACTTCGAGCCCGCCGGTGCGGCCTCCTCCCCAAAGCGCCGGAAGTCAAGCTTTCCGGCCCTCCGCCGCAGCCGGCCGGGAAGCGGCGGTTCAGCCTCCACTGCAGGCATCAGGACAGCCAATCCAGCCACCACCGCAGGGCGGCACAGGTCAACCTGTGCAACAGCCGAATCCGTACCAGCCCACGTACGGAGACGTAGCATTCGGCTCGACCAGCGCCCCGCTCACTTCCGGTCAGAGGATTGCCCCGGCGACCAACTGGCAGCAGAGGAACTTGTACGGCGATGGCTATCATGAGGTGGGAAACTACGGGGCGTTCGATGCTTTCCCACATCCAGGATACGCGCCAGCTGCAGGCGCGCAGGAGGACGACGCCCTGGAGCGGAAAATGGCCGAATTGATGCAAAATCAGTTCGGCCTCAAGCCAAAAATGCAAGGATTCTCCTATAAGCCGTCGTTCCCAGAATGGTACTACAATGTGCTCTTGCCGCCAAGGGTGAAGCCGCCAACGGAGTTCACTAAGTTTTCAGGACAAGACGACACGAGCACGGTCGAGCACATCGCTCGTTACCTCATGCAGCTCGGGGAGTGCTCGGCTGAGGAGACATTCAGGGTCCGCTACTTCGCCGCATCACTGACAGGTCCAGCGTTTCAGTGGTTTTCGTCCCTGCCCCCTGAATCAGTTGCCAGATGGAAGGACTTAGAGCGGAAATTCCACGCTCATTATTTCAGCGGCAGCTCGGAGAAGAAGCTGATTGACCTTGCGACCATGAAGCAGAGGCACAGCGAGACGCCGCTAGAGTTTCTCCGGAGGTTCAGGGAGGTCAAGGGCATGTGCTTCTCGCTTAACTTGCCAGATGATCAGTTGGCTGATATGGCCGTTGCCGGGATGTTGCCTGCCGTGCGCGAGAAGTTGTTCGGGATGGAATTCGAGAATCTGGGCCAGCTATCGCAGAAGCTGTCACTGATGAGCAATCAGGCATATGGCTTTAGGAAGGACGCCAAATTTGGCAAGCAGCACGACGTCGCTGACGTCTACAACCAGTTCTTGGACAAGGCTGATTTGTTCGAGGATTCTGACGATGAATTGGATGTAGCCGCAGCAGAGATCATGTGGGGGAAGGAGCCTTTGACAATGAATCAGCGCTGGGTCAAGCAGACCAAGGGTACTTATGATTTTGACATCACAAAGGCTGATAAATTGTTCGAGCTCCTAGTGAAAGAAGGCCGGATCAAGCTGCCCGAGGGGCATTCCATGCTTCGGCCCGATGGAGTTAAAGCAAAACGTTACTGTGGCTTCCATGACAGGGATTCACACTCCATCAATGATCGGGGGTCTTCGGGATGAGGATCCGTAAGGCCATCCAGGAGGGTCACCTCAAGTTCGATAACAAAATGAAGTCGGATGGCCACCCCTTTCCTCAGAACATGGTGGGCTTTTCTGTTAATGTGATAACAGCCGAGGAGAAGGGAAAAGTCAAGGTCTTGACCTCATCCAGGTCTAGACAAGGTGGAGCAGTGGACCCAGAGCGCCAAGTGACTCTGGAACAGGTGCAAGGTGACGCCCCCCGCATTCTTAAGAGTCACATCGAAATTGGGGAATCATCCAGAGCTAAGCCCAGGGTGACATCGTGCATCCTCCTCAACAAATGGCAGCACCAGATAGAAAAAGAGCGCTACCAGAAGCGGCGCTACGAGGAGGAGCAACGCAGAGCCGAAGAAGAGGCGCGTAGAAGGGACCAGGAGCAGTACACGCGCGAGCAGGAACGCGCACACTGGGGATGCGCCTTCTTCAGGCATTGTTGGAATGAGGGTTTAAAGCTGCCCACGTTGAAGAACTGTCCCGAATGCAGTGACAGGTATGTTGAGTACAGGCAGGAAACTGTCAATCGCCGATCCGTCCACGAGAGAATTGGAAGGATCCACCCTAACGGGGATCGGCGCCAAAAAATTGAAGTCATCGATCATCCCAGGAAGCGCCAAGCTGATCTCAGGTGGGCTGATCAAGAAGAGGACGAGGATGACTACATCTGGCAGAAGGGGCAGTGGTGCCCGCCCGGCCTGAGGAGAAGCCAGAAGAGACGGGTCCAGCGCTTGAGGAACCGCGAGATGAGGCAGGCCGGGATCCAGACGAGGCAGGTGTGGCGCCCCAAAGATCAACCTGAAGGATCGAAGCGTTCGGCTCCAACATGCATGGTATACTTCCTGCCGAACGAATTCATGGCTCCTGCTAACCAGGTTGTGCAGGAGGAAGCGGCCATAGATGATGAGCAGGCCGAGGGGATGCTGGCACAATTGGTGCCGCCAAGCGAGTGCAATCTTCGACAAGCCGGCCAAGAATCGTCATATGAGGCCGCTGTATTTGAGGGGATACGTCAATGGCAAGCCATTGACCAAGATGTTCGTCGACGGTGGGGCGGCAGTCAACGTAATGCCGTACACCACCTTCAGGAAGCTTGGCATGGGCCCGAGCGATTTGACGCCTACAAGCATCATCTTGAATGATTTCGCCGGGAACCCCTCAGACACCAAGGGATGCGCTCACGTGGACTTGATGATCGGGTCCAAGACGCTGCTCACCACCTTCTTTGTCATAGAAGGCAAAGGAGCCTACAGCCGTCGCTTGGGCGGGGCCGGATTCATGCTAACTGTTGCGTCCCATCCACCATGCATCAACAGCTTATCCAGTGGGTGGACGATGAGATCGAGGTCGTCCAAGCAGATGACTCCGTGAGCATGGCCAACATGGAACCAGCCTTCTGGGAATACCAAGGCATCGATTGTTTCTCAGGGAAAGACTGGGGAGAAGGTCCTGTTGAACCTGTCAGCAGTGATCAACAGCCGATTCAAGCAGTCGGCTCTTATAGCAATTTTTAATGGAGAACCCCGTAGATGGCACTGATGGCAAATTAGGGCGAGGATTCATGTCGGCTGATAAACTGGAAGAAGTTGACATTGGAAGCGGTGATAAGCCAAGGCCGACGTTCATCAGTGCAAATTTGCAACCAGACTTCAGGGGGAATTTGATTGAGCTTCTCAAAGAATACAAGGATTGCTTCGCCTGGGATTATTCGGAGATGCCTGGATTGGATCGTTCCATCGTCGAGCATCGGTTGCCAATCAAGCCTGGTTTCAAACCATATAAGCAACCACCCCGGAAAATCTACAAGGATGAGGTATTGGCCGATGTGAAGAAGGAAGTTGAAAGATTACTTGATGCAAACTTCGTTCGGCCATGCAGATACGCGGAGTGGATATCTAACATCGTCCCTGTGTACAAGAAGAATGGAAAAATGAGGGTTTGCATAGATTTCAGGGACCTGAACAGAGCTACTCCGATGGATGGATACCCGATGCCTATTGCCGATTTGTTGATTGACGCCGCCGCCGGACACAAGGTGATTAGTTTCATGGATGGCAATGCGGGATACAATCAGATCTTCATGGCAATAGAAGACATATCAAAGACGGCCTTTAGATGTCCTGGTCATATAGGCCTATTCGAGTGGATAGTCATGACGTTTGGGTTGAAAAATGCCGGTGCAACCTATCAACGGGCCATGAATTACATTTTTCATGAGTTGATCGGCAAAATTGTGGAGATCTACATTGATGACGTGGTGATCAAATCCCTAAGTCATGACACCCATTTGGAAGACGTGAAGAAGACCTTAGAGTGCACCCGGAAGCACGGTTTGAAGATGAATCCAAACAAGTGCGCTTTTGGGGTATCAGCTGGAGAATTCTTGGGGTTTTTGGTCCACGAAGGAGGAATTGAAGTTGGCAAGAAGAGCATGAAGGCCATTGATGAAGTTGTTCCTCCAACTAACCTCAAGGAGTTACAATCACTGCTCGGCAAGATCAACTTTGTGAGAAGATTCATTTCAAATTTATCACAGAAGGTGTTGCCATTCTCTCCGTTACTGAAGCTGAAGAAGGATCAGAGGTTCACATGGGGCGACGAACAACAAAAGGTTTTTGATGAGATCAAGCAGTACATGAAGGAGCCGCCGGTGTTGGTTCCTCCTCAGCTAAACAAGCCTTTCAAGTTGTACGTGGCGGCCGATACCCAAACCATTGGATCGGCCCTTATTCAAGAATTTGAAGGAAAGGAGCGGGTAGTAGCTTATCTTAGCCGAAAACTACTTGATCCTGAAACCAGGTATTCGGCTGTAGAGAAACTGTGCCTTTGCGTGTACTACTCGTGTACAAAGTTTCGGCACTACCTGTTGAATGCCGAATGCACTGTATATTCCAGGTTTGATGTGATAAAACATATGTTATCTATGCCAATTTTGAACGGCAGGATTGGCAAGTGGATTTTAGCTTTATCAGAGTTTGAGTTGAAGTTCGAATCGGCAAAAGCCATCAAAGGTCAGGTCATTGCCGATTTTATAACTGAACATCGTGATCCGTCAATTGATCTGCTTGAAATTACCCCTTGGGCTTTATTTTTTGATGGATCATCGTGTGGTAAAGGTGGGGGAGTAGGGATCCTACTGATTTCGCCCAGAGGTGAGATGTTTGAATTTGCCATTCCTATACAACCCACTGTCACAAATAACCAGGCTGAGTACGAGGCATTACTTCGAGGGCTTCAGTATTTGAGAGAAGCTGGGGCCGTTTCAGTTGAAGTCTATGGAGATTCAGAGTTGGTAATCAAGCAATTGAACGGCCAATACGAATGCAAAAGTGAAGCACTGAGGAGTTACTACGAAGAATGCAGGGAGATCTTGAAGAGCTTCCCATTGATAACTCTACAGCACATTCCTAGAGAACATAACGAAGAAGCAAACAGGCCGGCTCAGAGCGCCTCTGGTTACAAAGAGAGTCAAGAAGCGTTTGCTGCAGAGATGTGTGCGCTAGGGGCGGATCTTGCAGAAGATGATTGGAGGAAAGAGATCGTTGACTACTTGAAGGATCCATCCCGGAAGGTCTCTAGGAAACTCAGGTACAAGGCAATTAAGTTCGTTCTTCTGGATGATAATTTATTCTATAAATCATTAGATGGGGTGTTACTACGATGCCTGGGCCCAGAAGAGGCCAAGAACATGATGAGCGAAGTGCACGATGGGATATGTGGAGCACACCAATCGGCCTATCGTATGAAGTGGGTTATTAGGCAAGCTGGATGCTTTTGGCCGACGATATTAGAGGACTGCTTTGAGTATTACAAGGGATGTCAGGATTGCCAAAGGTTTGGGAATATTCAAAGGGTCCCTGCATCAGCGTTGAATCCCATCATCAAGCCATGGCCATTCAGGGGCTGGGGTATAGACTTGATTGGCCAAATTAACCCACCGTCTAGCAAGGGGCATAAGTTCGTGCTTTTGGCCATAGATTATTTCACTAAATGGGTTGAGGTGATCCCACTGAAGAAGGTGACGTCAGAAAACATGATTGAATTCGTCAAGGAGCACATCATCTATCGATTTGGGATCCCTCAGACAATTACCACAGATCAAGGGGCACAATTCGTGTCACTGGAGTTCAGAGAATTTGCCGAAAGCATGGGGATCAAATTGTTTAATTCCTCTCCCTATTATGCCCAGGCTAATGGTCAAGCAGAAGCTTCTAATAAGATCATGATCAAATTGATACGAAGAAGATCGACCGAAGCCAAGAAGGTGGCATTCGGTACTCAGTGAAGCACTGTGGGCTTACCGAATGGCCCCCCATGGAGCTACAAAGACTTCTCCTTACGAGTTGGTTTACGGGCATCACGCAATTCTGCCTTGGGAAATGCAATCAGATTCAAGAAGAGTGGTGCTACAAAAGGAGTTGAGCTCCAAGGATTACAGTGGCCTAATGATGGATGAGCTAGAGGATTTACATATGATCCGTCTTAGGGCCCTGGAAAACATCGATAAAAACAAGCTGCGGGTTGCCAAGTACTACAACAAGAAGGTAAAAGTAAGGCAATTTGCAGAAGGCGATCTAGTATGGAAAGCATTATTGCCGATTGGAACTAAATACAGTGAATTCGGCAAATGGTCCCCTAACGGGAAGGACCTTTTCGTGTGGTCAGATGCGTCCCTGGTAATGCATATATATTGAAAACTTTGCTAGGAGAAGAATTTTCCGCGGCAATAAATGGAAGATATCTGAAGAAATATTATCCTAGCATTGAGATCGATCGATGATTACACACATCTGGCACAGAGATAGCCGGCGCTCAAGAATGAGGCCGCCTTCAGAACAAAAATCCTCGAACAGGAGGAATGGCCAGTGCCTAGATGCATTGCCCTTAGCACAAAAACTACATTACAACTGCTTCTTGCAGGATTACATCGAACAACCCTGGTGGTCAGATCTCCGAGGAGGTGGGAAGCAGAAGGCGTGGAGAAAGAAGCGAAAGTATGATTCGATCTTTTCTTTACTTCTTCGGCTGCTCCCTCTTCAGTTGTTCCAGGACCACCGCGACGGCAACTTGGAACGCATGGGGGTGACCATGGTTGACAGCCTCCACCAAGCTATCCCAGGCCGCATTCAGGTTGTTGTACCTGTCAGAGACATCTGAAGCAGAGGATTCAAGGTTAGGGGCAAGAAATCCAAGTGCAAGCACGAAGCCAAGAAGGAGTCAGAAGCGTTTACCCCCTACTAGTGCTTCCAGAGCCATGCGACGCTCGCGCTCGGCTTGGCAACGGTCGGTGATGTCCCTGAGGCCGTGCTCCAGATGTCGAACGCGGCGGCGCAGCTGATGGTTGGTCCTCTGTTCAGGCGTGGCATCCTCTGCTTCGAGGGAAGAATAGGAGGAGATGTACTCAGGCACATCTTCGGTCCTGATGATTTCTTCGGGAAGCAAATCAAGGCTGGAAGAGGACAAGAAGAAAACATGAAGCACGAGATCATGCGGAAGAACGAGGAGTGGATCAAGGGAGAACTCACTTCCGAATCGTGCGCTTCTTTGATGGGCTGCTCTCCTGGGGTTGCTTGCCCTTGTCCATGGCTTTGGGGTTTTCTCCTCTAAGGACAGGGGAGGAGATGAGAAATGATGGATGAGTGCGCGAGTGGATTTGCAGGGCATCCCGGCAGGCTATTTTATTGACCAAGGGGGGTGCATTGGGAGTGATGACCGGCCAGTACACACTGTTGGAATACCAAACGGCAGGGTTTTCTCTCAAGTGCGAAGGGTTTTTTCTTGAACAGTGTTTATGGATTGCCGAATCGGGATCCTCTGTGGATTTTGTGCCAAGGGGCAGTTGTTCTCGCGCGTTCGGCTCAAGATAGCTCCCGAATGCATTCAAAGAAAACAAAATTCGCAGATGCAAAATGCAAAGGGAGTCATCACAAAACAAACACAGAATTCAAAAGTTCTTCATCTATTGCCGATATTTACACATCCCTAGTGCAATCTAGTCAAAGAGCCTATTCAACACAGATTGGGGATGAGTAATTTCGGCAATGGCGTCGCCATGGCCATCAAGGCGCTCCAGGATGAGCTCGATCTCCTCAATGTCCTCTGGCGCGCCGCCCCGGAAGCCGCGCGGCCTGGTGGAGTAATCGACGTCCGTGTGTGTCGCCATGGCAGCCAGGCCCAAGGTAGTGCCCAGACGGACGCCATGGGTGGCCACCTCATCGACGCGGTGCTCCACCGCGGCAAGGCGCTCCACCGCGTGTCGCCGCGGGCGTTCACCTTCTCGGCCGGTTGCTCTACCGCGCCTTCCGGTTGAGCTCGGCATCGCGGCCGCAAGGAGCAAGAAGAAAAAATTAGCATCAAAAGCCGGGTTGGATCGGGAATTAATCTCGCAGCCGTACCGTCAATGGCTTCCGGCGGCCACGTTTGCGCCGGTCCTCCCCATTCCGGCCTCGGCTATGCCCGCCTTCTTGGAGACGTCCTCTAGCTCATGCCGGACGCCTCCGCCTCCTCCCTAAAGCGGAGAGCGTCTTCTTCCCCCGTACGGCACCGGGAGTGGCCGTCGGACTCCGAGGAGTCGTCTGGGAGGGGTTGATTGGCCGGCGCGAGAGACGGATTCCACTGAATCAATCTGAAAAAGGGGATGGTCGTCAAGGCAAGAAGAAGATCAAAAGTCGAATCAAAGAGGAGGAATCGACGATCATTGCCTCCGGCGCGCGTTGGCGCTGCTCCCCTCTGCCTCGTCGGAGGCGCGGCGGCGGTTGAGGCGGCGCACCATAGTGGTTTGGGATGTGCACTGTTTGCAGAAGGGCTAAGATTGGCAAAGATTCGAGAGCTAGAAGGCCTGGTGGAGAGCTAGGGGCACCTATGGTTGCATTTATAGGCCTGGCAGGATGAATCGTGGCTTCGAGTCGTGGCTTTGGATCGTGGCGCATATCCCAAGAAAATCGGAAGGTGGAAAGGTTTCCTTGGCCATCCCGCCAACGGGTCGCTTGGAATTCTAGGCTGAGCCGCGTTCAGTTGATTGGTTCGGCTAAGGAAAATCAAAGTGCCATTCGGGAGTTGGCGTTTCTTTGCCGAATGGGTCGTTCAGCATTATATTTGAAGGTGCGCAGAAGAAGGGAAACAAACTGCAAGAAAATATTACAAGAACGACCAATTCGGTTATACATCACTAGGGGCATTCAAATGTTCAGATGTTTCGCAATCACACCACGAGCATTGGATGTTGTTAGACGGAAATTGTCCAGCAGCTCCTGGCAATCTTTTTGAGTACCAGACAAGTCGGTGAGTTCTGCATCGCATTGCTCTATCTTGGTGATAGCCGATTTGGCTTCCGCTTGGGTCTTTTCTATCAATCCAGGGAGCTCGGCTATTTTCTCCTTGTCAGCCTCTATCTCCGCTGACAGGCTTCTCAGTTCTGCTTCTAGAGTAGCTTTCCTGGCAATTTTCAGATCATAAGAAGCCTGCAGGTTAGCCAATGTATCCTTGTGGCTCGCTGCTCGGGATTGTGCCCCGGTCATGGCATGTTCAGCATTGGCTTTCTTCTTTTCAATAGCCGGGCGGGAGCGCAATTTCCTCAAGGCATGCTTTCTGGGCGCATAAAGGGTGTCTAAGCCATAAACGGATGATAGAGAAGTTCTGATGTCTTCAGGAAGTTCTTGGCTGATGGATTCAAACATCTCCTCGAAGTGATCAAGATCTTTGAACCGATCTTGTGCATCCCTTTCCGGCCGGCAACAATTTCTTTAAGCTTTGATAACACTTCATCCGACGGAGGTCGGTATGCTCTTTCCATCACCTCGGCAGCTGGATTGCTCTCTGACGGCGAGCTTGATAATGATGGAGCCTGATCCTGAGGAGCAGTATTGCCGAGTTAAGAGTGCTAAACGTGGAGGTAGCAGAGTTAAGCGCAGATGGATACCTCATGGCTGGTTTCTTGAGCAGGGGCAATCACAGGTGAAGGAGGTGTTCCAGGTAGAGCTGAAGCTTCCAAACTGGGAGGTGTCGATGCAGCTGCTGGTAGCTCGTGGGCTTCTGGCTGATGAGGAGTAGGGACTACCTCTGTTGGAATTGTTGTTTCTACATGACTAACAGGTGATTGTGCCCTTGGAGGACTTGATGGTTTCGGCTGGATTGGGAGATTCATCTCTGGAGAATTTATCGCTTTTGCAGAAGGTGATGAAGATGAGATCTCCACTGGGATAGGTAATTCAACCCCGGGTGGACTTGCTTGTTGGACCACTGGGACATCTACAAGCTGTTCTTCCATTGTTTCTTCTGCAAATGTCAAATTGAAAGGGTAAATGCCAGTGTTCATCATTAAGAAAAGACAAGAAAGGTCATACCAAAGGATGGGGCATTGGCGAGTGCTCGGTTCTCGAAGGCCGCCGGGCTCGGTCCGAAAATGCACAACGATATGATTCATCAAGAACGAGTAATCTTGTAATCAAGAGGGTAAAGGATTCTACCTCAACAAGCACTTTCTTGACGCTCTTCTTCTCCTCTTGGCATTTGGAGGAGCAATCGGATGCGCCCTTGCCTCCCCGTCGCCAGCAAGGCTAGAAAGGTCGGGATCTCGTTGTAGCATACCCGGCCATTAGTTGAGCCGCAGTTGTGGATTTGAATCCCAATGCCGAGATTGGGCCTTCGCATTGTAAGCAATATCCCTGGCTCGAGGGGCAGCACCGTGTTCTGTGGACAAGAAGATGAAGGTCAGAATCATGGATAAAGAGGACATGTCTGATCCAAAGGTTCATTGTATTACCTCTGAAGTTGGCAGGAAATCAGGCATCAACTCTGCACAGAACACGTGGACAGGCTCACTGAAGATGTGATCATGGGATTCTTGCCACCAGGAGTTAAAGGTGGGATGAGCTATGGTTGTGGGCATGAAAGAACAGGTGTTGACAGATTTGAGTTGAAGTATTCGTGGCCGAAGTCAATTGTGGAACAAAATTACTTTTATCCCACAATTGAAGGGGCATGTGTTAACACCAAAATTTGGTAAGGAGTCTGACTTGTGGGTCCGATTCGATAAAGAGTCCGTCTGGTGGAAGGAAGGATATTTTCAGAGATATTCGGCAAAGAGATCTGCGGTCGGCTATCTGCTCCGGTTCGGCAAAGGAACAAGAGAGCCGATTTTGCGGGATTGGACGGTGACGTGGCTCAATCGGGGAGACGAATGGATGGATAGGCGATCAAGCTTAGAGATAAGTTAGGCAATGAATCCATTCGAAGTTGTACTCAACAGGGTATAAATATGACCCCTGAATGTATGTAAAAACAATCATTCTTCAATACACACCGGCCTTACGCCAAACCCTAGAGTCCTTGTCGTGTCGTCGAGTTCTTCGAGAGGGCTAATCGATCCGTCGACCTCCGTGTCGGTGTTTTGGACCGGCAACCTACTACGGGGAGTACCCGAAGTAGATGATCGTGACTCGCCGAGATCGGTAACTCGAAGGAAGAGACACGTGGCACACAATTTAGACAGGTTCGGGCCGCGAGGTGCGTAATACCCTACGTCCTGTATGCTGCGTAGCTCTGGATTGATAGGGCACGATTACAAGATGGTGCAATAGTGCACCGTGGGTTGTAGGGGATTGGATGATATGAGGTGATCGGTCCCTGCCTCGCCTTATATAGTCCGGGAGGCGAGTGGTTACAAGTCGGAGTAGGGAGAGAGTACTAGTCGAGTACGTCTAGGAGTCCTCTATACAGTGCGGAACATGTACAGCTCCCTAACCGAGTACTACTCCTATGTAGTCCTTGTGCTCCATGCCTTCAGGTGCCGTGTAGCGCAAGCCAGGTAGTCCCAGGGGCCCACCGAGTAGTCGGTCCTGGTACCCACCAAGGTAGTGGGCCCAGGGAGGTCCATACGACAAGTCCCCGAGTACTTTGTAGTCGAGAAGGATAGCTTCAAATATTCTTGACGGCCTTAACGGGTAGTCCTCAAGCGTCCCTGAGTGCTACAAGTCAAAAGTCCTCAAGAGTAGTCGAAGCATCCCGAGGCTGGAATGTACTCCAGCTAATGTCTGGGCAATCTTGAAGTCTTCTCGAGTAGTCCCAAGCGTCCTTGAAATCTGCCTTCGAAGTTCTTCAAGAAATGTCTGTCTTGTCTTGAAGCCGGAGCCGTCGTGGAGGTGCGATTTGCAGAACCGCACTCCACGTGGAGTAGCCCCCGAGCCTCGAGCCGCGAGCTCTGGCTGGGGGTCCATCTGAAATCTTGGCAAGAAAATCCCGAAAAATCCGGAGAGAAAAAACCGAAGGACACGTGGCACGGAGCCCCCGAGCCTTGAGTCGAGTACTTCCTCTCGAATTGAAGGGTCTTCTTGGAGAATGTGTCCTGAGATGCTCTTGAGACTAGCCGCTTCCCAGGTAGTCGAGTAGAAGTAGCCGAGCCCCCGAGGTGAGGCGCGTCGACTAGTAGAATTCGAAGAGTCACGCGCAACTGCTGAGTCAGCCGCGCGTGGACTTATCCAGCCGCCCGTTACGGAGCCGATTTGGCTTATAAATAGAAGCCAAAACCCTTAGGGTTTTTCACCCATTCGAGCCGTAGACATTCCATTTGAATCTTGAAGCGAATCCACTCCCAGCGCCTGCTGCCGCCGTAGTAGATCCAAGCGCGCCGCCACCCGAAGCCTTTAGGGTAGCCCCCGAGCGAATGCGAGTGAAAACTCCTTGCACTTGGAGAATGAAGCCGTCGCCGTCCAAGACGTCCAAGGCCGGCGGGAAGAAGAGGGGCCGCGAAGAGGCCGCCGCGGCTGCCACCGGAGCGGGGCCGCCACTTTCTCCACCGGCGGCCGATCCGAGCCGCGAGTGGAAAAAATCCAAGGTGAAGACGGAGGACCCGTTGACCCTCCCGAACGATGGATTCATCGGGGAGAAGGAAGTGGACATGTGGAGATCCGCCGCGGGAGATCCATATCCGATGGAGAAAGCCGAAGACGAGATCCCGATGTTCTCGCGGTTCGTGGAGCGCGGTCTTGCGCTCCCGGCCCGCCGACTTCTTCAAGGGGCCGCTCGGGTACTACGGGATCGAGTACCTGAACCCGAACCCCAACGGCATCTTCCACACTTCGGTCTTCGTCCACTTCTGCGAAGCCTTCCTCGAATCAAGCCGCACCGGGTGCTCTTCGGAAGTTCTTCCGCGTCAAGCCGCAACCAAGTGCCTCCAACCCCAGAGTAGTCGGAGGGGCCGGCATCCAGTTGAGGGAGGACGCCGCGGAGCAGTACCTGGCGTACAAGCTCGTCGACTCCAACACGGACTGGAAGACCAGGTGGTTCTACATCACGAACCACCACCCTGGCCTGCCGAAGCCGAGCGGATGGCAGCCCAGGCACCGTGAGTGGTGGAACACGGAGCCAACCATGCAAGAGGGGATCCAGCTCCCCGAGCTGCTAGCACGCATCAAAGTGCTCAGGGAAGCGGGACTGAGGGCCGAGCACGTGGCCTTCACTTTCATGAAGCACGGATCCGGCCCGCCGATGGCTCGGGAGACCCTGGGCTTCGAGTACACCGGTGACGACGACGCGTCGCGGATGCCGGGAGGCGAGCTGGACGACAACGACATCGTCGAGAGGTTGTCGCGGATCTTCAAGGACATGCCGCCGTACACGGCGTGCCCGGTCGAGGAGTATTTCGCCGCGCGCCCGCCCAAGGAGGTGAGTAGTCGTACTCCCTTGTCGAGTAGTGATTACTTGTAGTAGAGTTACTGACGTCTTGTGTCTTGCGCAGGATGATGTAAGGCGGTTCGTCTCCGAGCCGCAGCCGCCACCGAGCGGGATCGAGATCCCGGCGGAGGGGAGGGTGAAGGAGCGCCGCGAAGTCGGTGAAGGCGACGATACCGTTATCATGGAGGATACCTCCGATGACGACGATGAAGACGAAGAGACACTGCAAGACTGCTTCCAGCTGCGGTCGAGGTTTAGCCGCCCGGGCTTGCCTCACGTTCCGCTGGTACAAGACCCTCCGGCTAGCCTGGAGGCTAGCCTCGCTGCGCAGCCACGGAAGCCGCGCAACCCCGCCAGGAGGCGGGTGACGAAGAAGCTAAAGGTCTCGGAGACCACGCCTCAGGAGGTAAGTCATCTTGAGCAGAGTAGTCGAGTACCCATTGTTCGAGTACATCGCTGACGAGTAGTCTTCCTTTGTACGCAGGAGGTGCCGCCAGCGGAGCCCGTCGAAGAGGGCGACGAGGGCGTGTGGGACCCGATGGGGGAACCGGCTGGAAGCCGAAGTCCAGCCCCCACTGTTGAAGAACTCCTGGCGCAACTAGAGCGCCAGCCCCTCGCTCCGAAGAGAGCGGGAAGACCCATGGCCGCCACCGTTGAAGAGGTGGTGGCCTCGGAGCGCAGAGACGTCCCGCGCCGCCGCCGCCGCCGTGGAGGAGGCGTAGGCCGCAAGGGCGGAGGAGGAGGCGCCCGCCGAGGGTGGACTGGTTGATATTGCCAGCATCCTCGGTGCTCCGGCCGTGACCATCGTCCGGTCAAACTTGTAAGTACCATATCCTCACGAGTAGTACTTGCTGCAGTAGTCGATTTTGTCTAACGACCCTTCGTGAATATTTTTGCAGAAAATCCACGGATCTGTCCTGGGACGGGGACGAGCCCTCAGCGACGGTGGCGGAAGAAGTCGCGCCGCCCGTCGAGGGGACGGCTCCCGATGCCCAAGCCGCGACTGAGCCCCCGGCTACCGAAGCGCCATTGCGGAGGCCGCTGTAGTCGAAGGTGAGTACCCTTCATGAAGCTGCGGAGCTCCAGGAAGAGTAGTCGAGACACTGATGCACATGTCGTTTTGTTGACAGGCGCTGAAGGTGGTGATATCCCTACGGGGGTGCCGATGCAGGAGTTGACACCGAAGCCCCCGGGAGGCCGCGAAGGAGCCCCCGAGCCTGTTGCGGAGGTCGTCGAGAAGACCGCCGGGGGAGAGGCGGTCACCACGTCGCCAGAGATTGCTCTGGAGGTGGCTCTCCGCTCCCCTGAGATCCAAGACGCAGAGCCCATCCGTTCTGCGCCGATGACGGAGGCCGCCTCGGGTAGCCGCGGCGGGATAGAGCTCCTTGCGGACGATCTCGTCGAGCCGGCGACGGTAGCCAAGCACCTGGAGGCGATCCGTCAAGCCGAGCAGTGGATGAAGGTACGTAGCCATAGCCTTGGAGTAGTCAATCCTTTGTCGTTGAGTACTCTTCGTGACTTGAGTTGCCTTGTGCAGGACGTCGCGGAGCGGTCCCGCGAGAAGTCGAACCTGTTGCAGGGATATGGCGACACCGTGCTCCGAGCGGAGGCGCTGGAGGAGCAGCTCGTGAAGTCGCGGAGGCACGCGGCCGCCATGCAATCAAAGCTCGACGCCGCCTTCGCCAAGTACCACAACGACGTCATGGAGCTGCAGGCGAAGGGCGACGACTTGGTGCGGAAGAACAAGGGTCTCCGCAACAAGAATAAAGGTATATCCTTCGACTTGTCGAGTACTTGTTGGAGGTCGAGAAGCATCTGACCCGCTGTTGCATTGCTGTGCTGCAGCTTGAGGGCCAGGTGGAGCAGCTGAAGGCCTCGGAGGTGAGCATGAAGAACCTCTTCTACCGGGAGCAAGAAGCCCGCCAGGTACTCGAGCTCGACTACAAGGAGCTCGCCTTCGAATGCGAGAAGCATATGGAGCTGCGGATTGCTTCTGACAAGGATCTCGTCAACTGCTACAAGTCTTTGCAGAAATTGAACGAGGACTGCGAGGCATTGTGGGCCCAGTTGAAGGAGTTGGAGGAAGCCGCTCTGCCGATCGCACGGCTCCTGGTGCCGCACCCGGGCGGCCCCAAGATCGCTCCGCTGGTGGATCGACTTCGTGAAGCTCCGAGCCGGCTGGCCGCCTACGTCAAGCACATGGCCAGGTCCATCCCAAGACAGGTCTTGGCCTTCATGAAGTCGTACTTCCCGAAGGCTCCAGTGGAGGTGGTCGCCGGCGGGGTAGCCGCCAACTGCTCGGATGAGCAGTATGCAAAGCTGCTGGAGCAGATGGCTCCCATCGCGGAGCAGGTAGCCGAGAAGCTGAACATCCAATAGCCCTGTAATAAGTAGCTAGTAGCCATAGTTGTACAGGAAAACAATTGTGATGAATTGTTTCAAGTATCAATGAAAGAAATTTTTTCAGCAATGAGTACTCGTAACCGCGATCTCAGAGTGCGGAGCGCCCATCGTGGAGTAAGTGCGAGTAGTAGTACTCGGCTTTAGTAGTCCCGTTGTAGGGAGTAGGCAGTAAATAAGTTGATGAACGATCAATCTTTATTACTGAAAAAGGACACCTAGGTGGCCAGGGCCGTAGTTACAAAGTGGTCGCCTGGACCCGGAGGCCGCTTACAGCTAAGTGGAGCTGGAGCGGGTAGCCGCTTGCAGTAGGTGATCCGTAGGTAGCCGTGTAGGCTGGATCGCAGATCCGTAGGTAGCCGCGCAGGCTGGATCTTGTAGTGTGGTCTCTTGGTAGACCGCTGCTAGAGTCCTTGACGCTCGTCGCGCCCCGTGGGTCCGTGGGTAGCCGCGCGGGCTGGACCCTGGAGGGGAGTAGTCCGGAGATCGGGAGCCGGGACCCGTGGGTCGCTTGCGGCGAGGGGTGCTGATGTAGTCGTGTAGACTTGAACCCCGGAGTAGTCGTGTAGACTAGGCGTAGAATCGACAGAGTTGGTCGACGTTCCACGAGTTGTTGACGTCTTCGCCTTCGAGTGTTTGGAGGCGGTAGGAGCCCGGCCCGGTCACCTTAGCCACGGTGAAAGGGCCTTCCCAGGGGGAGCTGAGCTTGTGGAGTCCTTCCGTGTTCTGGATACGGCGGAGGACGAGATCTCCAACGTTGAAGGAGCGTTCCTTGACGTTGCGATCATGGTAGCGTCGGACACCCTCCGGTGTACCTTGCCGATTGGACGAGGGCGGCGCGCCGAGCTTCTTCGAGGCCGTCGATGTCAACTCGCCCGTCGTCTTCCGAGACGCCTTCGTCGTAGTGCTCCACCGCCGGCGAGTTCCATATGACGTCGGGCAGGGAGGATGGCTTCGGAGCCGTAGACCGAGAAGTAGGGGGATTGCCCCGTTGGCTTGGATGGTTGAGTCCGCGCCCCCGCAGTGCGTTGGGTAGTTCCTTGATCCACTTTCCCCCTTTGGAGTTAGCAGCGTCGTGTAGCCGCTTCTTGAGGGCGTCGAGCACCATCCCATTGGCGCGCTCGACTTGTCCGTTGGCCCGTGGATGGGCGACTGAGACGTATCGGACGTCAATCCCGCTGTTCTCGCAGTACTCCCAGAACTGGTGGTTGTTGAAGTTGGACCCCAGGTCTGTGATGATGTGGTGGGGTAGCCCGTAGCGGTGTACAAGTTCATCCAGGAAGTCGAGTACTCGTCGGCCCTTGGGGCATGTGACCGGCTTGACCTCGATCCACTTGGTGAACTTGTCGATAGCCACCGCACTCCTGTTGAATCCTCCCGGCGCGGTTGGCGGTGGCCCAATCATGTCGAGCCCCCGGCGGGCAAAGGGCCGGGTTGGCGGTATGGTGACTAGCTTGTAGGCCGGGACGTGTTGTCGCTTGGCGAAGAACCGGCATCCTTGGCACCTTCGACGAGTTCTTCGGCATCGCCCGGGCCGTGGGCCGCAGAAAGCTCGCCGGAAGGCCTTGCCGACCGCCGTGCGTGAAGACGCGTGGTTGCCGCAGCGCCCTTGTGGATCTCCTCCAAGATGTCCTTGCCTTCTTCACGAGGGACGCACTTCATGAGTACTCCGTAAGATGCGCCCCGCTTGTAAAGCTTGTCTCCGACGAGGACGTAAGACTTGGCGCGACGGACGAGTTGTTCGGCTGCGTTCTTGTCGGAGGGTACCTTCTCGCTCGCCGAGGTAGTCGATGAAGGGTTGCCTCCGGTCCACGTCGATCATCATGACCTCCTCGCCCGAGCCGGTGGATGGGCCGGGACAAGGTCGGTGGCGCCGGCTCGGAATGGATGGCGCGTGAAGCTCGTGGACGAAGACGCCCGCCGGTACTTGAGCGCGGGTGGATCCAAGCTTCGAGAGGACGTCCGCCGCAATGTTGTTGTCGCGGACGATGTGATGGAACTCGAGACCATAGAATTTGTTCTCGAGCTTGCGGACTTCTAGGCGTAGGCGTCCATGTTCTCCTTGTTGCGGTCCCAGGACTTGTTGACTTGGTTGATGACCACTGCGGAGTCGCCGTAGACTAGTAGCCGCTTGATGCCCAGTGAAGCCGCGAGGCGGAGCCCGTGTAGGAGGGCTTCGTACTCGGCTTCGTTGTTTGAGACCTTCCAGAAGATCTGCAGGACGTACTTGAGTTGTTCGCCCGTTGGAGAGATCAGGAGTACCCCCGCGCCTGCACCCTCGAGGTTGAGTGAGCCATCAAAGTACATCACCCAATGCTCTGGTCGCACGGTGGGAGTAGGTAGCTGGTTCTCCCGCCACTCGCCATGAAGTCGACTAGTGCTTGCGACTTGATGGCCGTGCGTGGCTTGAAGTCGATGGTGAGGGCGCCGAGCTCGACGTACCCACTTGGAGATTCTTCCGGTGGCGTCTTGGTTCCTCGTGATGTCGCCGAGCGGGTAGTCGGTGACGACGGAAACCGAGTACTCCCGGAAGTAGTGTCGTAGCTTCCGCGATGTGATGAGTAGAGCGTACGGAGCTTCGCACGGCCGGTAGTGAGCCTTGGACTCGATAGAACCTCGCCGACGAAGTAGACCGGGCGCCCGGGACCGGTAGGCGTGGCCATCTTCCCCGCCGCTCGACAACGATGGCGATGACCGACCACGTGAGTAGTCGCGGTTAGGTAGAGCAAGAGGCCGCCGCCCTTGTGAGGAGCCGTGAGGATTGGTGGCTTTGACAGAAGTCCTTGAGCCGGGCAAGGGCTTGATCCGCCTCTCGGAGTCCACACGAACTTCTCGTGATGCTTGAGTAGTTTGAAGAAGGGGAGGCCCCGTTCTCCTAGCCTCGAGATGAATCGTTCAACGCCGCCATGCACCCCGTCGGCCACGGACGTCCTTGATGCTCGTGGGAGCTTTCATACTGGTCATGGCGGAGATCTTCTCGGGGTTGGCTTCAATGCCGCGCCGGGCCGATGATGAAGCCGAGTAGTTTGCCCGAAGGGACGCCGAAGACGCACTTGTTCGGGTTGAGCTTCCAGCGGTACTCGCGTAGCGATGCGAAGGTCTCTTCAAGGTCGTCGATGAGGGTACCGGAGTCCCCGGTTTTGACAACCACGTCATCCACGTAGGCCTCGACGTTCTTGTTGAGTTGCCGCTTGAAGCGTGCCCGGATGGCCCGTTGATAGGTAGCGCCGGCGTTCTTCAACCCGAATGACATGGTCGTGTAGCGAGACGCGCCGAACGGGGTGATGAACGCGGTCTTTTCCGGTCTTCCTCCTTGATTGCGATCCGGTGGTACCGGAGTAGCGATCGAGGAAGCAAAGCGGGTGCGCAGCCCGCCGTGGAGTCGATGACTTGATCAATCCGCGGCAACCCGAAGGGGTCCTTGGGGCAGTGCTTGTTAAGGTCGGTGTAGTCGACGCACATCCTCCACTCATTCGAGTTCTTCTTGCGAACGAGGACGGGGTTGGCGAGCCACTCAGGATGGAAAACTTCTCTGATGAAGCCAGCTGCGAGTAGCTTGGCGAGCTCCTTCTTGATGGCGTCCCGTCTGTCGTCGGCAAAACGTCGGAGGTGTTGTCGCTTGGGGTGGCCTTTGGATCGACGTTGAGGCAGTGCTCAATCAGCTCCCTGGGCACTCCTGGCATGTCCGCTGGCTTCCACGCGAAGATGTCGTGGTTAGCCCGAAGAAAGCTGATGAGCACGTCTTCCTATTTGGGGTTGAGGCCGGCCCCGATGGTGGTGGTCTTGCTGGGGTCGCCTGTTCCGAGGTCGACCGTCCTGACGAGTACCTCCTCAGGTGGCTGAGGCTTGTTGGCGCTGTCGGACTTCTCTGGAATGTCGAGTTCGCTCGTGGCAAGTTTCTTCGACGCGGCGTAGACCTCCATCATCGCGTTGGGTACTTGGTTTGTGGAAGCGATCACCACGGCTTCTGTATCGCAGTCGTGGGAGATCTTCAAGTCCCCTTGGAGGGAGAGTACACCGGCTGGACTTGGCATCTTGAGTACCAAGTAGGTGTAGTGGGGCACCGCCATGAACTTGGTGATGGCTGGTCTGCCGAGGATGGCGTGGTAAGAGGTCTCGAAATCCGCGACCTCGAACTTGATGTACTCGGTACGGTAGTTGTCCCGAGACGCCCCGAAGGTAACTGGCAGTACCACTGAGCCCAGTGGGATAGCCGCGTTGCCTGGGACGATGCCGTAGAAGGGCGTGCTGCTCTTGGTGAGCATGGGGGTGACGTCGAGGTTCATCTTCTTCAAGGTTTTGGTGAAGAGAACGTTGAGCCCGCTTCCACCGTCGATGAGCACCTTGTTGAGCTTGGAGCCCGCCACCGTTGGCTTCAGGACGAGGGGGAACCGTCCTGGTTCGGAGAAGCTGGTCCATTGGTCCGCGCGGGAGAAGGTGATGGGTACCTCCGACCACCCGAGAGGGGTCGGGACCGCCGGCTCAATGGACATCACTTCACGACGGGTAGCTTTCTCGCTCCCGCCCGCCGGGCGGTCCGCCGAAGAGGACGTTGACGGTCTTCTCGGGTTCTTGGAAGTCGTTGTTGTCGCCGTCCTTCTTCTTGCCCTTTTGGTCGTGAGGGTGCGGTGGCTCCGGCGTATCCTTGAGTGCATGCCTGAGCTGGTAGCACTGCTCGGTAGTGTGGTTGTCGTTTGGATGCCACGGACACTTCTCCTTTAGCAGGTCTTTGAACCCGCCAGAGTTCTTCTTCGAGTTCCCTTTCGCAGGGCGCTGGATAGCCGCGACGGTGTTGTCTGGCTTGCGCTTGCGGTTGGGACCCGAGTAGTTGTTGTTGTTGTTGCGGCCGCCTTGGTTTGTATTGCTGCCGCTGCCGCCGCCCTGGTTCTGCTTGGACTTGCCGCGGATGGCGTCGTACTTGGCGTTGGCCTTGTCCTCTTCATCCGCCCAGGACGTGATCATGTCCTTGAGGTGGGGGATGGACTCGGGCGGCGACGGCCGAAGTCCTCGAAGGTGCGGCGATGGTAGAGGCCGTCTGGAAGAGGTCGATGACCTCCTTGTCGGTGACGTCGACGACGGTAGCGCGCTTGTCGAAAAAGCGGCGCATGTACTTGCGGAGGGTCTCGCCCGTTCCTCGCTTGATCATGGCAAGGTCCATGCGAGTACCGAACGGCCCATGGCGCCCGCAAAGTTGCTCGTGAACCGCTCCTTCGACTGGTCCCACTTGTCGATCGAGTGCTTGTCCGGCGACTCGAGCCATGTGAGTGGTGCTTAGTCCGGACGAAGGGGAAGTAGAGGCATTTGGTGTCGCCGTTGCCGCCGGCCGTTCTCGATGGAGAGGGCGTAGCATCGGAGCCACCGGATGGGATCCTGCTTCGCGTCGTACTTGGTGATCCCCAAAGGCTTGAACTTGTCGGGGAGGAGCAAGGTTGCGGCCGGGGTGAGAAGGCGGGGAAGTCGTCGCCCTCAGCGGCGGTGGTCGACTTCTTCCGCCGCAACTCCTCAATCTTCGGCGAGCGTCGTACCCGCCGTGAGAGGCACCGGAGGCGTGGTCGTTCGCATGGCCTCGGCCGCCGCGACCGCCGCCGCCCCCGGCTCTCTGTTGGCCCCGTGGTTGGAGCCGCCGCCGTCGGCCGCCGCCGCCGTCGGGGGTCCTTGCCGCCGCCACCGGCCGGAGCGCGGTGGGGAACGACTTCTCGGTTGCCTTGGTCTTGCTGTGAAGGTCCACCGGCGTTGGAGCGGCGGCGGTTTGGATCAGCCGGAAGGTCAGCTCGAGTACGGTTGGGGCCAGCGTTGGCGCTGCGACTAGTAGCTTCGTTGTCGCGGGGTTTAGCTGGAAGAGGTTGGTTGACTCTGTTGTTGACCCGCATGAAGTAGGCTTCTTCAGTGAGCTTGGCGATGACCTCTCCAGCGCGTATGCCCTGAGCTTGGCGTGCGATCGTTGTGATCGACATGAGGCACTGCTCAGGGGTGGTGTGTACTCTGCTCTCGACCGCCTCGAGAGCTTCCGCAAGGTTGCGGATGGGGAGGTTGTCTCTGAGCCGCCGGCGTCGTTCGCTGCGCTTCCTGTTGCGTTCACGTCGAGCGTCCCTGTTGGCGGCGGTCTCGTCTGCAGGTGCGTTGGCAGACAGCTCGTCTGCGGAGATGTCCTCCGGGCACTGTCTTCGGCCGTGCTCGACGGTCCGGGGTGTCGCCGGCAGCCATGAAGACTTGGCGATCGGGGGTACCCGAGCCGGACTCGCAGGGTGCCACCTCGGTTGGTGTATTTGAGTCGGCCCGGGCCGGTGGTGTTCCCTCCCGGAACGGTAGTGAGTCGATGTAGGCGACGTAGCGTGAGTCCCCCTTTGTCGGGGTCGGCGGGCTTGCGGTCCGGCCGCAGACGTATCTTCCGGCCGGCGTTGATTTTATAACCAGCCCAGAGGCTGGCCCTGACAAGGGAAGCTCAGTGGAGTCGTCTTCGGACTCGGGCTCCTCAGGGTCCGACCCGAAGTCGAACTCATAATCCGGGTTCGAGTAGAACTCGGAGAGAGGGCTGGAGTCTGAAACGCGATCGGGGACGGCGTCGGAGTCCGAGTTGTACTCGGTTACGGGCTCCTTGCCGGCCCGGCGTGGAGTAGGAGCCCCCGTGCGGGCTCGGGCGAGGATGCGGGGGGCCACGCGCGGAGTGCTGGCGTGGTGAAGGGGCCGCCTGCGATGGCTGAGCAGCCGGCTCGCATGCGATGGCCCATGGCGACGTCGGGTTCGAGTTGGAGACGGACTCGAGCTCGAAGTCAGCATGGTGGTTGAAGAGCAAAATTTCGCCGAACTTGCCGGTGAGTTCACCTGTGACGACTTCGGGAAGCGTCACGAGGCCTGTCCTCGGGTTGGGCTGCATGGTTAGGCGGCGCTGGAAGGAGCCCGCGCCATCAGCAGTGCAGACCCAGGCGCCGAAGACGAAGGTGTCGCCGCGGTTGAAGGCGACAGTTGGCTTGAAGTGGACGGAAGCCGTCGAGTTCGCCATGTGATCTCGAGCGAGAGCCCCTACCTGGCGCGCCAGCTGTCGGTGTTTTGGACCGGCAACCTACTACGGGGAGTACCCGAAGTAGATGATCGTGACTCGCCGAGATCGGTAACTCGAAGGAAGAGACACGTGGCACACAATTTAGATAGGTTCGGGCCGCGAGGTGCGTAATACCCTACGTCCTGTATGCTGCGTAGCTTTGGATTGATAGGGCACGATTACAA